>CM062820.1:424367420-424967420 GCA_031772625.1 Pinus tabuliformis | reverse complement strand
CTACTTAAGGCTCTTATGACCCAGGTTTTATTGAGTAAGCAAGGAGAGAGGCTCACCAAGGTACACAAGGCCAAGAAAAGGCTTGATAATAAAGCTACGATCAATATTTGGAACAATAAGCCTTCAAAAGCCCCCAAGTTGAAGCCTTGGGCTAAGTTAGGGTTTTCCCTGGGTAAAAATTGCCTAGGGCTTGTGACGTCAAGCCTAAAATGGAAGAATACATTGTGGGAAAAAGATAATTTTGAGGCAATGATGCACAAACCATGTGTAGAACCCTCTCAAAGGCAAACACACTCCTACTAGTTGAATTTGCCCTTAACCCTAGCCTAGTAGCTTGCCATAATTATGGTGTGATCATGTATGTGGAAACCCCAGTGCTTGATCTTGGGTGATGGAGTCTAGAGGGATATCTACTCATGGAGGAATCAAACCCTAGTATGGAGTAAGGGTAAGAAAAACCCTAGTTTTCAAAACCCTAGCTATCATTTTATGAGGGGATAAAATCATTGAAGAGAGATTAACATGAAGATTCATTCAAGGGATTGTCACACATTCTTAAGGGTAATGCATACAATACTTTGCCAAGATTTCATAGAAAAATATTCAATAAAACTAGCACATAGAAACCCTAACAATAACCATTCCATGCAATAGCCATAAAAAATATTCAACAATATAGAATACTTACAAGAAATGCATGAACCAATCCTTTATTATCCCAAAATGATGTCTCCACAACAAGAGAATGTCTCCAAAAGCAAAATCTCTTCAAAATGTTGATTTTGGGTAGCATCAAATGTGCTGTAGCTCTGAAATTTTGTGGAGGGGCTAGAACACATGAGATCTCCAAGACCCATAAATCGTTTGGAGAAATTCCACACGGATTGTATTTTATTAAAATAATTAATATTTTTAATGGGGTTCCTATGTCTAAACTTAGGAAAATAAAAATATTAATGGGTATTAATGAAAGTATGAGTGAGAAGCTTCTAAGAGACGAGGATCAAGTCTAATTTAATCTTAGCCATTGGTTAGGGACTTAATCTCGGCCATTGATTCATCGATAGGAAAAGTATAAGAGAAGACCTGAGAGTCATTTGGAAATACACCAGGCAAATACTCAGTAACCCGAGGGAAATCGATTCTCAAGGACGAGGAGTTCGATTTCAGAGGGAGAGTTGCAGGGTGAAGGAAGAGGAGGGTATCAGCATCAGTCAGAGACTAAGGAGGTGACACAGAGCATTAGAGGGACAACGGAAAGGGAAGATCAAAGAGACAGTGCAACAAGGGACACAGTCCTCACGCAGAAGTGATGTAGTGAAGGCTGTAGGGTCTCCAGGCTGTCAAAATTTCTCCAAAGCAAGGAGGAAAATTGTCTCAGGTGTTTCTCTCAGAGATGTTTCTATATTTTGTAAAATCATTCCTCGTAAAGAGATTGTTGTTGAAGAATAATAAATAAACCCTCATCTGCTGCATCGGTTTTCCCGCATTGGGTTTTTTTGGGGACTATTGTCCAAAATTAACTGTGTTGATGTGATTGATTCTTGTGCTTGTATATCACTGTTATTTTCTCTATGCTATTATGTTACAACTGCAGAAGAATTTATTTTTGATGTTTACTGAAGGGTTTTGTAAATAAATTATCGTGGAAAATAAGCAGGAGAAATAAATCAATTACTGCAGTAGAATTTCGTGTTAGAAATTTTCACACAAAAGTGCACAGCTTCACAAAGATACAAGACTATTTCAGCTAGGCTAAATTCCATCAAAGAGGACAAATTGATCCACAAGTGATGACGAAAATGAAAGTGAGGTGACCCCTATTTATATGAGGTCTACCTCAAGTAATTTCTAACTAATGAAGCCCCTAAGACAAGCTTGACATAAAATAATCTTGAGTTACAAGTCAACCCACTAGCTAAATGACAAAATAAACCATAATTTCCCACATGTGTGAGTCGTAGCCTCTAGAAAAGCTGACATCATGTCCTTTTAGGGCTCCAAATGCCATGCCATGGTGAAGTGAGGTCTGAAAAAGTGTCATGATGCTAGAATCATCCAAAATTTGAGGAAACTACCTCAAATCCTCCTCTGGGGTCCCAAGTCCATCTGGGGTGCCCTCATGTCATCTCCATGGGTTTCCAACTGTCAAAACAGGGCCTTGTCTCTCCAGTGTTAGGGCTTCTCCAAGTGCAACAAGCCCCCTCTACTCTCTCAATGGGAGACCGTCCTCATCTAGGGTCTAAATCAAATCTTTCCCATTAGGTTATGTCAAGGCTAGTCGTGGGGCATGTTGGGTCCAATGGTGTCATCATGAAGAATCCTTCGTGTTAGGTCAAAGTAGACCAACGTCCTGGGTCCTGAGGGTGCTCTGGGACATGCAACATCTGCTCAAGTCATCAAGAGGCTGAACTCTCTCAACATTGCATCTACTAAGCCATCTATCTCTCTGAAGAGGCCTGGATATCTATGGAGTGGGTGCCCTCAAGGACTGGGTTGTTGTGGACCACTTGACAAAAACAACATGAAATCAAGATAAATCAACCATCTGTCATAGACTAAGGTCATATATGCATCTAAGTGGACAAAACTTGAATGCTAAGTGCATATTAATACTTCAAACAAGGATCACCTTCCTATATCTAACTAGACCAAGTCTCGTAAAGGTGTTCCCTACTTTGATAAAGGTGGCTAATGGTCAACCCTGTTAGGTGCTTCTAGCCCTCAAAGGGAAGTGATAGTTACAAGCTAGGTCACCGGGTTCAATGAACAGAATTGATTAAATTTGAAGGTTCGTTGAATTTCGTTTATGGGTGAATTTATTAGATGAGGTTTGCAAATCTCAAGCTGAACACGAACAAGCCAAAAACAAACATGAATAATTTCAAGAAATTTGTCTAAAATTGAAACTCGTTTCAAGTTCGTTATGAAATCATAGGAAATTCAAAGAGGTTCGCAAAAAAAAAAAAAAAAAAAAAACATGAATAATTTCAAGAAATTTTCCTAAAATTGAAACTCATTATGAAATCATAGGAAATTCAAAGAGGTTGGCAAAAAAAAAAAAAAAAACCTAAAGGATAAAACCTATCTACTTAAAAAAAATATTCTAGGTTGAATGTCAAAGTTGACAATGAGGGAGAGACCAATAAGAGTTAAGTTTACTTTGGGAGGATAATGAGAGTAGTGTTGTTTTTTTTTTGAAGTTCGGTTGATGAGACATGTCCAGGGGGATTGAACTTTCGATCACTTGGATACACACGGGCTTACCAACATGCTTTTAGCCAATTGTGCTACCACCCACAGACAATGGGAGTAGTGTTTCTAATTTACATAGAACATTTTTTTTATATAAATAATTTTTTATTTTTATTTGTTTATCTTTATCTTCACAATTTTGATATGTTAATTTTTTATTTATACATATATAAAATAAACATATGTTAATTAAAAAATAGTTTAGTTTTGTTGTGTTTGTATATATATACACTATTTTTTAATGTGTATTACACACTTAAATTACATATAAATTTATATATTTATAAACAATTGTAATAGAAATGTAATATTTCAATAAAATATAAAGGTTAAATACATAAAATAAACATATATAAGTTAAAAAATATTTTAGCCTTTAAATTTTGTTGTTATATATAATTTTATTTATTTATTCCATACACATTTAAATTATATAAATTTATATATTTACTAGCCTAAATCTATCTTAACTCCAGATCTACCAAGCAGTGTGCATCTCAAGAAATTTGACCCCTCTTGGTGCTTGGTAGAACTGGATGGATCGAGGCTGGTATAGTGAAAGTTTCTTCACAATTGATGTTAAACTTGTCAACTTAAAGAAATATGAATTTTATTCGTTTTAAAAATTATTTAATCATTTTAACTATTTCATTGCAGGAAGCTCTGAAGCTTCTAAGCATATATACACATTATGTATTCATCCATTCAAAAATAGAAACAAAACATACAAAAAGACATAGGGCTACCCAAATCCATACAAATGCCCATATCCATAAAAACGTTTTACCTTTGCAAGCTACATAGATTCAACGCCATCATTTTCTACAACTAATTATGTATCTAAATACAACAACAAACTAAGATGGATCCAGGCTAGTTTAATTTCCCCCTTACATAAGTTAGCATGAGTCAATAGCTTGGGTCATTTTTATTATTTAATTTTTATAGGGTTATTTTGTAGTTTATTTTCACCGATTTAAAATGTTTACATTACATTATTTTTCACGTCTCTAACATAGTGGGCTAGAAAGCATCTCTCAACTCAACAAAAAAAGGGTATTTTTATTAAAAAAGTAAAAAAAATTATATTTATTTTAAAATATTATATTCAAAATATAGAGTCCAAAAACTACCAATGCTAAATTAATTTAATGCTAATTATTGGTTTATTTAATTTTAATTATTAGTTTCTTTAATGTATTTTCATTTTTATGTTTTTATTTAATTAGAAAGAGTTAAAATGTTAAAACGTTAAAATGTTAAACATGACAAGACATTACATCTCTACCATACTGGACTCCAGAGGGCCTCTTGGGGCAACCTATCTAGATCCATATTAACTCTAAATCTACCGAGCGTCTAGAGGGATCAAGTTTCTTGAGATGCAAACCTCTTTTAAAGTGAAAGGAGATTTGATCCCTCTCAACCCTTAATAGATCCGGAGTTAAGATGGATTTGGGCTGGTATAGTAAAAATTTCTTCACGATGTTAAACTTGTCAACTTAAAGAAATATGAATTATATTTGTTTTTTAAAATTATTTCATCATTTTAACTATTTCATTATTTCATCATTTTAAGGATAAAACTGAAACATGGAGCTGTGAAGATTCTGAGCATATATACACATTATATATTCATCCATTCAAAAATAGAAACAAAACATACAAAAAGATATAGGCTCACCAAATGGATCCATACAAATGCCCACCACAAACATATCCATAAAAACGTTTTACCTTTGCAAGCTACATGGATTCAACACCATCATTTTTTATAACTAATTATATATCTAAATATAACATCAAAGTAAGATGAATCTAAGCTACTTTAATTTCTCCCTTAAATAGGTTATATTCAACATGAATAGCATGAATCAATACCATGGGTTAGTCATCATCATCATCATCAATACTGTGGGTCATTTTTATTTTTTTATTATTTAATTTTAATGGGGTTATTTTGTTATTTTTATTTTATTTTTATTAAAACGTTTACATTAAAATTACACATCTCTACCATATTTTAATTTGACCAAGTCAAAATGTTTACATTATATTATATTTCACGTCTCTAGCATTTTGCGCTGGAGAGCACTTCTAAGCTTAATAAAAAATGAGTAATTTTATTAAAACAATAAAAAACATTATATTCAAAATCTAGAGTCCAAAAGTGCCAACACTAAATTAACTATTTTATTTTAATTATTGGTTTATTGATTTAATTTAATTTTTATTTTTATTTTAATTATTAGTTTATTTTATTTTATTTTTTATGTTTTTATGTAATTTGATCTTGTCAAAATGTTAAATATGACAAAACATTACAACATCTCTACTATACTAGGTTGGAGAGGGCCTTAAACAATTATAGTAGAAATGTAATATTTCATTAAAATGTAAAAAATAAATATATAAAAAAAAACATATGTATAATAAAAAAATATTTTAAATTCAATTGCTATATATATGTGTGTGCGTGTAATATTTAAAAAATATATAAAATATAAATATTTAAAAGAAATATATCTAAATTAAAAAATATTTTAATCTTTAAATTTTGTTGTCATTTATTATCATTGAATATGTGTGTTACTTCTTTATTTATACCTACCCACTTAAATTATATAAATTTATATATTTATAAATAGTTATGGTAGAAGTGTAATGTCACACTCCCTTGCTATACAAGTAAAGTAAATTTTTTTTTTTTTGTGTTTATCTACCATGCATAAACTATACATGCGATCCATATTAATATTTCTTGAATACACACTTTTGTAATATCTACATGTGTCTCGGTTTATCGAGCAGCACAGTTTCAAGTTTTGCTTTTATACATAAATATGGTTACACACATACTTACACACTCTATATAATGGTTATGCTGATTATATATTTGCCTCCTTTCAATGCTATCACCCATTTCAAAGGTTCGTTAATAGTTGAACGTTGACAAAGTTTGATGTAATGACATAATACAACTCAGCGGTTGCAGATGCGGAACCTATACAATGTATGGTGTGGTTGTCAAACTTAAATACGGAATTTATGGCATTTACTGTCGAACTACAGTTTATAATTCCAAGACATCTGCACTGTGCGTTAAATTCGCTGGCAGCATCACCATCGTCCATTTGGATGGATGGACGGTCAGCTGGCAACCCGCCATGTGACTACGCGTGCCCGGGGCTCCAAGCGCCATACGGCCGGATGCTCTGGACTTGCCATTTCGCGCCACATCCTTCCCGAACTCCAACGAGCCATCGAACGGAGGTAAGAGGCTGCTCCGGATCAAGGGTTAAGATTGCGCCACGATGCGGAAGGAGGATGAGATATCTGTAGAGGTATATTTCCTTTTTCGACTCATTCCATTTTCATTTTAGTGTGACGGTGCTGCTCGCAGCACTGTGGCGATTACCTGGTTCTGAAACCCTTCTTACTCAAGCAACTTCGCGCCTCGGCTACAGGTATAATGTAAATTAATCTGGTTCACATTTTCTTAAGCTTGATGATTCGGTTAATGGTTTATGCCACACCAGTTATTGGTTACCGTCTGCATAAAATTTCTCTGTTCCCGTTCAGTCTTTAATTGTTTTCTAACCAGGTTCTCCGTTAATGAAATGGTTAATGTGTTCAGGTGGATGGTTGGTCGTTTAGCCCTCGATGTCAAGGAGCTTCTTCACGCTACTTGCTAACCCAATACCAGGTAAGGCTTGTTTACTGTGGAAGCTTGCTATACTTGACTTTTCAAGGCCACGGCTGAACATTTGTTCACTTGGGCAGGAATGCCGGGTGTTACTCTCTCGGATTTGGGTCCCTGTACAAGCTCAGGGTTCTCCCGGTTAATGGTCTTCCTGGTTCTATTTTTTTCTTGCCGGGTTCCTTGCCCCTGCTTAGGCGGAACTCCTCTGTTAAGAGGCACTGCATGTTGAGCATGCCTGTTTAGTTGTGACGTAATTAGCATGCATAACTGTCGTTTAGCTAAGTATCTTATTTTCCTTTGAACGCAGACAGTGTTTATTTATTAAACTAAGGTACTGAACTATGAGGGTTTAACTCCTGGTTAAAACTCGTTGAGATAATGTATATGAGACACGGGTAACTCCGTAAGCTTCAGCTTTATTCATAATGTTGTATTTTCGGTTATCCGCCTTCTCTGAACTGGGCTATGTTACAGACTTATTGTTTTATAATATCTCATTTTCAGAATAAGGCTATTGTTTTCCTTCCTTTCTAATGATGAATCCATATTTTACATGATTCCGCCTTTGTGCCCACTGCTGGTTAAGCATATGCTTCGACTCGGCTAGAGTGGTTCATCCAGAGCGGGGGTTTGCAACTAAGTTTGGCCGAGGATGCATGTGACCACAGTTACTATGCCAGTTCCTCGGCGTCCATACTTAATTGTTTTCGTATTATTTTAGCCATGAATGCATATGTATATTTCTGTTCATGCAACACAGTTATGCGGTTATAAGGAATTGTTATTGTATGGAGCCTGTTTTGTTATCAACCTCTGTTAAAACTTGCGGTCCACTTGACCGAGGTTTGAGGTATTTCATCACTTCTCTATGGTTTATAATGTAGCTTATTATATGGATTCACTTGGTCTGCGTATCACACCAGCTTTACTTTCTGGTACATTTCGTGATTATAATGTATACTACAGTTTTCTTTCAGCAGAGAATGCTTGTAAATTTCCTTCTCGTTTTCTGTATACAAGGTTCCCAGTTTCTCATTTCGATTCTTGAATATGGAAAGAGGGTTTTACTATATGTATTTCCTGTTATTAAACTTTTACTACCGCCAAGATTACAGTGATCTGTTCGTTATGTTTTCACTTTTATTTCAAATAAAGAATGCAGGTTCTGTCTCTGTCCGTCACATAGAATCTAATGTTCTTTCCTTAGTTTTTTTTTAAAAAAAAAAATAGACAGATTACTTTCCACTATTTCTATTCTCTTAGCACAGAGCCATGCAAGAAACATCTCAGCAAATATACATAGTAAGTCATACCTGCTTAACTGCAAACCTACTTGTAATGCTTGTCAATCCACCCGTCCGTAGGAAGATTCTTCTTGATCTTCCACCCCCAAGCACTATGCAGACCCTCTTGACTGCAGTTTCACTGGCTCTGCCAGATCTCGCTATCTGGTCCTAACCAGACATAGCGCATACAGGAAAATCTCTTTCCTTTTTTTTTTCCTATGCCATCTGATCACTACCAGACATAGCATACCTTCCTTACTCTGCCATCTGATCCCTACCAGACTTGGCAATCTTTCCCCTTTTTCCTCTGGGGACTCAACTACCTCCTGAAGGTAGTTAGGGTTTTTTTTTTATATATTTTAACTGCCTCCGCAGTTATCAACCATGATTAATCATATGCTCAAATCAAATAGTACTAACACAGTTTTAATTATCATAATACTAGCAACATAGTTTTATACTTTTCAAATAAAGTTTTTGTTCATGGTTAACTTTACTATTTACCAACATTAACTTTTCACGAGGAATATTACATGTAATATTTTCTATATATATATTAAAAAATGTTTTAATCTTTAAATTTTGTTATCATTTATTATTTTTGAATATATATGTTAATTTTTTATTTATATTCTATGTTGGGTGAGTTTTTGGAACATTGGGAACTTGAGTACGGGTGCTAGAGTTTTCCCCAAAATTTACAGGAAGCGGCTAATTAGAACGGTAATATTATATAATAAAAAAATAAAAAATAAAAAATCAAAATTATTTTTTCAATTATATAATTTATATAATAATCAAAATTAATATTGAATTAAAATATTCAAATATTAAAATCAATTTAAATATATAAATAATAAATATATAATCTCTCATATATAAATATGTTCTCTGGGTGTCTCTCTCCCTGAGTCTCTCCCTTTTATATATATAAAATGTCAAGTTCATTATCAATTCTCTAACACATGATCAGTCTTTGAAACAATTTGGCTTAAAAATACAAATGAACATTTTTACATATGTTTTTCTAGTTATTCTTAACAGAAAAAGCAAATAAACTCTAATGTTTAAGCATTGATTGCCACATACAATATGCACACACAATCTTCTGTGATATATATACATAAACATCAAAAGAAATGCTCACCAGCATGACATCCCAGATATCGCCCTTACATCGAGGTGCCACACGCTTCCTTAACCCATCAAGAAATTGCTCTAGTTTCTCAATTAAGGATATCGATGTTAAGGATGTCTTTGGCCTTTCTTCCTGCGAAGGTTTCAACATATGCTCATGTTTTGTGGGCAGTGCAACATATTTCTCTATAGACTTTGTATTCCCCAACCCCAAGGAACGTCGGAAGTCTAGAAAAAAACACAATCATCAAAGCTCTTGGAACTTTCCCCAGCTCCCATCAAAACTCCCATTGAAAAGGTAACATTCCCATACAGTTCCAAAGCTCCCGGGAGCACGAGAACCATTGGAACGGGTTTCCCAGCTCTTGGGAGCGGTTTTGGTGTAACAGAGTTTATATTATATACACTTAAACTATATAAAACTTTATATATTTATAAATAGTTATAATAGAAATATAATATTTCAATAATATATAAAAGAAATATATGTTAATTAAAAAATATTTTAAATCTTTAAATTTTACCGTTATATATATATCTCACTAGGTTGAGCCTAGGTCGAGGTCAACTTGCTTATTGCTTGGAAAAAGGCTGATCTACCCACGATGGGATGCTTATCACCAAGATTTTACGAGGCTCGTTCAAGCCTGGACGCCCCTTGGGAAGTTAAAATCCCCCAAAGTGGCTTCCACTCCTCAGCCCCTCCCTATGAGGTTTGAATGTGCGACTTGGTGGGGACTAAGCCCCACACAAACCAACTAGTCTACACCTCATGCGTTATTTTTGAATATATATATATAAACACATTTATATCTTCCCATTATATATAAAAAGGAATTACAACAGTCCTCAATATTATATATAAACATTGTTTAGAATTATATATATATATATTCAAAATATTTAGCATGTCGAACTTAATACCGAATTTTATTTTCAAAATTTTAACTATCAAACTTCTGTTGAACTTTAAATTCATCGAACTTGAACATGAACATGAACTAGGTGACCTAGGTTACAAGGTCAACCCATCAATCAATAGGTGTTGGTGTGAATGCATGGCAATGGAAGGGAAAAGGCTTCATGGCCAAGTGCCATGATCAAGGAGACCAGTTGTTGGAGAGTCCACATCTTGAGTGTATGAATGTAAAGGAGGGAGGAATCAAGGAGGCATGAGTTACCCTGCTTATTCTGCATTTTCCACCCCTCCATTGCACCTTTTACTTCTTCTTAATAATGCTTTGTATTATGGTGCATATCTCAAGGATTAGAGCTTGCTCTTTATGATGTAGCATTTTATATTACCACTTAAAATGAGATAGTTCATTGCTCATCAAGGTTGGGACATGAAAGGGTTCCTTTTGATGTAAAGGAACATCATGTGCTCAGGAATCGAGTGATGGCAAATGAGGAGGGTATAGCTCATGCTATGTTTTTGCCCACGTGCTAAGTTATGTCTTGGCCATCTTTTGCAATTTAATTTTTTTCTTTTTCTTTTTTTGTGGCCATGATATGCTTTTCCATTATTTTAGCTTCTTTAACCTCTAGGGTAATAGTTTTCAGAACCTATTCAAGGTGTGTGGACATGTGAGTGCCAAATTCCAAAGAGCCTATTACCCACCACTAGTGGGTGACCCCATAGAAGATTTTCTTTTTCCTCCTATATTTGTCTTTAGTCGGCAGTTAACAGCCCCTGACAGCCAACAGTGTAGCCAACATATTGTGCCAGTTGATCTCCGCTCCTTGAGCTAGTCATATGTTCCCTTGCCCATTTGTCGAGAGCATATGTTTGAAGGTGGTCCATCCAATCCTAAAGTTATGTTTTCATTGTGCAATCAGGTGCTTCTGCTTGTTTTTCCTTGGGTACATTGGGTATGGATTATTGGGTGACTTGGAAGCACCATAAACACCTTCAACGACTTGTTGATTACCCCACATTATCCGTGAGATGATACACTTGGACTAACATGACCTGGCTGGCTTAGCATGATCAGGGCAACTAATCCAAGGCCCAGAGGAGGTTTGTCTCACTTTTGAGACATGGGAGGGTAGACACCATCATCAGGGCCCTCATTTGGAGTAGTCTACAGGCTTATCTTTCATCAGGAGACCCACAAGACCAACAGTTGTGCCCCAAGACCAACTTGGAGCACCACATGATGACTTACATAGAGATTAAGGGGCCATCCCCTTGTGCATCATTCATGGAGCCCTCTCTCTCATCATGGCACCTAAAGGACTCAACGAGGCCCTCCAACGACTCTTCTTCATCATGACATCATCATTTCAACTCACTTATGGATGGCTTCTTCATAAATTTTTATGGCTACTTGGTTGGCTTGTTACCAAGACTTTTTATTAGCACCTTATTTTATAATTTCTAGGGCTAAATAGGCTAAATCAAATTAGGAGAGTCTCATATAAATAGAGATGAGTCTCATTGTGAGAACTCATCATCATCTCTTGGATATTTCTCTTGTAAAAGACTTCACATTTTTTCTCTTGGATGCTAGTGGAGATTCTATTGACGCATTTCGATATTTTTGGAGCTACTTCTTGGTTGATGGTTGGATATATCTGTTGGGATGGGGTCCCCAGGGGTAGAATTGAATAAACTAGTCATTTTTTGTAAAGAATTTTGTAAAAGATGTAAAGTTTTAGCGAAATGTGGATGCAGAGCGCGCAGATAGATAGAATCAAAGGGGCCTTAGCCCTTGCGCAAATAGATAGAGTCAAAGGGGCCTTAGCCCCTGCGTAGATAGATAGAGTCAAAGGGGCCTTAGCCCCTTGTTTTTGGTTGGTTGAAGACTCACACATGAGCCGGGGGCCATGGTATTGTATTAGAAAAGCTATAAATAGTTGAGTCTTAGCGAGTCTTAGGATGAGAACTGGGATAGAGATTTGGGTATGTTGAAGAGATTTGTTGTCTTGAGCAAGAACTAAGGCATGAAGGCTTTGCTTCCTGTGCTTAGGTAGAGAAAGGGAGGCTCCTGCAGCTAGTGCACGGGAGACCTGGGTAGAGTCCACAACTCAATGCATGGACCCCTGCAGCTGTGTGCGCAGGGTAAGAAGAGTCTATAATCGGTGAATTGAAGATCAATAAACACTGCTTTTTGAAGAAATACTGAGTATTTCCATTGAATCTGTTATGTTATATGTTCTTGATTAATGATATGTTTTCTAAAATATTGAATGAATGCTACGCGAATTCATTGAATCTATCTTAATAATATATGAAATGAATGGTTATCCACTTCTGTGAAGTTAGAAGCTATTTCTCTTATGTTTTATGACGACTCAAGTAGATCTACGCAAACTCTGATCTAGGGTTGCTTTTTGATGCACTAAGTAGGCGAATCAATTGTTTAAGGTCCGCAAAGACTGATCGTGGACCTTCGGGAAGGTCTGAAGGCAACTTTAACTTAGTAACAAGCCCTAGAAGTCTATCGATTTGCGCGGAAGCATATCTAAGGTGATGGAAGACATCACACTAGTCTCTGGATGCAGAAACTTGGTTCTTGCATCCTCCAATACTGCTTTAGGTGAGACTGCAACCTGCGCTACGCGGGTTGTTGCCGAAAGGGCCAACAGTGTAGGGTTTTGTTGGTTGGCGCAACTAACTCTGAACCTGGGTTAGGACCCCCTAAGCCAACAAATGGTTTTGTTGCCGGGACCGAGATCTGCTTAAAGAGATGTGTGATGTCGCATCATTGGAATCCGACTAAGAAAGAGATTGAAAAGTGGTTAGATCGGAAGATTCACGAATTTGCAGCTCAAGAAAACAGGAATCCGCGCTTGTTGAAGGAGGATTGGTTGAATAGGTATCTGTATACAGAGGTACACGAAATTTTCTTTAGCACTTTTCCAATTGAATTATATGAGTGGTTAGCTAAATTGGCAAACAATCAAGGAAGGTGGAAGCTCGACAGTCCTATAGTGTGGACGCCAGAATTGGTGCAAAGACTAGAGGCATTCGACAACAAGATCGCGTGAGTTGTCGATCACTGGCTTGATCAAATTCTGGGAGGATTTGTTACTGAATTTGCAGTAGACACATCAGTTAGCTATAGCGAAGCAGAACAAAAATTCTTCAAAGGACTGCGAGGTAAGTACGTCAGGTCATTAAATACTTGGATTAAGATGTTGTTGTGTGAAAAGTAGATAATGCCATTACCTTGATGTTCGGAGCTACGCGAAGTGGAAGATTCTTTAGAAATCGTGAAGAATCAGGACCAGAGTATAGCCCATTGATTGGACCTCCTTCAAGTGACGACGAAGGGGTGGTGCAGACTACGCCACAAAGCGTTGTTCAACTAATAACTCAAGGTATTCCTAGAACACATCAGCCATCCACTCCACCTCCATCTCCACCTCCACTGAATACACCTTCACCCACACCTTCACCTCCACCGGCACCATTCAACATGGCGAAAGCAATGAAGATGTCGATCTTCAAGGGCATAGGAAGTGAAGATCTAGTGCAGTTCTGGTTTGTTACGAATGTTGTATGGACAACATGGAAAGTCACCGATGATAATATAAGAAGGTGCAGTTGGTTACCGCCTTGTAGGATCGCGTGCTAACTGGGTACATTAAATATTGTGTTGACAATCCTCATGCATCGTTAGCAGAGACTCAGACAACTTTGAACAAAGAATTTAGTAAGCCTAAATCTGAGGCGTAGTCGGTTATTGAATTTAAGGAGATCCTAATGAGAGTCGAGGAGACACCTTGGGACTTTGATCAGAGGTTGAAGTGCCAGATCAGACAGGCTAACATGCAAATCTCAGATAGCCAGCATCGTGACTGGTTTATCACATCGCTTTTGCCACATTTAAGAATTGCTCTGTCACAGTAGAAGATAGCAACGCAGGCAGAAGCCTTGGAGATTGTGATGAGGCTACACGCATCACCTATTCAGGATACAAACCTAGGGGTACAACAGATCCACTCATAGTTAGAGAGCCTACACCTAGAATTACAGAGTTTGAAGAAAGAAAAGGAGACTAAGCCAGAAGTGCGCGCAGAGGTTTGGTGCTTGAAGTGCAAGGGCCACGGGCATGATAAAGATCATTGTCCAGTATACGCGAACTATCTTATAGGGGGAGGGCCAACCCCCCTGAAGCCAGAAGCCCCAGTCGGGCCAAGCACGGGAGCTGCACTATGGTGCGCCATTTGTCAAGTCACTGGGCAACATGCGACGAATAACTGCCACTTACTTCAGAAGTTCATTCAGACACCCTAGTAGCTGTTCTGTAATTTTTGTAAATCTGTGGGCCATGATGAGCACCACTGTCAATGCTATGAGCTGATGATGGAAAGAACCCCTACATACCGTACACAGGCAGAAACTCGACCTCCAGATCAAGGTGCAGGAGGAGAGCGTGGGGTTTTCAAGGCCGAGGAGGAGGACCTGGTAGAGGTCGTTGTTAGATTATTTGCTACAACTATGGACAGCCAGGGCACTTCGTGTGAGATTGCCCGAATCCTACACACCCTTCGTGTCAATACTGCAGACAGTTTGACCATGCCATAGAAGAATGTCTGGTGTTAATAGCTAAAATGCAAGAGAAGAAAACGTAGCCTTAGCAGCCTACGCAAAATTTACAAATGATGAGGGTTGAGCCCCAAGAGGAGGATCAGAGCATTAATATCATACTAAGAAGTGGCACGACGATTGACGCAGATAAAGGTGAGCAGCCTGAAGAAGACGGATGGGTCCACAAAGCTCCTGAGAAAGAAGTTGCCTTTGACCTTAATTGCACTAAGGAAACATTCATGGAGGCAAAGAAGAGCTTCGCTGAGGCCTCCACCTCAGGAAGCCAAAAAAAAGTACCAGGACCAAGTTCGACACAAGAGGTTGATCCTTTCGTACTCACTACATTTTTGGAGACCTGTATGAAGTTACCGCGCGATAGGAAGGCTGTGGAAGGATTGCATGACTTAATAGACAAATGTGCCAATATGGAAAAGACTCCTTCGGAGCTGCGCACAGTTAGAAAGATTGGTAAACATAAGGCACGAACATGATGTGAGATGCGACTAACAGCACAGATACGCAATTATGAAATTGACCAGGTCATTTTGGATCTGGGATCTAATGCGAATGTTCTACTGAAACAGACATGGGAAAGGATGGGGAGACTCGCACTGTAATGGTCTTCGATTCAGCTCCGAATGGTAAATTAGCAGAAAATCATCCTCATGGGACGATTATATGGAGTAATGGTGAATATTGAAGGTGGGAGTGTATTAGCAGACTTTGAAGTTATCGAAATTGTTGATGACAGTAATCCCTACCCTGCAGTCCTAGGAATCGACTGGGCTATTGACATGAATGGGGTCATTAGTTTGAAGAAGAGGACAATGTCGTTTGAAAGGAAATCGCTAAGGGTTATAGTCCCATTGGATCCCGCGGAAGGGGCACGCTATACTGAACTAGTCCGCGATTATGTAGAAAGTGACGATGAGATGGATCAAATCTACAAGATAACAATGAGAGATCAGGAGTGGATCAAACCGACGACAGATGGACGGATCACATGGGACCGGGAGAGTTCTTGCACTTATGACTCAGATGAAGAATTAGAGCATTGGCAAAACCGCTTACATGAAGTATCTACATTGCGATGCAATATGATGACGAAGTCACTACGTTGCGTTTCGTCGGAGGTAAGAAAGTTACCTTATTATGATGGTTTAACTGACGTAGATATGTTTCTAGATGAATTTGAGCGCGAAGTCCCTGAAGACCACTGTTTTCAAGCATTGGAATTGGTGTTGTGCGCTACGCCCGCATGATGGTGGGGTACGCATAAGGATAGTTTTGCTGGATGGCGGGATTACAAGAGAATGATGAAGTTATGATTTGGGCATGCTAATACAAGACTGACTGAAAAGTATAATGGGAAGGATGATCCGCGCGATCCCCAGGCAAAGTGGACTAAGGTATGGAGGACGGAACTACAACCAGAATGGGTACATATATTTTGTCATACCTTGGATACAATCCCCATGAACTGGTACCTCGAAATAGAGCTCCGCCACGACACTGCAGAATGGGATGTATTGAAGGAAGGGTTCTTATTGACTTTCAACTTCGAGGATGGGTTTGCAAGCATCGATGAAGCGCTTCAAGAAATTAAAGCAGTTATCTTCAAGACACTGAAGGAACCTATGGAATGGACCCAACCGGATTGGAGCACCCAGCTGTGCCACGCATTGGAATGCTATAATGTGACCGCTGAAGAGGACGAAGAGGACTTGAGAAATATCAATATTCCAGAGACAAAAGGGCATCGTGAAGTAGAAGGACCGCAAGTAGAGAACCCAAACATCTCTACACCTTTAAAAACAAGACAAGTAAACATTGGCACTGAAGAAGAACCAAAGTTCGCGAAGACAAAGTTGTTGAATTACTTTGCGAATACCAGGATCTATTCCCCACTAAGTTTTCGGATTTAAAAGGCATACTTGGTGATTTGGGCGTTATGAGGATCACATTAAAGCCGAATGCGAAGCCTGTAAAACAAAGGCCTTATCGCCTTAATCCAAACTATAAGGAAAAGGTTCGCCAAGAGTTGGATAAAATGCTAGAGGCAGGCATTATAGAACCTGTTGAAGAGTCTGATTGGGTGAGCCTGATGGTAGTCCAAGAGAAGAAACAAAAGGGCGAAATAAGGATCTGCATAGATCTACGGAAGCTTAATGATGCATGTGTTCATGATCCATTTCCAACGTCGTTTACAGATGAAGTGTTAGACAATGTCGGAGGGCAGGAGGCCTATTCCTTTACTGACGGGTTTTCCGGTTATCATCAAATTAAGATTTCCCCAGAGGATAGAAGAAAAACCACCTTCGCGACAGAGTGGGGGTGCTTTCAGTACATTGTTATGCTGTTTGGATTGAAGAACGCGCTTGCAATATTTTCTCGCATAGTCATAACAATGTTCAAAGAATTCATTCATAAGTTTCTGGAAGTATACTTCGATGACTGGACTGTGTTTGGCTTGGTGAAGCGCCATGTAGCAAGTCTGCGCCTTATGTTGGATACATGTCGAAGATACCAGATAGCACTGAATTTGAAAAAATGTATATTCTGTGTTCCTTTTGGGATCTTGCTGGGTCATGTCATGTGTAAACAAGGATTGATGGTGGACCCTGCAAAGATTGCGGTGATTGTGAACTTGGAGGCCCCTAGGAACGTCAAGCAGTTGCGCGTGACGCTGGGACACACGGGATACTATAGAAAATTCATTAAAGCTTATGCTCAAATTACTGCGCCCATGGAAAAACTGCTAAAGAAGGATGCAACATTCTGTTGGGATGAAGAATGTCAGCGCAACTTGGATGTGTTAAAGGAAAAGATGGTGACTACACCAATCCTGGTATTTCCCAATTGGAAAAAGGAGTTTCATGTACATGTGGATGCTTCTTGCATTGCACTGGGTGCAGTACTAACACAGGCAGGCGAAGGAGAACTAGACCATCCTATAGCCTTCGCAAGTAGGAAGTTATCAAAGGCTGAGAAAAATTATTCAACGATAGAGCGCGAGGGGTTGGCCATGGTCTACGCGCTGCAAAAATTTAGGCATTATCTGTTAGGAGGACATTTCAAGATGTATATAGATCATTCTACCTTAAAGTACTTGGTCAACAAGCCTGTGTTGGGGGGAAAGATTTGTAGGTGGTTGTTATTATTTCAGGAGTATGATTTTGAAGTAATTGTGAAGCCGGGAAGGTTGAATGCTAGACCTGACCATCTGTCGAGAATTGAAACAGGTGAAGAACCTAGTAATTTGGAGGAAGGGTTGCCCGATGTACAACTCTTTGCGGTCTGTGTAGCTAATGATCATTTTGCTGACATTATTCACTTAACTACAGGGATGGCGCTTGAAGGATACACAAATCAACAGAAGAAAGAATTAATAGTTCGTGCAGTCGATTTTTCAGTCATTGCGGGGCATTTGTACAAAATGGGGGTAGATGAAATATTGCGAAGATATGTGCCGGATTTTGAGCGTGATAGTATCCTTGATGAAGTTCATGGCGTCGTGGGAGGCCATTATGCCAGGAAAGCAACCGCGTAGAAGATTTTGCACGCGGCATTATGGTGGCCAACATTGCACAAGGACTCCAAAGCATACTATAACGCGTGTGAGGCATGTCAAAGGACTGGCAGACCATCGCGAAAGGACGAACTATCGCTACATCCTCAAGTCTCTTTGTAGGTATTTGAGAAATGGACGATCGACTTTATTGGGCCAATTCAGCCACTTGGAAAGAAAACGGGCGCGCGCTACATTATCATTGCGACGAAATATTTAAGTAGACTGGCGGAAGCACAGCCAGTAAAAGATTGTACGGGGCCTACGACAACAAAATTCTTGTTTGAACATGTCTTAACATGGTTCAGATGCCCGCAAGTATTAATGAGTGATAGGGGAACACACTTTTTGAATGAAACAATTATCACTCTAACAGATGAATTCCAGGTCTACCATCGAAAGAACACACCATATCACCCACAAGAAAATGGGACTGTCGAAGCTTTTAACAAAATCTTGGAAAACGCATTGACAAAGGTATGTAATGCGCAACGGAATGACTGGGATGTGCACATACCTGCAGTGCTATGGGCCTATAGGACAACTTGTAAGAAGCTGACAGGACAAATGCCGTTCAGATTAGTCTATGGGGTTGAAGTAGTAATGCCTATGGAATACATTGTGCCTAGTCTACGCATATCAACTTTGACGAATATGGCAGATTGCGAGGCCTTGGAGGAACGACTCGCGCAACTAATGGAGTTAGAGGAAGGTCAATTTCTAGTAGGATTTCATCAACAAGTACAGAAGGAACGCGAAAAAGCATGGCATGATCGCCATAACAAGCTTCGCAAATTCAAAGTAAATGATCTTGTGTTGTTATATCATAGTAAGTTCACTAAATATCCGGGTAAATTCCAGATGCATTGTTTAGGACCATATATTGTCAAGGAAATTATAGACGGTGGCGTAGTTTAGCTCACGAAACTAAATGGGGAGCCATTCCCGGGAAGAGTGAATGGGAGCAGGCTGAAGCTGTATACGGGGGATCCATGCGATGACTATATGGCCGCAGGATAGTCTTAGTGCTCTAGGCAGTTGCAAGGGAGTGCGGGACTATAAACTACACTGCCTGATTTGGAGGACAAGACAGCGAGTAGGCTGCGCGAAGATTGATGAAGGAGCACCAATTGAAGCTGCTCTGAATGTTGCGCCATGGAGGAGGGTGCCGCGCAGCCCAACCCAAAAATAGCTATTGGGGTCACTGTAGCTGATTGGATTGAGAAAATCCCGTTAGGAGGAGCAGGTAGGCAGCAATTAAGGCGAAAATCTTCGAAAATCTGCCGCCAAGGGTGCATTTATGACCAAATTATGGAGGGAATGGTTGGATTTGAATCCAAAAATCGCTATAAATATGTCCTGTTGGTCTACAAAGAAACACTTTGTTGCTTAAGAATTTCTTGCATGCACCAAGAAGAGTGGGAGAGTTTGTTCAAGCATCCCAGGCTAGTTCAGTATTCCGATATGTTGCGCCAAGTTTCTGTGGAGAAGGGATTTGAGCCTATGAGTTTTGAGGCCGTGGTATCTAAGGCCCCAACCTCGGAAGCTGTGGGTGTCGAAGTTACGCTTGCAGTTCCTATGGTGCCAAGATCGCCTAGGCCTAAACAATCTGCTTCTAAAGCAAAGCAAAAGAAGCCGGTTGTTGAACCAGTGCGCCACTCACCCCAAAAACATCTGCAGGAGGTGCGACAGAAGGGAAAAATGGATAAGAAAAAGAAACCTTTTGTGCCCCTAGACCTAGATGAAGAGGAACTTCGACAGGGGATTGAGGAGTTGGATGCCGAGGACGCGGAACCAATCACTATGCTTTCGGCATATGTGCCTCCACGAAGAGGGCAAAAGAAGGTGACCAAAGACCCTGATTCCAACAAATATTCAATTTCTACGCCACTGCTCCCAGCTGAAGTTCACTTTGAGGGTACGCTCTTAGCACGTATACCAGCACTCAAGATGGAAGATTGGGACCTCGCTGACCAGGATAAATTTCCACATTTAGCGACAAATCAATATATGACCTGCATATACTATGAAGACACAGGGGTCACAAAGTTGGAACCAATGAAATGGGTTTGCGGAGTTCAGCTGGCAGGGCTCTTACACATGCTATTCGTCCCTCATTTTCACCGATCCAATATCAATACGCAATGTGTGCGTTAGTTGCTGACCTTAGTGCATGATGGGTGTTTATGGCTAGGTGAGCCTATCCCCATCACGGATATGTTAATCCATAGAATTACTAAGCTGCCATATAAAGGAGCGGACCCGGCAAAGGAATTTGTTGGCAAATCCCTAGCAAAACAGCTTGTAGACTGCATAAAGACCGAGTACAGGGTGGTAAACAGAAAGCACGGATATTCTATCTGCTCCATAATAGACCAGGCGGTACAGTTTGCCGCGCAGAACCTCACAGGTAAGATAATGTGGAAGTTCTGCGCAGAGGAAGTGCTTGCATCGGTCATATCATTAGTCGCGCAATGTGTGAACGGGGTCCAATATAACTGGGCCCAATATCTCTGAAAAGAATCCTTGGCCAACTGTCGTGAGGCGCAAGAGAAGAGCCAGTCATTCCACTATGCTTGGCTCTTATTGCTAATTGTTTTAGTGTCATGGAGGCTTTCGAAGGATAGTCAGTTCCCTCTATTGAATGAGACTCTCCTAGAGGCAGCAAAGTTTGCTTCGTTGTGGCAGACAAAGGATGTGACACAGAGTATAGAATCCAAGGTTTTTTGGGTCTTCATGGAGATGGACATCCGCATGGTTGTGAACCAGAGGCCAAGGTTATCTCCCACCCTATTTGAGCAGCTGAGGTCCTTAAGGCAGACTTTCACAACGTCTGGATCCGCGCGAGGAAAGACCCTCAAGAGAATTGGTATAAGTTGTCATACTTGGTGGCCAACACAGATGTCCAGGAGGTTGTCGGTGGATGGCCATCAAATTGGCGCGAGCCCACTCAGTTAGATGTCGGGACAAGCAAGGCAAAAGAAAGCTCCTTCGCATAGACTTTTGCAGCGAAAAAGAAGAAAGACCAAGAACAAGTAGCCGCACCGGAGAAGGCTGGCCAGCAGAAGAAACAAGAAGTTGTTGCTAAGGTAGCTGCGAAGAAAGAGCGGCCTGCGAAGGAGCGCACTACTAAAGAGAGGGTTGAGAAAGAAACACAAGATACAGAAGCAAGCAACAAATTAGCCTTGCAACGCATGGATGAACAGGCGCTGTCTGCACAGGGCGGCGATGGGGGTGAAGAGGTGTCCACCCCCTTCAAATTCCAGAAGCGCACCAAAGAGGCGGCCATAGGTCTGCGAAAGAAGCGGAAGTCAAATAAGCAATCGTAGGTGGACCCTCTCATGCTAACAGAGGGCGATTTAGATGAGATCGATGACAAGGTTCGCGATACCACATATGAACTATGGACACACTTTGAACAACAATATATGTAGACACTAGGCAGTGTCCAGAAGGATCTGCGCGAGCTGTAGATCCAGGCCAGTAGGATCCAGGCGAGCGTGGGGCAAGCGAGTGTAGTGCAAGCGAGCCAGACTCAAGTGAGCATGAGTGTTCCAGAAGTGGAATGGACCATGGACTTAAGGGTCATTCCCTTACTAGAAGGATCCTTGCGAACAGATAACCAGGATGAACGCGACACACTTGAAAAGTTCAAGGATCTGGGAATCAATGTGGCCACACCACTGCTCCCGACCCTCCACGCATTGCATCAGGGGGTCTTAGATGAGTTGCAGATCCAGGAGCAGCACGCCCTTACGGTCCTCAGTGAATGCAAAGTCAACAATGCGCAGATGTATGAGGAGAAGACATAGGCGCTGAAGGAGAAAGAGGAGATGCAAGCGTGAAGCACACACCTAGAGATAGTAATTGAGCAGGCTTGTCAAACAATTCCAGAATTGCATATCCCAGACAATGCACAGGCCGAAACCAAAGTCAAGAAGTTAGCTGCTGCAGTGCACGACGCCAAAGATGAGGTTGGGCGAGTCAATTTTGACTTCCAAATGCAGATATCCGAACTCAAGCTCAAACTTCAACCAACCACACTACCGAAAGTTCGGGAACAAAGAGGCGTAGCTATAAAAGAATCCATGGGTCAACTAGATGTCGCAGTTCAGGGTTGCGACCAACTCTTCACTCAGGCAATGGGCCTATGGGATACACTGCAGGAGGATCCTACGTTGCAACAGTTGAACACAAAGATCAGGGAAGCGTAGCACCAATATGATGAGATCAGTACGATGATGCGGATGTTGGCACCATTCCAGTGCTTTGTGCGTTTGCAGGAAGGAAAGGCGACGTTGATACAAATCCAAAGTTGCAGAAAATGCAGTCCTTTCTATGAAACCGACTTCAACCCTGGACAGAGGAAGCCAACCTACTTTCGTAGAACATTCATGAGAAGCTGAAAGCCATGCAACAAACCCAAAGGACTATGCAACTTGCAGTTGAGGGGCCAACCATAGAGAAACTGGTCTAGGAGGTAGAACAAGTAGAAAAACAGAGTACCGCGGAGCTCTAGGCATTGACCAAGGAATTCAATGAACTCCGCCAGAGAGTGGAACAACCAGCTGAGTGACTCGAGGGCGAGTCATATCTTTGTGTTGGGGGCTTGTTGGGATGGGGTCCCTAGGGGTAGAATTGAATAAACTAGTCGTTTTTTGTAAAAGATGTAAAGTCTCCACAAAATGTGGATGCGGAGCGTGCAGGTAGATAGAGTCAAAGGGGCCTTAGCCCCTTGTTTTTGGTCGGTTTTGAAGACTCACCCATTAGTCGGGGGCCATGGTATTGTATTAGAAAAGCTATAAATAGTTGAGTCTTAGCGAGTCTTAGGACGAGAACTGGGATAGAGATTTGGGTACGTTGAAGAGCTTTGTTGTCTTGAGGAAGAACTAAGGCAGGAAGGCTCTGCTTCCTGCACTTAGGTAGAGAAAGGGAGGCTCCTGCAGCTGAGTGCACAGGAGGCCTGGGTAGAGTCCGCAACTGAGTGTGCAGACCCCTGCAGCTATGTGTGCAGGGTAAGAAGAGTCTGTAATTGGTGAATTGAAGATCAATAAAGACTTCTTTTTGAATAATTATTGAGTATTTCCATTGAATCTATTATGTTATATGTTATCGATTAATGATATGTTTTATGAAATATTGAATGAATGCTACACGAATTCACCGAATCTGTCTTAATAATATATGAAATGAATGGTTATCCACTTCCATGAAGTTAGAAGCTATTACTCTTATGTTTTATGACAACTCAAGTACGCGAACTTCGATCTAGGGTTGCTTTTTGATGCGCTGAAGTAAGTGAATCAATTGTTTAAGGTCCACAAAGACTAATCGTGGACCTTCACGAAGGTCTGAAGGCAACTTTAACTTAGTAACGAGCCCTAGAAGTCTATAGATCTGCGTGGAAGCAGATCTAAGGTGCTAGAAAACATCACACTAGTCTCTGGATGTAGAAACTTGGTTCTTGTATCCCCCAATACTGCTTCGGATGAGACTGCAGCCTGCGCTACGCGGATTGTTGTCGAAAGGGCCAACAATGTAGGGTTTTGCTGTTTGGCGCAACTAACTCTGAACCTGGGTTAGGACCCCTAAGCCAACAATATCTTATTGTCATCTTGTAAGTACTTGTTGAAATTTTTTATTGGATAATGTCTAATGTATAGAATTGTTCTAAGTAGTTAATGCTCTTGTGCCCTAATTTATGATTATTATTGTAAAAGGCTATTTGGTTGGAAATTGCATATGTTAATCATTGCATGACAATAGAAGAATGTTCCTAGTGGATCGAATTTTGTTTTTTTTCCATGAAAATCCATAAATCTTGAGTGTGTAATTGTTAAATATTGGTTGCTAGGGCATCATCTTTTAGCCTCCTTAAGAACGGTTTTGGCAAATCTTGAATCATCTTAGATGACATAGCCTAGGGAACTAGGCACTGGTTTGAGAGATTTGGTGATCAATCTTTCTTCTCCCCTTCTTTTTCTCTTCTCAAAAATTTCGGCCCCTGCCCCTTGGACGACTAGCTTGGGCATCAAGCGAATTCCCTTGGAGAAGGAATTTTGGGATTCCGTTCGAATGGAACTTTTCCTTAGTGTTTCCTCTTGGTGACCTTAAATTTTGGTGGAATTCTCACAATTAATTCTCTGAAAATCCTTGTGCCCTTGGTGTGCCCTAGAAGGGAACCTCTCTTGTTTCCTTTGGAAAGGTGGCTTCCTTGAGGGTCATATGAACCTTGTATTCGATATAATCATAAGAGATCCTTTCTTGTGTCTTACCTTGACCTACTAAAAATCTTGGAGGAATTTCTTCCGACGTATATCCCTAAAAACCCTAGGTCTAATGTAAGCCCTTAGTAGGTCTCTCCATAGAGTGGAAGGCTTATTTGAAGTGTCAAATCATTTTGCAAGCTTCCTGAGAGGTCCTATCTGACCTTTGGAGACTTGAATTGAGGCATACATATCCTCATTACAAATTTCAAGCCCTAGGTCTTGATCTCCATCCTAGGTCTTTCTTGGAGATCCTTTAGCTTCCTAGAAACATTAAACCATTGTTGTGTCTCTCCTTGGATGGGCTTAATGGAATCACTTCACACATAGATCATTGATCCTTCCTTTTTCAAGTGATTCCTCTCCTACCAGGACTCCTCCCATTGGTGAAAGCCCATAAAGAGCAGGGGACGTCGACTAAGGTAACAGTGGGTCTTTGTCCCATTGTTGTTACTTGGTCTAGTAGTTATCCCATAGGTTCCTCTCCTAGGGTCCTGATAGATTGTGTGGAAACATTTTTGGCGTTGTTGCTGGGGAGGAAGCAAGTCTACCTCCTTGGTCACATATTTGAAGAAGTGAGTCTCCCAACGACATCATAGATCCTCTTTCGGTGACTCCTAAATTGATTGGTTGGAAGATCATGAAGAAAACATAGCTCGCAACTAGAGTTGCTGCTAAGAGAGTTGTTGAGCTTGATAGATCTCCCACAAGAAATCCAACACCTATTGCAAGGCAACTTTTTCCTAACAATATGAATACCAACACTAACCAAAACCAAAATCAAACTCAAAATCAAACCCAAACCCCTAGGGTTAAGAAGTGGAATTTGGCAGCTTTTAAACCTATCAACTTTAGAGGAATTCCTGATGCTCCTCACCCATTTCCTGAGAAGTATCATGAATGGCTACCGATGGTCAAAGGAAGTGCTGATGAAACTACCAAAAGGCATGTAGAGAACTTCTTTTGGGCAGTGGGCCCTTGAATGACTGAAGAAGAAGATGTCGTGATGATGTTATTTGTTTTAACTTTTGACATTCAAGGGAAATGTCAAGGATTGGTACATTAGTCTTCCTCTGACTAACATTAATAACTTTGACCAATTTGAAGACCTCTTCAAGAAAAGGTGGGCCACAAATGCTGATGGAAACCTTGTCATTGAAAAATTCTACTGTGTGCAAAAGAAAAGGGATGAAGATATTAGAACTTTTATCCAGGCGTTTGATAAGATTTTTAAGGATATCTTGGATCGCCTCAAACCCACTGATTCCCAAATCCTTGAAAAGTTCATCAAAGCTGTCCAAGGTCACCTAACATATCAACTTAGAGATAAGAAGCCTAAAACTCTTACTGAGGCTAAGGAAATGGTCATTGAGATTGAACAAAATCTAAATGATGCTCATATTGAAATGTTCAACTTCCCTAAGGCTAACATTGAAACTAAAAGGAGCAGGGATAAGGACCAAGTTGAGGAAACCCTAGTCACCACACTAAAAAAAATGATAGATTATCTAATGATATGAATGCTAGGGATAGGATGTATATGAACAAGTTCACCGCCCTAGAAAAAGGACAAAGATCCACATTCCTTTCAAAGAACAAACCCTTTTTCAAGAGTCGTAATGAGGAAGGCAAGCAGGGTCAACCAAATGTCCCTAATACTTTAGCTCCAACTAATGCAGTAGGACAAGAAGACTCATCTTTCGAAGATTATCAAAGTGAGGGTTCTGATGAAGAAAGTGAATATGAGGAAGGTGGTGAATAAATGAA
Organism: Pinus tabuliformis; assembly: GCA_031772625.1. NCBI lineage: Eukaryota > Viridiplantae > Streptophyta > Pinopsida > Pinales > Pinaceae > Pinus > Pinus tabuliformis. The sequence continues at coordinate 424,940,899 of CM062820.1, read as the reverse complement.
TGTGGTCAATGAATCCCAAGCCTTCAACATTTTACTAGGTGGCACATACACTCATCCTCGAGTCAGTGAAGTAAAACTTAAAGAAGAAAAAGATGAGCCTATACTGAATGTTGAGGATAGTGGAAGGTTTAAGGGGTTGCAATATTCTAGGAAGAATGACAAAGGATCCTCCTCAAGCTCTAACACATCAAAGGGGAAGGATCTACCTCCTAAGAATGAAACCAAAAAGGATCCTCCTAAAGGGGAGCCCAAGCATAAAGCCAAAGGTAAAGAAGTTGAATTAGACATTGATGTGGATGTTGCTGTAAGTAAAATGAGCATGCAAGTTCCCATTAAGGAGATTGTGAAAATCCCATCCCAAAGAAAGAAAGTGAATAAAGCTTTAGGGCTTGATGAAGAAGACCCACCTATTATGTTGCAAAACATCCACTTCACTAAAACCAATCCTGACCATGAACCATTCCTATTAACATTGAACATAAATAACCTTCTTGTTCACAATTGCATGTTGGATTTAGGGACTTCTGCAAACATCATGCCACTAAAGGTCATGAAAAAATTAAATTGAATATCACTCGAAAATATAAAAATGTATGTGGTTTCAATTCGATATCCATTCCCATCGAGGGCCTTATCAAAGACCTCAAAGTAGCACTAGCCATGAATGAAGACATATCTTTGCTCATGGATGTTGTGGTTATTGATATACTAGCTATGTGGGGAATGTTGTTGTCTAGAAAATGGGGCACCACTGTGGGTGGTCAACTTCAAATGGACTTATCTTACGCCACAATTCTGCTACCTGATGGGACCCCACTCATTCTTTATAGAGAGCTCTAGTTTCCAAATCATGTTGAGGACCTTGTTCTTCTTCCATATCTCGACAATCTTCTCAAGCTTGAGGAATCAAACTCCCTTGCCACTCATCCTCCCCAGCAAATCCATATCCTTAAAAGACCTAACCCTAAAGAAGGTAAGCCTAAGAGGAAATGGGTGCAAAAATCAAAGGAGTTTAAGGTTGGGGAAATAGTGTTGGTAGAAAAAAACCTAGTGCTTGTCAAGATCCATAGTAAGGTTGGTGAGGGATACTACTACATTTCTAGACTTGATGATGAGCTTTGGCCCAACCCCATCAAGGCTAGTCATATCACCCCTTTCCTTGATACTTGACTTTGTATTATATGCATGTTACAGTAGGATGCATTGCATATTGATTTTTGCATAGCTAATATTGTCATTTCATGTTCTCATGCTAGAATAGGTGTATTTAGATTAGATGTGCATTTTAGAATAGATTTTATTTTCTGGATGGTTTTTATTATTTAATGAAAATATGGGCAATAAAAGTATGCCTAGGACAAATGCTTCCAACAAATTGTCTGTGGTGTGTAGGATCAGGGTTGCGGGGGAGCACCCCCCCCCCACGAACCTGCTCCCAATTCGCACTCTGCTCGGGAGCTAGTCGGGAGCGCACTCCCTTTAAAAAAAACGCTCCTGGGTTTTTAGGGAGCGATTAGGGGAGCTCCCTAGTATTTTTTGCTGTAACATTCGAAATGAATTTTTTTTTCAAAGAAACAAATAGTTTTTGAGTGGGGCAGCCTAATGATCAAGCCTATGGCCCTAGTATTGATATTGCCCTAGGATGTTTGAGAGTGGTTCCAACCTCATTGGATTTCATATGGAAAAAGTAGAATTTTACATCTCCTTCAAAATCCAATAGACTTATCAGTTTTTCAGGATTTCAGGGTTGCAATGTTTCCATTGGATTTTGTCATGTATTAGGGTATGGAATTCGTATTTAATCAAGAGCACCAATCCCTCTATGTACCTTGATGTTAGTGACATTGGTTATCGAACTCCTCTGTCATGACCCTATTAAAAATGTACCCATCACTCAAACAAAATCTTGACTTGACATGCTATGTTCTTTCTATCTTATGTTAATGCTTAGAGGGTGATATTAATGACAAGGATCCCTATACAGATCCAGAGGTAATGACAAAGATACCTTTGGATATTAATGACGAAGACCCTGATTTTCCAACAAGACTAAAAAATTAGACATTTCTCACGGTGGCAGGAGGTCCAAGCATTAGTAATAGATAATAGATTTACTTGTCTTTTCTAGTTTCTAGTAGTTTTTATAACAGTTGATTCTTTCATATTTTTGATGATATTTTTTGTAAACAATATATGATAATTTAAGTTTGAAGTTGGCAATTATAACTCATTGGTAATGAGTTATGAATATGATGTTTCATGAAAGTTGAAAGTTGTTTCATTTAATGTTAGATATTATTTGTTGTAATGGTTACACTTAGCTTACAAGTACAACTTTGGTGATCAATGATGATAAATGTTATATATTGAATTTTGAAAGCTTGAAACTTTAAGATTGATGAATCATGAGACTCAATATGTTATATGTTACTATGTTACTAACTTGTGGACGTGGTTGATGAAGATTATACGTTCTATATGATTGTTGTTATATGGTTCAATCTATGTTTTTTATGCTTTTTGTTAGCACTTCGTAAATCCCTTCAGGCTGAAGAAAGGGCCGTAGACCACAAACCACTATGGGTTGGAAACTAGTCCTTTCCAACCAGAGGGATCTCCCTCACTATTAAACTCTGATGATAGACACGCTAAAGCTCAAAAAGACCAGATTTGGAAAAGATGATATAGAACTTAATGAAATGGTTGAGAGTTTCAGGAAAAGACTACTGAGGTATGAAGCCAGTAACATAATCTTAATATCATGGCATGCATGAGTCTTTAGAAAAACAGAGGCAGGGTAGGCATATGTTCCAAGCTGACAGGAGTTGGCTCGTGGGGAATGGAAAGAGACACAATTATATCTGATCACAAGTAGTAGAGCATATTATAATGAATTCTGCAGCATAAATTAATGACCAAATACTAGAAGAACCATGATAGAGCAATGAATAATTCCATCATGCATGATTCCACAATTACCCTGAGCATCTCAAAATGAATTCAAGATAAAAGCTTCAGAAATGGACATTTAGATAACACAAAGGAAAACAAACTTGAAAGCAATATACCACAAGAATCTCTGAGATCAAAGACACCAACTCGCAACAACACATATGCACAGTCCTCTTTTCCGAAAATCGAATCCATTCTTCATATTTCTTTTAGATTAAATAAAAGTTTTAGAATATGATAATCATGACTAGATCCAACACATCCTTATCCATCAAGTTTAGAAACATCAATATTTGAGAGCAAAAAACTAAGGTAAAGCTAAAAATAAAACTGAAAATTCTTTTATGATAAAATTAGCTTTATATCAACTACTTCTTTGATCCCTATCCATTCCTTTCTATCCATATCACCAATGTCATTATGGATATCTATACATTTCCACATTTTCAAACCGAAATCCAAAAATTTCATCATTTTGTCAACAAAAATTGCAAAAATGGGCCACCAAGTGACACATGTAACTCCCAAACGGTAGCACCTGTGTAAAATATGAGATAGTTTTTTATAGATGAGCTTGTTGTGAAGAAAAACCTCTCTCGGTTTCTTCAAATTCTTCCCCAGCTCATCAGACACTGCTCTGCAAAACCATGACTAAAACAAGGGAATACACAATCCGAAAATAGGCCTTAAAGATGCATTTGAAACTCCTGATCCATGACACCTGTGAAAAACTAGAAGAGGTTATTGTTATTTGGTCTGTCCTCAAGGATAATTTTAGGGGCGAATGTTCGCCTTTTGGCGAAATTAAGGGGTTTTAAATTTTTAGTGGGCGAATATTTTGTATCATAGTACATTTTTACAAATCACCTCAAATAGCCCACCTTATTTTAAGGGAGAGGGTAAAAAAGGTAAATTTAGCCCTTGAAATTAGGACTTACAACCTTCCATTCGCCCATTTTCAAGAATAGGTTTTATTTAAGTGAATCCATTCGCCCATTTTCAAGAATAGGTTTTATTTAAGTGAATCCTATGGGCCAAATACCATATTTATAAAAGAGGTATGGTAAATTAATAAAAATATAAATAAATGAGAGGTATGGTAAATAAAGAAAACATTTTTTATATTTACTCCATAAGTCACCTTATATACATGTAAGGGTGTAAACAAATAAAAATATAAGTAAAGTGGAGGTATGGTAAATAAATAAAACGTCTTTTTATACTTACTCAAAAGGTATGGTAAATAAATAAAAATATAAATAAACTAGACGTATCATAAATAAATAAAACCTCTTTTTATATTTAGTCCATAACCCTCCTTCTATTTATAAAGGCTCAAGAAAGAGGTTTTATTTAAGTGAATCCTATGGGCCAAATACCATATTTGTAAAAGAGGTATGGTAAATTAATAAAAATATAAATAAACGAGAGGTATGGTAAACAAATAAAACATTTTTTTATATTTACTCCTTAAGTCACCTTATATTTACGAACACTCAAAAAATGGGTTATATTTAGGTGAAACCTATGGCCAAAATACTATGGGACAAATACCATGGACTAGATTGTCATTAATACCATGCAAAAAACCATTATTAACCCTAATATTAGAATTAATAAAAATAAAAATGGCACATGGTATTCACCAAAATGGCACATGGTATTGACCCATGGTATTCACCTGGAATGTAGCCTATTTAAATGGGGGAATTAAACCAGCATGTAGCCTATGCTAAGATTCACTAGGACTTTACAAAGTTTTATTATTTAGTGAAAGACTCGCCAAGATCTTACAAGATTTTATAATTGAGTAAAATATTGGCCATGCCTGGTGAGAGATTCGCCAAAAAATTATATATACATATTATATTATTGATAAAATTGCCTTCCATTTTTCCTATATACCATGGAGATTCGCCCATTTATTATATTTATAAATTTAGGGGGGTTCTTAAAATTTTCCCTGTCTGTCCTTGAGAAAAACCTCTTTCAGTTTCCCAAAATTCGCCTCCATGTAATCGGAAACTATTTTTCAAAAGGATGACTAAAACAGGGTATTTTGTGCATGGGAATCATTAGAACGCTTGGGTAGATACGTTGCTTAGATAGTGGGGGGAATATATGAGTTATGTCATGTATAATATGTAATCATGGTATTTTGAGGGAATAGGTTTAGGATGGGATGGGGAAAATAAAATTCATATGACTAATGAATAGGGGATAGGGAAAGGGATTTATGAATGAACAATGGGAGATTGGGAGATATAGGTTATGGAATTAGGGAAACAAGGGTAGATTAGAAAGGGGAAAAGAAATAGGATATTTTGAAAAGACCATTTTTCTTGAGCAACAAAACTTCAACTGTAATGAACTCAAGATAACTTTCTAACAAACACATAACTGACACATACCCCATGACTTGACTGTTCAAAAGTTTGTAACCATGACTCCCAATGACTCAATACTGCTTCATGCTTTGATTGGACCACTTGATGACTAAACTCATGGCGATGTCGGAGGTGACTTTTGAACTTATGACAGCGATAGTTACTATAAGTTCGACTTATTCAAACTGAAAATTAAAAAAATTCAAAGACATTGGACAAATAAAAACTACTGAACGTAACACTTTTTATATCTAATTCATCATTCTACATGCTTTTGTTGACATATATGCATCAAAATATAAAAAATATATATATTATATAAAAAATCTCTCCCTGAATTGCTCCTAAATCAGGAGCTTCTGAAAATGTTGCTCCCGCTCCTGCTCCCAAGTAACCTTGTGTAGGATACAAGTCTACATTCCCAGAGGATTGCTGGTGTTCTCATGACCTCCCCATTCAAGTACATAGTTTGTGCACTCTACAGAGAACTCATGTCCCAGTTGGAGCCAAATGTTACTCACCACCAGTGGGTGAACCCATAGGATAATTTTATTTTTCCTCCTAGATTTGTCTTCATCCAATAGCCAGCAGCCCCTGACAACCACCAATGTAGCCAACATATTGTGCTAGTTGATCTCCATTTCCTAAGCCAGTCATATGTCCCCTCACCCATTTGTCGAGAGCGTATGTTTGAAGGTGGGCCATCTAATCCTAAAGGTATGCTTTTCATCGTGCAATCAGGTGCTTATGCTTGTTCTTCCTTGGGCACATTGGGTACGAATTATTGGGTGACTTGGAAGCACCCTCAACACCTTCAGCATCTTGTTCATTGCCCCACATTATCCACAAGATGATGCACTTGGACCAACATGAACCAACTGACTTAGCATGATCAGGGCAACTGATCCAAGGCCCAAAGGAGGCTTGTCTCACTCTTAGACATGGGAGGGAAAGCACCATCATCAGAGCCGTCATTTGGAGTAGTCTACATACTTATCTTTCATCAGGAGACCCATGAGACCAGCAATTGTGCCCCAAGACCACCTTAGAGCACCACATGATGACTTACATATAGATTAAGGGGCCATCCCCTTGTCCATCATTCATGGAACTCTCTCTCTCATCATGGCACCTAGAGGACTCAACGAGGCCCTCCAATGGCCCTTCTTCATCATGACATCATCATTTCGGCTCACTTATGGATGGCTTCTTCATAACTTTTGATGGCTACTTGGTTGGCTTGTAACCAAGACTTGTTATTAGCACATTATTTTATAATTTTTGGGGCTAATTAGGCTAAATCGAATTAGGAGAGACTCATATAAATAGAGATGAGTCTCATTTGTGAGAACTCATCATCATCACTTGGATCTTTCTCTTGTAAAAGACTTGCACTTTTTCTCTTCAACATTAGTGGAGATTCCATTGATGCTATTCCATAGTTTTTGAGCTAGAATTTGATCTTCTTTGGAGCTAATTCTTGGTTTATGGTTGGATATATCTTATTGTCATCTTGTAAGTACTTCTTGTTGAAATTTTTTCTTGGATAATGTCTAATGTATGGAATTGTTCTAACTAGTTAATGTTCTTGTGCCCTAATTTATTGAATATCATTGTAAAAGGCTATTTGGTTGGCAATTGCATATGTTACTCATTGCATGCCAATAGATTAATGTTCCTAGTGGACGGAATTTTGTTTTTCTTCCATGAAAATCCATCAATATTGAGTGGGTAAATGTTAAAGATTATTGCTAGGGCATCATTCTTTAGCCTCCTTAAGGATAGTTTTGGAAAATCTTGAATCATCTTAGACTCCATAGCCCAAGAAACTAGGCACTGGTCCGAGAAATTTGATGATCATCATCAACCTTTCTTCTCCCCTTCTTTTTCTCTTCTAAAAAATTTTGGCCCTTCCCCCTAGGACGACTAGCTAGCGCATCAAGCGAATTCCCTTGGAGAAGGAATTTTGGGATCTCGTTCAGATGGAACTTTTCCTTAGTGTTTCCTCTTAGTGACTTCAAATTTTGGTGGAATTTTCACAATTAATTCTCTTGAAATCCTCGTGCCCTAGGTGTTCCCTAGAAGAGAACTTAGCTCGATTCCTTTGGAAAGGTGGCTTCCTTGAGGGTTCTATGAACCTTGTATTCGATAGAATAAATCATAAGAGACCCTTTCCTCTATCTTACCTTGACCTACTGAATACCTTGGAGGAATTTCTTCCCATGTATATCCCTAAAAACCCTAGCTCTAGTGTAAGCCCTTAGTAGGTCTCTCAATAGATCGAAAGGCCTATTTGAAGTGTCAAATCATTTCGCAAGCTTCTCGAGAGGTCCTATCTCACCTTGGGAGACTTGATTCTAGGAATACCTATCCTCATTGCAAATTTCAATCCCTAGGTCTTGATCTCTGTTGAAATTTCTAAGTCTAACCTGTTAGAATTTTTTCTGCACTATCTGGTTTATTTCTCCTACTTGTTAATTACTAAACAAGTTATTTAACCATATAAATACTGAAATAAACACAATGCAGTCTCAACCATCTACAAATCAACAACTGAAAGAAATAGACAAACACACAAGGGACACCGTTATTTTTGGACAATTGTCCCCGAAAAAACCCAACTTGGGAAAACCGATGCAACAGTTCTGAGGGTTTTATTATTATGCAGCTTTTCTGAGTACAACTGGGTGCCAAACTGGCTCACCCTATAGAGAAATTAATCTGGCAGTAATACCTCTCTTCAGAAGCAGATATTCTGAAAGTCTGCTCCATGAAACCCTCTCCAGCCCCTCTCTAAGACTCAGCATCAGCCCTCCTGGCCTCTGCATCAGCTTGAAACTATTCGCGTCAGCCCTCTGAGGCTCTGCGCAGCCTTTCTGGCCCTCTACGTCACTTCTGCAGCCTCTACGTCACTCACACAGGCCCTCTAGCCCTCTGTGCAGTCACTGTTGGTCTTTGCATGGCTCCTTCTGGCTCTGTGTCTGCCTCTTTGCCTCTGCGTTCGTCTTCCAACACTATCTCTGCCTCTCTGCTATGCACTCACTACCCCTCGCTACAACTCTGATCACTGGTTCGATTTCTCTTAGCAAACCCCGCTCTAGAAAATCAAACTGACTGATTAATCTGGTGTATCTCCAATTGACCCTCAAGCCTTCTCTTATACTTTTTCTGTTGAGTCTTCAACGACCGAGATTAAATCTCTAATCAACGACTAATATTAGATTTGGCTTTATCCATGTCATTTAGAACTTTCTAACCCACTTTTATATTAATACCCATTAATATTTTCATTTTCCTAAGTTTAGACTTAGGAACCCACTAAAAATATTAATTATTTTAACATCTCTCACCAGGTAGAATTTTCCCAAACCATTTCTGGGTCTTGGAGATCTCATGTGCTTTAGCCTCCTCACCAATTTTCATGGTTAGAGCACATTCGATGCTACCCCAAATCAACAATCTCCATCCTAGGTCTTTCTTGGAGAGCCTTTAGCTTCTTAGAAGCATTAAACCATTGTTATGCCTCTCCTTGAATGGGATTAGTGGATTCACTTCACACATAGATCATTGATCCTTCCTTTTTCATGTGATTCCTCTCCTAATGGGACTCCTCCCATCAGTGAAAGTCCGTAAAGTGTAGGGGACATCGACTAAGGTGACAATGGGTCTTTGTCCCATTGTTGTTACTTGGTCTAGTAGTTGTCCCATAGTTTCCCCTCCTAGAGCCTTGCTAGATTGTGTGGCAACAGAGTCAATGAAAAATTAGACCTAGAGAATGGATGTGGTGTATGTGGCTTGTAATGTCGTATTGATCTTGGGTGATGGAGTCTAGAGGGAGATCTACTCATGGGGGAATTAAACCCTAGTACGGAGTAAGGGTAAGAAAAACCCTAGCTATCATTTTATGAGGGGATAAAGTCATTGAATAGAGATTAACATGAAGATTCATTCAAGCGATTGTCACACATTCTTAAGGGTAATGCATATAATACTTTTATAAGACACCCTCCCACTCCCTTGGGTATTTCTCGGGCTGTGTGATGAGCCCCGGAAATGGGTAACTATATGGGCTCATTTTGCCTATTATTCTCATTTAATCCACCATTCTCCATAGTTTTATGCATGCTTTTGAATATATATGTTAATTGAGTGAATGAGAATAGTCACTTTACCACAAAGTCTAATACGTGCATATTGCAAATTTTTGGCTATTTTTGGACCAAGATCAGGCATTTATGAGCAGATTGGCAACCAAATTCGAAGAAACAAGGCTGAGGATTTATAGGAGGGGTGTCTCCTGCACTAAATGACCCCTTCCTCGAGTTCTCCACCATCAGCTGGGAGGTCAACAACCCACCAAAGATGATTTCAAGGGACAGCCGAGTAGGTCTAGTGAAGTGGCTGATTAACTGCAGTTTTGGGCAGCCAAGCTCCTAAAGTTAAGGAGGACTGTTGGGAGTCCTCGGTTTGCATAAATAGGAAAGCTTCAAGCCTTAGTAGTTTAGCCATTTGATAGTCTATTTCACATTTTAGTGCAGCCTTGTATCAACACATTTTCGAGCTTCTTCTTGTAGACAGTTTTTGTGATGTAACCATTATTTTTTGATCAATGAAGATGAATCCAACTTTGCACTAGCTCTGATCTTTCTTAGGAGGCTATAGCTCTTGGGGTTGGGCCCAACCCAAGTGTCCAGTACCTCCTTTGTGTACTTTTATGTGTTTTTACTGCATTCATAGAATAATTTATGTTATATAAGATAAATCTTGCTTTGTTACTTAGGTTGTTTTTGATGATTAAGATAGTTGTTCTTGCTTCAGGTTGATTTGACAGTTTGGTAATAGAAAAGATCCACAAAAAGGCCACCAAGCAGTCCTTGATCTCATTTCTCCCTCCTTGGGACCATGAACTAAGACCAAGGCACACTTGCTGCCACAAAAACACTATTTTTGCCTTCCAATGCAATTGCTAGTGTTAGATTTTAAGTTGGAAAAGTTGATAGAAATTGTGTTTTCATGCTTAGATCTGTTCTTACTTAGTTTCCATAGCTTTCTTGCATGATTTCCTGTCTATAAACTTCTGTTCATCATGTTTCTGGTTTTTAGGTCAGATTAGGTCAAAATAAATAAATCTCTGTTTTTCTTAGTCTTTGCTTGGATCAGTTTTGGAAAGTAGTGTGCAGAACACCTGTAAGACACTCCAACCTATCCTTCCTCCATCATACAACCTGCTCCAGTCCCTCACTCAAGATTTCTTTCCCTCATTCGCCACACTTTCCCAACTTGCCCTAATTTCTACATTTTTGTGCAACATTGCTTTCTTCATCCTTGAACAAATCCAACCATCTTCATCACTCCTGAGCTTCATTTACCAGGTCCTAGACCCCTTAACATCCTTATCCATCCTTCATTTCCACTTTCCCACCGTTTTTCCACCATCAACCCTCTAAAAACCACTTTCGGCTTGTTCTTGTAGAACTTCCTGTAGAATTTCCTGTAGATCCCCTGCAGCCTCCTGTAGAAGTTCACGCAAGCGATTTTTTGAGATCTGAGCATGGTGGAAATCTCCAAAAGGGTGCTAGGGACCCCTTAGGTCCTCTCCACACCTTCCCAACCTCCTGCAAACGCCCACTCCATTTCTCACTAATAAACCTCTGCACAGTCAAAAATAGTTAAAACACATGCATAATAATTTTGCATAAAATTGCTCAAAAATACAAAATGATGATTTTTCCAGATTTACCTTCAGAAGTAGCTTAAACACATGCATCTTACCTTTTCAATAGTCAACTGCATCCATTTCAGTAGCTTACATCTCTTTTCTTGCACAAGTAGGGTTAGTCGGTAAAACTAGGGTTTACTAGGGTTTGCATTTCCTTTCAACTTTCATCTTCTTTCTGCAAGTAGACTAGCCTCTTTTGAGTTAGCTTTCGTCCATCACAATTAAAAGATTCTTCTAAGAACTCATAGAAGTTGGCTTAAGCTCCTAGCGAACTTGTGCCAGCTGATCAAGTGACAGCCTACAGTAAGAGCTAGTACTTGTGCATATAGCATCGTCGCTTCCAAGTTTGTTACGAACTACCAGGTTGATAAAAGTAAAGTAGGGAGTCCCAGGAGTTGCAGCATCATTGCTGCAATACTGGAGCTCACCATCTTTTTGGCGCCGTTGCCGGGGAAGCGTCAGAGTATTTTGTGATTACTGCTTTTCTTCTATTTTCTACTGCAACCTTCTGCTAAGTAGTTTATTTCAGCAAGAGTAGAGTAGTTGTTTCATTTCAATTCTGCAAAAGTAGATTAGACCATTTCCTGCTTTCATTTCAATTCCGCAATTTCATTTCAGCAAGTGTAGATTAGTATTTCCTGCTTTCATTTCAATTCAACAATTTCATTTCAGCAAGCGTAGATTAGTATTTCCTGCTTTCATTTCAATTCTGCAATTTCATTTTAGCAACATAGATTAGTCCTTTCCTTCTTTCATTTCAATTCTGCATTTTCATTTCAACAAGATAGATTTCAGTTAGTTGCAATTTGCAGTTCAATCTATTTCAGTTTTTGCAGGTACAAGCAGAAAAAAGAAACAAAAATCACCCAAAAAAGAGATTTCATTTCATGCCTCGTAGGAATAGAGACAATTCAGGAAAATTCCTACCCAACACCCCCACCACATCACTGAGTCACCCTTCTCTCTTCTTTGGTGGCAATGATCCAGAAGAACCTATAGGTGAACCTCCAGAGATATACGAAGATCCTATAACAGAAGAAGAGCAAGAAACCATTCCTCCTGAGACCATGGCTGAAAACAGAAACGGTAGAGGAAATGGGGAGAGAGTAGAAGGTGCCTTTCCCATCCGAGAGACCAATGGGGACACAAAAATGAAAAACATAAGTCCCTCAGCCTTACCTCACTTCCATGGATTGACTACTGAAGACCCTAATACCTTCTTGTTTGAGTTTGTTGTCCTTTGTCGAAAGACGAGCAAAAGTTGAAACTCTTTCCTTTTACCCTCAAGGATGCAACCCTACGCTGGTTCATGGGGCTACCTAGAAACAGTATCACAACTTGGGCTCAGATGCAGCAAGCCTTTAACAACAAATACCGGGACTACTGTAGGTCAAAAGATACAAAGGAAGAAATCTTTCGAATGACCATGGGAAGTGATGAATCTTTAGAAGACTATGAAGAGAGGTTTCAACTCAGTTATAAAAGGGCCAGGTGCACACTTGACCCTGAATCTCTAAAGTTGGTTATGCTCAAAGGAGTCCTCGAAGACCTTCTAGATACCCTCCATTTGCTGGTCGGGGGAGACATCTACCAGCTACCTTATGATGACATAAAGACTGTGTTTAGAAACCATTCTAGGGTAGCCAGAAAGAGAGGTAGGGGAAGTCAACTCTTAGCCAGTACCCCCTTATCTAGTTCATTCCTTAAAAACAAGTTTGCAAATCAGATGGAAGATTTCAAAAGCGAGATGAGACAGACTATTGCCATGCAAATGGATACCTTGCAAATCCAAAAGAAGCAAGAGGAAGCTGAGAGGGCTTTGGCCATCTTTTGTCCCAGGTGCACCAGAAAGCATCCTAGGAATGAATGTCCATTGCACTCTGTAGAAGTGTGTTTTGTCTGTGAAGAAGACCATCCTACAAATCAGTGCCCTTCCTTGCCCAGATTTAAAGCTATGTACCAAGGGGCTGAAGGAGCCACTGAACCACTCTACTTCATGAACCAAAGGAGGCCACATGGACCCAAACCTTACCAGCAGGGAATGCAAGGGACATCCCAGACTTATTACAACCCCAATCAAGCCACTTCCATGCCTTCTTGGGGTCCCCCTGCTCATCCTTCCTGGTCCACACCCCCTCCTTGGTCGTATCCTCCTCAATACCATACTCAACCAGCTACTCACTCGTTTCATTCTCACGCTTAGCCACAACCTCAGTGGAATGCACCTCATCAGGGGTGGAGGCCCCAATACAACTCTCCTCCCACTCTTTTGCCTCCACCACCTGCTCAACCACAACCATTACCTCCTACTCCTCCAAGACAACCCCAGATACCTGCTCAACCGAACTTGAACCCCAATAACAGACAAGCCCAACAGGTATATACTGGAGAAACAACATGCCCTACCTATGCTGTGGAGATTCAGGAGATCAACCTACAATCTGGGAAGGTCCTCCCAGATATCCAACCTCCTCCTAAGGAGGATGAGGAAGAGAAACAGGAAAGTGAACCCAAAGCCATTCCACCCTTTCCTAAGAGACTAACTAGAACCATGCAACCAAACCCAGAAGAAACTAAACTTCTGGGAGAACTTAAACAGTTGTGTGTGAAAATACCACTTCTCTAGGCCATAAAAGATGTACCAATCTACAACAAGTTGATCAAAGAGAAGTGTTTTAGCCTTTAGGCACCCAGGCAGGCGCAAGAGAGATGCCCTAACTATCAATATCATAGGACAACTATCTGACCTGATGTTGGGACAGGTAATCTGTCCAAAATATCTGGACCCTGGGACTCGTGTAGTTGATGTCCACATCAATGGCACTATAATCCCCCACACTTTGATTGATCTAGGGGCTGCCATTAACGTAATGACCAGGGACACTATGCTCAAACTCAACCTTCAGAGTTCCCTAAGAAAGACCTCAATAGTACTGCAGTTGGCAGACCGCTCCACTATGACTCCTGAGGGGATTGTGGAAGATGTCATGGTCTCCATTGATTCTTGGGAGTACCCTGCTGACTTCTTGGTCCTTCAGCCAAAGGCAAAACTCATTGGGTATCCCCTCATCTTGGGAAGGCCTTGGTTAGCTACTGCAGATGCTTACATCAGTTGTCGAGCTGGGAGCATGACCATCAAGAATGGGCATATGTCCAAACAGCTAGTCCTATATCCTCCTGCCCAACCTTTGCTAGAACATGACTTACCTCTAGTTGGAGGAGGAAGATGAGGATGAAGTCTACTTCGCACCATTGTGCACAGTGGAAGCCACCAGGGGAGGTCCTCAAACCGAGGATGATCTTATTGAAAATTTGATTCAAAATCCACCCCCCCAGTGTGCTGCCATTAGAAGAGTTGGTGGAAGAAAACCAAGCCAGTGCTTTAGTTGATCTTTGTGTGGCTAATCCAACCTCCCTCCAAGTTAAGAATGTGGAATTTAGCCTTGAAAGAACCTTGAAGATCAACTCATCCCTATCCACCTCTCAGGAGAAAGAGCTGTGTAGCTTATTGAACAACCATTTGGATTCTTTTGCTTAGAGCTATAAGGAGATCAAAGGAATCCACCCTTCAGTCTGTACCCATCAAATTTACATTAAAGAGGATTGTAAACTAGTCAGGCAGCCTCAAAGGAGGATGAATCCAGCCCTTAAGGACATTGTCAAAGAAGAACTGCAAAAGTTGCTGGATGCAGGATTCATCTACCCCATCTCTGACAGTGAGTGGGTTTCTCCTTTGGTGCTTGTGCCCAAGAAAAACGGGAAGTGGAGAATCTGTGTAGATTATCGAGAACTTAACAAAGCCACCAAGAAGGACCATTTCCCTTTGCCTTTCATAGATCAAGTGTTAGATGGCCTGGCAGGGAAGAAGTTATTTTCCTTCCTAGATGGGTTTAGTGGGTATAATCAGATCCAAATCAGCCCGGAAGACCAAGATAAGACCACTTTCACTTGTCCATGGGGTACCTTTGCCTGCCGGGTCCTTCCCTTTGCATTTTGCAATGCTCCTGCCACTTTCTAGAGAGCAGTACTGAGTATACTCGCTGAGTTGGTTCATGATTCAGTGGAGATCTATATGGATGACTTTACCCCTTATGTTTCTAACTTCCAAGAAGCTCTGACTAACCTGAGGAAAGTTTTAGCCAAGTGTATTGAAATGAACTTGTCCCTCAGTCCTGATAAATGTGAATTCCTAATGACTGAAGGGACCGTGCTAGGTCATACAATTTCTCAGCAAGGTTTACAAGTGGATCCCAACAAGATTGCTATCATCCAAAGGGTCCCGCCTCCTCAAAAGGTAAGAGATGTTTGGAGTTTCCTAGGCTTAGCAGGATATTATAGAAGATTCATTAAAGATTTCAGTAAGCTAGCCTCTCCATTGTTTGGTCTTTTGGGAAAAGATGCTGAGTTCATATGGACTGACAACTGTCAAGAGGCTCTGGATGCTTTGAAAGGTAAGCTAATAACTACCCCAATCTTGAGAGGTCCAAACTGGGCCCTACCTTTCCACATTCACACAGATGCCTCGAACAAAGCCATAGGAGCAGCCTTAGGACAAGTTGAAGAGAAGCTACCATATGCCATATATTTTGTCAGTAAAAACCTGTCCAAGGCAGAGTTAAACTATACTGTAACCGAGAAAGAGCTCCTGGCTGTAGTCCATTCCCTAAACAAGTTTAGACACTACATCACTGGCTATCAAACATTCGTGCATACTGATCATGCTGCAATTAGGTATTTGATGAATAAACCTGATGTAAACGCTCGTATCATTAGATGGTTACTTTTATTGCAGCAATTTGATTTGACCATTGTTGATAAGCCAGGTAAGGAAAATGTTGTTGCTAATTTTCTGTCTAGACTAGATTTTCCTGCAGGTGAAGAAGGGATGGTGGATGATCAAATGCCAGATGAACACCTGTTTTCTATTTCAGTACTCTCTCCATGGTTTGCTGATATAGCAAATTATTTGGTTTCAGCACAGTTTCCGCCATACCTGTCCTCAAAAGAGAAGAGCAAAATCATGAGGAAAAGTGCTTCATTCACTTGGATTGGGGGCAATTTTTTTAAACTTGGCCCAGATCAGATTTTGAGGCGGTGTGTTAGGGAGGAGGAAGTTTTTGACATCCTCCTAACCTGTCATGATGGGCCTTGTGGGGGCCACTTTGCAGCAAAGAGAACCACCTTCAAAATTCTACAGGCAGGGTACTATTGGCCCACTCTTCATCAAGATGTCAGAAGATACATCAGCCAATGTGATAGATGTCAAAGGATGGGGAAACCTACTCCAAAGGATGAGATTCCCTTGCAGTCTCAAGTGACTTTCGAGCCATTTGAGAAGTGGGGCATGGACTTTGTGGGTCCTATCAACCCTCCTTCAAAACAGAAGTCCTACATCATTGTGTGCACAGATTACCTGACAAAGTGGGCGGAAACAAAGGCAATCAAAGTAGCAACAGAAGAAAAAGTAGCTGAGTTTTTGAGGGAAAATATCTTCTACAAGTTTGGCTACCCAAGAGAATTAGTCACAGATCAAGGAAGTCAGTTTACCTCTAACCTGATTGAAGACCTGCTCACTCATCACAAGATTAAGCACAAAACTTCCACCCCTTATCATCTGCAAGCAAATGGACAGGTGGAACTTACTAACAGAGATTTGGAAGGGATTTTAGCTAAGGTAGTGAGTAGTAGTAGAAAAGATTGGGCAGATCGCTTGGTTGAGGCCACCTGGGCCTATAACACTACTTGGAAAACTACAACAGGTTTCACACCCTATGAGCTGGTCTACGGGAAGAAGGCTTTGCTATCCATAGAATTTGAATATAACACATTGAGGTTGGCAGCTTAGCTGGACCTAGATCTCAGCCATGCACAACAGAAAAGATTATTTTAGTTGAATGGATTAGATGAATAGAGAATGCAGGCCCTTATCCACTCAGAGGTAAGCCAACTTCAAAGAAAGATATGGCATGACCGACAGCTCAAAGAAAAGCAATTGCAGCCAGGAGATCGGACGCTGCTATATGATTCAAGATACAAGGATTTCAAGGGCAAGCTGAGGACAAGATGGCTGGGACCATATACAGTGGAAACATATAATGACAATGATTCAGTCCTTATTCAGACCATTGATGAAGAAGCCATCCCCATGCTTGTTAATGGGCATAGATTGAAGATCTACAGGAAGCCCCTTTCCCAGCAGGAGTTCATTGAGACTCTTGGTAAATCAGTATTGGTAGTGGAGCAGGTCCTTGTCTCCACTCCACCTACACCATGAGCAAAAAAAAAAAAAAAAAAGAGGAAACACAGACAAAAGAAAAAAAGGAATAAAAGATCCTTGGGTGAAAACCTCTTGGAGGCGCCCAGGGCAGACAGTGAAGGTGAAAACCTCCTAGAGGCACCCTGGCTGTCTCAGACTAAAAAAAATAGAAAAAAAGAAAAAGAAAAAAGGAAAAAATAAAAAATAAACCTAATTTCTGTTGAATAAAATGCAGGCTGTAGGAAAGTCATTGCAAGTTTTAGGAGGATCGCACAAGACAAAGGCAGAGGATATGACCAGGCTGCATGCATCCCTCACAATCCATTCCTCCATGACCATTACCCTTTCCCAAGATCTGGTCTCATTTGGTCCGAAATTTCACATCCTACAGGAAGCTCTGTATCTTCTACAGGAGGATCCTGTAGAAACTATAGAAAAGCCAAAATCGATCTCAGAAGAGGGCCCGAGGGTTTGAAATCTGTCTATGAGGCCTATGAACCTCCCTGCCTCCATCCATCGCCCTATGTCGCCTTTTCCATCTCTGTACACCTTCATTACACTCGTTTTTATGTCCCTGCACAGTCACACACAGAAATTATGTTTCCTTCATACTGCAAACACAAACAAAAAATTTAATGACAAATCAAAGCAGCAGCTTTTTTCGCTCACCATACCTGATACCTTCCATCTGTGATTCCTTATCAGCCGAGACCCTCGTCAGTAGTTGTAGCCCTACTCAGTTATTAGCTTGAATTTCAGAAGGAGAAGTAGCTATAGGAAATCCTACAGGATTCCTGTAGCAGCTGATCCCTCTGAAACACATACTCTAGAGACACGGTCAGCAAAGTATGGCATATGAAACATGCATGGAGCTCTGTTTGAACGTGTGAACATCAGCAACAGCCCGAGGTCGAGCATGCAGAGCGCAAGCAACAACAGCAATGAAGAAATGGGTTCCAAAATCCGAAATATGCATAACACAGCGCGACTGCACAGGTAAGTGCCTAAACCTATTCCTCAATTACATGAATCATATTTCAAGGTTGCGTGACTATGGGAATGGTTTGGATTGAATGGAATCGGTGGCCAGTTAACTAGCCACCCTAGTTCAGTTACACATCCTCGTGGAATTCAAACGAGCCCCGTCAAATTCAAAACTGCCGATCAGATACGCAACCAGCATGTGTGGTATGTCCATTCAGGAAGAAATATTCGGGACTGGTAGTGGTGGCGGTGGATAACGGGAGTAAGGGAGGTGATGGCAGTCAGATGGCATGCAGAAACATTATGACTGTGACGTAGGATCAACGGTCCGGTCCGGCCACCTCATCTCCTCACCACAAATCACGCCAGCAGTTAAAAGACAACTCAGTTAAGACATTCACCACCCTTTGTTCATTTTGCATTCACGACGTTCTCGACTGGAGTATGCACCTACCACTTCCAGAGAAGCTAACCAGTCATCCTCCGCTAGTTTTCTGCCTGTTTTTTTAAATCTCCCGCCTATCGGGCTCTACAGGAGCACAGTTTCATTTTACAAGAGCCCGGGGATTTCTACAGGAAGGGTTCTACAGGAAAGGTAGAGAACAGCTATGCAGAAATAAAACCCAGGATTTTTGTCGAAATTCAAGCTCAAAACGAGGTAGGCTCGGGAAAACTTCTCTGTGCATGATTTGTTTGAGTAACGTGGTGAATTGAACACGGCATTAGATTGAAAAAAGAGAGTGAAAGTCTGCCTGTGCATTGAAAAAAGTGAAAGTCTGCCTGCACATTGAAAAAGTGAAAGTCTGCCTGCATATTTTCTTGAGTTTACATAGTTTCTTCTTTTCTCTGCATCCGAAATCTCCTCATCCTTTTTCAAATTCTCCTGTAAGGAAGATACATGTAGCAGTAGAGGCCAGCCTGTGTGTGTGGAAAAAAAAAACTTTGCATATCTATCTATTTGCTGAGAAAAGAATCTGTGTCCTTATCCTCTGTTCTGTAGAAATTTTTTTCTTTTCATAAACAAATAGTCAAATTTAGGGTGACAGCAGTTTAAAACAGAGGAATTATTGCCATTTGATGTTATAAGGAGCACACGGGAAATTCCTTATTGGTTTAAAAAAAAGACCGAATTCAGCGATCCTCTGTTTCGGTGATTGACTATTTTTTTTTCACCTGATCATTTTCTTTTCTGGTTAAAACACAAAAAGAAGCACTCAACACCATGCTAGGAGGATTCATGAGAAAAGAACCCTTAAACTCTAGCAAATTGTATGAGCACCCTGAGGTGGTGGACCTTTTCACCAGGGCAAACTGGATATCCTTCTTTGACAAAATTCAGGGTTATGATGAGGAGGTGACTAAAGAGTTTTTGATGTCCCTAAGACCACATTCGAAGACACATGCCACAGTTAGTTTTAGGGGTTTGACCCTAGAACTTACACCTGATTTCATCAGTAGAATTACTAGTCTCCCATTGGGGCTCCCTTGGAGCAAAGAGGAGAAATCATTGGGACAAGTTGCTAAGAAAACATTTTTTCTGCTTGAGGAGCATCCTATAGAATATAAAAACGGGGTTAGAAGGACAAGCTTGCCTCCTCTCTGGAGTGAAGTCAGTTATCAAATAATGAAGAATATCACATGTGAAGGGAGGTTCAACATCATTTATGGTTATCATTTCAGGTTGTTACATGAATTGAGGTATGGGGTGGGCTTGCCTCCATTTAGAAACTGAGCATCCCATATTTCCTCCTTCAGTTTTTAATTGAATGTGGTACAAAGCTAAATGCAAGAGTTCCAGATCAGTTGGCCCACCATGGGCTCATCAAACTATTGGTGGAAGATGCTTTACACACCTATACTATCCCCATAGCTTGGGAAATCTTCAGAAATATGTCTAGGGATGATAACATCAGAACTTTGGCTGAGAACATCAGCCCATCCAACAGTGATGAGGGGGAGCAAACTGAAGAAATTGAGAAGAACAATGATGAGGGAGCACAAGACATTCAAGCAGAGGGCAAAATAGAGGAAGAACAGAAGGAAAAAGAGGAATTTGACAAGACTGCTGAGCCTAAGACAGAAAAGGAGACAACAACAAAAACAGAGAAGGGAAAAAGGACAAAGATTGGAAAGAAAAAGGCCAAGAAAGCCCAAAAGAAGGCTGCCACAGCCAAGGCAGGCACCCAGCAAGAGAAAGAAAAGACACACCCTGAGATATCAGTGACACAAGCAGAAATAGTGGGCATAGAGATTTCTACAGGAAGTGAAGGAAAAGAACAGCAGAAAGAAAAATCCCCTGAAATGTTGGCAAGGGAAGCAACAACTGTGCTTGCTGCATTAAGCACACCTACAAAACAAAAAGGAAAAAGAAAAAGGCAAACCTCCATGTACTTTAAAGCCAGAAAAAGCACAAGGATCAAAGTGGGCAAACCCCAGCCACCACTATGTTGCAGGAAACGTGGGGGGGGCCCATTTCCGGCTGGAAACTGGGACGAAACGCGGAAACGCGTTTGGTACGGCCAGGAAACGCGTTTTCGGCCGTACTGCCACGTTTCCCGAAACGGAAACGTGGCAGTACGGCCGGAAATGCGTTTCCCGGCCGTACAGCCCGCGTTTCCCAATTGAATTGTGTTTTTTTTTTTTATTTATTTTTTTCAAATTTGTTTTTTAATTTTCTAGATGGGTGTCTAAAGTTATAAAAGTGAATTTTTGCCCTAGTGTTGATATGCAGTTCATGGTAATGTTAAATTCTTAAAGTAAAAGTGATATTCTCCTTTATTTTTCATTTTCATCCTTTTACTTAAATTTTTAACATTACCATGAAATGACTCAGGATGTTTGAGAGTGGTTTCGCCCTCATTGGATTTCATATGGAGAAAATAGAATTTTAGATCTCACTCAAAATCCAGCAGACTTATTTGTTTTTCAGGATTTCAGGATTGGGGGGATTGCAATGTTTCCATTGGATTTTATCATGTACTAGGGTATGGAACTTGTATTTAATCAAGAAAACCAAGCCCTCTATGCAAGGGAAACTCCCAATAATCAAGATCATGTAGGGTACTAGGGTATGAAACGTGTACTTAATCAAGAGCACTAAGGTCGTTCGACTATGTAGGAGGAGACTCCCAATACAACAGTGGTCCTTCTAAAGAATGGGATGTGGATGCAGAAAATCCTGATTTGGATCTCTCTCTTGCAGCTTTATAGTCTTTATTGTACTTGCAGCCTCATATATTAATATAAATAAAGGCTGATTTTGAGATTTGGATATCTAATAAAGGTTGCTTTTGGATATTCCGATATTTTTATTTTCATTATGTGATCATTCATGAGTAAATGTGATGTAAATTAAATCTCAATGTTTAAGTGTAATAAATTATAATGTATCATTTATGCTTTATGATTGCACACACACACACACACATATATATTTAAATATTTTCTATATATATATATATATTCGCGTTTCCCCGTTTCCAAAATTTGGGGAGGTCGCGTTTCGTATCACTTCCCGTTTCGGAAACTCGTACCCATTTCCCTGTTTCGTGCAACTTAGAGCCACCATCAAAGGAAGCAATTGTCATTGAGGACACACCCACTAAAAAGAAGGAAGAGTCTCCTTCCAGGACATCTATCACCTATGAAAGAGGAGGCCCAAAAACCTCCACATGGAAAGAAAGAATTAAGTTGATGGACTCAAAGGCAGTTCTACAGGAAGCTGAAACATCTCTACAGGGAACTCTAGCCGAGTCAAAAGAAACTGAGAAATTGGAGGAGAAGGCAGCCAAACAGTCACAGGGGGAGAGCAAGGCCAAAGAAATACTTGAACCAACCCCTCAGCCTAATTTGGGCTCATATTACAATCTGTTAGAGGGTGGGAAAATCATCCCACAGAAATTTGCTGTACCTTTATTCTTCGAATTAGAAAAAGAGAGGGTGAGAACCCACACATGGATGCAAATCGCCAAATCTAGAGGAGTTGAGGACATAGGCCACATGGAGGACAAGCTAAAGGAATTAAGAGGGGAGTTGGCCATGGTGAGGCACATAGAAAGCAGTAAAAGAGCCCAGCTACAGGAGGAGAATGAACTACTGAAAAAGCAGTTGCAGCTACAAGAAGTTCATAAGGGAGATAGGCTGTCCATTTTGGGAGGGCAGCAGCAGCAAGAAGGTCCTCTAACAAACAAGGAAACAACCGAGAAACAACAGAAAGAGGGAGAGCTGCAAGCTGATGTTGAGATGCTAACAAAACTGTTGCAAGAAAAGGAGTCTCAGGCAGCAAAAGAAATACAGGTTTTAAAACAGTAGTTGCAAGAAAAAGAAGCCCAAATGGCCTGCATGGCCAGCTGGGCAATAGAGGCCTTACAATGTAGGCAACCTGCTAAATCCTATGCATTATATCTTAAAGACCAATGGTTGCAATTTCAAATTAACACATTGGCCCAAAGGGGCACCATCCCATTCCAGAATTACAATCAGTTTATACATTTGTGTGACAGTAGCTCAGCTGAAGACAAGGCCAAGTTAGCAGAATTCTATTTACACAACTTGGCACTTCCTAACATGAATCTATGGGACCCAAACACTGTATTAGGAGATCTGCAACTCATGGCCATGGCTTCTTGGTTAAGCCATGAGGAAAAGAGGGCAGTAGAGATTCAGAAGATTATGACCAGGGAACTAAGTGAGCCACTCATGATAAGGGCAGAACCAGAAGATCCCTCAACTCTCATATATTCCCATCAGCACCTTGTAGACAACCCTCACATTGCACCTGACTATGTTGAAAGGCAAGCTCAGGCCATTGCTCACTTTGAAGATATGGAAAGACTGTTTGGTGATAATTGCATTCATGCTTGCACAAGGAGATGGAACACATTGTCCCATAGTCTGAAAATAAGAGAGTACCACTCCCCAACCAGAATGAGGGAGGCTATGAGAAGAGTACCCCTATAAAAACAATCAATGCAGAACTTGAAAGCCAATTGGATTGGCCTTAAGTTCAGCCCTCCACTATTGCTAGGGCTGTTAGAAGGGGTCAAGGAAGAAGAGGAGCAAAGACAATGGGAGGAAGTAGACAGAAAGACAGGTTTTCATGACCAAGAAGAGGACATCACCTTAGAGGCCTGGGATGTCAGAGAGGCAGTGAAAGAAATCAAAGATGATGAGCTGGATTAGCTGCTCAAAGGATGAGCAACACATTCAGCAGGGGGTGATGATGAGCCCCGAAAATGGGTAACTATATGGGCTCATTTTTCCTATTATTCTCATTTAATCCACCATTCTCCATAGTTTTATGCATGATTTTGAATATATTTATGTTAATTGAGTGAATGGGAATAGTCACTTTACCACAAAGTCTAATACGTGCTTATTGCAGATTTTTGGACTTTTTGGACCAAGATCAGGCACTTATGAGAAGATTGGCAGCGAAATTCGAAGAAACAAGGTTGAGGATTTATAGGAGGAGTGTCTCCTGCACTAAATGACCCCTTCCTCGAGTTCTCCACCATCAGCGGGGAGTTCAATAGCCCACCAAAGATGATTTCAAGGGACAGCCAAGCAAGTCTAGTGAAGTGGCTGATTAACTGCAGTTTTGGGCAACCAAGCTCCTAAAGTTAAGGAGGACTGTTGGGAGTCCTCGATTTGCATAAGTAGGAAGGCTTCAAGCCTTAGTAGTTTAGCCAGTTGATAGTCTATTTTCGCACTTTAGTGCAGTCCTGTATCAACACATTTTCGAGCTTCTTCTTGCAGATAGTTTTGTGATGTAACCATTATTTTTTTATCAATGAAGATGAATCCAGCTTTGCACTAGCTCTGATCTTTGTTAGGAGGTTGTAGCTCTTGGGGTTGGGCCCAACCCAAGTGCCCAGTGCCTCCATTGTGTATTTTTATGTGTTTTTACTGCATTCATAGAATAATTTATGTTATATAGGTTAAATCTTGCTTTGTTACTTAGGTTGTTTTTGATGATTAAGATAGTTGTTCTTGCTTCAGGTTGATTTGACAGTTTGGTAACAGAAAGATCCACAAAAAGGCTACCAAGTAGTCCTTGATCTCATTTCTCCCTCCTTGGGACCATGAACTGAGACCAAGGCACACTTGCTGCCACAAAAACACTGTTTTTGCCTTCCAATGCAATTGCTAGTGTTAGATTTTAAGTTGGAAAAGTTGATATCAATTGTGTTTTCATGCTTAGATCTGTTTTTACTTAGTTTCCATAGCTTTCTTGCATGATTTCCTGTCTATAAACTTATGTTCATCATGTTTCTGGTTTTTAGGTCAGATTAGGTCAAAATAAATAAATCTCTGTTTTTCTTAGTTTTTGCTTGGATCAGTTTTGGAAAGTAGTGTACAGAACACCTGTAAGACACTCCAGCCTATCCTTCCTCCATCATACAACCTGCTCCAGTCCCTCGCTCAAGATTTCTTTCCCTCATTTGCCACACTTTCCCAACTTGCCCTAATTTCCACATTTTTGTGCAACATTGCTTTCTTCATCCTTGAACAAATCCAACCATCTTCATCACTCCTGAGCTTCATTTACCAGGTCCTAAACCCCTTAACATCCTTATCCATCTTTCATTTCCACTTTCCCACCGTTTTTCCACCATCAACCCTCTAAAAACCACTTTCGGCCTGTTCCTGTAGAACTTCCTGTAGAATTTCCTGTAGATCCCCTGCAGCCTCCTGTAGAAGTTCATGCGAGCGATTTTTCGAGATCTAAGCGCAGTGGAAATCTCTAGAAGGGTGCTAGGGACCCCTTAGGTTCTCTCCACACCTTCCCAACCTCTTGCAAACGCCCACTCCATTTCCTTTCACTAATAAACCTCTGCACAATAAAAAATAGTTAAAACACATGCATAATAATTCTGCATAAAATTGCTCAAAAATACAAAAAGATGATTTTTCCAGATTTACCTTTAGAAGTAGCTTAAACACATGCATCTTACCTTTTCAATAGTCAATGACATCCATTTCAGTAGCTTACATCTCTTTTCTTGCACAAGTAGGGTTAGTCGGTAAAACTAGGGTTTACTAGGGTTTGCGTTTCCTTTAAGCTTGCATCTTCTTTCTACAAGTAGACTAGCCTCTTTTGAGTTAGCTTTCGTCCATCACAATTAAAAGCTTCTTCTAAGAACTCATAAAAGTTGGCTTAAGCTCCTAGCGAACTTGTGCCAGCTGATCAAGTGACAGTCTGCAGTAAGAGCTAGTACTTTTGCATATAGCACCGTCGCTTCCAAGTTTGTTACGAACTACCGGGTTGGTAAAAGTAAAGTAGGGAGTCCCAGGAGTTGCAGCATCATTGCTGCAATACTGGCGCTCACCACTGTGGAAGGTGTTACATCAAATTTAACCCGATCTTCAGGGTCTATTATGAAGACGGGGTCACAAAAAATCCTCATTTCCTATCTTTCTCGAAACTCAAAACCAGTGTTATCAGGACTGGATTGAACTGGTCTGAACTGGGTGGTCCAACCATTTTTAGGCAAAAAATGGTTCAGACTAGTGACTTGAACCGTTTTTGGTCGGTTCGGTATCAAACCCACTGGCAAAGCAGCAGAGAATGCAACAAGTAGGGTTTGTTTTGGTTTTTTTCTTTTATTTTTTGTCTTAGCTAGGCATTAGCCCATAATAGGTGCCTAATATTCAAGCCTATGGCCTTAGTATTGCTATGCAATTCATGGTAATGTTAAATTCTTCAAGTAATCATTTTACTTAAATTTTTAACATTGCCATGAAATGACTCAAGATGTTTGAGAGTGGTTCCAACCTCATTGGATTGCATATGGAGAAGTAGAATTTTAGATCTCACTCCAAAATCCAACAAATTTAATAGTTTTTTAGGATTTTAGGATTAGGGGGATTGCAATGTTTCCATTGGATTTCTTCATGTATGAGGGTACCAAAGCAGAATTTAATCAAGAACACCAATCCCTCTATACCTTGATGTTAGTGACATTGATTGTTGAACTCCTCTATCATGATCCTACTAAAAATGTCCCCAAAACAAAATCTTGAATTGACACGTTAAACATTTTTTTATCTTATTTTAATGCTTAGAGGTTGATATTGATGACATAGATCCTAATGTAGGCGAAGATTTTGATGATATGTAGGTGTTTTTTGTAGCATGATTTTTTTTTTTTTGGATGTTAGAGGTCATCTAGATCTTTTTTTTGATGTATTTTCGGTTTAAAGATGGATTGCACTAGACGTTTTTTTGGTTATGTGCACCCTTACATGCTCTATAAATGAGAAATTTTGCTTATTTGCGTTAAAATGCTTTGGATTCATATGGATGCACATGAATATATGTGGTTTTCTTTAAAATTTGAATACTTTATGTGTTTTTGGTTGATCGGTTTTTGGTTCGGTTTTGGTCTGGTTCTGACCACTTCCCAGTCTGGGGGGTCTACTGGTTCGATAACTGGTCCGATTCTGATAACATTGCTCAAAACAAATGTCAACATTGCGTCCGACTTGTTGAGTGCTTTGCGATGATATAATTTTTATCTCAATCTGATTCCCAGAGGGGAAGTTATGCCTATTTAAAGATTTACTCATTAATTTCCTTGCCACATCAACATGTACTCCACGTGACATTGCCCAAGTAGCTCACGCGGCTTTGCCACATCACCCACAATCCCACGTGGCTCCTGCCACACTAGCATGCCCAACATTGTCATTCCCAATGCCAACGTGCCATCGTGCCCAATGCCAATGTGCTAAGGCGAGAGGTGAGCTCCCATCCGATTCAGAGTGCCAAGATGAGGATTTTATCGTCGGTTGCCAGGAATTTACCATCTAGCGCCTTCCATCAGTCTGCGCCCAATTCTCTAGAATGCTACCAAAGAGCGCAATGCCAAACAAAATGCATGGATGTAAAAATTTTCATTCACAGACGCTAAATTTCACATCATGCCATTTGTCACATTCGATGTGGTATGACACGTGGCGCCACCTGGAAACCACATCATCCAGTACCATGTCATTTGCCTCCTTTGCTCCTTGTTGACATCCTCCTGATGGTAGGGTGATGTCATCTTGCCATGTGGCACCCTTTGTTGGTGCCATGTGTCACCCAAAAATGGGCTATTTGGCCACCCAACTGGGCCAATTCAATGTGCCATGTGGCACCCTTTGACGGTGTCATGTGTCACCCAAAAATGGGATCTTTGACCACTCAACTAGGCTAATTTAATGTGCCACGTGGCATCCTCTGATGGTGCCATGTGTCATCCAAAAGTAGGCTCTTTGGGCATCCAACCGAGCCAATTCAATGTGCCACATGTCATGCATAGAGGTGCCATGTTAGCATGATTTCCACGTCATTTTCCTCATGGCATCCACATAATACTGTCCAATCTACATGGCACTTGCCACCTTAACCCAGGTGGTGAGTCACATTAGGTTTGACCCCTCCATGCAAATCTGTAATTCAACATTATAATTAGTCCTAGGGAAAACCTAGGTTTGGCCCACATCCGGGGCTCCTCAAGCTTACACCTTGCTCACACTCATGAATTTCTCAAGTTCTCGAATACATTTGCTTCTATGGAATTCGGCCTTGTGCCTATAACCTCAACGCGACCCCACTCTAGATATCTACCTGTCCTTGTCGAAAGCCAGATCAACTTTAAATTTGATGCTTTTGGAAAGTTACATAAGGGCGATTGGCCCAGATGTTCAGACTCTCGGATACACCTACCAAGCCCATGTTGTATCAGGCCCAGATACAAAACTACCTAATAACCTATCCGAACCCAGATGAAACTGGATTTCTATTGATTAATAGACTATAAACTTTTAAAGTCTTCAGGGACTTAGCTCATATTTTCATCTAGGCATAGTTTTGCTCAGAACACTGGTTCCATAAGAATGGAACCTTCATTCCAATTTCCAATATTTCAAACATGGACTCAAGCTAAATATGCAACATATAGATTCAATAACATGCCCACCATCAACCATTGAAACTTATCTAATCATAGCTAACCGAGCTCTATATATTCGATAGAACAACACCATATTCAAACACAAAAATAAGTCCAAGGCAGGGAAATCATATCTAATGGAGGATCATGCATTATAATGATATATGTCTATAGAGTTAAGGATACAATTTTTTGCATCCATTTATCTCAAAGTTCCATACTCTTGAAAGATTTCTATACACAGGGCATATCTATCTTGTGCATAAATAGAGTGCATATTAAGCAAGAACAATGAACTTTACAATTTATAAACATGCCATCCATCAAAGCACTATTATCAGTTGTTATATGCATGTCTTGATGCAACTAGTCACATATATATATATACATATATATATATATATATATATATATATATATATATTCAAGAACAATCATAACATCCACATAAAGCTAGTATTTCCAACTTAGCCAAAAGAACATCAAGGCCTATTGCTTATCAAGGACATGCAACAATTTCCAATGACCGTTCGAGATAACATATAGCTATTCATTATTCATTACATACTAGTCCAAGTAATTAATCTAATTCCATTATACACAAGCTTTTGACACTTACCTAAATGGCTAGAGTTGGCTGGAAATTGATGGTGGGACTTCAACTATCCCACCCAACCATAGGCCAATTGCACCACAAACTTTCTTGCAACTGTCCACCCCCAAGCCAGATCCACGATCTAAGGGATTTCAATCAAAGTCAGCGGGAATGATGCTTATCTCCAGGAGTATGGGATCATTTTTAGGTGGTTTATTAGTTGTATACTCAAGGCAAGTACTACAAGAACTTGTAGCTCATAGTCTCAGTGGTTTATCAACTTACTTGGCAAGCACTAAGTGGTTTATTAGCCTCTTCTTGGAAAGCACTTGTTGGTTTATTAGCCCTTTCAGCAAGCATACCAATGAATTGCTACATTGCCTAGTGGTTTATCAACCATAACAAGCACCCATCATCCAACTTCTCTGCAGATCCTTACATTGATCTTTTCAAGCTTGGACAGATACAATCGACAACTCCAATACATCAACACGAGGAATAATATCCCATTAGCCTCAACAGGATTTCTCCAGTGAGCAACAGTCTTGCTCATGCACTCCAACTTGTTTCTCTACAATGTTTTATCACACTGTCAGTCTCATTCTGCTGTTCCCATCCCACTTTGTTGTTTGGCTTGCATCCTTTCTTTTTTTTCTTCAGGCCCTTTTCCTTCCACCAGGCAGTTCAACTTTCATTTCCCACATAATGGAGTAGAAAAACGTACACATTTCCTTACACCATTGTTCCCTTCCAACTGTTAGGTGGTTCCAACCAATACCACTCACTATTCCCCCCCAGATCATGGGTCTATCATCCCACATTTTGGCCAGATCAATTATAAATTTTATTTTTATAGTTATAGTCATTAAAAAAACAAGGATAAGTACAACGGGTGTTACAACTTTGCCAAGCTTTCATAGAAAAATATTCAATAAAATTTAGCACATAGAAACCCTAACAATAACTATTCCATGCAATAGCCATAAAATATATTCAACAATATAAAATACTTGCAAGAAATGCATGAATCAATCCTTTATTATCCCAAAATGATGTCTCCAAAAGCAAAATATCCACAAAAGATCACATCTCCACAAAGATACACGACTATTTCAGCTAGGATGAAATCCTTCAAAGAGGGCGAATTGATCCACAAGTGATGATGAAATTGAAAGTGAGGTGATCTCTATTTATATGAGGTCTACCTCAACCAATTTCCAACTAATGAAGCACCTAAACAAGTTTGACATGAAATAATCTTGGGTTACAAGCCAACCCACTAGCAAAATGTCAAAATAAACCATAATTTCCCACACATGTGAGTTGTAGCCTCTAAAAAAGTTGACATCTTGCCATTTTAAGGCTCAAAATGCCATGCCATGGTGAACTGAGGTCTGAAAAAGCGCCACGATGCTAGAATCATCCAAAATTTGAGGAAACTCACTCAAATCCACCTCAAATCCTCCTTTGGGGTCCCAAGTCTAGCTCGGGTGCCATCATGCCATCTCCATGGGTTTCCAACTATCAAAACAAGGCCTCCTCTCTCCAGTGTTAGGGCTTCTCCAAGGGCAACAATCCCTCCCTATTCTCTCAATGGGAGATCATCCTCATCCAGGCTTTGAATCAAGTCCTACCCATTAGCTTGTGTCAAGGGCAATCTTGGGGCATGTTGGGTCTAGTGGTGTCATCATGAAGAATCCTCTATGCTAGGTCAAAGTAGACCAACCTCCTGGGTCCTAAGGGTGCTTCGGGACATGCAACGCCTGCTCAAGTCATCAGGAGGTTGAACTCTCTCAACACTGTATCTACTAAGCCATCAATCTCTCTAAGAGGCCTGCCGCCTGGGTACTTGTGGAATGGGTGCCCTCAAGGCCTGGGCTACTGTGAACCACTTGGAAAAAACAACATGAACGCAAGAGAAAACAACCATCCATCAGAGTCTAAGATCATATATGCATCTAAGTGGACCAAACTTGAATGTTAAGGGCATATTAATACTTCAAACAAGGACCACCTTCTGATATTTAACTAGACCACGTCCCGTAAAGGTGTTCCCTATCTTGATAAAGGTGGTTAATAGTAAACCCTATTAGGTGCTTCTAGTCCTCAAGGGGAAGTGATAGTTACAAGGTCAACCCCTTAATCAATAGGTGTTAGTGTGGATGTATGACACTGTAGGGGAAAAGGCTTCATGGCCAAGTTCCATGGTTAAAGGGACCAGTTGATTGGGAGTCCACATCCTGAGTGTATGAATGTAAAGGAGGGAGCAATCGTGGAGGCATGAGTTACCCTACTCGACTTGCTTTTTCCACCCCTCTAGTGCGCCTTTTACTTCTTCTTGATAATGCTTTGTATTACGGTGCATAGCTCAAGGGTTAGAGCTTGCTCTTTATGATGTAGCATTTTATATTACCCCTTAAGATGAGACAATTCATTGCTCATCAGGGTTGGGACATGCAAGGTCCCTTTTGATGTAAAGGAGCATCATGTGCTCCAGGAACCGGGTGGTGGCCAATGAGGAGGGTAGAGATCATGCTAGGCTTTTGCCCATGTGCTAACTTATGTCCCGACCATCTTTTGCATTTTGATTTTCTTCTTTTTCTTTTATTGTGGTCATGATATGCTTTTCCATTCTTTTAGTTGCATCAACCTCTAGGGAAATAGTTTTCCGACCCTACTCAAGGAGTGTGGACATGTGAGTGCCAAATCCCAAAGAGCCAATGACAAATTAGATCCGAAGAATGGATGTGGCGTATGGGGCTTGTAATGCAAGGTTGCACGAAAAGGGGAAACGCAAATATATATATATTAAAAATTAAAAATATATATATATATATATATATATATATATATATATATGTGCAATCATAAAGCATAAATGATACATTATAATTTATTACATTTAAACATTAAGATTAAATTTACATCACATTTACTCATGAATGATCACATAATGAAAATAAAAATATCGGAATATCCAAAAGCAACCTTTATTATATATCCAAATCTCAAAATCAGCCTTTATTTATATTAATATATGAGGCTGCAAGTACAATAAAGACTATAAGGCTGCAAGAACTATAGAGACAAAAGACTAATCCTCATCATAACAATCCTCATCAAAAATAGAAGCAGTACAATGCTCAACAGTGGATGGTGGTGCTGAAGAAGATGATGTGCCAATTCCACTTCCAGACTCGACCTCAATATTCAGGGCAGCAAGAGAGAGATCCAAATCAGGATTTTCTGCATCCACATCCCATTCTTTAGAAGGACCACTGTTGTATTTTGGACCCCTACGAGATGCAAGGCGAAGGTTGGAGTGCACATAAACAAGATCCTCTGCCTTCTGTGAGCCCAACCTATTGCGCTTCATAGAATGAATAAAACCATAAGTGCTCCAATTCCTTTCTGTTGATGAAGAGCTTGCCACTTGTGAAAGAATATGAATGGCAAGGTTTTGCAAATGTACACCATTTGCTCCATGACAAATCCACCACCTAACTGGATTCATGGTGCTTCTCTCCTCCAAAGCTGATATATCTGCATAATCATCTATTCCTGCAACAAAACTGGCAAATTCCTCCTTTACCTCCCTGTGTGGATGAGAAGGAAACATTCTCATAAGGGCTTTTTTCACCCCATTAACCACCTCTCTATCCTTATGGGGTGCCTTCCTCTTCCCATTGCTTTGAGCAATAAGCTCCTCATCATAAAATTTGGGGTTCAAAGCATGTGCTAAAGTGTGCAATGGAGTGTTGAAATTGTTCCAACTATCAACAATGATTTTCTTGACCAAACCAGCAAAATGATCATCAACAAACAAAAGTTGTGGAGACTCTTGCGAAATGATTTCCATAGTTTTCTCAACCATGGAATCCATGCCATCATATACCTCTCCTAAGAAAGGTTGGTCAGTGTCAGCACTCTGGAGAAGCTCAAATGCAGGGGTTGTGAACTTTAGCAAGAAATCTACCTTGCTCCACCAATCCTCATCAAGGCATAATCTACGCACCATAGATCCCCGCTCTGAATCTGCTTGTCTCCACTCAATCCAAAGTTGACTCACCACCATAGAAACTAATGCATGCTTAACCTCAACAAGGCGGCGCAACATTAGGAAGTTTGAGGCATATCTTGTCTCAACAACTTTTAATAACTCCAATTTGGAGTACTCTTGAAATATGGCCTGAGATTGGTGGGGGTTGGTGATGAATTTGACAATCTCCCTTGCTTCCCCTGTGAGTTCCTTTATCTAGGAAACTTTGTTGTCAATCTCCTCTAAGATCAGATTCAGATTATGGACAATGCATGGTGTCCAAAAGATGTGGTCATACCTCCCCTCAATAATAAAACCTGCAGCTTTGCAAACTGGTGCATTATCCGTGATAACTTGCACCACCCTGTTAGGCCTTATTTGTTCAATAGCTTTTATAATAACATCAACAATGAACTGTGCATCTTTCACCTCTCCTGAGCAGTCTTCTGCCTTGATAAACATTGCTCCTTTGGGGGAAGTTGCAATGATATTTATCAATGGTCTACGCCTTGTATCTGTCCATCCATCTGAGACTATGGTAACCCCAGAGCTACTCCAGGAAGGACGAATTGGAGCTAAAATATCCTCCACAAGCTCCTTCTCATTTTTGAGAAGCTGGGTTTTGACTTTCTCATAGTTGGGCCCCTTGTACCCTTGAGGAGCTTTGTTAATTGCCCTTATCATATCTTGCCAGTAAGGAGAGCGAACAACATTGAATGGGATACCACATGCATAAATGCACCTAGCCACTCTGGAATCAGTTTCTTCTCTTGCTTGCACATTTACCAATTTAGCAATTCTGCTATCTTGAACTGAAGGGGATGCCCCTCTAGTATTTTTGGGTGCTGGTTGTTCATGTTGTTGAGTGGGACCGGCTCTCCTCTTTCTTGCTTCAACTACAATCCTTGGCTCAATGTTAGATGGAGCTTGAGTAAGGTCATCATGCCTTCTCTTAGTACCATCCGCCTCATCTTGCTCTCTTTGATATGCCCTCCTTGCCAATGGATCTGTTGTTTTTGTGCAACTTGCAATCCCCTATCCTCCTCCATGCAAAAGATGTGCCTTCACTCTTGGGTAGGAGCCCTTGTACGAATTATTGCAAAGATTGCATCGCCATTCCCATGAGCCACCACCTGCACATCTTTGAAGCTTTATCACATGCCTCCAAAGAGAATAATGTTCAGCCCTTGGGTTGGTCCTAGGGCTTGAACTTGCAGCTGCACTTTGGTTGGAAGCCATTGCTGCAAAAATAAATTAAAAAAACAAATCTGTAAATAAAAAACGTTTTTCATATTTTTGGCAGCATAAACCCTAGAAAAATTGAAGAAATAGTAGGAAAAAACTAACAAAACGAATGTTGCTTACCCAAATTAATTTTCTGTAGCTAAAGCTATCCCAAAATGCTAGAAAAGAGAAGAGAAATATGGCTGTAGCTGAGCCAAAAAGCCAAGAATGTTGTAGCCAGAAACTCTGCACTCCAAATCTACTGCTGAAATCTCTTTCTCTTGCTGCTGAAATCTCTTGCTCTTGCTACTGAAATCTACTTTGCTCACTACTCAAAACACCCTAGCTGAAACAACTGCTCTCTTCCTCTCTTCTCCTTTGCTAAAATCACCAGTCTCTAAGAGAAACGACTTGCTGAATAGTGTGATGAGAGAATGAGACAAAGTTCACTTTTATAACTTTAGACAGGCATCTGGAAGCAACTAGAAGTCATTAGGAAAACCTAATAATAAATAAGAAAACAAATTTTACAAAAACACGAGTTACAAGCTGAAACATGCGTCGTACGGCCATGAAACACGTTTCCACATCGTGAAATGTGCCAGTATAGCCGGAAACGCATTTCACGGCTATACCACATGCGTTTCAAGGTTTCGTTTCTGTTTATGTACGGAAACGGCCTTCTACCCTATGTTTCTTGCAACTTAGTTGTAATGTGATATCGAAAGTGTTAAGTATGGTGTAGGGGGATAATGAACACACTATCTCAATCTGGGTTTTCCAAGTAGTGCCCCTCCTATAACCCTAAGGTCTTAAGGGAGGTCCCACTGGACTAGGGCTAAAGATTAAGCCCCATGGTAAAGTGAGAGAATATATTTACAGTCAAGACTAGTTGATCTTCTAGATCACCCCTTTATCCATACTAAATTCCAAAAACAAACAAGTATAAGCACTCTATTGCAAAATGATCGAAGTACCTTTTGAATTGCGGCCCACCTTCATCCAAGTGAAAAATGCCAGATGGGGCGAGGCACATGGCTGATGTTGATGGCAGAGGCACATGGCATATCATCATCAAATAGTGGTTGTCAGGGGCTGTTGGCCTGCTGGTTGTTTGATTGGCTATCAAATGTAGGAGAAACGTTTTCTCTTATGGGGTTACACATTTTGGTGGGTAATAGGCCTTATAGTGAGGTGTCATAGTTCAAGCTGTGTTATTTGGGTTATGAGTTTCTTTTGTTGCATCAACCTCGAGCTTACAACCCTTTAGATGAAGCTTTTCTCATGGGACTATGAATTATGAACCTTGCTATGACATATGACAAACCAACCATGAGTGGAACAATGGAATGCATATGGAATATGGAAAAATAATGTAAAGTCTTAAGTATGATTTGGCATATGGTCATGCTATAACTCCCTAGGCCTCTAGCAGTACAACTCGATACAAGAGACAACATTTATCTATCAGAGATTTTGAGTCCACCCAAGTACAACCTAGTAGGAGGCACAAGTTTAGAGTATTATGGGCCATTATCAAATTACATTAATGATCATCACATTCATAACAAATATGAAAAGCAATATAATCAAATGTTAACAAAACATAAGATATAGCAAGGCATGGTACAATCCCATAAAAAATATGATCATGAGAGTTAGTTGAGCAAAAGTAGGGAGCAACTTTAGCCAAATATCCATGGTAAACCATAAATCTCATTTGTGGAACTACTGATTGTGATAAAAATCACAAGTGAAAAATCCTCTAGCTATTGTTGGAATTTCTAAGTCTAACTGTTAGAAATTCTTCCTATACCATCTGATTTATTTCTTCCTACTTGTTCATTTACTTAACAAGTTATTTACCATGTAAATATTGAAAATAAATACAAGTACAGTATCAACACATACAGATCATCAACTGAAAGAAACAAGCACACGAGTGATACCGTTGTTTTTGGACTAATGTCCATGGAAAAACCCAATGCGGGAAAATTGGTGCAGCTATTAGAGGGTTTTATTATTAAGAAGTTTCAGAATACAATCTGGGTGCCAGAAATGGCTCACCCAACAGAGAATGCCCTCGACAGTAGTACCTTTTAGTCGGAGACAGATATTTCAGCTAAATCACCAGAGGAACAATCCCACAACAACACTACAACACTTTTCCTGCTCTTTGTCACCTTGATAGGGACTGCGTCACCCTATCCAGCTCTCCAGCTCCAATCTGCCCCACGAAATCTCCCAGCGTCAGCCTCCAGGGTCTGCGTTAGCCTCTCTGGCCCAACGTCATCCTCTAGGGTCTGCGTCAGCCTCTCTGGCCCAGCGTCAGCCT
Source organism: Pinus tabuliformis (assembly GCA_031772625.1). Taxonomy (NCBI): domain Eukaryota; kingdom Viridiplantae; phylum Streptophyta; class Pinopsida; order Pinales; family Pinaceae; genus Pinus; species Pinus tabuliformis. The sequence goes on along the minus strand of CM062820.1, from coordinate 424,904,467 downwards.
ATTTGGCCCAGCGTTAGCCTCTTGGGGCTCTGCGTCAGCCTTTGGAGCCTCTGCGTCTCCCACGCTGGCCTTCCTTAGGATTTGCGTAGCCTCTGCGTGGCCTCTGGCTGCCTCTGCGTCAACCCTCTCTTGGATTATGTGCTGATGCTCCTGGTACTATCTCTGCCTCTCTGCTACTGTATTCACTGCCCCTCAGCTACAACTCTGATTACTCACTCAATTTTCTCAGCAAACCCTACCCCAAAAAATCGAGTTCTTGATCTCTCTTGATGTGTTGTCCAACTGACCCTCAAGCCTCTTCTTATACTTTTCTCATTGACAATTCAACGACCGAGATTAAGTCCCTAATCAATGACTAAGATTAGATCTGGATTGATCCATGACTTTTGGACCATTCTAACTCAGTGCTATATTAATTCACATTAATATTTTATTTTTCTTAAGTTTAGACTTAGGAACTCTATTATAAATATTAATTATTTTAATATCTCCCAAACTGGTTAGATTCTGCCCTAACCATTTCTGGGTCTTGGAGATCTCATGTTCTTTAGCCTCTCCCCCAATTTTCGTGGCTAGAGCACATCCGATGCTACCACAAATCAATGCTCCCTCTTAGCGAGGACTGTGCTCTAGTAATACTCGTCACTGAGTATCACCCTGATCATCCAACATCGGTCCCTGTGCTGATGCTAGGCCTGTTACCCAACATCCTCTATACTGCTGCATCATGTACTGCTACCCATGGCCCTGCCACTGCCACTGTTGCATCCATACGACGACTCCCTCTGCATTCGTGCTGTTGCACATGGCCTTGTCACTGCCACTGCTGCATCTGAACTACATCCCCTCTCATCATGTTGCATCGTGCTGCCCATAGCACTACCACTGCTAACGGCTACACTGCAACTTAGTTATTTAGAAGTAAGTAATTGATCCTCCCAACTCTGACGTCTCTGTCAGGCTAGAAACACTCTCGATGCTGAAGCTACCTCTGTCGCTGACAAGTGCTCCCTCTACAGACCTCTGCGCTGCTGCAACAACTTCATGCCTCTCGCATTGCTGCCTCACGCTGTCCTGGTACTCTTGCATTGTAGCCTTCTCTATTGCTCCATCCGCATCCGTCTCTACCGACATTCTCTAGTCCTACTACTCCTCTTCGAGGCTCCCGTAGCCAGGTATAATCCAAGAGGTTAGGTACCTCGAGGATCTTGCCCCTCATCACCTGTAGGCCATCTAACTACAACTCGATGTCTCCCCACCTCTTCTCTCGAAGTGCATGAGCACTCATGGCATGGTCGTCATTAGTCTCCACTTCCTTCTCCGCCTTAGCCGGCGCAACCTTGGTCTCAGAAGCCTCTCCCTTGCTCTTCGTCCTAGGACATTGGTTTGCATAGTGACCTAGTTCCCCACAATGGAAGCACTTGACCTTGGAGAGGTCCTTCTTCTTTCTTTTCTCTTGCTTTCCCGAAGATGCGAGAGCCACATCTTCTTCTTCCTCCTTTTTAATTCTGACCCCTTTTCCACTACTCCCCACCTTGGACACCCACCTGATCTCTTCTTGACGAAGAGCCGCCCACAGTTCCTCCCAATCTTGAAGGCTCGTCCTACCCAGCATGCTCTGGAAAAATACCTCCCAATCCTCTAAGACTGCGTTCAATGTGGTCCTCACCATCAATTCTTGATCCAGTGTGGCCCCTAAGGAAGTTAGCTGATCACGTATCTCCTTCAATCCATTGAGGAAGACATCTATCTGCTCTCCCTTCTGCATCTGATATGACTGTAGCTAGTTTTCAAGTAACATCCTCCTCTGCACAAAAGTATGCTGGTACAATTTCTTCAGGGCCTCCCACATCTCATTTGCCGTCTCCTTCTCAGCAATGGGTGGCACCACATGATCCTTGACACCATCAAGGATGATGCACTTTGCCCTGCCATTGCCTCCTCGTACTTGTCATTTTCAGCTGGGTCAACCAGGATCGCTATCATTTTCAAGGCGAAGTGTTTCATGCGATACCTGTTTAGAATGGACAAGATCCTGGCCTTCCAAACTACAAGTTTGAAGATCTGTCCAGTCTATCCTGATCTCTTAGCCCATTCATGGCCATTTTGCTGCTCTTCTTTCGACTCTTTCAAGTCTCTCTACTTCCCATCTAGAAGTTCTCGGTTTGATTCCCTCTGAGCCTCGATTTCCCTTATGGAAATCCCTCTGCCAATCCTTGTCAGCAACTCCCTCCTCCTTGGTCTTGCCTTGTTAGGTACTGTTCTAACCACAGTACCCCACCAACTTTGCTCCGCAACTTACCCACAACCTCCTATGCCTCAGCAGTCTGAAGGTTAGAGGCTTTAGGCTCTGCGCAATCCCGGCACCGGCACAATCTGCACCTCCTGGCCACCACGTCGATCCTTCCTAGCTGAGAAAGATGACCGGGCACTGCGTAGGTCAGGTCTTCTCCTCTTTGACTTAGCGTTGATCCTCCTCCTGGCTCGAACTGATGACGCAGGCTCTCTGCGTCACCCCTCCCTTGCTGCTTTCTGCTAGGAACAACTTCTGTCACTCGGGACAACTATTTTTGTTGTTGCTGCTTTGCTCAGCTTATGCCTTCAGTTATCATGTGATCTGCAACCAGGGCTCTGATATCATGTTGGAATTTTTATGTCTAACTGTTAGAAATTCTTCCTGTACCATCTGATTTATTTCTTCCTACTTGTTCATTTACTTAACAAGTTATTTACCATGTAAATACTGAAAATAAAATCAAGTATAGTATCAACACATACAGATCATCAAGTAAAAGAAGCAAGCACACAAGTGACATCGTTGTTTTTGGACTAATGTCCCCGGAAAAACCCAATGCAGGAAAACCGATGCAACTATGAGAGGGTTTTATTATTAAGCAGTTTCAGAATACAATCTGGGTGCTAGAAATGGCTCACCCAATAGAGAATGCCCTCGACAGTAGTACCTCTCAGTCGGAGACAGATATTCCGGCTAAATCACCGGAGGAACGATCCCACAACAACACTGCAACACTTCTGCTGCTCTCTGTCACCTTGATAAGGACTGCATCACCCTATCCAGCTCTCTAGCTCTAATCTGCCCCATGAAATCTCTTAGCGTCAGCCTCTAGGGTCTGCGTCAGCCTCTCTGGCCCAGCGTCAGCCTCTTAGGGCTCTGTGTTGTCTCTCTAGTACCAACTCTGCTTCTCTGCTATGTATTCACTGCCCCTCGCTGCTAATCACTGATTCAATTTCTCTTAGCAAACCCCGCTCTATAAAATCGAATGATTGATCACTCTGCTGCGTTCTCCAATTGACCCTCAAGCCTCTTCTTATACTTTTTCGTTGACAATTCAACGACCGAGATTAAGTCCCTAATCAATGACTAAGATTAGATCTGGCTTGATCTATGACTTTTGGACCATTCTAATTCAGTTTTATATTAATTCACATGAATATTTTATTTTTCCTAAGTTTAGACTTAGGAACTCCATTAAAAATATTAATTATTTTAATATCTCCCAAATTGGTTAGATTTTGCCCAAACCATTTTTAGGTCTTGGAGATCTCATGTGCTTTAACCTCTCCACCAATTTTTGTGGCTAGAGCACATCCGATGCTACGTCAAATCAACACTATCCCCACATGTTAGGGGATAATATTGATTTGGGGTAGCATTGGATGTGCTCTAGCCATGAAAATTGTTGGAAAGGCTAAAGCACATAAGATCTCCAAGACCTAAAAATGGTTTGGAAAGATTGTACCCGGTTTGGGAGATATTAAAATAATTAATATTTTTAATGGAGTTCCTAAGTCTAAACTTAGGAAAAATAAAATATTAATGGGTATTAATATAAAACTCGGTTAGAAGGTTCCAAAAGTCATAGATCAAGCCAAATCTAATCTTAGCTGTTGATTATAGATTTAATCTCGGCCGTTGAAGGACCAACGAGAAAAGTATAAGAAGAGGCTTGAGGGTCAATTGGAGAACACACCAAAGTGATCAGTCATTCGATTTGCTAGAGCGAGGTTGCTAAGCGAAGTCAAATCAGTGATCAGCAGTGAGGGGCAGTGAGTACTGCGCAGAGAGTCAGAGAGAGTGCCAAGAGACCAGCGCAGAAGCAGAGAGAGAGAGAGGTAACAGCCAGTTCAGGCCACACAAAGCCCAACAGAGACAATGCAGAGGCCAGAGGGATTGTGTCATCCATGCAGAGGCTGCAGGAGTGACATAGAGGGTCTCAGAGGGTGCATAGTGCCTCAAAGGGCTGACGCAGAGAGGTTTGAGGCTGACACAGGGCAACAGGAGGCTGATGCAGAGGCCAAAAGGGCCAGTGCAGAGTTGGAGAGGGTTTCGTGGGACATGTTTTCTAAATAACTGTTTCCGAATAGATAGGTATTGCTGCCGTGCATTTTTTCTTTGTCATGTGAGCCAGTTAGGCACCTTGTTGTACTCAAGGAAATATTGCATAATAATAAACCCTCAGAATAGCTGCACTGGTTTTTCCGCGTTGGGTTTTTCCGGGGACATTTGTCCAAAAATAACAGTGTCACTTGTATGTTTGTTTTCTTTCAGTTGATGATCTTTAGATGTTGTGACTATATTGTGTTTATTTCGGTATTTAAATGTTTTTAAATAACTTGTTCTGAATTTGCAAGTAGAAGAAATAAACCAGTAGAATACAGATTAATTTTCTAATGGATAGACTTAGAAAATTCAACATGGTATTAGAGCGTGGTTGCAGATCACAAGAAAGCTGAAGGCATCAGCTGAGCAGAGCATTTGCAACAGATTCAACTGTCCCGAGTGACAAAGCTGATCCTTGCAGAAAGCGACAAAAGAAGGGTTGACACAAAGGGACTGCATCATCAGTCCAGGCCTGAGAGAGACCAACGCAGAGGTTGAGGAGGGCAAAAATAGGCCCACGTAGAGGTCAGGAGGGCGGACACAATTGGTTGAGGGAGCTATTTTGTCGGTGTCGGGATTGTGTAGAGCTAAGAGGCTCAATCCTTCAATTGCTGGGGTGAAGGAAGCTGTGGGCAGTTTGCGGGAACGAAGCTGGTGGGGTAATGTGGTAAGAACAATACCTAATAGGGAAAAACCAAGGTAGAGGGAGTTGCTGACGAGGCATATTTCTAGCCAGGGAATCTGGATCAGTGTTGCAGTTGCACAGACAATCGGATAGGGGCAACTTGACGGTTTCCAAAAGGATTTCCAGGAGGGAAATTGGGACTCAGAACTTCCAGACAGGAAGTAGAGAGACTCAGAGGAGTCGAACCGGGAACTTCCAAACGAGAAGTAGAGAGAATCAGAGGAGTTGAACTGAGAAATTCCAGATGGGAAGTAGAGAGACTCAGCAGGAGTCGAACCGAGAACTTCTAGGCAGGAAGTAGAGAGACTCAAAGGAGTCGATAGAGAAGAGCAAAGAGATGGTTGTGAATGGGCTGAGGGATCAGGATAGGCTGGACGGAGCATCCAACTTTGTGGTCTGGAAGGCCGTGATCGTGTCCATTTTAGACAGACATCGCATCAAGGGCTTCGCCTTGAGAGTAATGGCTATCTTAGTTGACTCGATAGCTAATGAAAGGTACGAGGAGACAATGGCCAAGGCAAAATGCATCACCCTTGATTGGGTCAAGGATCATGTGGTCCAACATATTGCTAAGAAGGAGACGACAAAGGAAATGTGGGATACCTTGAAGATGTTGTACCAGCATACTTTCGTGTAGAGGAAGATGCTACTTGAGAATTAGCTATGGTCATACCAGATGTAGGAGGGAAGGAGATAGATCTCTTCGTCGGTCGATTGAAGGAGATCTGGGACCAAGTGACTTCCATAGGGGCCATGCTGGATCAGGAGTTGATGGTAAGAACCGCACTAAACATAGTCTCCGAGGAGTGGGAGACATTTGTCCAGAGCATACTGGGCAGGGCGAATCTTCTAGATTGGGAAGAATTGTGGGCGGTTCTTCGTCAAGAAGAGATCAGACAGTTGACCAAGATGGGAAGTAGCAGCAAAGGAGTCTGGATCAAGAAGGAAGAGGAAGAGGATGTAGCTCTGGAATCTACGGGAAAGTAGGAGAAGAGGAAGAATAAGGACCTCCCCAAGGTCAAGTGCTTCTACTATGGGGAATTGAATCATTATGCGAACCAGTGTCCGAGGAAGAAGAACAAGGAAGAGGCATCTGACTCTAAGGCAACGCCAACGAAGGAGGAGAAAGAAGTCGAGGTGGATGACGATTGTGCCATGAGTGCTCATGTGCCACTAGAGAAGAAACGGGGAGACATCAAGTTGTAGTCAGGAGGAATACAGGCGATGAGGGGTAGGATCCTTGAAGTACCCAACCTCTTGGATTATACCTTGTTACAGGAGCCCCAAAGAAAGAGTAACAGGACTGGTGGATGTCGGTAGAAATGGATGTAGATGAAGCGACAGAGAGTGCTATAGCGCAGGAGTCCCCGGGCAACGCGAGGCTAGTAGGCTGCAACAATGCGAGAGGCACAAGAGTGTTGCAACGGTGCAGGATGGTAGAGAGAGGTGTGCAATGGTGCGAGATGCAGGGAGTTGTTGCAGCAACGCAAAGGTCAGTAGAGGGAGCACTTGTCCTGCTATCATGCTAAGCTGGATCTGTTGCTTCAACTTGTCCTAACGATGAACCACACTAGTTGGTTCGAAACGCGTCGACAAATGATATTCCATGTGATTTTCGCCGAAGAATCTTTCTTAAGAGGGAGCACTTGTTAGCGACAGAGAGAGCTTCAGCATTGGGAGTCTTTCTAGCCTGACAGGGATGTCAGAAGTTGGGTAGATCAATTACTTACTTCTTAGTAACTGAGTTGCAATGCAGTAGCAGTTAGCAGTAGCACGATGCAACATGATGAGAGGGGGTTGCAATGTAGATGCATTGCTGGGAGGATGGACTAGCAGCAACACGGATGCAGTAGTGGCAGTGGCAGGGCCATGGGCAGCAATACAGGATGTAGTAGTGTAGAGGATGTTGGGTGGGGAGGCCTAGCATCAGCACAGGTACCGGTGCTGGATAATCAGAGTGATGCTCAGTGAGGAGTATTACTAGAGCACAGTCCTCGCTAAGAGGGAGTGTTGATTTGGGGTAGCATCAGATGTGCTCTAGCCATGAAAATTGGTGGAGAGCCTAAAGCACATGAGATCTCCAAGACCCAGAAATGGTTTGGACAGATTGTACCCGGTTTGGGAGATATTAAAGTAATTAATATTTTTAATGGAGTTCCTAAGTATAAACTTAGGAAAAATAAAATATTAATGGGTATTAATATAAAACTGGGTTAGAAGGTTCCAAATGTCATGGATCAAGCCAAATCTAATCTTAGCCGTTGATTAGAGATTTAATCTCGGTCGTTGAAGGACCAAAGAGAAAAGTATAAGAAGAGGCTTGAGGGTTAGTTGAAGAACACACTAGAATGATTAGCCATTCGATTTTCTAGAGTGGGGTTGCTAAGCAAAGTCGAATCAGTGATCAACAGTGAGTACTGGGCAGAGAGGCAAAGACAGTGCCAAGAGACCAACGCAAAAGCAGAAAGTGAGAGGCAGCATCGAGTTTAGGCCATGCAGAACCCAGTAGAGACAGCGCAGAGGCCAGAGGGATCGCGTCATCCATGCAAAGGCTGCAGGAGTGACACAGAGTGTCCCATAGGCTACGCAGTGCCTTAGAGGGCTGAGGCAGAGAGGTTTGAGGCTGACGCAGGGCAGCAAGAGGCTGACATAGAGGTTAGAAGGGCTAGCGCAGAGCTTCAGAGATGCTGGAGAGGGTTTCGTGGGACAGGTTTTCTGAATACCTGTTTCCGAATAGAGAGGTATTGCTGCCATGTATTTTTTTCTCTGTCAGGTGAGCCGATTAGGCTCCTAGTTGTACTCAAGGAAATACTGCATAATAATAAACCCTCAGAATAGCTGCACCAGTTTTACCGTATTGGGTTTTTCCGGGGACATTTCTCCAAAAATAACGGTGTCACTTGTGTGTTTGTTTTCTTTCAACTGATGATTTGTAGATGTTGTGACTATATTGTGTTTATTTCGATATTTAAATGTTTTTAAATAACTTGTTAAGAATTTACAAGTAGAAGAAATAAACCAACAGAATACAGATTAATTTTCTAATGGATAGACTTAGAAAATTCAACAGATAACAAGGACATAAGAAAACATGACTAGATCTCAACACTAAACAACATGCCAAGACAATTACAAAATACATCTACAACCAGTCATTGCTATTGAACCTAATGAGGAAAAACATTGAGGGTAGGGACTTTGTTAGGCAAGGCTTGCCATCATGAGATTTGCAACTTAGTTACTCACATTGCAATCTCTCCTTTCCCAAGCACATGACTAGACAAAATTGTTTTCATGTGATGAATGAAACAGATCTCACTTGGCTCATGAGCAAGATGGAAAATGCGTGAAAACAAAACTTTTTTGGAAAGAAGCAACAAAGGTTGTGAAAATTGGTAAGCCTCTGGTTAACGTGTTGTGGCTAGTGGATGGGAAAAAATTAACCATAGGTTACCTTTATGAGGCTATGCATCAAGTGAAGGAGCAGAGAAAAGGTAACATATGAGGATAGAGTATATAAGTATGTGCATATGTATGAGATCATTGACAATAGATGGAACTTTCTTGAACCAAAGGTACCGTTATAGAGTTTCGTTAGGAGAAGATTAAACTGGGGAGGTCAAAGATGGATTGTATGAGTTCTTAGAGCACATGGTCCTTGACACAAGTGAGCAGCTAAACATACATTGGCAGATCAATGCTTTCATAGAGCCACAAGTACTTTTGGCAAAATTTGCAAGAGATGTGGACTAACGAGGTAAGAAATTCCATTTTTTTTTAAATTTAATCATTTAAATTTTAAATACTTGTAATTTAGCCAAAGTCACAATCTAATTTGTTGAATTAACTTCGCAACACATTGGTGAGAGTCATTTGATCATGAATCTCCTCACTTGCAAATCGTTTGCTTGAGTCAAAGTTGGAGTGTTTTTGTGTGTGAGGGCAATTTATTTGTCTTTAACCAAATTCACATGAATAAGAGACTTTTTAAAATGAAAACACTAAAATGATCTTGTCTTCATTCAATACAACCTCTAGTTAGGGCATAACCAATTGCTGAACAAAAGGCCTAATACAGATCCCATAGTATTGAATGATATTAATCTAACTTTGGAATGGGAAAAGGAGTCTCACTCGGCAAAGTTTGAAGCAGGAAATCATAACCTACATAATTATGCTGCTTATTGTCTTCTTCAGATTGAAAGAATTTCCCACTAGCTTTTCCATAGAAGGTTTTCATCATTCAGACACTTCCTACTTGGAATAGAGAACAAGCTGGTGTTGATTTCCTGAGGGACTGTATAGAAGAAAAGGTACATGTATAAGCTGTTCTGTGTAAGGATGAGGAAACAGAGTTTCATGGCTGATTGAAGGAAGGATAAGCTACCTGTGAATCCTGTAATGAGAGGATTGGCTAAGTTATGAGAGTTGATAGTTTTCTTGAGAGAGTTTTATGACTGTAGTTGGTTTTCTTTGGCCTGATGGCCTCATGATTCATAGCCGCTTGGAGGTGGCATCTGCGGTGGATGCCTATGGTTGATAGTGAATCACTCCTATGCAGAGAGTTACTTGAATCTCTTCATTAAAATATAAGTGTATAACTATTGTTTTTGTTTCTCTGTAATTTAGTTCTTTGGATTATGTTATGATGAAGATTTTGTGTATGCAGTTTTGTATGGGTCTAAGAATAAATATAGGCACGTGCTGCCTTGATTTGCATACTTACATGTTTAAATTCCCAAGTTGCAGATTTAATTCTTCATTTGGCATGCATTAATGGTCTTTTGGGCTTTTCTTAGGAAGACAGATCCATTCTCAATATGTGAGACCGACTGTTTAGTGGTAGAAATTTTAGATCCAGATAAGTGGGTGCCTGGTGTTGGGTCAGTGGGCATGTACGGGTATGCCACATGGAATATCAAGTAGTTCTTTGGAACACACACGTAAATGCAAACTATGTCCTACTTGACACTTCAAGAAAAATGCAATGCATGATTGCTGAAAAGTTCGAATGAACTTCATTTCGCAGTCTACAAGTAATTATGTATAGCAATTGTGATAGATGTGTACATTTACTCAGTGATATGATATTCAGATAAATATATTTCCCGGGTAACGATTTATTTTTGATGTCCAATTCTTCTAACTAGTCAACGAAAACATTTAAAAGAAATTGCCTGCTTTTTGCCGGCAAAGCTACCAAAAGTGTGCATATCCAAGGGCCAATCATTGCAGAGAGTCATTACGATGATGAGGAGAAAATTAAGGAATTTATCCAAATTTAAAACCCTGTACAACGCTCCACCTAGAAAAAGCTTGAATTATTTTGTAGACTCTAGATGCCAAATCAGGTCAACACCAGGCCACCTAAAAGTTGGCTGGCCCAATTTGCGATTGTTTCCCACCATGGACCTGCGACCTACTGAAATTAAATATTTTCACTAGAAAACAAGGTGCACATGACAAGAAGCTGCCTAGAAATATGTATTTTTCTTGAAGCAAGAAGTTGCCCACAAGTACCCTGCAAACCAAAAAATAATTTGGAAAAACATATAAACTTTTGTAGTATATGTTGTAGAAATATGGAAAACCTAGATGTTTTATATAGCTACATTTGATTACAAGAAGTTTGGAAGTTATGCCCGCTAATATGAGATATCTTGGTAGTCTTGTATGAAAGCTCGTGAAATGGGACTAAAGACGGGCCTTTCGAATTTCGGAAGCAGGAAAAAAGAAGAATATCTGAAAAGTAAATGGCAACAGTGTCATGATATCAAAGGGCCTTCATTCAAACTTGGCTCATCATGGAAAGACATCTTTGGTGATCAGCCTCAGTGGTCTTCAATTTTAATAACCCTTTTGCATTTTTTTGTTGTACAACTTGAGCCTGCCTTATTGTTAAGCCTGCCTTATTGTTATGAGTATGTGTTTCTTTGTAAAAAGTTAGGGTCACATGTTTAAATCTTAGAAGGATTCATAGAAGGTAGAGTATGTATATTTTGGTAGATTTTAGCAGTCAAATCGCCTGCGCAAAAGCAAGTCAGTCCCTTATCTTACAAACAAAAAATCTCATACATCTACATCTAGTTTGAGTATGATCTTAAAAATAGATTATTATTATAATGTACACTTAACCCGCTGTGACATTTCTCCTATATTGTATATTTTTAATCTCTTTGGGCCAACAGAATACATATTGAGATTAGAAACTGTTCTTCTTTGGTGTGAATATGCTGCCCAAAAGCACACTGATTGACTTGCATGCTCACCCATATCAAGGTCTCACATAACATTCGGTATGCTGGTAGTGCGTTTCCTTCATCATCACTTTTTCCATTTCTGTTGTCCACTCAATAAAGCAGTCATAAGAATGAGCAACCCGTTTGACGTACAGTTAAATGGGCCTTCTGTTCCTTGCGTGCGTGTATGATGTATGAATGCAAGCATTTAAGCTTTAAATTCTGATTCCATGGTTTGTTTATGTGTCTGCCTCATCTAAGTCACACAAAGGGACATAGGCGTAGGCAAATACAGCCAACCATGGCAAAAGCCTTCTAGGATTACTCAAATATTTTTAATTGATGTGCAGGATAATGGCCCATCTATTGGTTTTGCAATGGTAGGGGGATTAGTATTGAGCCTTGGAAATTTGGCAACACAGTATGCCTGGGCCTTTGTTGGGCTTTCTGTGACAGAGGTGGTCTCTTCAAGCATAACTGTGGTTGTTGGTAATTATATCTTATGCTCTATCCTTGAAATTTTCCCGCAATTTTTTAGTAGTTGAGGTCATGTATATAAAAGTCAAGCTGCATGCTTAAATCATCATTACTTCTCAATTTATGTTGTACACTGGCTATTGAAGAGTACCTGTGAATGCTAGATTTGAAGTCTAAAAATTACAAAATAGTATGTTGTGTATAATAAACATTACGATCGATAATTTTGTCAGATTTTTAGAGCAGCTTCCATTTACGAATTTCTTGTTGACCTCATAGTTATTGCTTAATTTAATTTAACCGCAAAGTAGCAATCAAGGCTAATCGTAGGGGTTAGGCTCTGTTGCAGTGTTTGTTGGTGATCATTTTAATTTTTTACAGCCTTTCAAGTGCATCTAAGTTGGACCATAAACTACTTGGAAAAAGTTCACATATATGATCTCCTTTCGACTCTAGAACAATGTTAATGACCTAACCAAAACTAAATCCCTAAATTCTAACAGCGGTAAATTAAACAAGGATCTATCAATTAAATAATACAGATACATCTCTGGCTTCCGCATTTGAAGTTGATCCCAAGCTGTTGTAGCACCAAATTTGCTCCCGTTATCAAAATGACCAAAACCTCCCTGCCAAACTGGGCACAATCTCGGTACCCAGCTCCAAAATACTTCAAAATTGAAGCACTCTAGCCCCCCTGCCCAAAATTCCAAGAACTATTCCACAAAATTCATTCTCTATTGTGACTCTCTTTATTTCCTCCTTGCAATTCACTCCAAATACCAAGACCCTCTTCTAAGTCGCACCCATTCTCCTTATATCTCTCAGAACCACTGTCTTTCTTCCCTTTCATCGTCTCAGTGTCTCATTACATGGAACCCATCATGCTCTTCTATCCGCTTTAACCCTATTTGATTTGATAAGATTTGATTGAGTAGGTTATTCACCTTTAAAGGATATGGTTAGTCGACAGGTTTAATCCATAGGTTTTATTTAAAAAGTTATAGTTTATTCAAAGGTTTATGTCCTATGCCCTTTTGATTATATTTATTTGGTTCCTTTTTGTTGAGACAATTATATTTATTATATTTCCTTAAATTCCTTTATATTATAATTAATACAATATATATAATTTCATTATTATACTTAATAATTAATATAATATTATGTTATAGTTCTTATTTTGTTAATATAATCACAATATTATAGTTACCCTTTTATTTTGTATAATACTTAGTATTGACTTTTATTCTGGATAACATGTTAATTATATATTATCATGGTGGTTTATATAGTAAGTAATCCATCTTAATATATACATTATATTCTGTCGAGTTTGGTATTTACTCAGTATTTCAATAATTCATTAATTGGAGGAATTTTCATAATTAGTTAACACGTATGTTAGTGTAGTGCATGTGATGCATGCATATGTCGCTATCATATGCATGCTAATATTCACATTTTGTTTGTAATTTGTAGGTGAGTCATTACAACAACTACACTGTCTGCTACAATATAAGCATCAGTTATACTGGAAGCTATTTCAGCCCATAATTTGCCTCATCATTGCATATAGGAAACATATAGATGGAAGCATTTTCCCTTAGGTGAAAGTGTTAGTCCACAAGCAAATATTTCCTCAAAAATACAATAATGTTTTTCTGAACTTCTAGGTTGATTAACTATTGTTTGATGCCACATTACAATGAATAATATCTGGGCACAAAAGAACATAGTAAATAAGGACCTAATGAGATAAATAGTAGCCTAATTTTCCATCCCCACTTCACCCTTCTCTTTCATAATTAATGTACAAATTTGGGCAGTAACTGTAGCAGTACTGTTAGATCAAAGTGTCCCATTTCTAATAAAATGTGAAGCCCAAATTTTGGAAAATTAAGAAAGTTTGACAAAATCGATGCTCAGAATACTCAGAATTCAGACAATGATATTTTAAAGTAGAATTTATCAATTTAATACACAAAAGCATACCTGGCTTCCACGTTTGAAGTCGATCCCATGTTGTCATCACTCCAAATTTTCTCCCGTTACCAAAATGACCAAATCCTCCCTGCCAAACTGAGCACAACCTTAGTACCCAGCTCCAGAATACTTCACAATTGAAACACTCTGGCCCCTATTCCCAATAGCTTCAAGAACAATAAATCTCAATCTTTCTCTGTGGTTCTCTCTGTTGTACTTCCTCCTCTGTCTCCTTGTCTAAAATCTCCTTTGTATTTGTAAAAAAAATTCCTTCCGTATGCCTACTTGTCCCCTTATATTCCAAACATCATTGTCTATTCACCCTCCACCGCTTTGGCAATGAGGCATGGATTCTTGCCTTCTGTCAGTTATGTGGCCCCTCATAGTGACTTAAAGAGGTAGTCATCTTTTATATTTTGACATTTGTCATTTAATATCACTTTCAAGTGATGTTTAACTGAGATACGTAGTAACTTTTATTTATTTATTAAAGATTTAATTTAATATTTTATTATGTTATACTCCTTTTAAAGTTTCACATTTAGTTAAAATTTACAAGGTTAGTTCTTTTATAATAATATAGTTTCTCTTTTAAATTTTAATAATTCAACTTAGAATATATAATATATAATCCATTTTAGTTAAAATATTTTTTATTTATGTATTTTGAATAATGTACTAGTTATATTATGATGGTGGTACAACAAGTACTCCACAAGTATATTCATTAGATTATGGTATGTTGGCATTTACTTACCACTTCGATAATTAATTCATTACCTTATATTTGAACATTTTCCATAATTAGTTAGTACGCATACTAGTACAGTGCATGTGATACATGCATGTGTAGCTATCATATGCATGTTTCGGATGCATGCTAATATTTCTATGTTCTTGATAACTCGAAGTGGGTCATTACAAAAAATATGAGTTTTTTGGCATAACTCCAAAATTCTCTGCTACAAGTACAATGAATTGATTTTTGTATCACCGTCGGTACTCTTTACATAAAATCAGCATGGCAATGATAGTGAGGTGGTACTCCTACAAATTTTGAGGGTATGTAGCCTTTACTTATTGAAAGAATATATTCGTGTCTCAAATTGCATCTTTATGAGCCATAACTATGGTCTTAGAATCTATGATCATAATTTTATTCCTGATCTACCTCCATACTAATAAGATTATATGATATACGGAAGCATCCTCTAGGATGAAATTCCCTTTGGAATCATTGCTTTGAATGCATACTAAAAGTGTTGCTTGGGAATTTATTTCAAATGGGATCATCACTAGCATATCTATTATAAAGTGTATAATCTAGGATATATTGTTCCTAATGGGATCAATGCCTAGCTCTATTGAATGCACCTTCTAGGACATTGAAGTTCCCTATAGTGTCAATGAACAATTGAAATACAATATTGGGCAACAAATCGAGTCCAAACATTCATTAACTGAGTAAGAATTTACAACAATATATTAACATGAAGCTAAGTAGAATAGCCAATGACTAACTATTCAACATCCACTCATTTACAATCTCATCATGGGGCATTTCTAGCATTTCAAAGGGCTTACAAAATACTTTCTTTCTTGACCCTTCATATTTCCTAATTGACATAATTGTACAAAATTCTAGAAGAGGAAGAGCTAGAGAGAAGAAAATGATATGTCATTTCTATTGGGCTTTCTTGTGTCCCATATTTTAATTGTCCATCTGCACCAATGCTTGTGTTGATTTGCACTAGGTGTGGGACCAAGATCAACACACGAATGTAGCATGACAAGGTTTTAACACAATCAAACTTGAGGCAACATGACCATATCACAACATCAAGACAATGCAACAGTGTTGCAGGCACTGCCCCCGCTCCCCCTCCGTGAAATTTTATCTATTGCAGCTACTGGAAATTATTCTTCTAAAAAATTAATTATGTAGTTTATTTGCTACGAAAAATAACAAATAAAATCATAGCTGCAATTTTCACCATAAAAATATTGTGGAAAATAAAAAACTGGAAACTGAGAAATTCTAGCACACAATCAAATTTGACACAGTTATTTTTGGACCAATGTCCCTGGAAAACCCCAACTTGGGAAAATTGGTACAACAGATGAGGGTTTTATTATTAATATTCAACAACAGATGAGGGTTTCATTATTAATATTCAACAACAATTCTAAGAACAATTATTTATATGCCTAATTGGCAATCTAATCTGAAGAAAATACTGGCAAAAAATGTTGTGAGAATTTTCTCTCACCCCACAACTATTTTCTGCCTCCGAAATAGCTTCCCCAACCTCTGCACTGAGCTACTTGCGTCACCCTTTGCGTAGAGCCCATGCTGGCCCTCTGAAGATTTTGGCCTTCCTTCGACTCTTCTAGGAACTAAAAACTTCTTTTCAGAATGCTACTACACTCCTCTTCCCCCTGCTACTCACCCTCTGGCTCTATCTTCTTTGCTGAGCTGATGCTACTGAGAAATTTGAACTGCCTGGGCAACTGAGTATCTGCACTGGATGATCTCTCCATCACCACATCAACTTCCCTTTATAAACCATTGTTGGAGAACCAACGACCAAGATTAAACTTAATCAATGGATATGATCATTTATGGATCGATCCATGTGAGTTTCTAGATGGTTCTCACCTTATCTCAATTAGTACTTATTAATTAACCTTATTCCCTAAGTTTAGACTTAGGAAATATTTAGAAATCGGCTAATAATCTAATTGAGACACTTCTAGGTGGAATTTCCAGAAACAATTTCTAGGTTTTGGAGATCTCATGCATTCTAGCCTCCACAAAATTTCGTGGCTAGAATACATCCGATGCTTCAAAAACCAACACTCCCTCTTAGCGAGGAATGTGTTCTAGCATTGTTGCTTCCTGTAGCAACATTCTGTCTCTGCATCATCTCCTGTTACGTTGTTGATGTCTGGCTGTTGCTTCCCACCAACTACTGCGCAACTTCGATATACGTTGCATCTGTGCTGCTGCTGACCCTGCCATATTGCTGCAAACACTACATCTGCACAACAACTCCCTCTCATCTGTTCCTGCTGCAACTACAACATCAAAATAGCCTGTCCCTGCTACTGAAAAGGGTTCTCCACCATACCTATCTGTTCTATGAAATAGACAAACTTAGCTCTCCCTAGAGCTTTCGTGAGTATATCTACAACCTACTCTTCTCTGGGAACATACCGTAGCTGGACTGCCCCTCGCTGTACACAATCTCTGATGAAGTGACACCGAATATTGATGTGCTTTGACCTGTCATGAAACACTGGATTCTCAGAGAGTTTTATGCAACTCTAATTATCACAATAGACATTGGTCGCCTCCATCCTCTACCTGAACAAGCTTACTAGAAGTTTCCGAAGCCATATAGCTTCGCACGTAGCTATGTTGACTGCCATATACTTTGCTTCTGCAGAACTCAGTGCTACTGACTTTTTCTCCCTATTACACTAAGAAACCATCCCTGATCCAACACTAAAGCAGATCCAGAGGTACTTTTCTTGTCCACTGAACTGCCTACCAAATTTGCATATGTGTACCCACAAAGTCTGATGTCATCCTCTCGAGTATATTTCAACCCATACTCGACTGTGTCGCAAATGTACCTCAGAACATGCCTCATTGCTTCCCAATGTACCCTTTTCGATTCCATCATGAACTGACTAAGGGTATTGACTGTGAAGCGAATATCTGGCCTAGCGTTGACCAGATACATGAGAGACCCAATGAGCTATCTATACAATGTGGGGTTGACGTCCTTGTCATCTGATGCATCTATCTTCTTCCATTTGGTAATCATGGATGTAGACATGGGTCTGCAATCTTGCATTCTGAACCTCTTCAGAATATCTGTAGCGTATCTTCCTTGCCCAAGGAAGATCTCCCCATCCTTCTGCCACACTTCCAATCCTAGGAAATAGTGCATCAACCCAAAATCCTTCATGTCAAATTCTGCTTCTAGGTTCCTCTTGCAATCCTCTATGAGCCCTGATGATCCTGTCAAGAATAGATCATCCACATACAAAACTAGAATGAGGGGCTCATCCTCTACCATCAAATAGTAAAGGTTGGGATATGTGTCACTCTTGACGAACCCCATTTGCTGCAAGTAGGTGTCATTCCTACCATACCATGCCTTGGGAGCCTGCTTGAGCCTGTATAAAGCCTTCTTCAATTTGCACACGTCTGCACCTCTCCTGAGTCTCAAAGCCCTTTGGTTGTGCTATGTACACTTCCTCCTCTATCACTCCGTTCAAGAAGGTTGTCTTGATGTCCATCTGGTGAATCTTCCATCCCATCTAAGTTGCTAGAGATATAAGTGACTGGATAGAAGTGTATCTCGAAACTGGGGCAAAGGTTTCCTCATGATCTATCCCTTCCTTTTGTGCATATCCCTTTGCCACGAACCTAGCCTTGTACTTTTCCACACTGTTGTTTGCCGCATATTTGATCTTATAGATCCACTTGAACCTACAATTCATCTGTCTTCTGGCCTTGGCACTACCTCCCAAACATCATTCGTCATTATAGAGCTATACTCTTCTACCATGGCATCTCTCCACACGTGATGTTGTGCAGCCTCCTGAAAGATGGAAGGTTCTTCTACCTGAGCTACCAATGCTTGGTACCTGTTAGGTTGTCTACGTTGTCTCTTGCTCATCCTAGGAGTTCCAATAAATTCCTCTGAATCTCTTAATGTCTGACGAACCTCTCTGCTGGCTCGACCACTAATCGTGGGAGGTTCTGCAAGCTCCTCCTCATCTTGTATCTGTTGCTCCATCTGCTGAGAACTCCCCGAATTTCCCGCATCCGAGGAAATACTGGTACTGGTCACAATACTTGACCCTTGTGACTGGCCCCCTTCTTGCCCCACTGGTTGCCCCTGCTGGTAGAGTAAAGGAGCTTCTGCTGACTGATTCTGATCACCTGCAGGCATCTCACGAGACCTCGAACTTCACGTCTCTCCTTACTACTATTTTCCTATTGCTAGGAATGTAGATTCTGAATGCCTTTGAGGTTTCGCTGTACCCAATGAAAAACCCCTTCTCTGCAGTCTGATCCAGTTTGGTCCTTTTCTCATCTGGCACGTGACAATAAGCAATGCTACCAAATATTCTGAGGTGGTTGACTTCTAGCTTCTTCCCTGTGAAGACTCCTCCTGGCGTTTTCTTCCCCAATTCTCTATGAGGAGTCCTGTTCCGAATATATGCTGTCGTGTTACATGCTTTTGCACAAAAAAATCTGGGTAGATCCTAGTCATATAACATAGCTTTTGCAGCTTCAACAATGATTCTGTTTTTCTGCTCCACTACACCATTCTGCTGTGGACATGGAGTTGTCCATTCTCTCTTGATGCCTTCCTTCGCACAGAAATTTGTGAAGTCTTTATCAATTATTCTCCACCATTATTTGAGCGAAACACCTTGATCTTCTTCCCTGTCGCATTCTCCACGAGAGCTTTAAACTCTCTGAAACAATCGAAGATCTCATCCTTGGTCTTGAAGAAGTAGATCCAGGTTTTCCTGGAATGATCATCAATAAAGCTAATGAAATATTCGGCACCACTGAGAGCTCTAGTGGACATCGGGCCACAATTATTTGAGTGTATAAGTCCTAACACGCCATTAACTCTGTTGTCACTTCTTGGAAATGCCGCCTTAGCATACTTCCCAAGTACACATCCTTTGCACACATCATTGTGTTCAGCTCCAAGATTAGGAACCCCTGTTATGGTTTCTTTGAGCATTCTGAGTGCTCCATGGTGTAGATGACCCATTCTCCTGTGCCATAATTCATTTAGCTCCTTCCCATTGCTACTGTTACTGCCTATCAGTGCCATTAGAGAATCGATTTGTAACCGGTACAACCTATTACTTCGAACTCCAATCTGTCTTACCTTTTTCTAGCTCGGGTGTTTGACATACACTTTCTTCACCATGAAGTGAATATCATACCCCTTATCTTGTAACTCGGACACTGAAATCAGGTTCATACATAATCCTAGCACATGCAATACATTTGAAGTGTTGGTGCTTGCTCCTGATTCCCTTTAAAAATCTATGATACCTCCCCCTACTGGAGTACATTTTGTTTGTTTCCCATAGTAATCTGGAAATCCATCTACTCCTCTTTGTAGTTATAGAAATATTCTCTAACTCCTGTCATGTGAGTTGATGCTCCATTGTCTATATACCAGACTCCCTGTGACGTTGATCCTGATAAGCAAGCAAATTCGTCTTCCAATCTAGAAGACAAATCTGAAGTCTCCTGAATGTTACTTCTGTCCATGGCTATACTAGAACAAATTTAGTGTGCTATTCCTCTTTTTCTCCCGACACAAATTCTTCTCTACAACTTAGAGCAAAAAAAAAACTCTCTACGTCCAACCAGGATTCTGCTCAACGAAAATTTGAGCTACAACTGCTCCCTCTGACCACTGGAATCACTAATCTGGGCAATTCGATTTTCTTGCCTCCTTTCAACTCAAAACTCGAAATGCTGCCCTAGCAACTCGCACTGTCTGTTCTGGGCTCTGCATAGTTTCTTTGGGAATTTTGTTCTGTTGCTCCCTCTGAACAACGGAATTCCTTTTTTCTGCTTCTGAGCTTCTCGGCTGATCAATTATGCTCTGATACCATGTGAAATTTTATCTATTGCAGCTACTAGAAATTATTCTTCTAACTCAAAATTATGCAGTTTATTTGTTACTACAAATAACGAATAAAATCACAACTGCAATTTTCACCATAAAAATACTGCGGAAAATAAAATACTGGACACTGAGAAATTCTAGTACACACACAACAAATTTGACACAATTATTTTTGGATTAATGTCCCCGGAAAAACCAAACTTGGGAAAACTTGTGCAACATATCAGGGTTTTATTATTAATATTCAACAACAATTATGACTACAATAATTTAGATACCCAACTGGCAATCTAATCTGAAGAAAATACTGGGAAAAAATGTTGTGAGAATTTTCTCTCACCCCATAATGATTTCCTGCCTTCGAAATAACTTCCCCAACCTCTGCGCTGAGCTGCCTGCGTTACCCTCTGCACATAGCCTATGCTGGCCCTCTGAAGATTTCGGCCTTCCTTCCTTCAACTCTTTCGAGAACTGAAAACTTCTTCCTGGAATGCTACTGCACTCCTCTTCCCCTTGCTACTCACCCTCTGGCACTATCTTCTCTGCTGAGTTGTTGCTATTGAGAAAATCGAACTGCCTGGGCAACTGAGTATTTGCATTGGATGATCTCTCCATCACCACATCGACTTCCTTTTATAATCCACTGTTGGAGCACCAATGACAAAGATTAAAACTTAATCAATGGCTAGGATAATTTTTGGATCGATCTATGTGAGTTTCTAGATGATTCTCACCTTATCTCAATTAATACTGATTAATTAACCATATTCCTTAAGCTTACACTTAGGAAATATATAAAAATCGACTAATAATCTAATTGAGGCACTTCTAGGTGGAATTTCTAGAAACGATTTTTGGGTTTTGGAGATCTTGTGTATTCTAACCTCTCCACAATATTTCGTGGCTAGAACACATCCGATGCTACAAAAACTAACACCCCTCTGCGCGCATTATATGGATGTTGGAACCACTGCCGAAGTGCTGAGAAATCCGCAGTTCAAAAATTTGAAACCTTGATTCCTTGTTTTTGCCATGGTTTCTACCGTTGTGGAACCATAATGGTTCCATACACAGTCCGACACATGGGACCACGGTTCAACACATGGTTGCATCATGCTTCCCATATGGTTTTGGATCAGCTCACACACTTCCATGAACTTCAAACCTTTTTATTTTATTTTATCAACTCTTGAGTTTCGGTGGGACCTACGATGGGTTCACGGATGAGGGGAGAGTGAGAATGAGTTTAAAAGGCCTCTTTCCCCTCTCTTTTCCTTATTCTTTCTCTCATTTGGTTGAGCTTGGAGATGAGAGCAAAGGAGATAGCATATTTTTGAGGGCAGATTTGAGAGAGTTTGGAAGAGAGAGCAAAAGAGAGTTTGGACGAGTGAAAAAAGAGGAGCTTGGAGAAGATAACAAAGGCTGCCACTACCTCAACTTATCAAGAGCTGAGCAAACCCCAATTCCCTCCTTTTCTTGTCTTTTTTGTTTGTGTTTTTTTCCTCTTCTCTTACTCTTTCCCATTCCTTCTTCCTCATTTTATTGTAGGTTGTCCATCTAAGCTTTGAGAAAAATGGTGTTCTTTTGGCTTATCATTCCATTTTTTGTTTTCATGGTGTTGGTGAGGGGTAGGCATCAAAGGGAAGAAATGGAAGAAGAGGATAATGGTCACACTCATAGTGACCCAATGTATGATGATGAGGAAGGGTTTGAAGGGTAAGGGGATGAAGAGGGAAATGAAATGCAAGGGGGAAAAGGTTCATTGTCACCCTTGTGGAGATTTGTGACAAAACTTGAGAGGGGGAGAGGTGGTGGAACCTCTAAATTTATATGCCCTTATGATTGTCATTGTGGAAAACCTTATAGTGGTTCATATACCCATGTGAGGAGGCATCTTTGTGGGGTAATGGAGAGTGATGACAATAAGGATGCCATAGGGATCTCAATTTTCCTTGAGGTACCAATGGAATGAAGGAAAAATACATCAAAAAAGAGGATGCTGCACAAAAAAGGCGTTGTGACAAACAAAAACTTCAATTCGATGCAACCTCTAGATTTGGTGGTGGTGGCCACATAGCTTCATTTCCTCTTGGAACTTCTGGAACCTTTGAATCTAGAAGGACAAGAGAATATTTCCTATTATTGGTGGGAGGGATGATGTGGATGCAAAAGTGTTGTGGTTTCTTTGTGCTTGTAGTATACCATTCAATGTGCTTCGCTCCCCCTATTGATTTGATTTGGTTAAGGCCATCAATGAAGGCCTAAAAGAATATAAGAGCCCCAACTATGATAAAGCTTGAACATTGTTATTATATGGAGAAAAAGCAAAAATTCATATAGTTTTGACACAATTTACAAATGATTGGGGGGACTGTGGAGTATCCATTATATCAAATGGTTGGAAAAATGTTAGACACCAACATCTGATAAATGTTCTTGGTGTTTTTGCTAGTGGTGCAGTGTTTATTACAACGCATGACTCCTCCTCAATCACTACATCTTCTCAAAACATTACATATCTCCTATTGAAAACAATTAATGATGTTTGTCTTGCTAATGTGGTTCAAGTAATCACTGATAATGCAAGAAATTGTAAGGGAGCAGGAAAAGTCATTGAGCGGACTTATCCACATATATTTTGTTATGGATGCTTGGTGCATACATTGAACCTTTTGATGCATGATATTGTTAAGCATAAAGAATATGGATGGATTAATCAACTATATAAGATAGGGAAGCAAATAAATTTGTCACAAGGCATACAAAGGTTAATTATTTGTAAGGCATTTACTCCAAGTTGCAACTGCTTAAGATTGCAAAAAAAAGATTTGCTAGCTATTACCTCACCTTTATGAACCTGTTAAAGGCGAGACAAGCTTTGAGTGCTGTGGTGATGAGTGGTTCATGGGATGACATGAGCACAGATAGAGATGGTGCTAATATAGTGAAGGACATGCTCTTGATAGTCGGTTTTGGTCACAGGTTAGATATGTTTTCAATTCACTAAACCAATTTATCACATGTTCAAGTTTGCAGATTTAGATCGACCAATAACTGGGGAGGTGTATGAACAAATGGATAACATGTTAGGTTAGATTAAAGACATTGTTGAGCCTAAAGACATCAACTTGTATAATTATATTAGTGCTGAGGTGGAAAAAAGATGGGGAATGCTAAACATTCCATTATATGCATTAGCATATGTTCTAACACCTAAATACTATCATGTATCATGGTTTTCATCACCAAATCTTGGTGGGGGGACCAAGAGAAAACCACACAAAGATCAAAAGGTTCAGGCTAGTTATATGAAAGCATTAGAGGAATTAGTCCATGATGAGGAGTGTGACACCATATGGAGACAGTTGAGCAACTACATCCTTTGCACCACTGCTTTTGGGACTAACCATGTAGTCAGAGATTGAGGGAATTTGTCTTATCTCAAGTGGTGGAACATGGATGGCAGTGCTACTACCCAGCTAGAATGTTTGGCAATACGAGTGCTCTCA
Source organism: Pinus tabuliformis (assembly GCA_031772625.1). Lineage (NCBI taxonomy): Eukaryota > Viridiplantae > Streptophyta > Pinopsida > Pinales > Pinaceae > Pinus > Pinus tabuliformis. Next base: position 424,880,483 of record CM062820.1, on the reverse strand, counting down.
CAGGTGGTAAACACTTCTTCCGTAGAGAGGTGTTGGAGCACATACAGTTTCATCCATAGTGTCAAAAGAAACAAGTTGAAAGAAAATCAAGTAGAGAGCTTGGTTTATGTTCATTACAACTTGCAATTGTTATCACATTATTGTGAGGAGGCAAAGATAAATAAAGACTTGATAGTTTGGGAAAAAAATCCAGGGGAGGATAATTTGGAGGATGGAGTGTTTTATTTAGAGCAATTGGAGGATGCTCTTATCTAGGATGATGATGATTGTGTTGAGATGCCACCCCCATCTAGTGCGATGGTACCCATGTCCAAGACTTCTAAAACAACAACAGGGGCTTCATCTTCAATTCCACAACCACCATCTACTTCACTACCACCATGTGGAGGCCCATACAATGGTCGTGGTGGTGTAAGGAGGAGAGAATAGTAGATAGATTCACTACTTTATTTTTGATAGTTTATTGATGATAGATTAGACTTTAGTGTTTTGAACTTGGACTTTTTAGTCTAAACATTACTATTTGGTCATGTTGATAATTGCTAGATAAGCTATTTCAATGTTTTAATGGTCTACTTTCTATTATATGCTTAAAAATTTGATGTTTGTTTGTAATTGCTAGAATCTAGATGGTTGATGCTCGAATAATTAATCATTAATGTACTATGGATGCCATTTCTATCTTGATTTATGTACAAATATGCATGTTTTCATATATTCTGCAACTAATTTGGCATTTTGGATGTTTAAAATGTATCTTCTAGTTCCACACCAATTTTAGTTACAATATATTTAGCAATGAATGTGAATCATCCTCATCATTGTCTAACATGGATTTGCAACTTTTACATTATGATATCATTTATCTAAGTTCACATGGATTGACACCGATCAAAATAACCGAATATTTAAAATTTAAATTAATCCAATACAATACCTTCCAAGGATCAAAACTAGGGTATTACTTTGTGTCCATAATCAAGTTAATTCATGGTCAATCAATCTTTTTAGTAATAACCTTTCTTGATTGTCATCCTGCACAATGTCATTGTACTCCTCAAGCAACTTTTGTACTTAGGAATTTTGTTCTTCCTAGAATATTTCACTTCCACTTTGCACTTTTATGTTTCATGTCTAATCATATTCCTTCACACCAATGTGTAGCACTTTTTAGTCTCTTTTGTTGTGCTCATGAATTCCTTTATTATCACCAAAGACACTTTACGTCGCTCTTCATCTTTCATTGAAAACAATTGAATCTATTGTCCATCCTTTGTGATAGTATATTTGTTCTTCCTTTTATCATGCGATGTGTGCCTATTGAAGTCTTGTGGTCGTCCCAACAATGAGTGACAATCATCCATTAGAATGACATCACATAATGTTTCATCTCTATATTCACATATATGAAAAGAGACTTATATTGATATGTCACCATCACCTCGTAACCCTTAAGAAACCAAAACAATCTCTATGGTTGAGGGTGTTAATATCATGATAACCCCAACTTTATAATATCTATAGAGACCATGTTCTCTGAACTACCAAAACCAATTATGAACTTACAATACTTACCTCTGACTTACATTTCATTCTAAAGATGCTTTTTCTCATCATCTTTCTTCCTTCTGTATTTTTTCCCCCTCGCAATCATATCTCCATGCATCATCAAGTTCTCTTCTCTTTCCAACGTTGTTGTTGTCATTGTTTTGCTTGTCCTCGAACTCCTCTCTTAGCATTAATTTAGCTCTTTGTCCATTTTTCCTTGAACCATTTTTTTGTGGACATCCAAAGGACTTATGGATTTCATCTTATTACGTGAAGCTATAAATGATTCTACGCACATTACCACATCTGTGTCTTCCAAACTCTTTACGTCCTCTGCCTTGTCCATGCTTAGTAGCATCCCCTTCTTTTGCATTAACAATGTTTTCTTGTTAAAATTGGCAACTAGGCCAAACTCCATGCAGGTCATCTTATTAATGGCAGCTGATATTTTTCTTGGATCCCTCTCATTGAGAGGTGTAGGATTGATCTAAAGATCATTCGATTCCGATAAGTATTCATGGAGATATGAATTTATTTGTGTAATGGGACAATTCGTCAAGGTCGGCTAGCAACCAAATAAACCCCACATGTGCTCAACGTTTTAGTATAAATAGAGGTGCCTTGAAAGTCATTTGGACACACTCACTTGGGATCTCTTCCTCTCTACTTGTCTTTGGGTTTTAGTGGGAGGAGAGATCCTAAGGGACAACGTTGCCCTAATTGAGAAAGGTTCTACGCTATCATGGGAGATGCCCTAGAAGGCTGTACGCTGTCATGGAGGACGACCATTATCTCAGCTACAAGGAAGCCCTAACACTGCCTTATAGAGAAGTATGCAGTCAAGAAGGGGAGCATCGTAAGCCCTCTAATGCAGCCATGGTAGAAGCCTAAGTACTCTACGTGGAGGAGAAAGAGTCCACCTACAACAGCCCTAATCCCTAGCCGCAACAAGAAAGGGAGATTCTAAGACAACGTGAAGGAGGCTGAGTTCATCAATGGAGGCCAAGTTAACTGTTGGAGCTGTAGTGTCACTTTGGTGGAGGCTGAGAGACTGTCATGGATGCCGCAAGCTGTCTTGAGGGCCGAAGGCATAGTTTTGTGGGGCTAGCAGCAAGGGATAGGCTTGTTGTAGCTAGCCGCAGTCCCTATCACACCTACAAGTCTACGTTAGGAGGGCGTAAGGCCTGTTGGGGTATGACAAGCCAACGTGGGATGTAGGAGTGTTGAAGAAGGGTGACCGTAGCCTTGGTAGGGGTGTTAACTAGTGTGTGAAGGCTAGTTGGACTGTCATTGATGCCCAAACCAGTCCATGACCACATTGTGAAGGCTGTCCTAAATGCAGTAAACAACAACATAATATGATATGATGTGGCAACATTGTGGCAAATGTTGTAGCATGATGATGGGTATAGTGATGAAGTGTATCACAGCACAATGGTGAGGTACAACAATATGATATATTACAACAGTATGATATATTGCAGCATCATGATGTATTGCAACAACAATCGCAAGTTCATGATGTTGCAATAGTATAGCACATTGGGACAACAGTATAGTACTTGGTGCAGCGAGTACACAAAGCAGCTATGATGCAGCAAGCACATGGGTGACAGCATGATGCAACAGTGGCACAAGGTACAACAGTGGAAAACACTGGGACAACAGTGCAGCATAAGGTGCAGTAGTATGATGTGTACAACAATCATGAGGTCCAACATTGCGATGATGGGTGCAACATGGTGAGGAGCATCATGATGACAAGATGCAGCACGATGAGAGGTGAAGGAGTCACCTTGGAGAATCAGTTGAAGCAAGATGTCTTCAACTGATCTCATGTATCATCTTCTTAGAGATGATCTATGCTCTTATCCAGATAAGTCAAAGTGTTGACTTCTGTTGTAAATGTACTTCTCTCTCTCTCTCTCTCTTTGCTGAACTATTGAAGAACATATAAGAAGAATTGATCAAGGTTTTTCCCACATTGGGGTTTGTCCTTGGCTAGCGCCACATCTTGTGTCCTCCTATCTTGGCTTGTCTTCTGCGATTTATGTTTATGTTCTTTTTGCAGTTTACTTTAATGCTAATGTGATTGCTAATTTGGAAAAGATATTGAGCTATGTTATGCTCTTGACCTGCGAGAAGATACTAGAATACCAAACATGCGAAGAAATATACCCAAAACACAGAACAATAAGAAATAACAGCAAGTATTTTATTATTCAGAAAGGAAAGCAATGTTCACTTGCCTTTTCAAGGGGGCAACCTCCAATAGAGCTGGGCTCAATTACAGAATAAGACACCATGCTCCTTGAGGGGAGTCTCTATCCTTTATATAGGATTCATACATGCAATACCATGGGTCAATACCATGGTTCTTATTAATACCATCTATCTAATACCATGGCCCATTTGCAACTAACTGTGGTCCCTTCTTTAAATGCGGGTCAACCACTTACAATTATTAATATGGGCTTTATTGACTCTTTACTTAACTATAACTATGTCTCAACCCTATTACATAACGTTAGGGTTGGACCCTAACATGATTATCCTTGTCCTCAAGGTTGAAGCTACGGAAACTGCTGAAGGACAAGGTCGCATCTTCTGGAGAGGTGTCTTTCGAATTGACAAGGACTTCCTTGATCATAGGTGCCTTTCTCGCTTGTCAAAAACCTGTTCAGGTTGGAGCCAGATTGAACCTTCTTCATCCAATTCCGGTAGATTGGTTTGAATTTGGAAATGGTTTCCAATCACTTTCTTGAGGCATAAGACATGGAAGAATGGATGGATTTTGGCTGTGGGTGGCAAAGCTAGCTTGTAGGCTACTTCTCCGTTGCACTGAAGTACTTGATACAGTCCGTAGAATTTTGGAGATAATTTTTGGCAACCCTTGTCTTTGAGTGATGTTTGCTTATATGGTTGCAACCTCAGAAATACCTGATCCCCTTCTTGAAATTTGCGTTTTGAACGATGTTGATTTGCCTGTTGCTTCATGTGGTTTTGAGCTTGATGGAGATTCTCTCTGAGGTGGGCCAGTATGGTTGTGCGGTTCTATAGGAGTTGATCCACTGCTTGTACCTTCGAGCATCCCTGGATATAAGAAGTAGGTGAAGGAGGGCGTTGACCATAAACTGCTTCATTTGGAGTCATTTTGGTGGTGGCATGATAGTTAGTGTTATACCACCATTCTGCTAGAGGTAACCACTGTACCCATAGATGTTGCTTTTATGAAGTGAAACACCTAAGGTAGGTCTCCAGACATTTGTTGACAACTTCAATTTGACCATCAGTTTGGGGATGATAGGAAGTACTGAGTTGTAGTTGGGTATCTTGTAGCCTGAAGAGTTCTTGCCAAAAGTTACTGGTGAAGATCGGGTCATGATTAGACATAATTGAAGTGGGCATGCCATGCAATTTGAAGATCTGGTCCATGAAAGATTGAGCCACCAAAGCCGGTGTAAAAGGGTGGGGTAGGGCACAAAAATGAGCATACTTAGAAAGTCTGTCCACAACCACCATGATGACTAACTTGTTGCCTGACTTCGGAAGACCTGTAATGAAGTCCATAGAAACCTCCGTCCAGATTGAGGTCGGGATGGGCAATGGCTGTAATGTGCCTGGGGATTTCACTATTTCTCCTTTGTGGCGCTGACATATGTCACACTCGGCTACAAAAGTAAGAATGCCCTTTTTCATGCTTGTCCAAAAGAATGAATGTCAAGTGCGAGCATAAGTCTTTTGAAAGCCTAAATGGCCTGCAGTGGGAGAGAGTGCAACTCCTCCAAAATGCGACTTTTGAGGGTGGATGTTGGTGATATCACGACTCTGTCCTTGTAGCGAAGAATCTCATCCTACCAAGAGTAGCCCGCTATGGAATTTGGATCCGCCTACAATTTATTAATGAGTTGGGATAGCAGAGGATGTGAAAACCATTCCTTGTGAGCCTCTTCAATCCATTTTGGAATAGGAAGGGAGATTGCGAGTAGGGTGCTTTCCTCCCCAAATTGGTGTGATAAAGCATCTGCTACTACATTTTCACACCCTTTCTTGTAAATTATCTCATAATCATATCCCAACATTTTGGCGAGCCATTTATTTTGTTGTGGCGAGGATAGGCGTTTCTCCAAAAAATATTTAAGGCTTTGATGGTCTGTGCGGATTTGGAAACGCCGCCCCAATAAGTATGGTCGCCAGGTATCTACTGCATGTAAGATGGCCATCATCTCCTTCTCATAGGTAGATTGTCCCAGATTTGACCCACTTAGTTGTTGGCTAGTGAAGGCCAAGGGTCGACCTTCCTACATTAAGACCACCCCAATACCCGTACCTGAAGCATCACATTCAATCACAAAAGATTTGGTGAAGTCGGGTAGTGCTAATACGGGAGTGGAACACATGGCATGTTTGAGAGCTATAAATGCCTGTTGTGCTTCATCATTCCAGAGAAATGAATTTTTTTTGAGAAGGTGAGTGAGGGGTCTTGCAATGCGACCATAATTGTAGACAAATTTGCAATAGTAGCCCGTGGGACCCAAAAATCCTCTCAAGCTCTTCAAGGTCTTTGGTTGAGGCCAATCCTGCATTGCCTGGATCTTTTTGGGGTCCATCCTGACACTTTCACGCCCCACAATGTGGCCCAAATACTCAACTTCTGCCATGCCAAAAGAGCACTTGGACATCTTGAAAAATAATTTATGCTTCCGGAGCAGTTGCAAGAGCAGATCTACATGCCGAAGATGTGTGGCCCAAGTGCGGCTGTAGATGAGGATGTCATCAAAGAAAACAAGGAAAAATTTTCTGAGATATGGTTTGAGCAGGTGGTTCATGAGGCTCTGAAAAGTGGATGGGGCATTACAAAGGCCAAATGGCATGACCAGGAATTCATAATGGCCTTCATGAGTTTGGAAAGCAGTCTTTGGAATGTCTACTTCTTTCATGCGAATTTGGTGATAGCTCGAGCGAAGGTCGAGCTTAGTAAAGAATTGAGCCCCATTTAGTTCATCCAGCAAATCATCGACAACCGGGATGGGAAATTTATCTTTGACCGTCAGCTTGTTGAGGGCCCTGAAGTCTGGACACATACGCCATTCCCCATCTTTCTTGAGCACCATGACCACATGTGATGAATAAGGACTAATGCTAGGACAAATGACGCCTGCTTCTAGGAGTTCCTTGATGATTTTTTCAATTTCATTCTTTTGGGTGAACGGATATCTATATGGGCGCACATTTGGTGGTTGGGCCCCTGGGACCAAAGTAATGCTATGATCATGTTCCCCTCTCAAGGGTGGAAGCTCATGAGGCTTGTCAAAGACCGACAGATGGTTGTTTAAGATCTGTTGCATCTCAGGATGAATATGAAGAGAAGTGGGGTCGAAGGCCTGGATGGCATTAAATTGGGCTATAACTCCATGGTGGCCCTTTTTTAACAAATTTTCCATCCTATGCAAGCTGATGATAGAGGGAGCACCCGCCTGGAGTCCTCGGAGGGTATGTGTGTGGTTGTTTTGCTTAAAGCTCATATATAACTCCTGGAAATCCATTGTGATTGGGCCAAGTGTGCGGAGCCTTTCAGCACCCAATACAATGTCACACCCTCCCATGTGTATGGAAAACATGTGGGTCTTTAGTTGATAATCCCCCATTTGAAGTTTGACATTTTCACAGCAGCCTTCACATTTCATTGTCCCCCCATCAACAATTTGGACCTGGAAATTAGAGACTGCTCTGACAAAACGATGGACTGCTTTAGCAACTCTTTGATGGATAAAGTTATGCTACTGCAACTATCAATCAAGATTCAAGACTACTATAGGGCGATGCTTAATAAAACCTTTGATTTTGAGAGTTTGGGGAGAAGAAATCCCTGCCAAAGCATGAAGCGAGATAACTGGTTCTTCAGGTACATTGTCTAGTTGGTTGTCCTCATCTTCCTCCTCTGGTTCCTCAAGTGGTGGGGCTTCCTCCGATGAACTGTGATCAGTAGCATCAATTTGAAAGAATTTGGGATCCTTGCATTTATGCCCGGGGGAGTATTTCTCATCACAGTAGTAATATAATCCTTGCTTTCTTCTTTCCGCCATTTCTGCTGGTGACACCTTTTGAACCTTGAGTGTTTGGGTAGTGCTTTGAGCCTGGGTGGGGCAACCCTTGGTTATGAAATTTGGGCGATTGGACTGGGCTGCTAATGCACGTTCTACTTCACGAGCTATCTTGCAAGCATCCAGCCATGAGGTTGGGTGTTGCAGTCGGACGTGGGCTTGTATGGCTTCTTTGAGACCACTGACAAAACATTCCAAGTAGAACTGATCATGTAGACCTCCTGTGCAGAAGGCTAAGGCTTCAAAGTCTGTAATATATTTGTTCACTGTTCCTGTCTGTCGGAGCTTAGTAAGACGACCCAAAAAGTTAGATTCATGGTCAAAGCGATCCGTAAGAGCTTTTGCGAATGTCTGCCAAGTCACATACCTTCCATAGCAACGTTGATGCCACTGCCACCATTGCCATCTTTCATTGTCCAAGTACATGCTACCCACACTAAGCTGAGTCACATCATCTTTGATGTGATTCAGTGTGAAATATTGCTCCATTTGTGCTAGCCATGTCGTTGGAAGAGAGCCATCAAATTTATAAATGTCCAGCTTGAGTGGTCGCGTCTGAGACTGTTGGTGGTTGCCAAAGAGGTGAAGAGAATGGCTAGACTTGCCCTCAATGTTTTCATTGAAAGCATATGCCTCCGAGTGTTCCTCTAACTTGCCCTTTGTGAGTGTGTCAGCTAAGGTCTTGATCGACGTCAGTACTGTGTCCAACTTTTGTTCAAGGGTGTCGATCTTCTCATTGGCCATAGCTTGAGCTCTGGTTTGTACCATGCACCGATTCGGTGCACTTAAAATTTGGGACCACTCGAAATTTTTGACGCTAGTACCACCTTACTCAAATCGTTGACCTGATGCTTATGGGCTAAGTCTCTTATAAGCATCTCGGGAGGCTCTCTTTTTCTTCTAACTCCAAAATGAGTTTTACTCCTCGCTTAGGAATACTGCAGTAGCCGAATCCCAGAAAAGTCAATTCTGCCCAATGTCCTGTGAGAATCACGCCCAGGTATAGGGGCCCACACAAAAAGTCTAATCTGTCGGCTAACCCTCAATTGCAGAGTATGAGTAGGAATGTGGCCGAGATCAAACCCCTACTGCTAAATCTGAATGGTGGATCTGATAGATCTGAATGGCGGATTTGAGAGATCTGAATGGCGGAATTGATTATTGTGGCTGCAACAGAACCCCACCTGCTAGATTGGATCTGGCAAAGATGATGTGTGATCTAGAGAGAGACAAGGGAACTATGGTCTCAAGGAGTGTCAGGTGCTACAGATCGCAATATACATAAGGGTTTGACAGTAGTACTCGGCCCAATCTTTCAGGGCACTAACCAAGGAGGATCAACCGTACCCTTAGCCATACAACCCGACTACCCTATCGTACGCGCGAGTAATCTCCCCAAGTGCTGTTCTTAGTGTATTGTAGCAGCAAGATGGCCGACGGTTTATCTATGGCGAGGTTTCAAGAGAGCCTAGGGGGGCTTCCGATATACCCAGAGGGTACTTGGAAGACAGTCCGTGCACGGTTCTGTCTAATGCGCTACTACTCGAAGGGTAACCCACAGGGGTTACAAGGGAGTCCAACAAGCGTGACTACCTCTTGTATTTCCTGCGTGCATGCCTCCCCAAATTCGCAGGTTTATGCGCTCAATGACAGATCCTGTGGTTTAAAGACGTCGGAACACGTCTCTAGCCAATTTTTTTTTTGCTAAAAATGGAGATCCTGCCGGCCCTGGAAAGTGCGCTGATACCACTTGTTATGCTCTTGACCTGCGAGAAGATACCAGAATACCAAACATGCGAAGAAATATACCCAAAACACAGTACAATAAGAAATAACAGCAAGGCTTTTATTATTCAGAAAGGAAAGCAATGTTCACTTGCCTCTTCGAGGGGGCAACCTCCAATAGAGTTGGGCTCAATTACAGAATAAGACACCATGCTCCTCGAGGGGAGTCTCTATCCTTTATATAGGATTCATACATGCAATTCCATGGGTCAATACCATGGTTCTTATTAATACCATCTATCTAATACCATGGCCCATTTGCAACTAACTGTGGTCCCTTCTTTAAATGCGGGTCAACCACTTACAATTATTAATATGGGCTTTATTGACTCTTTACTTAACTATAACTATGACTCGACCCTATTACATAACTAAGGGGGTTAGGGTTGGACCCTAACATGCTAACTGTGAAAATTGAAATAAATTGGTCTAAGCATAGAACATACCTAAACTTAACATGGTATCAGAGCTGAGGTGAAGACAAAGCCCAAGCAAGAGTGAAAGAGCAATCACCGAAGGCAGTTGGGAAAGGAGAAAATGATCAATGGATTCCTCATCCCTCTTTTAATTCACCGAGGGTGAAGTCGGAGCAGAGAATATTATTAGAGTGGCGCAGTGGAAGCTTCTGATGGCCTACCTACAAATCACTTCATTGGGGAGTCCGAATCTCAGGGTGAAAGGAAAGGCAGATGCCTTGCTTACAATAAGTTCAACTATTATGCGAAGGAGTGTCCAAATGGAAAGGACACATCTCTTGATGAAAATAACAATGACAGATAATGCAGGTCATCAAGGAAACAACCGAATCTTCAAGGGAAGCAAGGAACCCTAGGTATGAAGAATCAAATGTTGTTTCTGATAAGATAAAGAAGCGTTACCTTGTATTGGCCCTCTCCTTCAGATTTTGTGGGAATCCGACTTATTGATTATAGTGCTTCAAGGCACTTCATCAGATAGAAGGGTGCTCTCTCGAATTTGGTAAGAGATAGAAACAATCATGGGATTATACTTGGAGCCGATGCCACCTATCCCGGAAAGGGTGTAGGAAATGTTACCCCTCAATTGAATGAGGGTAACTCGATTCATTTACAGAATCTCTTTTATGTACTTGATTGCAAGAAGAACCTAGTGTCCATTTCGGCAATGGAAGTCAAAGGTTTCAGGGTGGCATTCATCGATGGAAAGGTACGTGTTTGAAAATAGAATTTTCAAAGATGCTTTTACTCATGGGTTCAGGGTTGGCAATTTGTATCAAGTTGCAAGATGGTCCATTGGGGACAATGTCAATTGAAACATCTCATCTATAACATCGAAGGTCTATTATGGGGCCCTACCTGATGTGAGTCAGATGGGGACTGGGATGCCTGAATTCAAAAGGTGCATGAAGGTACATGTCTGAGATGTACCGAAGGAAAATATTACAAGGGGACCATTCCCCTCATGTAGCAAGTCCACATGCTTGGAACAACCCGAGGGGTTTGAGATTCATCGGGAATGTCATGTATGCAGGTGGAAGAAATCCCTCTATGGCTTGAAGCAAAACACCCCGGGAATAGTATGAGAGGTTTGATAGTTGTCTGATGAACCTGAGATTCACTAGGAGTGAAACCGATCCAAACCATTGCTTGAAGATTGTGAATGATAGACCTCTCATACCGGCACCTTCTGAGGACGACCTATTTCTGATAGGTGCAGACCCTCTCATAAGTAAGAGGGAGTTGGATTCCGGATGTGGAATGATAAACTGCAAGCCTGTGACTACCTCAAGGATCTTAACTTTCAGAAGTTATATGGTAGTGATGCCGGACCTGATTTGGGAAATGCCTCTGAGTTTCATAAACTCATTCACGTTGATGTTCTTGGTGAACTTCCGTTCGAACATATGTTTTGCAGTTAGCATGATGAGCTCATATATGGTTGAGTCTCACTAGATTGGTGCCAAGGATCTTTTGAGAAATCTTCAGGGCACAATCTCTCATGGATTGAGATACACTACCAGAAATGTGAAGCTGCATGATTATTCGAATGTTGACTGGGCAGGTAGTGTGGAGGATCGCAAGAGCACTTCTGAGTGCTGGTTCTCTTTGGGTTTTGTTTCGATATCCAGGATGAGCAGGAAGCAGAAGTCGGTTGCTATAAGCACCGTTGAGACCGAATACATAGCTACGAGTATGATCTCGTGTGAAGTTGCCTGGTTGTGGAAGCTCTTGAGTGAGCTGTTTGTACACATGATGGATACCACCATGATCTTCTGTGTCAACTAGGGAGGGATTCGATTGTTGAGGAATCCCATATTCTATGATTGCTCCAGTAGATAGACATCAGATACTACCTTATCAGGGATATGGTAAGTTGACGAGCAAGGAAGCTCCATCGCATTGAGACTGATGTACAGGTCGTAGACATTCTAGCTATAAGCCCCGGGGAAAGGTCAAATCTGTGACTTTCTCGAACGACTTGGAGTCATTGAGAGACCTTCTTATAAGGGTCCTGTATGTTACATGCATTGAGCTCTGGGATCTCTACAGGGGGCTTGGGGTACTTACTGGAGCAACACACGTTCTTAAGGCGACTCACCCTCCCCTAATGGTGCGCTATATACAGGGTGAATGGCTTAGCCTTCCCTAGTTGAGAGGGAGTGTTAAAATTGGAAACTAGGGCCAAACTCCATGTGGGTCATCTTATTAATGGCAGCTGATATTTTTCTTAGATCCCTCTCATCGAGAGGTGTAGGATTGATCTAATGATCATCCGATTTCGATAAGTATTCATGGAGATACGAATTTATTTGTGTTATGGGACAATTCGTCAAGGTCGGCCATCAACCAAATAAACCTCACATGTGCTCAACGTTTTAGTATAAATAGAGGTGCCTTGAAAGTCATTTGGACACACTTACTTGGGATCTCTTCCTCTCTACTTGTCTTTGGGTTTTAGTGGGAGGAGAGATCCTAAGGGACAACGCTGCCCTAATGGAGAACAGTTCTATGCTATCATGGGAGATGCCCTAGAAGGCTCTACGTTGTAATGGAGGACAACCCTTATCTCAGCTACAAGGAAGCCCTAATGTTGCCCTATGGAGAAGTACGCAGTCAAGAACGGCAACATCCTAAGCCCTCTAATGTAGCCATGGTAGAAGCCTAAGTACTCTATGTGGAGGAGAAAGAGTCCACCCACAGCAACCCTAATCCCTAGCCATGGCAAGAAAGGGAGATTCTAAGACAGCGTGAAGGAGGCTGAGTTCGTCAATGGAGGCCGAGTTAACTGCTGGAGCTGTAGTGTCACTTTGGTGGAGGCCGAGAGACTGTCATGGATGTTGCTGGCTGTCTTGAGGGCCGAAGGCATAGTTTTGTGGGGCTAGCAACAAGGGATAGGCTTGCTATAGCTAGCCGTAGTCCCTATCACACCTATAGGTCTACGTTAGGAGGGCGTAAGGCCTGCTGGGGTATGACAAGCCAATGTGGGATGTAGGATTGTTGAAGAAGGGTGACCGTAGCCTTGGTAGGGATGTTGCAGCTGATGTGTGAAGGCTGGTTGGACTGTCATTGATGACCTAACCAGTCCATGACCACATTGTGAAGGCTGTCCTAAGTGCAGCAAACAACAACATGATATGATATGATGTGGCAGCATTGTGGCAAATGTTGTAGCATGATGATGGGTATACTGATCAAGTGTATCACAGCACAATGGTGAGGTACAACTATGATATATTGCAACAGTATGATATATTGCAGCAGCATGATGTATTGCAACAACAATCGCAAGTTCATGGGGCTACAATAGTATAGCACATTGGGACAACAGTATGGTACTTGGTGCAGCAAGTACACAAAGTAGCTATGGTGCAACAAGCACATGGGTGACAACATGATGCAATAGTGGCACAAGGTACAACAGTGGAAAACACTGGGACAACATTGCAGCATAAGGTGTAGCAGTATGACGTGTACATCAGTCATGAGGTCCAGCATTGCGATGATGAGTGCAACATGGTGTAGCACGGTGAGAAGCATCATGATGACGAGATGCAGCAGGATGAGAGGTGAAGGAGTCACCTTGGAGAATCAGTTGAAGCAACATGTCTTCAACTGATCTCATGTATCATCTTCTTAGAGATGATCTATGCTCTTATCTAGATAAGTCGAAGTGTTGACTTCTGTTGTAAATGTACTCTCTCTCTCTCCGCTGAACTATTGAAGAACATATAAGAAGAATTGATCAAGGGTTTCCCCACATTGGGGTTTGTCCCTGGCTAGCGCCACATCTTGTGTCCTCTTGTCTTGGCTTGTCTTCTGTGATTTATGTTTATGTTCTATCTTCAGTTTACTTTAATGCTGATGTGATTGCTAATCTGGAAAAGATATTGAGCTAACTGTGAAAATTGAAATAAATTGCTCTAAGCATAGAACATACCTAATCTTAGCTTTTCTCCACACAAATTATCTCCTTTGCATGTTGCACAATAACCTTTTGCACCACGACCTCATCTCTTGCAAAAATGATTTCCACTAGCATTGTGTGCCATTTTTCCTCAAATTTCATGCCAATTGATTAGCTTCTTCAACAAAATACATCTTATGTAACGTTATCTAGCTTGAATGGTGAATTTCAAGCCATTCATATCTCTCAAGACTAATTCATCTTCTTCTTCCTAGTGTCCAATGCATATAAATAATCTATAAAATGCCTTGTTACTTATCAAACTAGTAGTGTTGCTAAGGTCTTGGCAACCTTCTGGATGGGCACATAGGGCAGGGATCCAACTGTCACCTTGGCCCAAGCCTCTTCTATTTAGGTCCAACACCCCCTAAATGGACATGGGAGGAGTCCCTAATAACCTCAAGTAATTCCAAAATAAGATCAGTGGCTTTAAGAGAGTCACCTAGAGTGGAGGTGTTCAATTCTATGAGCTGTCTAGCTATAAAATATACGACTGCAACGACAAAAAACTAAACAGCGAAATTAGTAGTACCAAATCACTCAAAATATGTCATGTAACCTATGGTTTTTGGTCTACAGGAAAATATCTCACCCAACATGTGGTTATTTTGTGATTTAGGTTTCTGGTCAAAAAGTTATGAATAAAAAAATTGCTGTCCTGCATAGCAGAGTGTAAAATCTGCAAAAGACATAGGGACAACAATATAATTTGATTATGACAGCCACCCTACAAGTGCCCTAGCATTTCCATATGATGATTCTAGGTTGAAAATGGTGGGAGGGTCAATATTGAAGCTCTGCCACATCCCCCCGCTCCCCCCGCCCCTCAACCAAAATTTGACTGAAAAGTGAATTTCCAGCAAGTTGAAAATTACTTTTCACAACTCTAGGTGAGAGCACTCTTGATTATTTCACCCAACAAACATCCATATTTGATTATAAGCTTTAAAAGTGGCTGGAAATAACTTGAAAAATTAGTCTAAATACCTATTGAGTTTTAGTACTATAGAGTAAAGGAGAAGGTTTTAAGATGCATTTACTTACTTGTATGGTTGGAAATCACTTTGAAATTTGCAGATATAGCTCGGTACAGTAGTGTAATCTTCATATCTGCATTGCCAATTGTTGAAATTTCTAATTCTAACCGTTAGAAATTTTATCTGTATTTTTCTAGTTTTTTTATCCTACTTGTTAATTACAAACAAGTTATTTAAACATATAAACATCGAAATAAACACAATACAGTCTCAACCATCTATAGATCAACAACTGAAAGAAATTGCAAACACACAAGTGACATCGTTATTTTTGGAAAACTCGTCCCCAGAAAAACCCAACTTGGGAAAATCGGTGCAGCAATTATGAGGGTTATTTATTATGCAGTATATCCTTGAGTACAACTGGGTGCCAAATTGGTTCACCTGACAGAGAAAAATAACTGGCAGTAATATCTCTCTATTCGGAAGCAGATATTTAGAAAATCTGCCCTAGGGAACCCTCTCCAGCACAACTGAAGCATTGCGTCAGCCTCAAAACCCTCTATGTCAGCCCTTTGAGGCATTGCACAGTGTCTACGACCTTCTGCGTCACCCTTGTTGCCCTCTGCGTCACTCGTGTTGCCCTCTGCGTGGATGACGCAAGCCCTCTGGCCTCTGCGCTGTCTCAGCTAGCCTCTGCGTGGCCTGCTCTGGCTTCTACATCTGCCTCTCTGCCTCTGCGCTGGTCTCTTGGCACTATCTCTGCCTCTTTGTCTAGTACTCACTGCCCCTCGTTGCAAACTGATCATTGATTTGACTTTTCTTAGCAAACCCCGCTCTAGAAAATTGAATGACTGATCACTCTGGTGTGTTCTCCAATTGACCCTCAAGCCTCCTCTTATACTTTTCCTGTTGGTCCTTCAACAACTGAGATTACATCTCTAATCAATGGCTAAGATTAGATTTGGCTTGATCCATGTCTTTTAGAACCTTCTAACCCAATTTTATATTAATACCCATTAATATTTTATTTTTCCTAAGTTTAGACTTAGGAACTCCATTAAAAATATTAATTATTTTAATATCTCATAAACCGGGTAGAATCTGCCCAAACCATTTCTGGGTCTTGGAGATCTCATGTGCTTTAGCCTCTCCACCAATTTTCATGGCTAGAGCACATTCGATGCTACCCCAAATCAACACTCCCTCTTAGCGAGGACTGTGCTCTAGTAATACTCCAACTGAGGATCACTCTGATTATATGGCATCAGTACCTGGGCTGATGCTAGGCCTCCTCGCCCAACATCCTCTGCACTGCTGCCCATGGCTTTGCCACTGCCATTGCTGCATCCGTAAAGCAACTCCCTCTGCATCCGTGCTGTTGTTGGTCCTTTCTCCCAACATTGCATCTGCACTGCACCCGCTCTCATCATGTTGCATCGTGCTACTGCATACTGCTACTGCACTGTGACTCAGTTACGGAGAAGTAACTGATCCACCCAACTACTGATAGCCATATTAGGCTAGAAACACTCTCAAGGCTAAAGCTCTCTCTGCCACTATCAAGTGCTCCCTCTATTGCCTCTACGTTTGTGCAACAACTCCTCGCCTCACACCGTTGCAAACCTCTCTGTTCCATCCTGCGCTGTTGCAACCCTCTTTGTGCCTCTCACACTGCTGCAGCCTACTAGCTCTGCGCTGCTCGAGACTACTGCATTGTAGCACTCTCTGTGCTTCATCCACATCTGTTTCTACCAACATCTGCCAGTCCTGCTACTCTCTCTTTGGGAGGTATAATCCAATAGTTTGGGTACCTCAAGGATCTTGCCCCTCATCGCTTGTAGTCTTCCTCACTACAACTCAATGTCTCCCCACCTTTTCTCTAGAGGTACATGAGCACTCATGGAACAATCGTCATCCTCCTCGACCTCCTTCTCTGCCTTCGTTGGTGCTGCCTTAGAGTCAGATGCCTCTCCCTTACTCTTCTTCTTTGAACACTGGTTCACATAATGACCCAATTCCCCATAGTTGAAGCACTTGACCTTGGAGAGGTCCTTCTTCTTCCTCTTCTCCTGCTTTCCCGCAGATGCTAGAGCTGCATCCTCTTCCTCTTCCTTCTTGATCCAGACTTCTTTGCTGCTACTTCCATCTTGCTCAACTGCCTAATCTCCTCTTGGCAAAGAGTTGCCCATAATTCTTCCCAATCTGGAAGATCCGCCCTGCCCAGTATGCTCTGGACAAATGTCTCCCACTCCTCATAGACTGTGTTAAGTGCGGTCCTCACCAACATCTCCTCATCTGGCGTGGCCCCTATGGAAGTCAATTGGTCCCGGATCTCCTTCAACTGATCGAGGAAGTGATCTATCTGCTCCCCCTTCTGCATCTGGTATGACTGCAGTTGATTCTCAAGTAACATCTTCCTCTGCACGGAAGTATGCTGGTACAATTTCTTCAAGGCGTCCCACATTTCCTTTGCTGTCTCCTTCTCGGCAATATGTTGGACCACATGATCCTTGACCCCATCAAGGATGATACATTTCGCCTTGGCCATTGCCTCCTCATACTTCTCATTATCAGCCAGGTCAACTGGGATAGCCATTGTTCTCAAGGCGAAGGCCTTGATGCGATGTCTATCTAGAATGGACAGGATCCTGGCCTTCCAGACCACAAAGTTGGACGCCTCGTCCAGCCTGTCCTGATCCCTCAGTCCATTCATGGCCATCTCTCTGCTCCTCCTTTCGACTCCTCTGAGTCTCTACTTCCCTCTGAAAGTTCTTTCTTTGACTCCCTCTGAGTCGCTTCTTCTCATCTGGAAGTTCTCTGCTAGATTCCCTATGAGTCTTTATTTCCCTCCTGGAAATCCGCCTGCCAACCGTCGAGTCGCACCTCTCTGATCTCCTATGCACCTGCAACACTGATCCAGATTCCTTGGCTAGAAATCTGCCTCGGTAGTGACTCCCTCTACCTTGGTTTTTCCCGTTAGGTACTGTTCGGATTCAGCAACAACAATACCCCACCAACTTCACTGCTCACAAACTGCCCACAGCTTCCTAAGCCCCAGCAACCGAAGGACTGAGCCTCTAGGCTCTGCGCAATCCCGACACTGGCTGAAATGCTCCCCTAACCAATTTCGTCAACCCTCCTGGTCTCTGTGTGAGCCTTTTTTGCCCTCCTCATCCTCTATTCTAGCCTCTCTCTGGCCCAAACTGGTGACATAGTCCCTCTACGTCAACCCTTCTCCGCCGCTTTCTGCTAGGAACAACTTTTGTCACTTGAGACAGTTGTTTTTGCTGCAAATGCTCTGCTTCAGCTGGTGCCTTCAACTCTCCTATGATCTGCAACCACGCTTTGATATCATGTTGAAATTTCTAAGTCTAACCGTTAGAAATTTTATCTATATTCTTTTGGTTTATTTCTCCTACTTGTTAATTACAAACAAGTTATTTAAACATATTAACATCGAAATAAACACAATACAGTCTCAATGATCTACAGATCAACAACTGAAAGAAATAGCAAACACACAAGTGACACCGTTATTTTTGGACAACTCGTCCCCGGAAAAACCCAACTTGGGAAAACCGATGCAGCAATTATGAGGGTTATTTATTATTCAGTATATCCTTGAGTACAACTGGGTGCCAAACTGGCTTACCCGACAAAGAAAAATAACTGGCAGTAATACCTCTATTCGGAAGCAGATATTTAGAAAATCTGCCCCACAAAACCCTCTCTAGCACAACTGAAGCACTGTGTCAGCCCTCCTGGCCTCTACGTCAGCCTCAAAACCCTCTGCGTCAACCCTCTGAGGCACTGCGCAACCTCTACGGCCTTCTGCGTCACTCCTGCTACCCACTGTGTGGATGATGCAGGCCCTCTGGCCTCTGCGCTGTCTCGGCTAGCCTCTGCATGGCCTGCTCTGGCTTCTGTGTTTGCCTCTACGCTGGTCTCTCGACACTATCTCTGCCTCTCTGTCTAGTATTCACTGCCCCTCGCTGCAAACTGATCACTGATTTGAATTTTCTTAGCAAACCCTATTTTAGAAAATTGAATGACTGATCACTCTGATGTGTTCTCCAACTAATCCTCAAGCCTCCTCTTATACTTTTCTTGTTGGTCCTTCAACGGCCGAGATTACATTTCTAATCAACGACTAAGATTAGATTTGGCTTGATCCATGTCTTTTAGAACTTTCTAACCCATTTTTATATTAATACCCATTAATATTTTATTTTTCCTAAGTTTAGACTTAGGAACTCCATTAAAAATATTAATTATTTTAATATCTCCTAAACCGGCTAGAATCTGCACAAACCATTTCTAGGTCTTGGAGATCTCATGTGCTTCAGCCTCTCCACGAATTTTCATGGCTAGAGCACATTCGATGCTTCCCCAAATCAACACCAAATAACTAGATACAAGTGTAAAATTATTTTGAAATAAATCTTGTACCTATCATTGATTAGATTTAACAATAAACTCTAACTCCCCAAGGAGATTGCGTGCTAGAATGATAACAAATACACTAAAAGATAAACAAGTTTAATAATCTAAACTAATTGCAGAAAATAAAAGTTTTGATTTTAAAATATAGAAATGGTTGTTGTATAATACTTGTGCCCTTTACTTTACCTCCCCTCTGCTGGAATGTAAAGTTAACACCCTCTTAAGCTAATATTGCCGGTTGGATTCAAGGGAGTGGTTTTGTTCTTGGAAGAAATTGTTCCCACTATTTCTTAAACTTCTTAGTGACTTTCAAACTTGCTTAGGAGCAACCTCTTTGAAAGTGACCTCTCCAGTCTTCAGCTCCTATGTCTAATGGATACGAAACCTTGCACAAGTCAAAGATCCCTTCTAGAGATGGTCTGGTTTCTTGGATCGATTCAACTACAAAATAAAAGAACTCAAGTGGGGTTGCCCCCTAGTTGGCCATTTCCATGCAACTAGATAGCATTTCAATGGCAAGAGTTATTGGCCTTAACATAATACCTTTTTTTTTGTAATGCTTGCTAGGACCTTCTATTTTCTATTTATGAAAAACAAGTTTACACCACATAGATGAGATAGGTGGCCTCGACTTGCCCAGTGGGAAACCAAGTCTGTTGGCCACCTATCCGCGTTATATGCCATCCAAAAATCATATAGTTTAAGGCGATCTACCCAAGCTATATATACATCTATATCATAATACGGATCTGAGTTACTGTCTATCATAAGCATACATTATAACAGTAAATGCTATCCGTTAAAAACTTAGAAATAGTCAGGAACCTGACTATTCCTTTTGGTCCTCTGAGGCTTAGTCGTCAGCGGAGTCTCCTGGTGCATCTTCCAGCTCGATGATACAAGGGATATGCCTTTGAATTTGGTCTAGGCAGATGTCCTGCTTGCACAACTGAACTGTATGGTTTGCAGGTCCTTCTCGTAGTTTGGCATGTCCTGGAGGGTCATTGCCATCCCCATTGATAGTTGCTCCATGGCCTTCCCCATCAGGCTCTTCATGAGCCAGTATAGGTATAGAGTCTGCTTAAATTGAGTTAGTCTTCCCCTCGTATTTCCTGAGTCCGGGATTGCCTCTCGCCAGGCCTCCATTTCCTCTTCTGAGTCTGCCTGCTCTTTTATCTATTCCTCCTAGGAATACTGGTGCAAGGGATACCACACCAAATATCACCTTGCTTCACATCTCTAGCCATGCAGCCGTGATGAATTCAGACCGTTTCAATGTAACTTTACTTTGAAACAAACAAATACATCTCTGCACCATCAGAATAACAGGGGTTTGACGAATGGGTATCATACCAAACAGTGCAATATGGGGATTCTGTTTGCATGGGTGTGAGCAGTGTGGGCAACAGTGAGATCAGTGAGCAGTGAGTAGTGTAAGAGCAGGGAGTTTTTATGCCACAGAAGTATCGAGCAACGAGCAAGTAGCAACAAATGCATTCAAACATGACAAAGGAACCAGAAATTTCAGAACATGTGGAGACAAATGATTTAGGACAAGTGAAAATTGCCTCATCCGCTAAAGCTAGGAAGTTGGTTTGGGTCAATGCCAAACAATATTGGGGCATTTTAAAATGAAGAATAGCCCGTCTAAAATGGGAGCAAGCAAGGAAGAAACAGTCTCAAAAGAAAAGTAATCGAACCCTTCGCAAAAAGCACTCAAACAAGTCTCCTCCACAAGCACGTGGCAACAAGAAGTCCAAGGGAAAAGTCATTGATGATTTTGTGTTATATAGTCCCACATCCACACCTCTCACCTAGTCATCTGATCTTTATGTGAAAGAATTGTTAAATGTAAAACAAAGGTTAGAGGTTTTAGAAGCTAAAGGGCAGGAAAGAGATCATAAAATTCATATAATAACGGTTGAGAACAATGCGTTAGCAGAAAGCAATAAAATTTAAAAAGAACAAGTGGCATTGCTACAGGAAGTTCTCTTGATAGGGAAGACAGAGTGGCAACGCATGAAGGCGGATGTGCGAAACATAAAGAAATCTGTAGTGGAAAGTATAGAGGTGGTGAATGTGAAATCATCCTAGGATAAAGGGAAAATGATTGCCCAAATAAACAACCGTGAAGAGAATGCAAAAGAAGAAACGAAAGGAGATTCCACCGAAGTTTCCAAAACTTGGGCTCAATTTATTAGCAATTCTGCTAATAAGGAAGGAGAAACAAATATTCAGGTTGACAACATGCAAGATAGTGAAGGCAAGGAAAGACAAAATAGGGCAACAAACATAATTATCAAAGGGGTGAAAGACTATGGGAAAAATGAATGTACTCTTGACCTTGCAAGAGACTTCTTGAAAGACAAGTTGCTATGGCAAGGACAAATATGTCAAGCATGGAGGGTGGGTGAGTTTAACGGGGAGAGAGCTAGTACCATAAAAGTCATTATGCCTAGCTTGCGTGATAAATATATTATTCTAAGCAAGAAACATCTCTTGATGGGTTCTCGTTTTTTCTTAGAAGAAGATTTAACTGTAAAACAACAGGAGGAAAGAAGGGAGAAAATTTTAAAGGTTAGGGCAGCAAGAGATGAAGGAAAAAGAGCATGGATTTATAAAGGCAAAGCTGTGATAGCGCAATTTGGACCTCCTTCCAGAACAGAGCAGCAAGACGGTAATAAAGAAGAGGCAACAAACTTTTCAACAGGAAATCAGAAAGCAAAGTTGGTATGGGAAAACAGGGACAAAGACTCGAATGTGAGTCTTGCATATCAAAATAAATAGCAATCAAGTCATACCCAAGTTTCCTTAAGATTATTTTGTTGGAACTGCAGAGGTTACCCATGGAGACGAGGACCTGGGTTAGGGCCTATTGTGGAAAATAGAGACATAATTTGCCTCATAGAAACACATGAGCATGAAGGGTGCAAGACACCTTTGTTTGAAGGATATTGGAAGATGGCAGTGTGGAACAAGGTAGCAGGGAATGGCGAAGGGCACAGGGGTATCATGGTTTTAGTAAGGGAGAAAGAAGGTCGTCTTATTCAGTTAGAAAAAGAAGACTCAAATAAGTAATTCATTTGGTTTAAAATATCAGAAAATGGAAACGACATCAGAATTGCAGCATGCTATTTTGCGCCACAGGTTTCAAAAATCTACAAAGGTAGAGGACTTGACCACAAAGATCCATTTGCAGCTTTAAAAGCGGATATTGCAACATATTCGCAGCTAGGTGAAGTCCTTATAGTGGGTGATTTCAATGCTAGGACTGCAAGTGAGCAAGCTAGCATTCTTTGTTGCAAAGATGATTGTGACCCTATTTGGCTTACAGAAGAAAGTAATCATCAGTGGGAAAGAATTTCAGAGGACAATGGCTGCAATCTCTTTGGTGAACAATTGCTTACTCTATGTGGGGCCTTTGATTTAGTCATTTGTAATGGCTTGACTAGATGGGCAAAGTCCGGTAATTTCACTTGCAATACCTACAATGGAGCAAGTGTGGTAGATTATGTAATTTGCTCGCATGGTTTGTGTGAGAAAATGGAAGAAGTTTTGGTTGGAGATCAGCTACGAGATTTGAAATCAGATCACAAGCCAATTTATACATGTTTCTCTTGGATTGGAAAAAAACAATGAGAGTAAAAAATTCAGCATGTCCAACAAAATCTCCCACAGGACAGAATTCTTTTGACACCAGAAAATTGTAATACCTTCAAAATGACGCTAGAGAGGCTCTTTGAGAATGACAAAGTTACAGTTCACAGCCTTCATAGTCATGAATTAACACATTTAATTCAATGCGCACTTGCAAAGTGCAAAAGAACAAAAATTAAGAAGTCTGAAACAAATTGCTTTCCGGTTAATGCTTGGTTTGACGAGGAATGCAAAAAGGCAAGGAGAATGTGGAAAGAGTCAAACAAGGATAACATAAAGCTCAAATCGTACAAGCAGTTATTAAGCAAGAAAAAGGTCGATTTCATGGTTTCAAGGAGGGAAGAACTAATCTTCCTTCGGAAAAATAATCCCAAATTATTTTGGAAGGAGCTCCAACAGAAACAGATACAAATTGGAAATAATATTACAGCTTCTAAATGGTTTGATTATGCAAGACAACTCTATGAGCAGGTTCCCAAGGTTGACCCTCCCCCCTTGGTCAACACTAATACTGAACTCTTCACGGTACAAGAGGTAGAGATGGGTATCAAGAAGTTGGGTGTTGGAAAAGCAAAAGACTTAGCTGAACTCCAAGCAAAATATCTAAAGGGATAAACTTTAGCAGAGAATGGAGGAACTTGGGGTTCCTAAACATTTGAGAGCAGTTGTGCATAGGTTGTATGAAGATGTGAAAGTCAAAATTAGAACTTCAGCAAGCATTTTTGAAAGTTTTAGAAGCGATATCGGGGTCAAGCAAGGTTGCCCACTGTCTCCTATCCTTTTTGGTTTATATATCGACAAGCTTGAGTAGTGGTTAAATTCACAAGGGGGTGATGGTATCTATTTGTGCAAGTTTGTTATAAGGCTTCTTTTGTATGCAGATGACCTTATTCTGATTGCTAAATCGGCTCTTGGTTTGCAAGAGCACTTACTATCCCTTGAGCATTTTTGTAGAAGTGTGGGGATGCAAGTCAATATCAACAAAACGAAAGTAGTGGTCTTCTCTAAGAAAAGAAAACATAACCAGCATCAGTTCTACTTTGAAGGCAACATTCTGGAAGAAGTTGCGGATTACAAATACCTCGGGATTGACTTCAACAAAAATCTAAGTTGTAATGGTTGTAGAAAGAAAAGAACTTTGGGGGGTTGGAAAGCATTTTATGCTTTTCAAAATAGGTGTAGAGAGGCAGAGTTATGGGACTGGAAGACCACTCAAACTCTTTTTGGGTTTCTAGTGATTCCGGTGATTCTCTATGGTTGTGAACTGTGGGCTACCAGTACCTCCGACATGCAGTGGAGACAAATTGAGAAAATTTAGAAGTGTTTGATTACAAACAAATTTAAGATGAAAAGTGCAGTTCCTTATGATATCTTGTTAAGTGAAACGGGGACTGCTCCTATTGAAGCAATTGCTATGGTGCGAGTCATAAGGTATTTAAAAAAAATTGAGCAAATGGAAGATGGTAGATGGCCTAATGCTGTCTTTAATGATAGATTGTGCAAGAGCAAAAAAACTTGGATGTAGCAAAATAACAAATGGTTTAGTAAATGGGGTATTTTCTTGAACGCGTGTCCCATAAACAACAAAGAGATAACATCGTTTGTTATGGAAAAGTTCCACAAACGTACTTGGGATAAGGAGCTAGGAAGAAAGAAAAATTACTATATTGAAGTGTTTAATCCCACTCATAATCATTAACCAAAAGCATACATAGAGGCTAATATCTCTTGGAGAGCCAAAATTCTTATTGCTCAGTTAAGGACTAATTCTCGTCAACTCCGTTGTGAAACAGGGCGCTGGAAAAGGCCAAAGGAAGTGTGGGAGGAAAGGGTATGCATTTTTTGTTCTTCCGGAAAAGTGGAAACAAAAAAACATTTCATTTAAGAATGTGAGGCCTTCAAAGACAACAGGGAAAGTTATGCAGATATGCTGGTAGCAAGCTCTTGGGATAATCTATTTAGCGAGGGGTTTTTCGAGAAGCTGGGAGCATTTATTGTGAAGCTTCACAGAAAAAGGGCCGAATACATCATGCAGATGAAGAAGCAATATGTCCCATAGGCTATCTTTAGCCTCATGGACGTTAAAATAATTTCTTTCTTCTTCTTTCTTCTTTCCCAATCTTCTAAGATCTTCCTGATGCCTGCATCCGTTCCTACTCTATACGCTGTCGCTACTTCATGGATTAGTCTTTCTACTGGCTTTCTTCCCCTTTTGGGTTTCGAGGTACCTGGGTCAGCACCCCGAGGCTCCTCCCTTCCCCTTCTGCTGCTTCCTCTGCCATGGGCTGGTCTAGCCATGTCACCTGTTGTGCTCACCTGTTCACAAAACATTCCAATTAGCTTAGAATTACATTTTCCATCCTTTCCACCATTCTATCGCTGCTCCTCTCCTTGCATCTCCTACCATCCCCGTCTTTGCCCTAACGCCCCTCTGCCCACTGCTTTGCTGCCTCATTTTTGTTCGAAGTAACAATGCCTCTCCCCTGCCATGCAATAGCCTCTCTGCCAGAGCTAACAACGCCACTCCCCTGCCATGCAATAGCCTCTCTGCCAAAGCTAACAATGCCACTCCCCTGCCATGCAATAGCCTCTTTGCCAGAGCTAACGACGCCACTCCCCTGCCATGCACTATACCCTCTGCCTTTTTGGAAATTGCCTCTCTTTGCTTTGTTCCCGGGGTTAAAGTCCCAATGCTCAATTCGCATGACGTTTACAGCTTTACCCTCTCGTCCCTCGAACCATACAATTACTATTACTACCCTCAATTCCTTTCCCTTCTCCCTCCCCTCTGGCCTGAGTGCCTTTCGCTCTTCTTTATCCCTCGCAATTGTCCCGCCTCTCACTTGCTTATCTCCCTTCTCTCCTTCCACCTTACAGGTTTGGCTGGCTAAATTACTGGCCTGGCCTCCCTCATATTCCGGTCCCTGGTGGTCCCTCGCGATACCATTTATAGGTTCAACCTCACTCCCCTTCCCTCCCTGCATTCCCTCCTCTCTGTTCGGACCTCTCATTCCCCTTCCATGTAAACACATAGGCAACATTTCAATTAACGAATATGGCCAGATTACATACCCGGTGCCGCTTCGAAGGTGCCGTTGCAGGTTGATGGGCCGATCTTCCTCGTCAGTTCCCCATCTCTCCTTCGCAACAATACTCTTCCAATCACCCTTCATTCCTTCATACTCCCCCTTCTTCCTCCTCTGTCCCATCCACCCTCCTATCCTGTCCTTCCTACCTCCGTCACTACCCTGGCACTGACTGCCACTTCTCCCTTCCAGCGTGTACCTCCTCATGCGGGACACCACCACACCCATCGCCATGAGCATGTGGGATGCGGTGGACTGTACCTGTCCTGGTATTTCCTGACAACCATATTTGGCCTATTTCCTTGGGCAGCCACCCCGATCGGGGGACTTGATTTTACTATTCGATTTCTCCTATTCATGTTGGACATCTTGCTGTAAGATTTCTTCTAAGGGTTTTAGTCTTTCATCCCTTGGTTGTAATTAACATAATTTTATTAATCACCAAGGATAATTAGATTAAAATAAACCCCGTAACAATATCAAGAAAAAGAGTGAAAATGAATTTCATTCCACATAATTCATTAAAAAAATTACACAAGGGTTTGCAAAAATGAGCTCTTTCGTCTCAATTGACAACAACCAGAATACAATGAGGGGAGGCTAGCCTTTTAGGGAACAATTTGCAATGACTAGATAACGACTAGTTTTTACTCCTCAAAATTGTAATTTACAAGTCATCCACAAGTTGGAGATTTAGTAAATTTGTATTAATATTTCAATATAATTTTTAGTTCATCCACTAAGGGGTCTACTTGGACAATATTCCACAATTTAGCTCATAAATTCCCTTTGCTAATGGTCACTAGTGCTCAAGAATCAAAATAGTATCTATTCTTTGCTTAATGTTCCACTCCTATGGTCCATGAAGAATTCAACTTACCCCAAAGGTTGTACAAGTTTCCTTTAGAATTTGAATTCATTAATTTGATGAGAAATTATGGTTGTAATCACTATTTCCTTGGTCCATTCCTTAACTATTGATCCATCTTGACTTTAAAAACTAGTTGACTCATACCCAATGGCTACTTTGATTTGACTTGGCTTTTCCTTTAATAACTCGGCTTTGGCCACCTTGCTACTGGATCTTCAATGCCCTTTCTTACTCAGAAATTCTAGAACCTAGGTTTTGATCTACTGCTCATGATTTGTATTGGGTATCCCTTAGATTTTCCACATCCTCTAGGGTGTTGCCACATTATCACCCTGTATGCCACATCATCACCAACTTGTGCTTAATCTCTAATGCCCTAGTTTCTCTTTGAATTCTAACACATGGGTTTTCTCCATTTCTTCGTGCTAATCACTTTTGACATATTGCATGCTTGATTCTACCCAAGGCTTTGCTTGTTCTGCTCCTTGGAAACCTGTTATGACTTATCGACCAAGTTTGACCAAGTTGTAACTGGAGATTAGATGCATAGATCTAAAAAATTCCACGTGGCATGGAATTCTCTCATCAATCTCTACATTCTGAGACCAAGTTGACTTTTTGACAATCCATACCATTTTGCAGTGGGAATGACAAACTACCTCGAGAAACGTGAAAAGTTGTCAAATGAGACTACCATGCTCTAAGAGTTGTCAAAAGAATACTACACCAAAACCAAGGCCACCTATACTCTATAGACCATAACGATGTGGAAGACATAGGTGCACCTTGACATGAGTTGAACTAGCCCATAAACTAGTGATCACCCCTACAAATGTCGACACCCATAAAACCATGAGTCCTAAAAAAATATCACCTAAGGCCCTCCAATTCCATATAGGATGAGAGTAACCCAAAGTGAAATTTCAAGTGATAGGGCATGATCAAACCATACAATTGAATACAAACTCAATAACAAAGACATAGGTATATGATACCTAATATAGGGCCTCACATGATTTTTACATGGCTTTTGACTTGTCCCATAGGGATTACAATGGTGACGATAAATGTTGCACAAAATTTTATGTACCCCTGCTGACGTGTAGGGTAACATAGCCTTGATACTTAAAGGGTAGACCCCAAAATTTCCCTCCATCCTTCATGATGGTATGCATATTCTTCCTCTTGTTATGCATTGCATAAAAATCAATTGACATGGTCTCCCCAACAAATGGCAAGCATCCATAGGGATCTCATCAGACAATATCTCACTCTATACTCACCAATGTTGAAAGACATCTTACATTAGTCAGTAATATTCACAACATATCTTTTTTGAAACAAAAATAACTTATAGGGCCTATGATGCTTTTGCTACATGAATCCTAGTTTCCTAAATATCTCTACAACTACCATGGTATTTTTTATTACTTGAGTTAATAAAAATCTTAGAAGACTTACCTTTATAATTACATTTGGTCATAACTACTTATTTCCTTCTAATATCTATTATTGCGCTTGCACCATATTCATCTTACACAACATCAAGTTCTTGCCTGATTTTATTATAGATACAATTTACTCTCTATAATTTTCGTGTTCCAACTATGCCCTAGCTTCATTTCCTCACACTCCATCTCTCTATGGACACTTGAATGATATACAACCTTCCTCTCCATAATTGTTGCAATAAATATTTCTTCGATAACCACCAAAATTCCAGCCTCTTTCTTGGAATGTTGCTCAGATTTTGACTCTACATTGTCCCAATGCACTACCTTCCTCCTATTTATTAGCTTTCTTGTTGCTCAAATATTCTCTATGTGGTGTTGAACTTCTACTACCTCAACCACCTATACCTCTCTACTAGTGTGCCTTTTATTGCCCTTGTGAATGATATTTTCTTGTGCTCTCAAAGCTAATAGATTGGTTTCTTCCAGGCTTACTATCTTATGTAGGCTTATCGCATCTTGAAATACAAACTTTAGTCCATTCACTGTGAAAATTTCTGAATCTACACATCAGAAATCCCACTGCAATCACTGGCTTGTCATATCCTACTTGTTTTTACATTCAACAAGTTATTTAATTATTAAACAATGATGAAAACACTATTGCAGACTACACATACATAGATGTCATGAACTAAAAATAGAATGAGACAAATACACAAGGGACACTGTTATTTTTGGACAAACATCCCAGGAAGAACCCAATGCGGGAAGGTGCAACAGCTCTGAGGGTTTTCTATTATTAAGCAGTAGTTTTGAATATAACTCTGGATGTCCTCTCAGCAATCCAATTACAGAGATAAAAATATATTGGTAGAAAACTAAGTGAGATTGCCTCACTTCACCAGCAAAATCTCTCTGTTTTGGCAACTGGACTAGCTGTCCCCGGCTACAATTGCACTGCCCCTTTTCAGTAGCTGCATGGGCTTGCGTGGAGCACACTGGGACATCGCGTCAACACTGCGCTGCCTCCTCTGCCTCATGGAGCTCTAACGTCAACCTTCTCGGCTAATCCTGCTGCTCCTCGACTGAATTCGGATTTCTGCTGGAGGGTGGCTCTACCCCAACGTTGGAAATGTGTGGGCCCTTCTTGGCCAAGCGTCAGTCTCCCTAGGTCTGCGCTGCCTTCTTTAGGCGTCTCCCTGCCTTTCTCTGCTGTGTATTTGAGGTCCTGGAGAATATCCTCCCACCTCAACTATCCCTGCCCCTATGCTACAACAGATCACTTGTTTGATTTTCTCAGCAAACAACGCCCTAGAAAAATCGAATTGACTAATTTGTCAAGTGTGTCTCCAACTGACCCTCAAGCCTCCTCTTATACTTTTCTTGTTGATGAATCAACGGCCGAGATTAAGTCCCTAATCAATGGCTAAGATTAAAACAGATTTGATCCTCGTCACTTAGAAGTTTCTCACCCATATTCTTATTAATACCCCTTAATATTTTTATTTTCCTAAGTTTAGACTTAGGAACCCATTAAAAATATTAATTATCTTAATAACTCCTCATCCGAGTGGAATTTATCCAAACGATTTCTGGGTTTTGGAGATCTCATGTGTTCTAGCCCCTCAACAAAATTTCAGAGCTAGAGCACATCCGTTGCTACCCAAAAGTCAACATTCACATACCTAAAAACTCTCTAGTTTTCATCTTCATCATGACTTGCATGGATGGAAAATTGATAGTAATCCTAGTTATACTTTCGAACAATTTGATCTCTTTCCCTCAAATTATGCATTTGTTTGAGAGGAAACTTTCTATAATCAACTAGTAGAAATTTCTCTCTTAACTTGGATACCATATTACTTTATGTCCTTATCTTCTCCTCGTTTGGTGTATTTTCTCGTGCTCGACAAAATCCACCATGTGGTTGCATGTCCCTTTAATTTCATGATGGCAATCTTCACTTTGTTTAGGTCTTTGTTTTTCTAATACTTGGAGTGCCTTTCCATCTCACTTGTCCAGTCAATTAGTGCTTCAATTTTTAAATTTTTATCATAGCAGGGAACCTCAACTTTGGCTCCCCTTTTGTTTTTAAGTAATTTGAGAAATTGGATTGCAACATCTCCTTCCGGACCATTTTCTTGGTTCCTCTTCACTTTCAACCTCTGAACCATTGCATTGTTGTTCTTCACTCTGTTGTCTTGAATCCAATTCCTCAACTCTTCTTCTATGTCCTTGGATTCCATATTCAAAGTAAATCTTATCCCTCTCCTTGCCATTGTTGCAAGTCTTACCCTAAGAATTTTCACAAATCTAGAGACTTCCATCTTTGTAGTCTCGATTTCAATTCCAATAATAAATTTCCCAAGAATTCAAATTTGTGATGATAGCAAAATGATGCCCAACAGTATGCAATGGTCCCACTTAGGGCTCCACTTGTTGGTTTGAAAACACACAAGTTATTGCAGCAAAGGGAAATTCAAATAATATAGAAAATCAAGACAGAAGTATAATTACAATAATTAAGTCATAAAGCTCTACTCATTTCATTATGTTTAGGATTACAGTCAACTTACATATAGATTTTCCCTTAGGCTTTCACATGTCCTCACAACCACCCAAGCACAACTTAATTTCTTAGAAGACTTTGCAGTGAGAATACACTGTATTTCTTTGATTGGACTTCTTCACTCACCATTGCAATCTATTATTCCCACAGACACTCCAACACCTTTGTTCTCCTCCTCCTCATCCTCTAGCATTAAATTGCTTGAGCACTAATTCTCTCCTGACATCAACCAATCAGCTTCATCCTCTTCATGTTCTAGCAAGGTTGCACGAAACGGGGAAACAGGTACGAGTTTCCAAAACGGGAAGCGATACGAAACGCGACCTCCCCAAATTTTGGAAACGGGGAAACGCGAATATATATATATATATATATA
This sequence comes from Pinus tabuliformis, assembly GCA_031772625.1. Classification (NCBI taxonomy): domain Eukaryota; kingdom Viridiplantae; phylum Streptophyta; class Pinopsida; order Pinales; family Pinaceae; genus Pinus; species Pinus tabuliformis. Next base: position 424,849,167 of record CM062820.1, on the reverse strand, counting down.
TATATATATATATATATATATATATTAGGAATTTAAGAAATATGTGCAATCATAAAGCATATATGATACATTCTAATTTATTACATTATGATAAAATTGTCAATTGTCAATGCATAGACTATAAGTATCTAAATTTACATCACATTTACTCATGAATAATCACATAATGAAAATAGAAATATCCAAAATCAGCCACGAGAAATTTCTAATTTTTTGTCTCGTGGTTGATTGGGAGTCTCCTCCTACATAGTCGAATGACCTTAGTGCTCTTGATTAAATACAAGTTTCATACCCTAGTACCCTACATTCTCTTGATTATTGGGAGTCTCCCCTGCATAGAGGGCTTTGTTCTCTCGATTAAATACAAGTTCCATACCCTAGTACATGATAAAATCCAATGGAAACATTGAAATCCCCCCAATCCTGAAATCCTGAAAAACAGATAACTCTGCTGGATTTTGAGTAAGATCTAAAATTCTACTTTCTCCATATGAAATCCAATGACGGCGAAACCACTCTCAAACATCCTGAGTCATTTCATGGTAATGTTAAAAATTTAAGTAAAAGGATGAAAATGAAAAATAAAGGAGAATATCAACACTAGGGCAAACAAATGTAAGAGATCTACATTAGAAAAAAAAAATTAAAAAACAAATGTTTTTTTGGGGGAAACGTGGCCCGTACGGCCTGGAAACGCGTTTCCAGCCGTACGGCCACGTTTCCGTTTCGGGAAACGTGGCCGTACGGCCGGAAACGCGTTTCCAGCCGTACGGTACGGGGAAACGCGTTTTGTTTTGTTTCCCCTGGCGAAACGCCCCCTAGGGCCACGTTTCCTGCAACTTAGTGTTCTAGGCATCTGTGTGCTCACTTCTTGATGGCAACACTCCTATTAGTCTTCTCTGCCTTCTCGTTGAGGTATAATTCCCTTCTATTGAAACCATCTTCTTGAAGACAATATCTCTCTTTCTTGATGCCTAATTGACTCCAATAGAAAGTCTTTTTGTCATCTCTATCTAAAGGGAAACCCAATCTGCATCTTCCTCCATCAATAGATATTGCTCATCTTCATCCCTTGGTATTCCAATGAACTGAATCATCTTGTTACAATGGTCCATCTCCGTCATTTCCTGGTTTAATTTCAGCAGCACATCTCTCTCTTCGACTTCCAATGCATGACATTTCAGATTCTTTCTTGCATACCATGCTATGTCTTCCCTTCTGTACATTCCTCTACCCCAACCATTCCATCAATATTTGCATGCTGTCTTGTTCCTCATGCTCCCACATTTGCAACTCTTCCTAGCACTCTCCGTATTAATCATCCTCTGCATGTATGCTAGTCATTGACTTTAACTTTCACACTTGGTTGGATTCTTGAATCCACATTCCTTGAATGTAATGCAACTGAGACTATAAATAGAATTCATTGTCTAATGTATAAGATGAAGAGAGCTGTATTGGTTGCTGACATTAAAACGATTCTATAATAATCTTATGTAATTGTTATCTGGTTGCTATTCGATCTCAGAAAGAACCTACATTTTATTCTCAAGTACTTGTACCTTTGTATCGTCATACTTGTTCTAAGTTTTGTTCCTTTGCCTTTGGTAGTACGGGGAGGAGTTTTTCTTATGATAAAAGCAAAAGGATTCAACATTTGGGCAGTTTGTTTCAGATTTGTGCCTTATTCTTTACCTTTTCAATTTTGTAACAGGTACAACAATGAACTATTTTTTAGATGATCGTATCAACAGAGCTGAAATTCTTTTTCCTGGCGTAGGATGTTTTTTGATTGCAGTTTGCTTAGGCGCCTTTGTGCATGCTTCAAATGCAGCTGACAATGAGGCAAAGCTAGAAAGCTTACCTTCCGAGTAAGTATCTCTTGTTTCCAATTTTTTTTTTGGTTTGAGAACCATATACAACAATTTTAGTGCTTATATTGGCAATTCAGTTTATATGATATACCTTCATTCCTTATTCATAAGTAGGGAGTATACGCATTGTTTAATGGGAATGGAATTATAGGTGTTATGGATACAAATGTTGAAAATGCATTCAAATTTCTACAAATAGAGTGAAATTACGCAATTAACATGTAAAATTTTAGCTAATGTTACAGATATTTTGCCAATTGATGAACTGTCATTAAAATAAAAGGAAACAATGACAAGTATCAAAGATGTCTAAACTTCATAAAGGTAAAAGGAGAGCCTTTTATCTCATCTAGATAGGTCCATGTATGGACAAAATGTTGGAATAATAACATGAAATGAAAAACATTATGTTTTATAATAAGGGTCACACTAAATATCAAGTTACTAACATTGATGTTAGCATAATAGGTTTATAGTTGTTGGAGTCTGCTGGTCTAACCACCGAATTCACAGACAAAAGCACATCTAGAATATCATATCAATGACTTTCTCCCATTTGTATGTGTCTGCATTCTCTCAAAAACATTACAAAATGCTATTGATAACAACTCGGTAAGAACAAATATAGGTTGGGCATAAGCATATCATTAATTTATAGAGCACCTGTCCTTCTAATTGCCTATGTAAGAAAGGAGTTGTCTTACTTGAAGACATCTTCAATCATTGACTCATATGACTCTATCAGAGATCGAGTAATTGACCCTACATTGTGAACTATTTACACAATGAGCTGCAACAAGTATTCATTAATATTAGTATAGCATGGTATCTCATACATGTTACTTGTATTTAGTGTTATTGTGATAATATTGGAAATTGTTATATTATCATTAAAACCTAACTTAGTGATAATATTGTTGGTATTTATAGTGACAAATCTATTTTTTCAAGTTGTTATAATAATTTATATTTATCGCGATAATTTATGAAACTATTGTCCCTCTCCTTTCTGACCTGCTTTAAGTCATGATTTTCAGTTTTAAAACCTCGTTTTGTAAAAGTTGTTAAGGATTAACCTCTAAAAATATTTTGACCATTTTTGATCAAGCGAACAAGGGGAAATATATAATTTTATTTGTCATCGACTAAGGATTTGTGGAGTGGGGATTTACTCCAATCTACAATATCCATATTCCCAGGTATGTAAAAAAGTTATATCTTCATTTTCTTTGTTTTTCAAGATCTATAATAGGGTTGGAAATGTCCATCAGATATGCCTCTTCTTGTGAGACTTAATACTTACGTAGCTATGATATTCTAATCGCAGCATTCTTGAAGTTTTTTTGTGGATTTGAATTTTAAATTTCCTCCATTTGTTTTGGCCCGTGATGTTTACAAATTTAATCAATGCTCTACAAATTTCAAAATGCCAAAGCCATTGGACCCGATGTGGGAGTATGGTCTACCATGTGATGATCGTAATAGAATGATATTGAATTGCAAGATATGCAATATGGAAATGTTTGACAAAATCAACCACTTCTAATACCACCTTGCTAAAATCCTAGGGAATGAAGTGGGCATTTTCCCAACATCTACACTAGAAATTGTCCACATTGCAAATCAGTCAATTTTTTATATGATTAGGAAGAAAGATTAGAGGGAAGAAATGAGACTTGAGCTTGTAAATAAAACTACGACCATCTTAGGGGTGAGGGAAAGCCAATCCTTGGGTTCACATTCCATAATACCCTGCCCCTCAACATCATCACCTTTCCTTGTTCCAAGTTGAGTGCCTAGGGTACAACCTTCTATTCGGTCAATAGTGAAAACAAAGCAGGAGAAGGCCAACAAGATAGTGGCAAGATGTTTTATATGGAGTGACATACCATTCAACATTGTCAAGAGCAAGACATTCTACTATTCCATGTTTGAAGCTGCTGCTATTGTTAGTTTAGGGCACAAGGACCCTTCCTATGATGACTTGAAAGGGCCTTTCCTTCAAGGGGAAAAGGTTGATTACACAAAGAGATTGGATGAGCTTAGGGAATCATGGGAGATCATAGGATGCATCTTTATGTCAGATGGTTAGACAAATGGGAAGGGAATACTTATTTTCAATTTCTTGTTTAATTGTTTTAAGGGGTCCAAAAGTCAATGCTGGTCCAAGGTTGGTCAAAGTAGAATTCTGCCCAATCAGAAATACTCTCTCTCCTCTTTGCACATGTGGAAAAGATCTGCAATTTTCTGAAGTAGTTGAGCCTTTAAGAGAAGAAGAAGATGTGTGAGGAGATGCTCCAAAGTGATTTGACTTTAGGTGTATTTATATGCTTCTTAGGTGGTCGAATTAGCTTGCCCAGGCTGACTTGTACTTTTGTGTACTTGTGGGTTTCACATTAAAAATTAATTTTTTCCTTGACCAAATTAAATTCTTCCGAGGGCAAAGCGGGTCTTCTCTGTATGAGGAAGGTTGTGCAAAGGAGAAAATTTGTCCCTGAGTTGCCAAATTAACAAAACGAGGTTTCTCTTTTTGGTTTGTTTGGGCAACCTTAAAAATTCTCGAGGAAGATTAAAAAATGTCACTAATGAAGGCAAGATAAGATCTGCTGAGGATGGACAATGTGCAAATCCTTACACCTAGACCAAGAACATTTTGGCAACCTGAAGTGTGATTGAAATTTTTACGAACCTATGTTTCCTCTGGAGATGTTGCATTGGAGTAGAGTGTTGAAGTTGCAGAGATCTAAGCTTCTAGAGTATTGATGCCATATGTACTGTTGTGGAAAATCTTGTATGACTAAGTAAGGGCCCTAGAAGATGCATTGCATATATTGCTAATATTGTTTGTTGAGGTCATGATTGGATTGGCTGAGATGTGTTGCTAATGCTAAGAGACAGAGGAAGCTAAGGCTCTCACACATAGAGTGAGAGAAGTCATAACACTTGTGCTATGAGCCCTTCTTAGAAGCACTGGTTTGTAAACCCTAGAAGATTGGAAGTCTTGGATGTGAAAGCTTAAAGTTTGTGGATAAAAACCCTAGAGTTGGACCTAGATCAATGTTTTTGCTAAAAGAAGAAACCCTAGCTCATGCAAGGAAGGAAATGAAAGCAACATGTTGATAATGAGGATGAGGATGATGACTTTGCAGATGGATGCAGGAGGGAAAGGATCAAGTGGGAGATTTTATACTATTCTCAAAAGATAAGTACTTTATATATCTCTTCCTTGATTATTATTGTTTTTCTATTAGTGAGCTTCTTGTCTTTGTTTTTTTTGTTGGGTTGTAATTGTTCTTCCATGGTCTCCTATTGAGGATTGCAAGTACATTGTAAAGTCTTCCAAGGTTCTAGCAACATATGGAAGTATTGGAAGAATGGAGCAAATTTGTGGAAAGAGAATTCTCCCAGGATCAGTGTTGGGAGAAATTTTACTAACATCTAGAATCTATGAAAATTCCAATATGAAATCCTATTGCAGCAACTGGTATTATTTCTCGTAATTGTTAATTAATTTAACAATTTATCTGCTACGACAAATATCGAAATAAACATACTGTAACCTTCACAAATAAAATACCGCGAAAAATAATGCGTTGGAAATTGAGAAATGCTAGCACACACACTTAAAATATGAGACAATTATTTTTAGACAAATGTCCCTGGAAAATCCCAACTTGGGAAAACTAGTGCAACAGTGAGGGTTTTTATTATTATGCAGCAGTGAAAATCTAAGTACAATCTAAATGCCTGAAACTGGCAACCCACAACAAGAAATTTTGGGCAAAATTAATGAAGGTAATTTACCCTTCCTCCACTAACAATCCTGGCACAACCTTCCTTCAGAAACTCAGCCCTCTGACTCTCCGCGTCAGCCTCTATGCAATTTTCTTGATGTCAAGCTTCCAACTAGTCTTTGATGAAGTCGTTCTGCATCCAATTGCTGAGGAAATTCTCTCTCTGACCTTCTGGAACCTTTGCTCGACCTCTTGAACTGAGAACGATTTTCTCTCTAGCAAATTGAATTGCCCTCTCTGAAGCTACTGTGCATTGCTCTGCACTGCCTCACTGGGATAACTCAACCCTCTTGCTACTGCCTCTCCAAATCTAGAAAAATTCCTATGGATCATTGTCCTTGCCCCTCATTCACTACTTCAATCTCTGGCTCTCTCCGACAACTGACTGCTGCTACTCTGGAAATTGATCTACCAAGAAATCGAACTGCTCAAGTGTCTTCTCCATCACCACATCGACCTCCTCTTATAATCCACTATTGGAGCACCAACGACCAAGATTAAAACATAATCGATGGCTAGGATCATCTCTGGATCGATCCGTGTGAGTTTCTAGACTATTCTCGCCTTATCTCAATTAATACTGATTAATTAACCATATTCCCTAAGTTTAGACTTAAGAAATATTTAAAAAACGGTTAATAATCTAATTGAGACACTTCTAGGCGAAATTTCCAGAAACGATTTCTGGGTTTTGGAGATCTCATGTATTCTAGCCTCTCCACCAAATTTTGTGGCTAGAACACACCCGATGCTACAAAAAATAACACTCCCTCTTAGCAAGGAATGTGTTCTAGTGCTGCATACCTTGCCACAACACTTTGTCTCTGCATCATCTCCTGTCACAGTGCTGATGTCTGGCCAGGTTAGTTTTTGGTAGCATCAAAAGTGCTCTAGCCTTGAAAATTGGATGAGAGGCTAAGGCACATGAGTTCTAAAGAACCCAGAAACCGTTTGGTGAAATTCCACCCAGATTGTATTTTATTAAAATAATTAACATTTTTAATGGAGTTCCTAAGTCTAAACTTAGCGAAACTAAAATATTAATGAGTATTAATCAAAATATGGGTGAGAATGATCTAGAAGGCGGATCAAGTCATGTTTTAATCTTAGTTGTTGATTAGAGACTTAATCTCGGTCGTTGAAGACTCAACAAGAAAAGTATAAAATGGAGGCTTGGGGTTCATTTGGGAACACACATAGAGAGATTGAGGAAATCGATTTTCTGATGTGAGAAGTTCTCAGGAGGAAAATTGATTGGCGATATCTTGCAGCTGAGGCACAGTGAGAATCCAAAAGAAGGACTTTCCGGAGAATACTGACAGAGAGGCAAAGAGAGCTTGCAGAGAGACAGCGCAGTAGCCGGGAGAGCGGACGCAGAAAAGTTGCTTGTCATGCAGAATCCAGAACTGCCAAAACAGCTAGAACTGCCGGGAGAGCTGGCGTAGAGGCAACTTAGTAGCCGAGAGAGCTGATGTAGAAAAGATGCCTGTCACACAAAATTCAGAACTGCCGGAACAACCAAAACTGTTGGGAAGTACCGGTAGCGCTGACGCAGAGGGCAGAGAATGTGATGCAGGGCTAATGCAGAGCCAACACAAAAATAGTCGGGGTTAGCCAATGTTGTGTCAGATCAGTTGGAATTCTACCGGGTGAAGTGAGGTAAAACTCACTCAGATTTTCCGCCAATATTTTTCTCTGTAAAGGATTGCTAGATGAGCATCCTAGATTTGTGTTCAGATATTTCTCCTGCATAATAATAAACCCTCAGAAGTGTTGCACCGGTTTTCCTGCATTTGGTTTTTCCGGGGACAATTGTGTCCTATGTATCTTGTTCTTTGCTATGTTTTTTGTTTCATGAGATCAAATATTTAAATAGTGTAGGTTGCAAAAGTAATTTGCTTCAATATTTAGAAGAATAACTTGATGAATGTAATTTAAAAATCAAGTAGGTGAAGTAGATTCATAGTTGTTGCAATAGGGGTTCCTTTGAGTCTAGGAATTTTCACAGGCCATACTGCCTACCAACCTTTGCGCAACTTTTATATTCGCTACATCTGTGTTGTCGATGACATTACCATACTGCTGTCAACACTGCATCTGCACTGCAACTTCCTCTCATCTGTTGTTGCTGCAACTGCAACATTTGAAACTGAAAAGCATCCAAAATACTGAATCAACTACGTTCAGTATGATGTATTTGTCTTTCGAGTCTCTGACTGCTACTAGCATCTGCACTGTCACTGAAGAATCTGCATTCTTGCTAAGTGTCACTCGGTCTCTGACTGCATCAACTACCACTGATCCATCTTGCTGAATACTATGGGCCCCCGTAGCTAGGTAATGATTCATGAGGTGGACTCCTCAAGGGCCCTGCCCATCTGTAGCTCTTTGGGGCTACAACTCCAAGTCACCCCACCTCACTCCTGGAGGTATATGGGCAATCATAGTGAAGTCTTCCTCCAGCCTGGAGGACAACTTGTCAATCTCTGCAAAACTTGCCTATTGGTCCTGCTTCTCCTCCTTGTCCTTCTTCCTGAGAGGACACTTGGTACTGTAGTGACCAAGTTCACCACATCTGAAGCATTTTACCTTTGACAGGTCCTTCTTCTTCTTCCTGTGCTCCCCCTTTCCTTGACTGGGACCCTTTGATGCAAGGGCCACATTCTCCTCCTCCTTCACCACCTTCAATCCGTTGTTGTTGTTGCCATTGATGGAGCTCTTTAACAGAGCTCGTCTCAACTCCTCCTGTTGCAAATTGGCCCACATCCTGTCTCACTCTGGTAGCCTATCTCTGCCAATATGCTTTGGACAAAGACCTTCCACTCCTCTGAGACACTATTGAGTGCCAATTGCACTATCTCTATGGGTTGAGGCGCTGCTCCAATAGTTGACAGTTGGTCTCAGACCTCCTAAATCCTGGTAAGGAATGGGTCTATGCCTTCCCCTTTCTACATCCGAATGAATCTCAGATTCTCTAGAAACATCTTCCGTTGCTCGGAAGTTCCTTGGTATAACATGGAGAGAGTATCCCATATCTGTTTGGCAGTATCTTTTCCGGCTATATGTGAGACAATATGATCCCAGACTCCATCCAAGATCAACTGCTTTGCTCACACCATCTCTTTCTTGTATTATTTCTACTGATCTACATCCTGGGGAACTGCCACTACATTATCAATGTAGGCTTTTAGGCCATATTCATTTAGAAGAAAGGACATCCTTGCCTTCCAGATGACATAGTTGGAAGCTCCTCCCAACCTATCTTGATCACAAATCCCAACAGTGGTCATCTCAATGAACTGTCGAACTCCCTTCTGGAGTGAGAAGATCTACTCACAACTATTGCCAATCTGCAAGGAAAATCGAACTTCTTAAGACTAGGAGTTCCCTGAGAGAAATTATCCCTCAACTGTGTGTCTTCTCTCTTCCACGTGACACTAGCTCTGCTCTAGAGAACTACTGCAAAAACTTTGCCTTTGGAATCACTCGATCTGGAACGATTGGATTTTTCTTCCCCTCTCAGAAAAATCAAACTTCCTCAAGAAACTTGTCCTCCTCGCAAAACACTGCGCTGCCCTTGGGAATTTCAGCTTGCTGCTCTTACTGAACAACGAAATTCCTTCTTTCGCTTCTGAGCTCTCTAACTAATCAACTGCTCTCTAATACCATCTGAAAATTCCAATATGGAATCCTATTACAGCAACTGGTATTATTTCTCCTAATTGATAATTAATTTAACAATTTATTTGCCACGACAAATATTGAAATAAACAAACTGCAACCTTCACAAATAAAGTACTGCAGAAAAATGTTGCGCTGGAAATTGAGAAATGCTAGCACACACACATAAAATATGAGACAATTATTTTTTGACAAATGTCCCTGAAAAACCCAACTTGGGAAAACCGTTGGAGCAGTGAGGGTTTTTATTATTATGCAGCAGTGAAAATCTGAGTACAATCTGGATGCCTGAAACTGGCAATCCACAGCAAGAAATTCTGAGAAAAATTAATGAAGGGAATTTACCCTTCCTCCATCAGCAATCTTGGCACAAATTTGCTTCAAAAACTTTGGCCCTCAATGAACTAAGAACAATTTTCGCTCTAGAAAATCGAACTGCCCTCTCTGGAGCTACTGCGCAGTTCTTTGTGCTGCCTCACTGGGATAACTCAACCCTCTTGCGGCTACCTCTGTGCTGCTCTGCACAATCTACTTGACGTCAAGCCTCTAGCTAGTCTTTGATGAAGTCGTTCTGCCTCCAACTGCTAAGGAAATCGTCTCTCCGACCTTCTAGAACCTTTGCCTAGCCTCTGGAACTGAGAACAATTTTCTCTCTAGAAAATCGAACTGCCCTCTCTAGAGCTACTGCGCAATGCTTTACGCTGCCTCACTAGGATAACTCGACCCTCTTGCTGCTGCCTCTTCGGATCTGGAAAAATTCCTCCAAGTCACTGTCCTTTCCCCTCACTCACTGCTTCAATCTTTGGCTCTCTCCGACAATTGGATACTGCTACTCTGGAAATTGATCTACCAAGAAATCGAACTACCAATGTATCTTCTCCATCACCACATCGACCTCCTCTTATAATCCACTATTGGAGCACCAATGAATAAGATTAAAACATAATCTATGGCTAAGATCATCTCTGGATTTATCCATGTGAATTTCTAGACTAGTCTCGCCTTATCTCAACTAACACTGATTAATTAACCATATTCCCTAAGTTTAGACTTAGGAAATGTTTAAAAAACGGTTAATAATCTAATTGAGACAATTCTAGGCAGAATTTCCAGAAACGATTTCTGGGTTTTGGAGATCTCCTATATTCTGGCCTCTCCACCAAATTTCGTGGCTAGAACACACCTGATGCTACAAAAACTAACAGAATCGTGCCTAATGACTAGAAGAGGTCCTAATTTAGAGGGAGCAAGCAGGCCAACAAGTTTGAAGGATACCATTGTGTTGAGTTCTATGGAAAATCATTGATGACTTCAAAGTGGATATACAAGATCAAGCATTTGGTAAATGGCAACATAGAGATGTACAAAATGAGGATTCTCCAAGGAAAAGGGGAGAGGACTATGAGGAAACATTTGCTCCAATTGTTAGGTACACTTATATTAAAATGTTTGTTTCTTTTGCTTCTATTGGAAATTACATCAAGTGGATTGGAGACCACTCTACTCATTGGAGCAAATAATGAAGAAGAAGTGTACATAGAGCTACCTCAGGGCTTTGAGGCACATGAGAGGAAATCTCATGCTTGCAAACTGAAGAAAGCTTTGTACGAACCTCGGGCATGATGGATATTTGATGAATCTTGGTTTTTCTTTTTATCATATGATTTGTTTTTTATGAGAGAAAAATGACTCACGTGTCAAAGGGAACAACATAGGAAGGAAGATTTTCTTCCGTGATAAAAGGAGTAGTCATGACAAAGGAAGTTGATCTCTAAGTTCAAGATGAAGGATCTTGGTTGGATACATTACTTCTTGGGACTAGAAGTGTGGTAGAAGCTAGGTGAGATCTTCTTAAAAGAAGTATATTGTTACAATCCTTTAGAGATTTTGGATGATGCAAGTCCATGGCCATTCCCATGGTATCCTATCTGATGAAGCTGAGTGGTAGAGGGAGCAACCTGGATTATCTCAACAGGATTTGTTTCAGCGTTAGAATGATTGGAAAGTAGCAGCGGTGATGGACTCAAGTTGGCCAGTGTATGGTTGAGCCAAGGCATGGTGCACATCATATGTTGAGGTACCAATATGGTACTATTGATTGAGATATGTTTCATATGATAAAGTACAGTTGTTGGGATATACAAATTCAAATTGTTTAGAATGTATTGCAAAAGCAAGGTAGATTTAGGATTGTTTGATCAAGTGCAGGAGATGACCATGATGACAGGTCATAGCACGTGGTACAAAAGGAGCAGTGAGGCTCCTATGTATTTCTATGGTCAAGCTAGTTGCTAACATTCTCACTGTCCTTGGATGAATTTGGCATACTTTTGAGACAAGCTTGGAGTGATTGAGAATGTTTCCCTTGGTTGAAGGCAGTGTTGATGTTGTAGCATCAAGGGGTGGAGAATCTCCCTTAGGTCATGGGGTTTGACCGGGAAACCATGGCTTATGGTTGGGGAAATTGGCCCTAGTTAGCATTGAGGCCTAGATTTCTCCCCCGGTCAGCGGGGTTTTGACCAGACTGCAATAGGGTTTGGTTAGTGTGTTGATCTTGTGCCTTATAGCATCGGGAAAGTATTTTTACCATTCAGTGACATGTGATGACATGTGGGAATGGTAAATGGGCCTCTCGGTTTCACCATGGGTTAGGTGGGGTTCTTGACAAGACTCCAAGTGATGACTTGGTAGATTGGTGACCTAAGGAGGTTTTCACCAATGGGTCAGGTGGTGATTCTGAGAAGACTCCAAGTTACAACTTGGTGGATTGGTGATCTCAGGACTAGTGGGTGACTAGTTCCTTTATTTGATGTTGATGTGGGGATACTTTCCACTTGATTTTGATATTAAACATAAAGTGGATGAATACGTCAACATAGTTGAGCTTGTTCAACCTTTCCGTGAGATAGAGAAATTGTTATCCAATAAGAGAACATTTGAAGAACTCAATTATGAATACCTCCCTAGCTAAGAGGGAGTGTTGAATTTTGTAGCTATGGTCGACCTTCATAATCAAGTTTTAGCCCTCCAAGTTAGCGTCGAAAGAGGAAAAAATTTGAAATTTTGCCTCCAAATGTAATCTCGGCTTCAAGTTGGCCCCAGTAAAGGGACACACCAATTCGGCTCATTCAACACCTATATATTGGCATTCATCCTCTCCATTTGGGCATCCAATTCGTATCACAAGAAGTAATCTTTTGAGGCTAATGAAGGACGAATCTTAGGCTAATGAAAGGATGAATTTGTGGGAGACTTGGACAACAAATTTTCTGAGGCAAACCGAAATATCTGAGGCACAACAGACTGAATTTCTAGCTAATTGAGGGCAGTTTGACCTGGGTTTGGTTACTGGTTAGTTTGACTTTATTTGACTTGAAAATTTAGATTGCATTCCTTGTTGAATTGGAAAAAATTCTCTAAGAAAAGGTTGTTGGGTTTTTCCCCTAGTTTGGGGTTTGCCTAGGATAAATTTTGTGTTTCTTGTGTTTGGTTGTCTCTTCATGATTGTACTGTCTTTATTGTTTTATTGTTGAGATTTTATGTGTAATTACTTAATGATGAATGTGATACAAGACAAATTAATGAAGTAATCATTGGAAGTAATAATTAGTCTAGGAAATCATGAAAAGTCAACAAATATGCAACATCATGCCCTAAGTGAGCCTCTCTCTCATCAAAAGGTGCAAGGGAACCTCCAAAGGTGATCATGATGAACAAGCCACCTCCATCATCAAGAATCCATCCTCATCATCTAGTGGTCCACCATCAACATGACACCATGGTCTAAGGTGCCAATGTCACCTATCAAAATCATGCCCTCATCTAGGAAGATGTACTCCAAAGGGGTCCCACTGAGTCATCATCATCAAAAACCATCACCCATAGGGAAATATCCATCAAGAAGGGTATTGTTACCCTTTATGTTAGCCAAGGTACACGTATATCATAGTAGCATTTATTCACACAATTGTAAGCCAAAGATCAGAAGTTAAAGCTTTCTAACAACCATGTGAGACCCAATATTAGGTGTCCTAGACCTTGTATTTGGTCAGACCATGACTGATCCGTTTGGGTTCATCTTTGGTTCCTTTCATCTTGGATAGGAATGGAAGGATTTGGATGGGCATACTTGAGGACTTGTGGTTTGAAAGGAACCTATTTTTTTAGAGGTGATTACCAATGTAGGGGCCAGTCCAACCCATGTTGGGTGCACCTATCTTACCGCATGGTTATGTGTCTATTGTGGTTGTATGTAGCCTTGGTGTTATCAGTCACAACACTTAGCCTTGGTGCAGTATCCCTCAAATGCTTTTGGACATGGAAATCTCACCGAATCAATTTTTCATGCTTCCTAAGGCAGCTCACATATCTTGATGCAACTGGTCCTGAAAGTCAAAAAGTCAAATTGGTCCCATTTTGTTCATTTTGACGAGAGGATGACATGTCATGTGGAATTTTTCCAATCAATAAAGGCATGGTCAAGTTATGGTTGATCAAATTTGGTCAACAAGTACTATACGTTTCTAGGTGGCAAAACATTGATAATGTCGGGCAATTTTTGGCATGCATTATGTCAAAAATAGTCTACGGAACAGAAGGAACAAAACCAAGGTTCCATATTTTTCAAATCCTCAAAGATGTTAGAGATCTACCATTTGGGCATGATGAGGTAGTATTGACTAAGGTGATGGGGTAATGTACTGCACTTTTGGAGCGAATCAGGCTTATGACAAGGTACATCAAGGAAAATAGTACCTAGAACAAGTGCAATGCTTGGCTAGTTCTTCAAGGCATTGAAGATGCAAAAAGGTGGCAACACTGAGTTACTATCCATGAAGGTTAAGTCAACTAGCTATTTTAAGTGGATAAGGTAGCTATTGGAGAATCAAGGAAGGAGTTTGGAGCATTTTCGACCGGGAAATTAATATGTAGATGACCTTCTAGATGTAGTAAGTAAAAGAATATTCTCTTCAACCAAATCGAGTTCCAAGAAGGACTGATTCGAACTACTATTTAGTTGTTGGTTTGAGCGTTGGACTTCTAAGTGGATCGTTGGAATTCTAGACACTATTCATCACCTTTTAGTCTTCTAGGCCTCAAGCAAGTGGAATGTTTGACTATCTTAGGACTTGTGAGGCAAATTGAACCCCCAAGTGAGAAAACAACTTTGTAAAAAATATTTTTTCATGAGGTCGACTTAGTATCCAACTTGTGGGTGACAAGTCAAAAAATAATATTTTAATGGAAGGAGGAAACTAGCCATTAGAAAAGAAAGTTATAAATCTCTAGTTGCTCCTCTCATTCGAGGTTGTTGACTATGAGATCATTTTATGCCATTCAATAAAGAAACCATTTTGCAAATTTTTGTGTTATTGGGTTGATTTTTCTATTCCTTCTTTTCTTAGCTTTAGCCTATACTTTGTGTTTAATATAATAACTTGTAGTTATTATTTGGTTATCACAAAGCTGCTATAGCAATCCATTGAGGGATAAATGATCACATGGAAGGGGAGATCTAGGCCCAAAGCCTTTACCTTAGCCTTAGCCACCATAAAAAAGGCACATTCTAGCAGTGAACAAGCCCTCCTCTATGGGTGATCTTCAAATGTATTTCTAACTCAGGGTTTATAATCAAGTTACCATGCTTAGGTATGGGAGGGTTATCCAAAGAATAGTTTTAAAAACCAAAATTGGGTTTTGAGTCGGCCAACCTATCTATCTGGGTTTCGAACCAGAACTGGTTTAAACTGGATTGAACTAGATTCAACCAACTGGATTTGAAAAAATATATATAAAATAATTAATTTTTAAGGAAAATTTTATTTTTAAGATTTCAAACCATGTTTCCGAAACATTGGAGGCAAAATATGCAAAATTTTCTCATCTATATACCTTGTAAGTGTGAAAATATCAACATGGCATAGAGTACAATACATATCAGCAACACAATACATAATCAATGAGGCTCTAAGTGGCCTCTAGATTGCAAAAACAATGCTACAAGTTATTGGACCACTGACCTACTACAAATCACTAATCAACATGATCACTGATTCACCACTGCTAGAAATGGGATCATCAACGAGAGCTATATAAACATCATCTAACTCAAGGTATTCAAAATTGGATTCCTCAACCTTATATTATGGTATAAATTGAAAAATCTTAGCGTGCCTAACCAATAACTTTGGTTTGAGTGAAGGATTCATCTCCTCAACCTTATAATATGGTAGAAAAAATTTAGCATACCTAACCAATTATTTTTCTTTGAGTGAAGGGTACATTTTTGTTAAGGCCATGGTAGAGGAGTTCAACAATTATTGCCACCAACATTAGAGGATTTCAACAATCAATACCACCAACATCAAGGTACAAAAAGGGCTTCGATTAAATGCCAAATCCGTATCCTCATACTTGACAAAATCAAATGGAAACATTGCAATTTTCCAAATCCTAAAATCCTAAAAAATGTTTTAAGTTTGTTACATTTTGAGTGGGATCTAAAATTCTACTTTCTTCCGTATGAAATCTAGTGAGGTTGGAACCATCTCCAACATCCTGAAACAGTTAATGGTAATGTTAAAAATTTAAGTAAATGGATGGAAAAGAAAGATAAAACTTTTACTTCAAGAATTTAACATTACCATTGATTGCCAACATTCTTAGGGTTGAGTTAGTTTTTTTGTTTAGGTTTAGGGTTTACAAGGGGGAGGATTGGTTTTATAACCAAAGGGGATTGTTTTTGGAGGAAAAGAAACCCTAGTTTCCTCCAAAACCATCTAAAAAACCGCCTTTGGGGGTCCTAGAATCTCCCCATAGATGTGAGATTTGACCGGGCTGCTTAGAGTTGGAACTGATCGGTTGGTACCTAACCGGTACAAATTGGCCCCCCAATTGGGTTTTTATACCAATTCATTACCTGGCCCTATCTGACTGACCGATTTGACTGACTACTGATTCAATTGACTGATTTTTAAAACTATGATCTAGAGGCCCTATTAGGTGCTACCAACATCAACGGGAGAAACAGTTCCTAGGCCAACATTAAGGAAATTTCGGCCTAAAAGTGGCCTCCTAAGGAAAAATAATAAAATAATAAAATAAGAGTTATGAATTTTGGAGGGAAAAGAACAAAACTACTTTTTTTATTTGTATTTTTGGCTTATCTCCTTATTGATTTACCCAAATTTCAAGTGTAGACACTCATTGGAAGCGAAATTAAATTACACATCCAACGAGTACCCGTTATGCATACTTTTGAGAAGAACCACATTGATAAAAGATGAAGATACATTAAAGAAGCATGTTGAACAAGTTTTTTAATGTATCTTCATTTTTTTATCAACCTGAGTCTTCTCAAAAGTATGCATAATGGGTAATCGTGGGATGCAATGAGTGTCTGCACTTGAAATTTGGGTAAACTTACAAGGAGATAAGTTAAAAATAAAAGCAAAAAAAATATTTTTTCTTCTTTTCCCTCCAAAATATTTACATGTACCTCTTTTTAAATTTAAAGGATTTTGATTGGTTTACATATTATGACATGGAAATTACATGAAAATTTCATGGGCACTTTTTAGGCTGAAATTTCCTCTAATGCCAATCAATCAATAGGTGTAAGTGAATAGTGTTATGGTGGGGTTTACTTCATGGAGGATGCCACCATCTGTGTACCACTTCTGAAATACTATAATTCTTGAGCATTATAATGTGTAGAGGGAACAATTGTGGGACCTAAGTTACACCTTTTCTCGACCTATTTTTACCACCCCTCTTTTATGCCTTCTCCTTTAATGATTTTTCTTTTTCTTGCATAGCTTGGGCTACAAGCTTGATTTATGCATTTATTTCCCTTTAAGATGAAGCAATTTATCATTCATCAAGGTTGGGATATCAAAGTTCCTTTTCTTTTGATTTGCTGATGCATTTGTCAGGAGATGGTAAGGACTAATGAGGGGGGTAGAGCTCAAGTTAGGATTTTGTCTACACACTTTATTTTATCCTAGCCAATATTTTGTTGATTTGGGGTAGCATCGAATGTGCTCTAGCCACAACAATTGGTGGAGAGGCTAAAGCACACGAGATCTCCAATACACAGAAATGGTTTGGGCAGATTCTAAACAATATGGGAGATATTAAAATAATTAATATTTTTAATGGAGTCCCTAAGTCTAAACTTAGGGAAAGTAAAATATTAATGTGTATTAATATAAAACTGTGTTAGAAGGGTCCAAAAGTCATGGGTCAAGCCAGAGTTAATCTTAGCCATTGATTAGGGACTTAATCTCAGCCGTTGATTTGTTAACAAGAAAAGTATATAGGGAGGCTTGAGGGTCACTTGGAGAACACACCAGAGTGATCAGTCATTCTATTCTCTAGAGCAGGGTTTGCTAAGAGAGATAGAATCAGTGATCAGCAGCGAGGGGCAGTGAATACAAAAGCAGAGAGGTAGAGAGGGTACCGGGAGAATCAGCGCAGAAGCCGGGAGAGAGGGATGCAGAGCTAGCTAGAGGCCATGCAAAGCCAGCTAGGGCCCACGCAGAGGTAGCCAGGAGCTGCGCAGTGCCTCAGAGAGCCAGCGTGGGTGACGCAGAGGCTCTAGAGGCTGACACAGTGCCTCCAGAGGCTGACGTTGGGCTGACGCAGGGCCAGGAAGGGCTGACGCAGTCCCTAGAGGTAGACGCTGGGGTTTTCGTGGGGCAGATTGGAGTTGGGAGCTGTCAGAGTGTTTATCTGAGGTTTCAGCTAGAATATCTGCTTCCAAGTAGAGAGGTACTACTGCCGAGATTATTCTCTGTTGGGTGAGTCGGTTTTGGCACCCAGATTGTATTCAGAAACTGCATAATAATAAAACCCTCAGATAGCTGCACTGGTTTTCCCGCATTGGGTTTTTCCGGGGACATTGGTCCAAAAACAACGGTGTCACTTGAGCATGTACTTGTATTTATTTTCAGTGTTTACATGGTAAATAGCTTGTTAATTAATCAGAACAAGTAGGCAGAAATAAATTAGAAAATTACATGAAGGGTTTCTAACTATTAGACTTAGAAATTCCAACATGGTATCGGAGGGTGGTTGCAGATTACAGGAGAACTGAGGACATCAGCCGAGCAGAGCAGCAGCAGCAGAAAACAGTTGTCTCGAGTGACAAAAGTTGTTCCTAGCAGAGAAGCAGCAAGGAAGGGGTGATGCAGTGCCTGCGTCATCAAGTTTGAGTTGGGAAGAGGATCAATGCAGTGGCGTAGGGGAGCAAACTCGACCTACACAGTGCCCAGTCATCTTTCTCAGTCAAGAAGGTTGACGCTCATGGCCAGGAGGTGCGAATTTTGCTGGTGCCAGGATTGCGCAGAGCCTAGAAGCTCTAACCTTAAGTTTTCTAGGGCTTAGGAGGCTGTGGGTAAGTTGCAGAGTAAAGTTGGTGGGGTATTGTAGTCAGAACAATACCTAACAGGGCAAGACCAAGGAGGAGGGAGTTGCTACCGAGGATTTCTAGCCAAGAAATCTGGAACAGTGAAGATCGGAGTGGGGGCATCTCGACATTGGCAGAGGGGTTTCCAGGAGGGATTTCTAGGCAAGAAATCTGGATCAGTGAAGATCGGAGTGGGGGCATCTTGACATTGGTAGAGGGGTTTCCAGGAGGAAAATCAAGGCTCAGAGGGAGTCACACCGAGAACTTCCAGAAGGAAAGTAGAGGAGCAGCGAGATGGCAGTGAATGAGGTAAGAGTCCAGGACAGACTGGATGAAGCCTCAAACTTCATAGTTTGGAAGGCTAGAATCTTATCCGTTCTAGACAGGAACATTCTCAAGTAATTCGTCTTGAGGACAATAGCGGTCCCAGTTGACTCAGCTAATATTGATAAGTACAAGGATGCAATGGCGAGGGCCAAGAGCATCATCCTTGACGGGTTCAATGACCATGTAGTACCACACATTGTCGAGAAGAATACGGCAAATGAGGGAGGCCCTAAAGAAGTTGTATCAACATACTTTTGTGCAGAGGAAGATGCTACTAGAAAATCAGCTGCGGTCATACCAGATGCAAAAGGGAGAACAAATCGACCCTTCCTCGGTTAATTGAAGGAGATCTGGGATCAGCTGACTTCCATAGGAGCCACATTGGATCAAGAATTGATGGTGAGAACAACCCTGAATGCAGTCTCAGAAGACTGGGAGGTGTTTGTCCAGAGCATATTGGGCAGGGCGACCCTTCTAGATTGGGAGGAAATGTGGGCAGCTCTTCGCCAAGAAGAGATCAGAAGGCTAAGCAAGGCGGGAAGTAGCGGCAAGGGGATCAGAATCAGGAAGGAGGAAAAGGAGGATGTTGCCCTAGCATCTGAGGAAAATCAGGAGAAACAGAAGAAGGACCCCTCCAAGGTCAAATGCTTCAACTGTGGGGAACTGGGTCACTATGTGAGTCAATGTCCGAGGAAGAAGAGCAAGGGAGAAGCTTCCGAGACCAAGGCTGCGCCAGCAAGGGTGGAGAAGGAATTGGCGACAGATGATGACTGTGCCATTAGTGCTCACACGCCACTTGAGAGAAAGTGGGGAGACATCGAGCTGTAGTCAGACGGACTACAGGCGATGAGGGGTAGGATCCTCAAGGTACCTAACCTCTTGGATTATACCTTGCTATGAGAGCCCTGAAGAGGAGTAGCAAGACTGGTGGATGTCGATAGAGACAAATGCAGATGGAGTGTCAGAGGGAGCTACAGTGCAGGATTCCCAGGACAACGTGAGGCAGCAGTGCGAGATGCATAGAGTTGTTGCAGTAGTGCAGAGGTCAGAGAGGGAGCACTTGTCAATGACAGAGGGAGCTTCAGCTTTGGGAGTGTTTCTAGCCTGACAAAGATGTCAGATTTGGGGGATTAGTTACTTACTTCTTAGTAACTGAGTTGCAGTGCAATAGTTAGCAGTGGCAGTGCTATGGGCAGCACGATGCTGCATGATGAGAGGGGTTGTAGTGCAGATACAATAGTGGCAGTGGCAGGGCCATGGGCAGCAGCACAGATGCAGAGGGAGTTGCCATACAGATGTAGCAGTGGTAGTGGCAGGGCCATGGGTAGTAGTACATGATGCAGCAGTGCAGAAGATGTTGGGCAACAGGCCTAGCATTAGTATAGGGACTGATGCCGGATCATCAGGGTGATGCTCAGCGAGGAGTATTACTACAACAAAGTCCTCGCTAAGAGGGAGTGTTGATTTGGGTAGCATCAGATGTGCTCTAGCCACGAAAATTGGTGGAGAGGCTAAAGCGCATGAGATCTCCAATACCCAGAAATGATTTGGGTAGATTCTAAACAGTTTGGGAGATATAAAAATAATTAATATTTTTAATGGAGTCCCTAAGTCTAAACTTAGGGAAAATAAAATATTAATGTGTATTAATATAAAACTGTGTTAGAAGGGTCCAAAAGTCATGGATCAAACCAGAGTTAATCTTAGCCATTGATTAGGGACTTAATCTCGGCCGTTGATTTGTCAACGAGAAAAGTATAAGGAGGCTTGAGGGTCACTTGGAGAACACACCAAAGTGATCAGTCATTCTATTCTCTAGAGCGGGGTTTGTTAAGAGAAATATAATCAGTGTTCAGCAGCGATGCGCAGTGAATACATAAGCAGAGAGGCAGAGAGGGTACCGGGAGAACCAACACGGAAGTCGAGAGAGAGGGATGTAGAGCCAGCTAGAGGCTACGCAGAGCCAGCTAGGGCCCACGTAGAGGCAACCAGGAGCTGCGCAGTGCCTCAGAGCTAGCGTGGGTGACGCAAAGGCTCTAGAGGCTGACGCGGGGGTTATTGGGTTGATGTTGGGCTGATGCAGGGCCAAGAAGGGCTGACGCATTCCCTAGAGGCACACGCTGGGGTTTTCATGGGGCAAATTGGAGCTGGGAGTTGTCGGAGTGTTTATCCAGGGTTTCAGCCAGAATATCTGCTTCTAGGTAGAGAGGTACTACTGCCAAGATTATTCTCTAATGGGTGAGCCGGTTTTAGCACCCAGATTGTATTCAAAAACTACATAATAATAAAACCCTCAGATAGCTTCACCGGTTTTCCCGCATTGGGTTTTTCCGGGGACATTGGTCCAAAAACAACGGTGTCATTTGTGTGCTTATTTTGTTTCCTTCAGTTGATGATCTGTAATGTGTTGAGCATGTACTTGTATTTATTTCAGTGCTTACATGGTAAATAACTTGTTAATTAATCAGAACAAGTAGGAAGAAATAAATCAAAAAAGTACATGAAGGGTTTCTAACAGTTAGACTTAGAAATTCCAACATATTTTGCATTTTATCATTATGGCTCATGCTTTTCCTTTTCTTTTTGCTGCATCAACCTCTTAGGGCAAAGTTTCTAAGCCCCTATTCAAGAATGAGGAAAACAGGGAGCCAATACTAGAGATAGATAACAATCAATCTAAAGATTGGGACACCGTACCAGGGGAAATATGGAAGGTGATAAATATGGATTACCATGGGCATGCAATATCAATCAGTTCCTTCTATTCATGCCCCTCTTGGGCAATGGAAAAAAATGCCTCAAAGAAGGTCACACTGGACTAGGAGCAGAGGATAACCACCAAGGTGAATAATGGGAATACAAACACAACCAAAAGCAATCAATCGCTCATCTCAATTTGTGATTCATACTAATAAGCTCTTGAACATTAAATGAAAGCACTTGATTACCAACATGGTTATTGTACCTTATAATGGATGACCCACCTTCATCTGAAAAGTAAGCTAGATGCCAAAAAGCACTGATCGAAGCATAGATGAGAACGCTTTTTAGGCTATCTATCTATAGATCACATAGGGTTGTTGGTTAACAAGTTGAACAAAATGGGAGAAAAGTTCTCCTAGGGTTCACCCACTTAGGTGGGTAATAGTACAAACATAACCAATCCATCAAATATGCTAAAGAGAGTGAAAGGGCATGACAAATTGATCATGCAATGTTGTTCTCCATGAATACCACCTCCCTTGTAGGAGGCCAAGGTTGGATCAACCTGTTAACCACCAAAATATGGTAACCCTATAGGAGAAAACTTTTATCCTATTCTTAACATCCAATTGGTCAGGCACATAGCTAGTAGCCCCTGACAAGCACCAATAGCTAATGATATGCCATATATCTCTGCCACTTGCATCAACCATTTGCTTCTCACCTATCTGACATGAGCACATGGACAAAGGTGGGCTTCCACTCAAAAGTTACTTTGGTCATTTGCAATCAAGTGCTTATACTTGTTTACCTTTTGGAATTTAATATGGATTATGGGGTGATTTGGAAGAATGATGGGTTTTGATCATGATCTTGTTTTCTCACCTTAAATGGGGGGTCAAGCTTCGATCCTAGTCTAGTGGGACCTCCCTTAATGGCCCATTGGGTATAGGAGGAGAATTACTTGGGAAGCCCTGATTGAGATAGCACAGTTCTATTAACACTTTCCATCATACATTATAAGCCCTTATCTCAACTTCATTCTTTGGGATCAACTTGTCATGCGTTCTTTAGGATTTGGCACCCATATGTCCACATACTTGGGTAGGGCTGGAAACTTTTCCCTAGGAGATTGATGCAGCTAAAAAAAACAGAAATAGCATATCATGGCCACAATATAACAAAAAGAAAGAAAATCAAAATGCTTAAGATGGTCGAGGACATACAGATTAACACGTGGGCAAAAGCCCAACATGAGCTCTACCTCACTCATTATGGCCATCACCTGGTTTTTTAGTACATGGTGCTCCATTACATCAAAAGAAGGAACCCTTGCATGTCCCAACCCCGATGAGCGATAAATTGACTCATCATTAAAGGGTAATACAACTAACACATTAGTCAAAGAAAGCTCTAACCCTTGACCTATGAGCGATAATACAACGAAAAATCAAGAAGAAGTAAAAGGCACACAAGAGGGGTGGAAAAAAAAGGCCGAGTTGGTAACTCATGCATACACGAATGCTCCCTCACATCTATACGCTCAGGATGTGGACACCCTCCTCTTATCTGCCAAATTATTCTTTTGAAAGTGTCTCTCTGCTTTCGTAATTTATTAGTAAACCAAATGAAGAGATCCTCAGCTTTGATTTTAAAGTACCCAAATAATTTTATTTTGATGGTTTATATTTTCGTGTGACTTGTGAACCAATTACATAGCTTTCTCCCCATTTTTTCTGCATTAATTTGTTGAGGGGGGACTACTTACCTAGTCCCGATGCCACTATTATAAATTGATTCCATTTCACTTGAACCATAAACATAAAAAAGAAACAATAGTTATGGCATTGGTATATGCATGTCTAATCAATCAATTAAAAGGTATTGTGATTATCAAATCCTGCATTGTTTGTCTAATCAATCACTTAAAATAATTTGTAATTATCAAATCCTGGATTGTTTGTGCATGTATGATTGCATCTTTTGAGAATCTATATGGTCAATTTCAAAAACTCCCAGTACTTTTAACAGCATGTCTTCATTACTACCCCATTTAATAGTTTAACAATTCAACATGACTCCCCAGCATATAAAATGGTTGATATCATAATTATCTTCAGTGCATTGAAGCCCATCAACGCAATAGTAAATAACAAGTTGAATTGTGTCCAATGACATAACTCCATTCCAACTAGAATTTCATATTATCCTTCATGTGAAAAATCAATGTAATAACACAAACCATAGGCATATGCTAAAACGATCAGAGTATGAAACAATTATGAATATAATATAAATACAAGATGCTATAAGTCAGCTGTCCATGTAATCAACATGGATCCACTATTATCAATCCTTGTTCTTAATGCATTCGAGCGGAACATATTACCCTGACACCTTCCATATTTATGGCACGTGACGATATAATTTGCATGGAAGAAATAAGGTTACAGCGTGAATAAGATGCTACATACAATCAATGTAATATGATAAATATCATATTAACAACTGTAAGTGAGCAAGTGGAAATAGATCAATGAATAAACCAAATTTTGTCAAACTGGCTAATGAACAAGAATAGTCTTACCAAACTCTCAAAAGAGGTTAAGTTGTAACTTGTACCACATATAGCAAATTCACCAATTTTATGGTTTACTCTAGGTCTCTACTCAAGGTTGACTTGGTATGATACAAGTCATAGGTTAACTAAACTGAATTCCTAAACTATACTAGGTCATAGTAGAAACTTCAGAAATGATGCAGGTCCATATAAAATTCTCACCAGGGAGCATAAGTTTTCAATACATTGGAGAGAATTGTGTAGCACGTGGAAATATGAAAGCAGTATCACATAAATCTCATTATTAGAAACATTGCCTACTATGGCACATTTCTTTTGGAAGTTTAATTTCAAAAGTCTTACATGAGGGGTCATTCTAATCACCGTAGACTGAAAATAAAATCATTTTTTTATGACGAACACATGATAAGAAAGACACGGCAACAAGTTGTCAATTTAGGGATTTTCCCTTTTACTTTTCATATTGGTCATGTGCCCTAGAGGTGTTGTAACACTTCGATCTTCATAGAAAATCACTGCAATTTAAGAAACAAACTAAAAATTATATGGCAGCCATCCAAACTGTTAGATATATAATGGAAGGCCAGCTATAATGGAGGTAAGATCAAGTTGTGGAAAGTTTAGAACAGCAATAAAGCTGCTGACTGATAGGCTTATGATGAAAATTTAAAGTGTCAAATAAAATCTCAATCTATGTTTCAAATGCATTTCTCAACAATCAAGATTACTGAAGAAAACTGCATGAAACGGACAATTATAGATATGGTTGCATGGAGATAATTTTAGAGACAAGATCAACTCCACACTAGACCTATATAACCGAAGAAGTGAAGAGTTGGTTCACTAATGGGAATCTTGTATGAACATTAAACACCACCATCAGAGATTGCACTGTGGAGTCTGGACTGATAATCTGATGTTGCTATAGTAGCTAGGCAGAGTTGCCACTTGCTTATGTCAAATATTGCTTTATATTATTTCATTTTGATGCCAATTCTTTTTCATCTCTACTTTTCATGCTGGTGAAGCACCCTTTTGTTTAGACAGAGAGTCCGAAACTTTATGCGCAATGATTACAACAATTGCATAAGCATGGTCACTTCTCTACTTTAATGCAGCCCTTTATTGGGTGAGGCACACCCACCATGACTCGAGCCCATATCATCGCAGACTACTAGACCATAGCACGATGGACTGTTTTATTACTACCTAGGCATTCCATAGAGGAGTTTGCATTGTTTCAGTGAGTATGCCCTTTCTTTTGATCATGTATGGATAATGGATGTCTCATCCTCATTAATTGGAAAGAAAAACAAAAAATGATCCCCTAGTATCAATGTTCATTGTGTTCACTTTGCATGGTAACTCTGCCTACTTTTGTTGCCAGAAACTACACAGTACAATGCAAGGCTATATGGAAAGTATGATGCTAATATTCTGTCTTGGTTTACAAATAACTAATTAGAAACTCTGTTGACTTTAGTCGTAAGTAATTGATGACATCGAAATTTTGCACTCTAGTGTTCTGGAGCTATGGAGAATGTGGTTTAAGCTAATCCAATATTTCATTCTGTTGAGGTATTAATGCCTAAATACACTTTTGTTGTGATAGCTACAAGATGATGCAAAATGTGAGTCGTGATCAGAACCTAAAGAATCAATCCGATGGTATATACCCAACATCAACTCTTGCAAATTCATATTGTTTCAGAACAACCTTGAAATTTATCAAGATCCAAAGTTATACTTCATCTTTCCTTTGCAAGTTGGACTTCATCTTTCTTAAAAATCTATGGATAGGTAGCACCCTTGACGAGGAGATAGGGGAAAATAACCATTCAGAACCTTCAGTTCAATTCAACACGGTCAAAATTGGAAGCGCAGAATTCTTGAGAGAGGTTGAAAATAGAAGATCCATTAAGGTTAGTGTATTGTCTATTTCATACTTGACAGGTTGCTCTTGTTTTAGCATTAAATTCTTGATGATCGTTGCTATCATCTTACATTATCTTGTTTATCAAAGAAAGGAAATATTTCGTTATATTTTTACATTGTTTAACGTCATATTGTCTAACGATGCTTCTGAAAATATTTTAGTAGTGAAGCCACATTCTATTACATACTTTGTTTCTTATGAACAGGTTGCTGGGTCAAATATATATTTTGGACTTGGGATAGTATTCTTTGCAGGGATTTGCTTCTCACTTTTTTCACCTGCTTTCAACTTGGCTACAAATGACCAATGGCACACATTGAAATCAGGAGTGCCACACCTGGTTGTTTACACAGCTTTCTTCTACTTCTCAGTTTGTTGTTTTGTAGTTGCAATCATCCTTAACATTATATTCCTATATCGTCCAATACTAGGATTGCCCAAGTCTTCCTTCACTGCTTATTTAAAAGATTGGCGTGGTCGTCAATGGGCCCTGCTGGCTGGATTTTTATGTGGATTTGGAAATGGTTTTCAGTTCATGGGGGGTCAAGCAGCAGGGTATGCAGCTGCAGATGCGGTTCAGGTTAATTCTTATAACACTGATGCTATCCCACTTGCGATGTAACAAATAAACTCTGATTGGCTGGATCCTTTATTATACTTTGAAGTTTGAATATTGACTCTCGATTAGTTTTGATCAAGTATCATACTTTTCTCCTGGTCTAGCATTCAAACATTGAAGTGCTTAATTTCTAACATTGACAGTTTGGATGAAGTATCAAGCATCATATTTTGAAGTCCCTAATGTGTGACATAACTTTGTTCCATGTTTTACCAGGCGTTGCCCCTTGTGAGCACATTTTGGGGAATATTGCTTTTTGGAGAATATCGGCGTTCATCTCGAAGAACTTATTTGTCGTTGGCAGGCATGTTGTTTATGTTCATTGTAGCTGTGGGTGTCCTCATGGCCTCATCTGGAAAAAGGAAAACCACTTAACTACTGGAACACATGCAGTGTATTTTGCGGTTCCCTCTCTTCATTTGAGGTTGATTCAGTTCACCTTAGGTTACTTCAGACTCTAAGGTGACCCCTTGATCGCATTGCAAAGTAAAACTCATCTATTTGTATCCATGATTTACGTTGTACAGATATTTAGTAAAGGAAGACAAAAGTTTTAATGTGGAAGCAATTTCTTAAATTATGACTAAGACTCGTTCATGGATCTTACCGGTTGGGAGGTTCAGTTAGGGTTAGGGTCATAGGTCTTGTTTGGGCTGTGGCTACAATAGTTTAATTCCATTTATTGTTCCATTATAAATGCAAGATGGTTAATAATCTGACTTGCAACTGGGGAAGAATATATACACGTAACTTGATGGACAGAAATCCCAGAGACCAACAACAGTTCCTCGTTATGATTTCTTTCTTCTTGTTTTTCATGCTGACATCACATCATATTTATTGTAATTTTCAAATCTGGTTGAAAACAGTTCGTCGTTATGATTTCTTTCTTCTTGTTTTTCATGCTGACATCACATCATATTTTTTGTAATTTTCAAATCTGGTTGAAACCATTAAAAAGTACAGGCCGTGATCCTGTCCCACGGCGACTTAGGAGGTTGTAAGTCGCATTTGTGTCATCATTTTCTTTTTTTATCTCAAGCCTGGCGGGTCCACCCGAAGGGGCCGCACGCCAGTAGACTAAACTATAACAACCTGACCATGTTGGAATCTGTAAGAACCTGACCTGACCATGTTGAAATCAAGGAAAAAAAATTGAACCCGCTCCTCATAACAGAGTGCCAATAACTTCGGCCAAAAATTCAACCAACAAGGCTACCCATCAGAGAGCTAGTCGTATATGTATAGCCCATCAAGGCTGGTCATATTTGTATCTTCTAATGGTAGATTATTTATATATTTTGCTGCTTGCATATTAACTTGCCTATGGCACAGCTGACATGAGGGTCATTGAAATGCAATTGCCTAAACTATGAAACGTAAAGTAAACAAAACAGAAATTCAATGACAAATTGTTCACTTTTATTTATGCATTCTCATCCAGTGTCCCATGGCTGCTTTGATTTTCCCACCTGTTGATTTTTAACACGGTATCTGAGCACTAGTGAGGTTAGTTGTTTTAATCAAAATCCAGATAGCCTGCAACAGTTACAGCGGATTTTGGAATGATACAAGAGATCTGTTGTTCACTTGAACGATTGAACTTGGGAGCAATCTTCTGTGCTCAAGGAGATTCAAATCGTTTCACCGGGATCTACCATTAGAGCAGTAGAACTCCCATTCTCAGTCCTTTGAACATTCTCCTTTTTGCCACCGTCTAAGTCTTACATTTTTTTTGGCATTTTCTGGGTCAATTTTGTTCAAAATTCATGTTCCCTAACTTGGTTTTGTTAGAGTTTGTCTTTTGTTTCCTCCAAGTGTGGCCGTTGGAAGGGAATTTAAAGTCAAAAAAAGCGTTTGATTCAAAGGCAGCGTGAACACAGGTAACAGGCAGGCAGTGTGAACACAGGGAATAGGCACCTTGAACAGGCGGGCAAGCAGAGGACATGGTTTTGTGAGCACAGTGGACAGGCAACTCACAAACAGGGTTTCGTGAGCACAAAAGCAGAGGTAGCGTGAGCATAGAGCAGCGAGGCAGTAAACTTCTAAATAAGTAAAAGTTCAGAACATGGAAAATGCTTAGAAGAGCCAAGGCGTAAAGAGCAAGGAAATTTTAGATTTTGTGGAAACAAATCATTTGGGTCAAGTCAAAATTGCTTCAACAGACAAAACAAGAAAGTGGATTTGGGTAAACGCAAAGCAATATGAGGGAATTTTAAAGCGTAGGATTGCTCACCTTAAATGGGGACAAATGAGAAGAACACTGATCAAGATCAAGAAAAAAAAAAGAAAATAAATAAGAGAAACAAAAATAAGGAAGAATCAATCATTTACAGTCCCACATCTACACCTCTTACTTGGTCATCAAATCTATATGTCCAAGAAGTGATGAAGGTCAGAACAAGGCTAGAGATTTTGGAAGCCAGAGAACAGGAAAGAGACCGCAAAATTTCAGAGACACAATTGCAAACCAATGTCTAATGGTAGGCAATAGAATTTTAAAAGAACAAGTAACAATGTTACAAGAGGCTCTAGAGACAGGGAAACAAGAATGGCAAAACATGAAAGAAGTAATAATAGCAAATAAAGATGTGATCATTTCTAAACAAACTCAGGTAGATACACAGGTATTTCAGCAAACATACATTTCCAAAGATAAGGCAAAAATGAACAGTGGGAAATATAGTCCAAAAGAAATCAAAGCTAGAGTTGAAGATGCTAATGGTTACATAAGGACAGAGGAAGAAGAAGACGCAAGTGATCACAAAGCACAGGAAATAGAACAAAAAGAAAGACAAGACAGAAAAACAAACTTTACTATCATGGGAATAAGAGATTATGGGAAGAATGAAAGTACTCTCAATTTGACGAGAGACTTTCTGAAAGAGAAACTACATTGGAAAGGGCAAATTTGCCAAGCAAGAAGGGTTGGGAGGATATGTGAAGAGAGGCCTCGACCCATAAAAGTCACCATGGCAAGCGTACAAAAAAAACGACAGCGTTTGGGCAAAAAGAAACTCTTGAAAGGTTCATACTTCTTCCTCGATGAAGATTTGACCAAAAAACAACAAGAGGAGAGAAGGGATGAAGTGGAGAAAATTAGAACAACAAGAAATGAAGGGAAAAGGGCATGGTTGTACAATGGGAAAGCCGTTATTGCAGTGTTTGGGCCTCTAGGCAAATCAGGGTAGCAAGCTAACAGTAAAGAAAAACAGAGAATTCAATAATAGAGACAAAATCAACAAGCGCAGCATGGACAAAAGGGGTGAAGACTCAAATTTGAGTCTTATGTGCCAAATTGCGTAGCAGTCAAATCCCAGGTCTACCTAAGTTTAGTTTGTTGGAATTGTAGAGGTTACCCTTGGAGGAGGGGACCTGGGTTAAGGCCTATTGTGGAAGGTAGAGACATAATTTGTCTCACGGAAACTCATGAGTATGATGGTTGCAAAACCCTGTGTTTGACGATTATTTGAAGTTGGCAGTTTGGAACAAGGTAGCAGAAAATGGCAAAGGGTATGGGGGAATACTAGTTTTAGTGAGAGAAAAAGAAGGCCGTCACATTCAGTTAATTAAGGAAGATGCAAATAAACAATATTTATGGTTGAAAATATCAAGGAATGAGAATCACATAAGAATTGCAGCATGCTATTTTTCCCCTCAAGTCTCAAAAACTTACAAAAATAAGGGGCTTGACAGCAAGGATCCATATGCAGCTTTACAACAAGATATTGTTGTGTACTCTCAGTATGGAGAAGTTCTTTTAGTGGGAGATTTCAATGCTAGAACAACAAATAATCAAGCTAGCATCCTTTGTTGCAAAGAGGATAACAATCCTATTTGGCTCACTAAAGAGGAGAATCCCCAATGGGTGAGGTGTTTAGAAGATGACAAAGTTAGCAATCATTTTGGAGATGAGTTGCTTACATTGTGTGGGGCTTTCAACTTAATTATTTGCAATGGTCTAGATAGATGGAAAAGGTCTGAGAACTTCACTCGCAACACATACAATGGGGCAAGTATCGTTGACTATGTGATGTGTTCACAAAGCTTAATAGAAAAAATAGATGGAGTTAGTATTGGAGAGCATGTTTGGGACTTAAAATCAGATCATAACCCAATTTTTATATGATTATCATGGTTAGAAGAAAAGCAGGATAGGAGGAAAACCCAATGCTCTCGACAATCACTATCAAGGGGCAAAATTCTCTAACACAAGAAAATGGTACTATCTTTAAAACAATGTTAGAGAGATTAATTCAGAAGGAGAAAGCTGGTTTCAAACGTTTCAGTAGCCATGAGTTAACAAATATAATCCAAAGTGCACTTGAGAAGTTCAAAAGAGCAAAAAATAGGAAATCAGAATCAAATTGTTTTCCTGTAAATGCTTGGTTTGATGAGGAATGCAAAATGGTAAGGAGAACCTTGAAAAAGACAAGAAAAGAGAAGATCAATGTAAAGTTATATAAGCAGATACTAAAAAGGAAAAAAGATGAGTTCATGCAAACAAGGAGAGAAGAGTTAATAAATTCTTCTAACACAAGAAAATGGTACTATCTTCAAGACAATGTTAGAGAGATTAATGCAGAAGGAGAAAACTGGTTTCAAATGCTTCAGCAGCCATGAGTTAACAAATATAATCCAAAGTGCACTTGAGAAGTGTAAAAGAGCAAAAAATAGGAAATCAAAATCAAATTGTTTTCCTATAAATGCTTGGTTTGATGAGGAACGCAAAATGGCAAGGAGAACTTTGAAAAAAACAAGAAAAGAGAAGATGAATGTAAAGTTATATAAGCAGATACTAAAAAGGAAAAAAAATGAGTTCATGCAAACAAGGAGAGAAGAGTTAATATATTTAAGCAAGAATAATCCAAAGCTTTTCTGGCAGGAACTGCAACTAAGGAAGAAGCAAATTGAAAATAATATTACATTCAATCAATGGTTTGAATATGCAAGGAAACTCTATGAGAAAAAATCTGAGGCAGAGTCCCTCCTAAGATCAACACAAATTCAAAGCTCTTCACATTTTTTTTTTCTCGATTAAGACTAAATCTATTAAGTAAAAATATTGTACAAGAGGATACATCCCAAAGATGCAAGAAACCGGCAACCGGAAATGATAGAACTATCAACCTCGGTTCCAGAAAAGGAGCTAAACAAGCAAGGAGCTACAACAAGTCACTAGAAGCTGAAAGAAGCATAGTAAACTACCCTGAGAGGGTAGAGGCTTCAACACGAAGCTTTTTCCCTTTTCGTTTTTTGACTTCAACCCAACCATTTTGAGGTGGATGAGCGATTACAACTTGAAGATTGGGATCCTCCACCGGGGATCCCACCTTGGGGAAGCCCTCTTTTTCTGAATCCGAAGAGGAGGACGAATGGACACGTTTCTGAGCATTGGCTGCATCAGAGGAAGGCGCTAGACCATCGGATGAGGGGGCCACGGTATGAGGGGCCTGTTTTAATTCTTCATCGCTGTCTTCATCTTCAGAGCTGGAGGAACCAGGATCCACCACTGGAGGAGGAGAGCAAGGAGTCCAACGCTTGGGCTTGGGCTTGGAGGCATTGGCTTTGTTCTTTTTTGCCGGGCGAGATGGGCATGAATTCTGCAAATGCCCAGATTGGTGGCAATGGCGGCACCGAAAAGCAGTATTCTCGTAGTCCAGAGTTTGAGTCCAGACAAAGTCGTTTACCTTAAGGTTGATTTGTTCTGGAAGACCTTTGCTCAGGTCTAACATCGCGCACATTCTTGCATATGAGTAGAGACCTTTAGCTTCCCGCCACAGATCGCCACTGAGGAATTTGCCCAGGGTGTCTCCTATAACTCTGAAGACATTGAGAAAATCCAAAAATGCTTGATCATGAGCAAGTTCAAAATAAAAAGTCCAGAACCTTATGAGATAATGTTGAGTGAAACGGGATCAACTTCCATTGAAGCAATTGCTATGGTGCGGCTCATAAGATACCTAAAAGGAATTAAACAAATGAGAGTAGGTAGATGACCTAATGTTATCTTCAATGAAGACATCTGTGAAATAAAGAAAACATGGATGAAACAAAACTACACATGGATGCAAAAATGGAGTATCTGCCTCAATGCCTATCCCACAAATAGCAAGGAGCTAAAGGATTTTGTTATGGAGAAGTTTCATAAAAAGGTATGGGGAAAAGAGTTGGGTAGAAAAAAGAAATATTACATTAAGGAATTCAACCCTACGTGTCATTTACAACAAAAAGAGTTCATTGGAGCTAGCATTTCGTGGAGGGAAAAGGTTCTTATTGCTCAATTAAGGACCAACTCACATCAACTTCGGTGTGAAACAGGATGGTGGAAAAGGCCTAAAGAAGCTTGGGAAGAACGAGTGTGTACATTTTGCACGTCTGGGGCTGTGGAATTGGAAAAACATTTCATTTTGGAATGTGATGCATTCAAAGACATCAGAGAAAGTTATGAGAACATGTTAGCATCAGTTTCTTGGCATTGTCTTTTTAGCGAGGGGATTGTTGGAAGGTTGGGTCAGCTCATCATCAATTTGAATCGGAAAATGACTGAATTGCAAAAAGCGAAAAACAAGGAACTAATGGTCTCATAGACTATTTTTAGTCTCGTGGACCTTAGAATATCATTTCATTACAAGAAAACCTATTCCTTTTCCTAAAATTTAAGATTTTATTTGTGTCAAGTCATTTTCATAATTTGTTAAAAGCTAAAACTTTGGTTTTGGTTTTATAACGTTTTGATTTTAAATTTGAATTATGTATGTTTTTGGTGTTTTTTTATGTTTTTCATTGACTGGTCTCTTTTATCACTGACATGAATGAAATCTTTGTGCCCATTGTTTAGGCCGTCATTGGGCTTTGTTCTTCATTAATCAAGTCGAGTTGTATAGCTTCTTGTTGGCCTTCCTTGAATTGAATCCATTTTTGCAAGTGTTGTCAACCTTCATTCTCTTTGGTGGTGGCCCTACATATTCTTTGGAACAACTCTAGTCATTCCCACCAACGAGACAATACCTAGAATTCCAAGCCTACCATTGTGAACTTGGGCTTGTCCTTGATAACTTTATTGTTTCTCTCATCATGAGTCTCCTTTGCAATGAGGTCTCCCCATGTGACCCTTGCCTTGGAAACATGCCCCAATAATGATGCTTACCACCATATTAGTCATTCTCCACATCAAGAGTTGCCCCATTGTAACAACACCTCCCACCCTTGGTTATGATGTGAAAACAGTGTTGTCCATATGTGCCTATCATGTAGTCCTCAACACTCTAACATAGGGATTGTTGACCACTGCCATGTCGGATGATGTCGACTAAAGATCCTGTGAAAGTTCATAATCCTCAAGGAACCCCTACTGCAGCAAATCTGAATCTACTTCACCTACTTGATTTTAATATACATTATCAAGTTGTTTTCTGAATAACACTAAAGCAAATTACTTTTGCAACCTACACTTCTTTAAATATTTGATTTCATGAAACAAAAAACTGAGAAAAGAACAAGATACATAGGACACAATTATTTTTAGACAAAATAGTCCCCGGAAAAACCCAATGCGAGAAAACCGGTGCAGCAACTCTGAGGGTTTATTATTATGCAGGAGAAAATTCTGAATACAAATCTAGGATGCTCAACTAACAATCCTTTACAGAGAAAATATTGGACAAAAGACTGGTGAAATGATCTCACTTTGTCACTGGACAATCAGTGATTGATCCTCAGCTTTGGGAGGCTCTGTGTTACCTTATGATTGTCTCTACGTCAAACTGCATCACCCTGGGCAGCTTCTGTATTACCCTGGATAACTTATGCATCACCCCTCCTGTATATTACGCCGCCTCTCTGCTCTGGATCTTCTTCTGGCTGAGAATTCGACTTTCTTGCCTTCAGTCCAGGGAAACTTTTAAGAACCACCCTAAATTTATATGTATAATAAATGAGCTAATCCCCATGATACATAGGAAAAATGGGAGGCGATTTTATCAATAATATAATATGCATATATAATTTTTTTGGCGAATCTCTCACCAGATTATATTATTTTGTACAGTGATGGAGAATCTTTCACTGAATTATAAAATCTTGTAAGATCTTGGCAAATATTTTACTGAATAATAAAACATTGTGAAGTCTTGGCGAATGTTTTGTTAAAGTATGAAACCATATATGATAATAAGAAAACATATTCATTAAATTGCAATATACTAACATACATGTTTGGAAAAAAGAAACATAATTTTCTCTTCCTACAAACAATGTTCCAAGTTTCAGTGGCCGTGTTTGTCAAGGTTCTTACAATACACTCTTTCATATCCTTCTATTAGTTTTGATAATATTTCACAACAAAGTTCTTGTAGGTGTTGATATTGACAATGAGTTCTGTCAAGTTAGGAGAGATTAATCTTTTCTTTACAACTTTTGTCAAGCTACCACTTTTTTCAAGTTATCAAATTTCTTTCTTATTCCATAGACTCCAGCTGCGAGATAAAAAAAACACATCAAGTTTGTTTACCCCAACACGCCAACAAGTAGCAAGCCCCAACTATATTATATAAGAAAGTATTAGGTATCCCAAAGGCTTGAAGGGGATCTAATTGAAAGAAGTGACCATTGTGAGAATCCTTCCAATCAATATATGAATATATAAATGTAGATTTATTATTATTTTAATTGGAAATTTTCAATTAAATAATAAAATTTAATTACGTCTCTCCAATATAAATCGCTTATTAGCGTAATTCACTACCCTCAGAGGTCTCACATTTTTTAACAACGTTGTAACATGTAGATTAATTTCCTTTTTGGTGAACAATTTCCACCTTTTAGGAAAATATGGTGTAGTGGCTCCAACCCCTACAGATCATTAGGACAAACTAAGAATAGCACAGAAGATGAAAGGTTGTACAAACCAGCTTATTTTTCAAACAACTAATCCAACATCAGTACCTAAAATTTTTCAGGAAGATATCATATTGAGAATGTTTGAAAAATGGTGAGAAATCTTCTGCAAGGGTGATGTGGAAAGAGTGATAAGGTTTCATTGTTTTGAATTTTTTTTGTTCAATCAGAAAAAGTTAAAAACCAATATTAATGGAGATATTGATATTTTTTACTAAATTTTGTGAAGTGACTAAATGTAGCTTTAACCATTCACCTTAAGATGTTTTTACAATATAATTTCCTAAGTCTATCTAATATCTTCATTATCATAAAAACCAACCTATATCCATCTTAACTCCACATCTACCACTCTTAGGGGGATGAAATCTATTTATCCCTCTGAGCATTTGGTAGACCCAGAATTAAGATGGATCTAAGATGACAGAATTTCCCCTTTAAATAGTCTATGCTCACATGAATACCATGGTATTACCATGGGTCAATACCATGGGTTATCATAAACCTGGAGCTTAAAAATTACTATTAGTAATTTATAAAAATTAATAATTGATTTTTATTTTATTTTTTTATTTTAACCAAGTTAAAATGTTTAACATACATTAAATTACAACATCCATTTTTACTCTTATCCACCAAGCCCCGAGAGGGATCAAATATTTTTTCACTCTATGCTAGTTTGCATATCACGATATTTGATCCCTCTCGGGGCTTAGTAGATCTAGAGTAAAGATGGATCTACGCTGGTTTAATTCCCCCATTTAAATAGGCTACATTCCACGTGAATACCATGGGTCAATACCATGTGCCATTTTTATTTTTATTAATACTAATATTGAGGTTAATAATTTTTTTGTATGGTATTAATAATAATCTAGCCCATGGTATTTGGCCCATAGTATTTTGCCCATAGGTTTCACCTAAATATAACACATTTTTTGGGTGTTCGTAAATATAAGGTGACTTATGGAGTAAATATAAAAAAATGTTTTATTTGTTTACCATACCTCTCGTTTATTTATATTTCTATTAATTTACTATGCCTCTTTTACAAATATGGTATTTGGCCCATAAGATTCACTTAAATAAAACCTCCTTTTTAAGCCTTCATAAATAGAAAGAGGGTTATGGACTAAATATAAAAGGAGGTTTTATTTATTTACCATATGTCTAGTTTATTTATATTTTTATTTATTTACCATACCTTTTGAGTAAGTATAAAAAGAGGTTTATCAAAGAGATTTAGAATAGTCGGCAAAGGAGCGCGCTGTTAAGGCGCTCTGTAAGCAAAAGGACACCAGTTCTAGTCTCGCCGATACCAAAAAAATCCAGCAAGGTTTCCGCTGGTGCGGCTCAGGCCGAGTGCGATCCCCGGGTGACTTTGACGGCTTAGACACCCCTGAGTCATGGCTTCTCAGCCACAGGGTAAGACTGATTTTCAGGATTCATCCACTTATCAACAAAAAAAAAGTATAAAAGAAGGTTTTATTTATTTACCATACCTCCACTTTATTTATATTTTTATTTGTTTACACCCTTGCATGTATATAAGGTGACTTATGGAGTAAATATAAAAAAATGTTTTATTTATTTACCATACCTCTCATTTATTTATATTTTTATTAATTTACCATACCTCTTTTATAAATATGGTATTTGGCTCATAGGATTCACTTAAATAAAACCTATTCTTGAAAATTAAGGCGAATGGAAGGTTGTAACTCCTAATTTCAAGGGCTAAATTTACCTTTTTTACCCTCTCCCTTAAAATAAGGTGGGCTATTTGAAGCGATTTGTAAAAATGTACTATGATACAAAATATTCACCCACTAAAAATTTAAAACCCCTTAATTTCGCCTAAGGGTGAAAATTCGCCCCTAAAATTTTCCATGCTTCAGTCTCACACCTTGGCTTCCGGCACTTGAACTTCGAATCCCCCCTTCAGAAACTCAACTTCCCCTCACTAACTGCGTTGCCTTTACATCATCACTATGTATGCCAGCGTCAGCTCTCCTCTGGACGTCTTTCTATCCTCTCTCTGCTTTGTATTCTCCGGAAAGTCCTTCTCCTGGATTCTCACTACCCCTTAGCTGCAAGATCTTCCCAATCAATTTTCCTCCTGAGAACCTCTCACCTCAGAAAATCGATTTCCTCAATCTCTCTGTGTGTTTCCAAATGAACCCCAAGCCTCCTTATACTTTTCTCGTTGAGACTTCAACGACCGAGATTAAGTCTCTAATCAATGGCTAAGATTAAAACATGACTTGATCCGCTTTCTATAACATTTTCACCCATATTTTGATTAATACCCATTAATATTTTAATTTTCCAAAGTTTAGAATAATCCCATTAAAAATATTAATTGTTTTAATAAAATACAATCCGGGTGGAATTTCACCAAACGGTTTCTGGGTTCTTTAAAGCTCATGTGCTTTAGCCTCTCCAGCAATTTTCAAGGTTAGAGCACATCCGATGCTACCAAAAACTAACACTCCCTCTTAGCGAAGAAAGTGCTCTAGCAACAATGTCCAACTGCATGCTACTCTGCCTCTGAAGCACCTCCTTTCTGCACTGTTGTTGCCACCAACACTATGTTGGTGTTTCTACTATAATGTTGCCCATGACACTGCCACTGCTGCATTTGTACTACAACTCCCTCTCAAACGTTGCATTTTTTATGTTGCTAGCACTGCCACTGCTAACACTGCATTCGTACTGCAACTTATTTGCTGAGAGAAGCAACTGAAAAACATCCAAAATTAATTGAATTTAACTATGTTCAACATAATACCATGAATATTGGAATCTGACTGCTCTAGTCTCTGACCCTCGGAATCTTCTGCACTGCTGCTGATTTCTGCATTGTGCCATCTGCACTATTGCCAACCTTGCTTTGCGTTGATCAATCTCTCGTCTTAGGCTACTGCATCTGTCTCTCCAAACAATCCACTGCATCATCTGACACTAAGTCCATCTCGCTACTACTAAATCTCGGGCTCCTGTAGCAAGGAATTGATCCAAGAGGTGGACTCCTCAAGGATCCTGCCCACATGTAGTCCTCCCGCCTACAGCTCAATATTGCCACATTTCCCTCTTAGAGATGTGTGGGCACTCATGGCATACTCTTCTTCATCTCTCTTTGCTGAAGCAGCCTTAGGATCATGTTTCTCATCCTTATCTTTTTGTTTCAAAGGACAATGGGATGCAAAGTGCCCCATCTCGCCACATTTGAAACATTTCACCTTCGGAATGTCCTTCTTCCGCTTTTGCTTCTGCTGTCCCTTTGATGCTAGAGCAGTGTTCTCCTCCTCCTCCTTCATCTTCATGCCACTCCCACTACTGCCATTGAGGTTGACCTTTACTAGGTCCCTCCTTTGAAGGTAGTCTTTCCCTGCCCAATATACTTTGGACGAAGACTTGCCATTCATCCAAGACCCCATTCAGGGCTATTCTTACCATTGTGGTAGACTGAGGAGTAGACTCCACTGCAATGAGTTGGTCTCTAGTGTCCTGAAGACGTTGAAGATAGGAGTTAAATCCTCTCTTCCGCATCAATGTCCGCAACAATTTTTGTTCTAGGTACATCTTCCATTGTTCGGAAGAACCTTCATACAGTGAAGACAAAACTTCCCACATCTCTCGGAATGTATCTTTACCCTGCAAGTGTGAGACCACATGATCTCAAACTCCATCGAGTATGAACCTCTTCGCCTTCCCTTTCTTTGCCTTGTACTTCTTCTTTTGATCATTGTCAATAGGAACAACCACTATACCCTTGATGTAGGCTTCGAGATCGTACTCCTCCAGAACAGCTAAGATTGTGGTCTAAAATATGACATAGTTGGAAACTCCGTCTAACCTGTCCTGATCTCTGAGCCCATGTGATGCCATCTCACCCAACTGTCGAACTGACTCCTCTAGTCACTTCTCAACACTGCTCAACTGGCCAGCAAGTGAGAAATTCGAACTTTTTGGCAAAAAGTTCTCTGAGGAATAATTTCCCCTTCTATGTGTCTTCACTC
This sequence comes from Pinus tabuliformis, assembly GCA_031772625.1. NCBI lineage: Eukaryota > Viridiplantae > Streptophyta > Pinopsida > Pinales > Pinaceae > Pinus > Pinus tabuliformis. The sequence continues at coordinate 424,809,323 of CM062820.1, read as the reverse complement.
TTTTCCGAGAGATTTCTGCCCCGACAGAAACTACGCCCTTCAAGCACTGCATTGAGGCTCTATGTCACTCCCTCTACCTCTGCAAACTCACGAACTAGAAATCGTACCTCTATGTCGACTCTCTCAGAGAGAAATCTCCTCGGAATCTCTGCTTCCCAGCAAGGATTGTACAAAGCCTTCAAGGGGATTCAAAAAGTTGCCAAGTGCAGCTTTCGGCCTCACTGCTTAGCGCTGGATCTTCTCTTCCTATTTCAAAATCAATGCTCTGATACCATGTGAAAATTCCTAATCCTCAAGGAACCCCTAATGTAGCAAATCTGAATCTACTTCACCTACTTGATTTTAATATACATTATGAAGTTATTTTCTGAATAACATTGGAGCAAATTACTTCTATAGTCTACACTTCTTTAAATATTTGATTTCATGAAACAAAAAACTGAGTAAAGAACAAGATACATAGGAAAAAGTTATTTTTGTGACAAAATAGTCCTCGGAAAAACCCAATGCGGGAAAACTAGTGCAACAACTCTGAGGGTTTACTATTATGCAGGAGAAAATTCTGAATACAAATCTAGGATGCTCAACTAGCAATCCTTTACAGAGAAAATACTAGTGAAATGATCTCACCATGTCACTAGAGAATCAGTGACTGATCCTCAGCTCTGGGAGGCTCTGCGTTAACTTCTGATGGTCTTTGTGTTAAATTGCATCACCCTGGGAAAATTTTGCGTCACCCCTCCTGGGTATTATATGTTGCCTCTCTGCTCTGGATCTTCTACTGACTGAGAATTCAAATTTCTTGCCTCCAGTCTCACACCCTGGCTTCCGGCACTTGAAATTTGAATTCCCCCTTCAGAAACTTGACTTCCCCTCACTGACTGCTTTGCCTCTACATCAACACTGCGTAGGCCAATGTCAGCCCTCCTTTGGACGTCATTCTGTCCTCTCTTTGCCTTGTATTCTCCGGAAAGTCTTTCTCCCAGATTCTCACTACCCCTCAGCTACAAGATCTCCCCAATCGATTTTCCTCTTAAGAACTTCTGTGTTTTCAAATGAACCCCAAGCCTCCTTCTTATACTTTTTTCGTTGAGACTTCAACAACCAAGATTAAGTCTCTAATCAACGACTAAGATTAAAACATGACTTGATCTGCTTTCTAGAACATTTTCACCCATATTTTGATTAATACCCATTAATATTTTAATTTTCCTAAGTTTAGACTTAGCAACCCCATTAAAAATATTAATTATTTTAATTATTTTAGAGTGCATCCAATGCTACCAAAAACTAACAGATCCTACCACGTGTACCTTGACATGTACATCAATAGAAATGCCATGCATATTTCCATGTCACCCTAACACGTAAGGGCCACATCAGTGCCAATGCCACATCACTTACTAGATCCTTCAACGCTAGCTAAAGTGCCACATTATCTCTCTACCATGTCATCAATCTACCACATCATTATTGTAGTTAGCACTACTATATCAATATTTTATAGACCCCCGAAGTTGGCCTTATAGTTTCAAAAAATACATTTTAAATAATGATAACTTTAACATCATGAAACCATTTCCAATGTTGTTTCTTTATGAGTATTTATATTTTGTGTTCTATAAATTCGAGTGACTAGTATTTAGAAAATTTTCTATATAATGTTTCTTATTTTTAGTTCTTTTAGAAAATCTTTGCATAACCTTCATTTTTGTAAATTATGAAGGGAACATATTGCTAATGTGAACACCTTTTAAAGTGAATTTATTCAAAATGGGTTTTTATTTGTGTACTTTACAATGATGTAGTTAGTGTATGTTTTTATAGGCATCAAATTTCCATTTATCATTATGGCAAATCTAAATAAGATGTACTACCTATTACACAAGAAAGCCCTACATGGAAGACCCATTAAGATGTGTGACATTGTACAAGATCAAGTAGAGAACAAAAACTACCTCGTTTATTACCTTGAAGAAAGTCAAGTAGGATAAAAAAATAGATGAAACTCGTGGACTCATTGGCATGTCAATCTCTAAAGACCTTAAATTTCTTTTCAAGAGATTGAAAGTTTAGATGCAACGTGGACAAGGTTTGAGAAGTTGTTTGGTAAATAGAATGAAATTTGATTTCATTAGCTAGAGAATAAGCTTATTAATTTGGATCTTGTAAACTTTGACTACATCGAGGATTACATCTCAAGGTTTAAGGTTGAAATCTTTGCTCACAAATTGTTGTATAAAGAAACCTAACGATTGGATTGATATTTGCCACTTTTTTAACTGGTGAGCCATAGTCTATTTTATTTTCAACCTTCTACTTCTCTAACTAAGATTTTGGCACTGTTTGTAAAATGACTAGTTTTGAATAAATTTTTGAATAATTAATGTAAGAGAAGGAAAAGCTCTTGCATATTGGGGTCATTTCTATAAATACAAATAACAAATCCTTAGTGGTGCAACAAAAATAAGGTACTAAGAAGAAGCAATTGAAGAAAAACAAAAGAACCAAAGGTCTCTAACCCAATTACTACTCCCTTGCTCCTAATGTTGAACATGTAGCTAAGTACAAGGGAAAGTAGGCTACCAAACGTTGTAACTTTTGTGGATGAAGTAGCCATATGGAATCACATTACTAGAAGAAGATGTAACGCTTTTTAGTTAGCCACGAAACAACAAAGCATCAAGCTTGACCCTTCTCTTTTCTTTCTTCTTCTAAAGCTCAAACCCGTTATGTTTATACTTACAACAACTTCTTTGTAAAAACCTCTCATGTAGATGAGCGCATTTTAGATTCATGGGCCTCTCATCAAATGGCTAAGGATAAAACAATGTTTTATTCACTGGATGATTGTAACACCAAGAAATATTTTGTTGAATCTTGGGAGTTGTAGTATTAATAGTTATTTAGCTAGATTTTGTTGTTTTTAACCATGTACATTTTGATCTCGATCTTCCCCACAATCTTGCATCTATTAGATAACCCATTTTGGTGCGAGACAAACTATAGATTTTTTGCCTCACAATGGTGTAATCAAAGATCTCAAGAATTCTCAACAATGTGATGTCCTTAGACAATGTCAATGATTATTCAAGTTGTATAAGTTTGAAAATTTGGTTTGTCGTCACTTTCTCATTTTTTGGGAACTCACACTAATGTTTTTAGCAAGTTTATGCATGAGCAGTTTAGACACTTAAATTGCCACTCAATTTAACAATTATGTAAGCATAATATGTCGCAAGGAACCTTCTTATTTCCTTCTAGGATGGTGGTTTTTCTTGATTGTATTCTTGAACATCATCATTTGGATAACTTTGAAAAATGTGCTTCTTGGTGCACAACACCACCTTTGTAGCTTATTCACATTCATTTATGTAGTCCTTTAGCCACTTCTTATTTTTCTAGTTCCATTTTTTTTTTCTTATTTTCAATGATGATTTTTTCACACTCAAGTTTATTTTCTTAGCCATGAGATTGAAATATTCATTAGGCTTTCGGCCTTCAAGGCCCTTATTGAAAAGAAATATGGTCATCACATTCAAATATTTCAGATAAATAATGAATTTAAGTATGTAAATAAATAGTGCATCAAATTTTGTTCTTTAGGAGTTCAAATGCAACACATTATCCCCTATACATCATTGCAAATAGGTGGGGCGGTTGGTCGAAAGAAAGAATCAAAATGAAAAAAATCCTAATCGCATGATTCAATTCAAGAATATATCCCCTAAGTTTTGGGTTCAATCCATCCACTGTGCAAATTGCATATTGAATTACAGTCCTACAAATAGAGTAACACCAAAAGACGAATAGAGAAAACAAAAGCAAGATGTTAGCAATTTTTGGGTGTTTGGGTGTGATGCTTGGGCTCATATTCCATATGAGAAGAAAGTTTTCAATCCAAGGGTCAAAAATGCATATTTACTAGCCACTCTAAAGATGTAAAAGGGTGTTTCCGCTATGTACCACACATCATAGAGGTGATTCATGGTAGAGATGTTCAATATCATTAATGATTCTAAGCATGCAATCCTTAATTGTTTCTAGTGCCATCTTTGACCCATGAACCAAACTCTCCTTTTACTTGTTTTCCAACTTCTTTGACCACTTTTTTGTGTTTTGGATATTAGACTTTCTTCTAATGAACATGGTGAGGAGGAACTTATTGCTCCCCCTTCTCCTATACTTGTCACTACTAGTCCTCTTCTAGCTCGACTACTTCCTAGATGGTTTTGGAAACTCAAGTATTTGTTGGTTCTATGGTTGGTGATCTTATTTCTCCTCTCTATCCTCATTCTTATATTTGGCATGCCTCCTCTACTCTCATGGCTTAGGACTTGAATATTGTAGATCCAAAAACCTTTCAAGAAGCATCTAGTCAACAAGAATGGGATGGAGCAATGAATTAAGAGTATCCTTCATTCTTGACAAATGATACTTGGGATTTAGTTCCTCTCCATTGTTAGACATTAAACAGAGGAATAACTTCAAAACTTTATTGCTTTTAATTAACCAAAAACATTGATATATACAAAGTATCATGATTGTTTGTTTCATCTTCTAAAAGGCCAATGTCTCTTCCTATTCTAACTTTTCATGTTTCCTCTTTCTAGATATTTACAACATTTCAAATCCCTAAAGGATTAGGTGTCTATCATTCCCCACCGTAATCTAAAAGGGTGTTTGTGAGAATTATGCAAAGAGATGAAGTACGAATACCAATGGTTGAATGTGCTCTTTGAATCTAATAGTTTTTGGATAACCACAAACCAAATGGCTAGCAAAAGTTAATGTCTTCTATTAAATAATGGTTGAATGATGATCATAAACTAATGTCTAGTAGAGCCCTTTAGTCTTATATTAAATGGTGGTTTAAGGATGACCACAAACTAAGTGGATTATGGACTATGGCTCTGGCTGCAACTCTAACTATAACATTCCAAAATTGCAATGGGAAACAATGTAATTAGCATATTTAGATAATTTATCTTTCACTGGGTTTGATGCTTTGTCTCTTACCTTATTTTTTACCTTTCTTGTCTTTAATCTTCTCCCAAGGATTCTACATGTATTCGCCTCATGTCCATTTCTTCCACATTGGTTACAGTGAATATCATATCTCTTTCTTCTTTTACTGCATCTCTAAAATAGTCATTTGATAGATTCTTTCATTTCTGAGCACAACACATTGTTTCTCTAGTGGACTAAGATGCCTTCTTCTAAAATATTTCTCACATTATCTAACTTTTTACACCATGGAGTCAAATGTGATGGACTTCATTTGGCTACTAGGTTGTAAGGATTTAAGATAGTGAGAGTGTGTAGGGTAGAGGACATTGATGAAGGTTGCAAGAGGAATGTTTATCTCCTCTCCAATGGCATCTATGCCATGCATGATAGCTTTGATCTTAGAGGCTAAACTCATGGGACCATCATCCTTAAACTATGGATTGAGGAGCTTCACCAACAATTGTACAAGTTCTAGTTCTAAGGAGAGTCATACAAGTCGTACAAGTGAGAATCATACAAGTCCCATTAAGGCATAAGTTTTCTTATGTTTGTTCTTTTGAATGACACGCTGCTTAGTTAATGTAGGCTTGGTAGGTCTACTAGGATTACATTGCACATCTCCTTCAACTTTTTCTTCAACCTCTTCACAAATCCCATCCCATAAATGGTTAAAATTAGTGTGTTTTTTTATATTTTAAACCTATTATAGGTTTTTTTTTTTCCATTTGATACTATGTCCACAACATAAATGCAAGAATGCATATTCACATTATGGGAATTTTGAGGTGAAAAACATGTCCCAAATGAAAAATGTACTAACAAAATAAACTTTAAGAGAACCAATAGGATTCAAGATGATGATGTCATCCCCAGGGGAGAATATTTTTGGAGGAAAAGAAGAAAATACTTTTTTTAATTCTCAGCCAATAAAAGAGCCAGAGTAGAAAGGCAGCGTAATACCCAAGAGAGGTGACACATAAGTGCAAGAGTAGAGAGGCATTGTAATACCCAGGAGAGGTGACACGGAAGTTGCACAGGGTGATGCAGTTGAATGCAGAGGCCATCAGAGGGTGACATACATGTTGGAAATTATACTAAGAGGGGGGGTGAATTAGTATTATGAGATCAATAATTTTATTTCCAAAACTGATTTATATATGTTACTTCTGTGAAGTGAACTAGTGTGTACACGCAACTGTGAATATAGAAACCAGCGTATACCCAAAAAACTTGTGATTTAGACAATTTATCATGTGTTGATCTTTAACCAGTGCATTAGTAACTTATTAAACAATGCAGGAAAATAGAATAAGGGATCACACATAAGCAACACACATGAACACCAAGATTTAAGGTGGAAACCCAATGTGGGTGAAAACCACCTACTACTGTCGTCTCTATCTTCTTTTAATAATAAGAAAATATGTTTACAATCTTGTACTGGTGCAGACTCATGTCAGTAAGCAGGCACCCACCTGCAGAAGGCTACAACCTTCTCTCGTTTTCCAGCTTCTACTAGAAGGGAGCTACAACCCCCTAGCTCTTGTACTAGGCAATGTGATTACTAGTACATAGGTGCCGGCCTACAAAAGACTACGACCTTCTCTCTTCCTCCAGGGACCACGTTTCATAAATTTTCAGACTAGATGCTCTTGGTACACAACAATACACATCAAGGCCTCGTTTCATCAAATTTTCATATTGGACCCATCAGAAACTTTGTAACTCAAACTGCATCAACCAACAATCAGTTAATCTGAGCAATCAAATCACTATCATTAGAATACTGTGCTGAAGCCAGGAATCAACTGCAACCTCAAAAATCATGCATCAGAATGTACATGCTACTTTACTGAACCCAATCTGCGTGTATACGCTACTTCCTGTGATCAAACTTGTGTATACCTTCAAAATTACTGAAACACTAAACTTTTGAATCAAGTCTGTACAAACCAGCAATATACTGACCATGTACTGTCTATTTACAGAGCTTTACATAGGTAGTAGCAGAGATCACCCTTCTCACTTATACAATCAGCCAATCAGATATCAAATTCCTTGTTCATTCAGTTTTACATTCAGATCTAAGAAGACTTCATTGACAGACAACAGTAAAACAACAACACTAATCTAATAGATCGGCCATCCTTGAACATCAAGCTTTTCTTTTGCATACGCTACTTGGAAGAGTCGAACCAATGTGTATACACACCTTCACCAAAGCAAACCAACGTACAAAGCTGCAAATACTTACTTCATAACTTTGCTACACTTCCAGACTTCAGACAAACCCAAATCATGATATATAATGAATAAAACAGGTGTACATAATCAGATCTAGCCCAATATCAGATCATTCAATAATAATTCATTTCAGGTCTCATGATCCTGATCCAATATTGAATTCAAGGTGCACAAAGTGTTTCAGATCAAATCACGAACATAGTTCCTGCAACATAAAACATACTTCAGATAGACGTATTCCTTAGAAACCCATACACTTGCACATTTTCTTTTTATCTAACACTTCATAAGATATTATTCCTTGTGCACTTAGCCCTTTTATCTTCTCCTCCTTATATACTTAGATCCTTCATCAATACCTTGGACCAAAACCACTTAGGACCAATACCTTGGACCAAATACCCAGGGTCAATACCTCGGACCAAAACCTTGGACCAAATACCTCAGACCAAAACATTGGTTTTCCAACATGTACACGCTTTTCCTCCTGTAGGAGTGCGTGTATACATATATACTCTTTTTTTTCTATGTACCAACGTGTATATGCTATTTTGACTAAGTGGACCTACTTATACTTCTTAAATTTCTTTTCATCAGCCTTTTCCTTTACCTTCTTTATTCTGATCAATAGACCTTAGTTCCATCCTCCTGTTCTTCTGTACCACTACCCTGTTATCTCTGAATATATCTGTTGTACTGTGAGTTGCCTTTTACCAAAACTGAATTGACCTGTGAGTGAGTTGCCATCAAGGACAACACTTGTATCATAATGCAAACATCAGAGCCTCCCAGAGCTGAGGATCAATCACTATTTCTCCAGTGATAGGGTGAGATCATTTCACTAGTATTTTGTCTAGTATTTTCTCTGTAAGGGATTGTTAGTTGAGCATTCTATATTTGTATTCAGAATTTTCTCATGCATAATAATAAACCCTCAGAGTCGTTGTACTAGTTTTCCTTCATTGGGTTTTTCTGGGGACTATTTTGTCCAAAAATAATTGTGTCGATGTATCTTGTTCTTTGCTCAGTTTTTTGTTCCCCTGTAATCAAATATTAAAGTAGTGTAGTCTGCAAAAGTAATTTGCTTCAGTATTCAAAGAATAACTTGATGAATGTATATTAAAATCAAGTAGGTGAAGTAGATTCATATTAGCTGCAGTAGGGGTTCCTTGAGGATTAGGAATTTTCACAAACTTCAATACCTTTCATTAACTAAAATCATTGATATATACAATGTATTATGAATCTTTGTTTCTGTAGAAAATCTTGTAGATTCACAAACTCATGCACTGTACTAAAGCACAGGACAAGAATCTACTTCTACTTTCAACCAGCGGAATCCAATAGATCGATGAAAACAATATGAACAAAAAGAAGATAAATCGATGGCACATAACACAATATGTATTTGGTGAAAGCCACTACTCAAAACCCCACTATTTGTGTTGCATATATCAGAAATATGAGTGAAGATACAAAACTTATTCTCACTAGAACAATTCTGCACAAGTATGCTCAACTCTCTCAGCTCACAAGCTAGCTCAAGCCAAATCCTTAGCCTATTCAACAACTCTCCAAGCCCCTATTCTCTTATGTAATTCCTAGGATGAATAACCTGTATTTAAAGGGAATTCATGCTTCCAAAACAAAAAAATTCAAACATAGGATCAATCTCTGATGCATGCATGATATTTACACTCCCGTAAATAATACCATTGATAGTACATTTTCCCTGCACTCTAGTCTCGATTGGGTCTTTCTCTGAACTGACATGCATGAGTTTCTCATGAGGGAATCTTCAGTTAACTAGAGTAGCACTAGTGGATGCATTAGTGAACCAACTAACTGTTAGTCCTCTATTAGTTCCAAAAACAATTTAAAACTAATTTAACTTAACTTAACTCAGTAAACTAAGTGATTTAATTTCCAACTCAATTTAAACTCATACTGGAGCCCTAAAAATTAGGGATAACATATACATGACTATAGAAAGACTTCCAACTCGAAATTCCTAAGCTAATTAAGTTAATTAAACTTAATTAACTATTTACAAGTTGCTATGAGAATAGAATTTGATTTTAATTCTTAGTTTAATTCAAGGACAAATTAAACTGGAATTTTGTGTTGTCATTTCTCAACACTCCCTCTCAACAAGAAAGGGATTATCAACTACCCCGATCCTGTCTCTGTGAAACTCAAATTTACATCTTGAAAATGCCTTTGTCAAAATGTCATCATCTTGCTCCTCCGTGGGAATGTACTCTAACAACATAATCTGCCATAATACACAATCTCTGAGATGATGATATCATATATCGATATGCTTGGACCGATCATGAAAAAATGGATTTTCAGAGAGTTTGATACAACTATGATTATCACAGTAAATCACAGTTGGATCCATCTGCTGACCAAACATACCAACCAGGATCTTCCTCATCTAGGTAGCCTCACATTCTGCTTGAGTCGGAGCCATGTACTCTGCCTCTGCTGAACTAAGTGCAACCGATCTTTGTTTCCTGTTATACCAAGAAACTACTGCTAACCCAATACGAAAGATCCCTCCTGATGTGCTATTCCTGTCTAATGGACTCCCTGCCCAATCTGCATCAGTGAAAGCTTGAATCTTCACTCCCTTTGTTTGTCTGCACCATAATCCAAACTGAGAAGTGTCCCTGAGGTATCTCAACACATGTTTTTCCACCTTCCAATATAGCTTGGTAGGCCTAACCATCGCTTGACTAAGCTGGTTAATTGCATAGCACATATCCGGTCATGTTTTCACTAAGTACATGAGTGAACCCACAAGCTGTCTGTAAACAATAGCTTCCACTACTTCCCATGAAGTAGCATCCTCCTTCCTCCATTTACCTGCTAGAGGAGTCTTCATGGGTTTGCTCCTCTCTATGTGTAATCTCTTGAGTATCTCATTGGCATACTTGCCCTGAGACACAAACAACTCCCCATCTCCCTGCCATACCTCCATGCCAAGAAAGTGATGAATGAACCCCATGTCTTGTAAGGTCCTCTTTGCAAAACTTCATCAGCTAATCATCACCTGTCAGTATGAGATCATCAACATAAAGTACAATGATCAACATCTTACCTTCCACTACTATGTGGTATTTATTCGCATCCACTTCACTCTTTGTAAAGCCCAACCCGGTGAAGTAGTTGTCTATCCTGGTGTACCAAGCACGAGGTGCTTACTTCAACCCATACACCACTCTATTGAGTCGGCACACATGCGACTCATGGTCAAAGGTCTCAAAACCTCCATGTTGCTCTATGTACACCTCTTCCTCAATTATGCCATTAAGGAAGGCTGCCTTCACATCCATCTGAAGTATCTTCCAACCCATCTGTGCGGATAGTTCCAATATAGATTTGATTTACGAGTACCTTGCAACAGGGGTAAAGGTCTCATCATAGTCAATCCCCTCTACCTACGAAAATCCACAGGCCAAAAATTTAGCCTTATGCTTTTCCACACTACCATCTGCAGCTTTCTTTACTTTGTAAAGCCAATGGGAGCTCACCATTGACTTTTCCTCTAGTCACGGGACCACATCCCGAACACTGTTACAAACTATGGAGTCATACTCCTCCACCATGGCATCAACCCAAACCAGTTGTTGCACTGCTTCCTTAAAGGAAGATGGCTCTGTCACAACACATTCGCCCATAAGAGCCATGTATCCAGTGTACCTTTCACGTGACCTCTTTTGTCTGTGCTAAGAAGTGGGTGCTCCCACATTCTCCCGTGCATCATCTAACAATCTGGTAGCCTCTCTGGTGCGCTTTTTTCCCTATCTAGAAGACTCTTCCTGAGTGGATGTCTCCACTCCCGCATCCTCTGCATGTGGCTGGTACACATCAATTTGAGGTTCCTCAACCTTAGGAGCTAAAAGCTTGCCATCTGCATGTAGCTCAAGCTCCCTCTCAAGGGAAACTCTCACGGCCTTCTCTTCATCGAATCTGACATCCTTGCAAACCACTGCCATCTTGCTGGTCGGCAAGTACACCCGATAGTTGTGAGGTGTATCAATGTACCCCACAAATATCCGCAACTCCGTTGTCGACTCAAGCTTCTTCCGTGCATCTTTGGTCACATGGTAATATATCAATGACCCAAAAATCTCGAAGTGACCAACATCTGGCCTCTTACAGGAATAAGCCTCCTTTGGTGTCTTCATCTCAAGTATCCAATGTGGGCTATGGTTCTAAACATAAACTGTTGTGTTGCATGCCTCAACCCACAAGTGTAGTGGTAGGCCTGGATCATGAAACATTGCCCCTACTATGCTTCTATTCTTCCTCTCGGCCACCCCATTCTACTAAGGGTTATGGGGTGTCTTCAACTCCCGTTTAATCCCTTCCACTGCACAGAAGTTCTTAAACTCATTTAAGACATACTCATCACTGTTATCACTCTGTAGAGCATTAACCTTCTTTCTCGACTCTTTCTCCACCAATACTTTAAACTCACAAAACTTTGTGAAAGTTTGATCCTTTTTCTGCATGAAAAATATCCAGCATTTATGAGAATATCCATAAAAAAATATAACATAATACCTGTGTTTGGTCGTGGATGTTGTTGTAGTGTTTTCTTCTCAAAGATCTACGAAAAGAACCCACTTAAGACTGTGGATGACAAACAATCTCAACAATATAAATGGCTGCTAAACATTGTAGATTTTCATTGTAGACCAGATATACAAAGAATAGTTTTATTATAACACCTATGAAGGGAGCAAATAAATGTTCCCAGTCCCCCTCTATGGGATGGGTTTTTGGCTATCCTCAAACATCTTCAGCTTGTGTAGAGTCTCTCTCCTCTATAATGTGTAAACCCAACAAAAATATGTTGTGCGACAATGAAAATAATCATAGTTACAATAGTGAGTGAAACAATGAAAATAATAAAAAATGAATAATGAATGGAAAACCCTTCTATTTATAACAAAATATTGAGTTATCCTAGAATAATGAGCAATAATAAAATATTTATTGATCCTATTCTTGGAATAACCACTTGGAATATTTTATTATATTTGTTTATGAGGGAAAAAGTATTTAAACTTTTATTTAGAAATAATAAATAAATAAATGATTTATTTATCATCTCAAGGAATTACTTAAGGAATAATAAATAAATAAGGATTTATTTGATTATTCCTAAGGGATTTAGTCAAATTTAACAAAGAATAATAATTAATTAGTGATTAATTAATTATTCTTAGAGAAAAATAAGATAATTAATGATTTATCTGTTTATTTTTCATGATTGAGTCAAATATGACAAGGAATAATGATTGAACAATGGTTTAATTAATTATTCCCGGAAGAAATCAAATAAATAGTGATTTATTTAATTATTCTTCATGGTTTTAAGTATAAATTACTTAACAAATGTGGTTTATTAAGTAATTTCTCACAGTGAAAGCAATTTTACTATGGTAAAATTGGCTTTACATGGTGTACTTCGATCCATCTAGTAGATTAGGCTAGAGGATCAATTTTTTGGTGATAACAGATTTCCCCCCAATGTACGAGTGTTAGGAGAAAAACATATGACCAAAGTATGTTGTAAAGAAACAATCACTAGACAACACAAGGGAGTCAGAGAGCGAGAGAGAGACCAATAAAGTTGAATTGAAAGAGGATAAGGACATAGGGGGCGAGACTAATGTAAGTCTCCTTTTATGTTGTTGTACCAGACCTAAATGAGGTGGGGGAGGCATACCCATACCCGTCGAGATAACTTAGTACAAAAATAATGGTTCGCTTAGAAACATAAAACCGAGTAATGAAGTACATGCTGGCATAACAGAGCCATAAAATAATACAATGTGTCCCATATACATAATGCACCTGGAAAAATATGAGCCAAGGCTGAATACAATAATATCTGAGTATATGAGATACAAAGTCCCTTCCCTCAAAAAATGGGTGGGAGGGAGGGTAGAACAACTAGAGATGCCCCGCTAAATAGGGAAGGGCTCTGCAAAACTGAATGGATCATCTAAAGGAGACGTGCATGCTATGAACACTGCGATCAGTAGGAACCGAACCCATCAACTCTACGGAACTGCATCTGAGGTTGTAGCATAATAGGAATGCATCCGGGCATGTGGGGGGATACCTGAAGGGCCACCCCCTCATGAGGTCTGAAACATCTCACACACACCCAGGAATCACTGGTACAATCTGTTACATCACTGGACTATCAAGTGTATGAATCAGGAACATGAAACAACCAAGTCAAAGGTAATTAATGAGTCCCTTTGCTCGATCCAAGGCATTGAACAAGAATGGAAGTTGGAACCAAGATACACAGCCCTCTAGGCCGTTCTTCTGGAATAAATGAGCTGATGTCAACATAATAAGGCCCGCGATAGGTGAGGCAATGAGGATACTCAACTAAGGCACGAGGGTAAATAGTAATGTGACTGATGGACTGACACCAGGGATAATGGAAAACGTGGCACTGAGGGACAAACAGAGGACTTCCCTTGTCAGATCATAAAGTGTATGGCTGACCTGGCAGAGACTGGCTCAACTCTATAGGGGATGGGGATAGTATGACTAGAGGAAAAAATGAGCAACGCAGGATAAATGGTATGCAAATATGGATGGAATGTTGTGACATGATATAATGGGACATGAAACAGACTCCATGGATGCAAGGGTGACCCATTGCAGATGCTTTGAACAAGGGTGACTCGATGCACAGACTAGGCCCGGTGGGGACCATGAAAACATGAGTAAAATATGCTTATTCATGACGAAAATTGACACGTGGTACGACACGTACTAATGGAAAGTGTTCCCTAAGGTACAAGTGTCGAGTGTGAATAAATTTGATTTTGATAGGCGACGAAGTGACCCTTCTTGAAAAAGTGACTTCCTGGTGAAGTGTCAAATCATCAAAAATTGAGGAAGACCCATTATAGTACTTGAGGGGAGCTTTCCATGGTTCATCAAATGGAGCTATAGTCTGGTCGTAATGTGCGACAGAAAAACTGTGGGTTTTCCTATAAAAGGGCATTTTCCCTCCAATTTGAGAGGAGGAGAAGACCCTAAATCTTGTGGAGATCATAGTGGACAACCCAACAATCAGAATCAGGATCTTTTATTTTCAGGCAGGTGGCCTTACTTGTCTAAATATGGCCTTAATGATTCTTGGAATGATGGTTCCTGGCGAAGAGTCAAGGGAAGAGAAAAACGAGAATGAACTACCAGAGAAGGTCTAGAATCATCCTCACCTACTAAGTCAAACATGGGGACTCTGTGGACATGGAGTAGAATATTTGAAGAGATGGTATCAAATGTCTATGATAAGCGATGTACATATGGCTCGCCGGAGAGGCCGGTAGGACAAACTATCCAAGGAATGGGAGGATAATTTACCGTACCTAGATCTAGTGGGATCTAGGCCAAGACTTAACTAAGAAAATGGCTAGGGGAAAACCATCATGCCACCAAGCATGGGATATTGATCTGGTATGCAAAGGTGGGAATGATGCCCCCTTAGCAGGAGGAGTTTGTGGAGCGCCATTGTGTTCTGAGTGCTCGAAAAAAGGGATTCAAGCATCTCGGTCCAACTTGGCACAAGATCCTCCAAAGGAGATGTAGGGGCCTATGTGCCCCCTAGTATGATATGGGCGTACTGGATGTATTTATGGTGGTGGACTCCAAATACTTATATGATACATAATAGGATTATGCATTTTATATGATGATAATGGTTTTCCAGTTGTTTTGTTTATGGTTGTCTTCTATGGTATACATGTGATAAATGCCAATCTAGAATGTTATTTGCAATGGCATCTACATAGTTATTTTGGGCTCTAGGAACATGACTGAATGTAATGGTTTCAAATTCACGTACTGTTGTGGCCAGCAACAACCCCTCTTCTTATTTAGTTTTATTTCTAATACTAAATAAGTGGGGACCTTTATCCATAAAATTCAAAAAATAAATTAGGACTTGCATTTCCTTTTTGAATAAATATTACTATCATAAAACCTAGGAGAATACCCGAAAATCCCAAAAAGACTTGAGTTTTGTGATAAGTTCGAACAAAGCCATTCCCTTAATAAAAAGCGTCGCATCGCAAAAAGGTAAAGGATGCCTTCCTACAAGCAGAATCCTAAGATTGCAAAATCGCGATGCGAGATCACCCATCAAAAGACCCTCATCACATCGCATGCCTCAAATATCACTTAAGCTGAAATGCCTCAAACCACCGATATGCGATGGCGAATCTCGCAAATCGCATTTCGCAGAAAACACATTGTAACAGATAATTGCCACACGCAACGAATTTGTGATATTGTGATCTGCGATATTGTGAAGCAAATCGCAAAATCGCCTTATCACAGATCTGTAGGGCTCGTTGTTCGAGAAAGCTTTTTCCATAAACCGATGCCCAGTTATGCACGTTAATGTTAATTAATGAGTTAGTTGGCAATCATTAATGAAATATGGTTTTGATCTGATCGAGGAGCCATTTCATGTAAGGTGATATATTTTATATGTTTTCGGCATTTAAAGCTTTCCTGTCACCTTTTTCTTATCATTATTCTTGCCTCATTTGTAAACTGCAGGAGCGAAAAGCAGAGAAGTGTACATAGCAGTGTTCAGGATATTATGGGAAAGAAGGGTAAAGCTCCAAGTTCTGAAGATAAAGAGATGATGCCCTTATACACAGACACCACCTGTAATAGAGATGTTGGTATTACTACTTGGGAAGGCATGTACAGTCTACTCGAGGAATAAAATCCCATGGTAATGGAGGTTATAGTGACTGCAGACTTGCGCGGGTCTTCTGAGGCGTCTATTATAGAACTAGCATGTTCTTTCTTGCACCGGATAGCGGCGAGGCCCAAAATTATTCCATACACGAACATGGTCAAATGGGTATTGGATAGTACTGATATCACGAATAGATAATTTAAGACTCAAAGCCAAGAACGTACGAAGTCGTTCTTTCCACAAAATTTAAGGTTTATATTAAAAGGCGCACAAGAGGTAAAAAGTAGCATCAGGGAAGCTCGGATCAAGAAACCGAGGCAATTTCTGAGGCGCGATTATGCTAATCGCACATCGCCAGGAAAAACCTCTTAAAATCGAAAGCCTCTAATCGCTCAATCACCTATAAGCTCAGAAATTTGTAGGAAAAAAGTGCTAAAGGCAGAAGGTAAAACTTGAACTCAAAACCAGTGGTATTTATCTTCAAATAGTATGTAAATATCTACCAAATGTACAACATCTACAGACAAGCTGGAGACAAAAGGCTCAAGAAAAAGTAGAGTCCATCAAAAGGTTAACCAAGTTGAATTGGGATTCTTACTAGACGTACTTGGTAAAACCACACAGCCAGTGCATGACTCTCAAATGTATCATTAATTTTGCCGAGAAGATGGTGCCAGCTCTT
Source organism: Pinus tabuliformis (assembly GCA_031772625.1). Classification (NCBI taxonomy): domain Eukaryota; kingdom Viridiplantae; phylum Streptophyta; class Pinopsida; order Pinales; family Pinaceae; genus Pinus; species Pinus tabuliformis. The sequence continues at coordinate 424,792,626 of CM062820.1, read as the reverse complement.
ACTGATTCCATTTTCGTAGGATAGCTAAAGTCGGAAGTCGGCCAGCCAACTCTCCTCAAGAAAATGTTGAATGCTTGCGACTACAAGGAACAGATACATAGATAGTTAGTTATTAGTTTTAGTTTTAGATTCAGTTTTAGTTTTAGTTTTGCTTTATTTTTGCCTAAAATGAGGACGGTCATTTAAACCGTATCCTACATTTTTGTAATAAATTATTTTTAGATTTAGCTAGTAGTATTTAAACCCTTCTCATGCATTTAGAGAAGGGTCTTGAAATTTATCAAAAACTTGTCCTCAGAACATGCACTTTTGCACCCTCCGAGGAGGTTTTGATGAATGAATGGAACAGGATTTATTGATATCTACGTTTAATATCTACCACTGATGCTGCGCTTTTGTACTCTTAGTGGATGTTGGATTAAGAAGAGATAGATCATTATTGCTGGAGCTCATGAGTAGAACTAGTTATAAATGGTACTTTTATCTCTTAACAAATTCTGCTTATGTGTTATGGTGATATTCATGTTCAGTTATTTATATATGAATGCTTAAATGCTTGAGTTATCATTTGGCACTTTTGTATGGTGATAGCTATTTATTTATGCTTAATATATGCATGACTTATTATGCGATATGTTTTTCACAACTTTTCGACTAACTTTTTATACGAAACAGTTCATCTTTATTGAATTCTTTTCTTATAGCGATTGAATGATCTTTATTACCAATTGCTGTAGAAATTATTTTAGATCACATAATTGAAAGATCAAATCCTGGGGTAGTTTTAGAATTAGATATTTCTGTTTATTAGAATACAATTGCATGTCGTTAAATTAGATTTAGAATAAAAGCATTTTACTTAGAAGTTATTAGAAAGGAAATATCAATTCTCAACACACACACACATAAATTGGGAAACTGGTCCCATATCCCCAGTCGGACCCACTACACCAAATGGAAAAGGAGCTGCTAACCAAGGTCCGGACTGGGTGGGTATCCCCCTTGTTGTAGACCCGATTTTCGGGGCTGCAACACGTACCAACAACTTAACTCATAGATATTTTCTAATTAGGACTTGGTTATGCACATGATACACACCATTCAATTGCATGACAAGTAGTAAGGAATCTAAACGAACATGAAGATGAAGGATCCGATGAGTGAGGGTATCGACTAACAAACCTATCACGCATCATATTTCGCTTGATTATTGGTGGAAGATCCAGTGCACATGTTGTTTGAAAGGACTAACGTATGCAAGGGGGTAAAAATGGCCTAGGCTGCCGAGGCTAGATTCCAGGAGAAGCGACTCGCACCATCTGCATGACCGATACACGATGTGGATGATGGATCCATCTGAAAGGAGCAAAGACAACAAGTGAGAGGATGCAATCTACCTAACTTCATGACAGAAATAAAGACACACAAATCAAAGGGATGAGCAAAATTTCTTGAGGTAGAGCGCATGAGGAGAATTAGGAAGGGAATGGCCTTCAAAATCCTCTAAAGAAATGCCCCTAAGTGCAAGGGTAATCAGGGATAGACATAGCTTCCACGGTGTCCTCATCAGACTGGAAGATGGACAAACAGGAGGAAGACTGACTAGATGATGCGACAACATTACTTGGTGCATCAACCTGAGAAAGAAGGTTCACATACGCATTGTCTTGATTGGTGGACGATGAGATGGTAGATGGAGGATCTACGGATGTTGAGACCTGAGATTTTGTCGAAGGAGGTTCGATAGAAGAGCGTGCAAAAAACTCATAAAGGTTTTCCTGCGAGGAACTCAAGGATGACGACAGGTAAAAGATATGGCCTGTGGTGTCCGTCATCTCGACATTGGGGGGAGGGATCACAATGGTGGGACCAGAGTCTCCTTGTTCTAGTTTAGTTGTACTAGAATCCACGGGTAAAGGAGTAGGTGATCCACTACGAGTGGTCTCGTATTCGCGAAGCAGCTGAAGGCAATCACGAAATTCATCGAGACGAGGGAAACAATGGGAATAATGACCATGATGATCACACAAGGCACACGGGTGATTTCTGCGTATCGTTTTGAGTTTCTTGGTTGGTCTCGGTAAGGTAATTTGGACCTCAGGGATATTTGATGCAGGGAACACTTCATGAACCAAAGGTTTGAGACGAGGAAGCTCGGGACAATTATTGGTGGCATGCCCAACAACCTTACACAAAGCACACGAAGGTGACGATTTTGGGGCCTTGGGGGCTAGAGGAGCTTGGGGAGCCTTGTCCTTCGATTCTTTCCTCTTGGCTTGCCTGGATGATTTCGCAACAAGAGTGGGTTCATGTTGAGGTTGTGATGGAACTGGAGCAGCGGCAGGGGTCGTAGGGATCGATTGAACCAGGGTCAAAGCGTAATATGGTCTGAGTTGACTAGGTAGAGTGTTCGATGGGTGATCAATGTACCAGATTAGGATCCCCAAAGTCATATTATAGAGGACCAACGAAGCCATGACAGGGCTAGAAAATACTCCTAGAGGGGGAAATAAGAAAGGTATCTGGCTTGCAGGGTAATGTCCTGACGGAATAGCTCCTGGATGGTTGAGACCTGGAGGAACGGTTCCTGGTGGCAACATAGGAGAGACACCCACCAAAGGAGGAGGTCTTGGGTGGGTGGATCCATATGGCTCGATTGAGATGGTAAGAATAGGGTGCTGAGGAGCTGGCTATTGATCAGAGGTATTGACCTCATAAGAATCCATCATGAAGATTGGTAGTCACTCGGACCAGAAGGTTGGGGGGTGGGCTACTTGACCCGGTTGAGGTTGAGCAGCAACAAATCCTTGCTGAGGGAAAGGATTTGTAAGCACTGCCAGTTGAGATGGCGTAAGATTCTGAGGCAATTTTTGACCTCTAGAAGATGCTTGAGCTTCCCACATTTGGTGCATATGGGGTAAGAGAGGAAACTCATGTGTATAATGGCCATGTACACCACAAAATGCACAAGGCTTGTTCGTACGAATAACCTTGTTCTGCTTAGGTTGGTTGCCCTATTGTTGTTTGTTAGTGTTAGGCTGGTTCCCCTGGGGTTCACTAGGTTGATTACCTTGATTACCCTGGTTACCCTTGTTACCTTTTCCCTTATTCTTTTTCTTTGAATTTTGGGGATTGGTAGCACTCTGCTGTGCAAACACTTGACCCTGAGGGGGCAGTGGCTGCTGGGGCTGAGGATGCACGGGAGATTGCGACGCTAATGCTTGAGGGGATGGAGCGTTAGGTTGTGCATAAGGAGGAGCAACGATTTGGTAGACAGGTTCAGGTCCTGAAAACATGTTGCTAGCAGGAGGGGCATAAGTGTTAGAGGAACTAGTGCCCCTTTGTAGATAACCATAACTTTGACGAGTATATGGCGAAGGATGTGAAAGGGTTCCAATGATACCTTCCGTGGCGTGAGATGCCCCTGGTGCATTGGATCTTCCAAGACAAGGGAGGTCTGCAATGATGGTATAGACATAACCTGATTGTGCATAAATCAGGTCGTACCTCAGAGCGGTTTGGAGAGCCTCTTCCTCGGTCTAAGGAAAATGGGACACGACATCTTTTACAATGGGTGCTAAAAGGCTCCTAGGAAACCAATCTATATAGACACGATCTTCGAAGGGTGGGGCATGACATGTGCTCCTCCTTCTACGCAACTCTTGAACATGGTCAGAAAGGTGAGTGGCGGAGGACTAATAGAATGAGGTCAATAGCTACATACCCGTGTCATACTAGAGAGATAACTGGAAATATGAGAGGAATGCTTTAGCAAGTGTCATGAAAATGGAATAAGATGCGGCGGGTTGGTCTACATACCATTTTGCAACGTCTCCAGTGAGTGTGCATTGGAATAGTTGAAGAAAAATGGAGTCATCAGTTATGGAGTTGGATGAACACCACATGTGGAAGGATTGAACATGGTTGGTAGGATCCTATCCAGCATTACCCTCAAACTTCGGGATGTCTGAGGGAAGCTTAGTCGGCATAGAAGGCTAACCAACATCGTGGTGTATGGGGTCATTTATCAACTAGTTAAAGTCCGGTAGACTTAACCCATCCATAAAGGATAGCATGGGGGATGCCAGAAAGTTTCCTGAGACTGTTCCGCTTGACATGACCACCAGGATAGAAATGGAGCCAACACCAGGTTGGGTTCTTGCACCAGCTGTGGGTCTAGACATGGTGATGATATGCGGTGAAGGAGGCTCAGACTTAGATGAGGAATCAGATGAACTAGGAGAAGAGTCAGTATGGAGAATCAGAGGGCTATGAACTTGAACCCAACAGGGAGGGGTAATTTGCCCAAGAAGGAACTGGGGATGAAGGCCTAATAGTCTCCATGACAAACGCCTTGGTGGCACAATGGTGGTAAGACACACGTGACATGGAAATGGTGAAGGGAGAACAACAATATGCCTTTGTCTTGATGAGGGGAGATAAATTTATTATGTTAAGTCTTGGCTTGGCGGTGTAAACCAAGCGCCCTTCGCTTAAGGTGCGCTTGTGTGTGAAAATGTATTTATTGATTAAGCCCAGGTTGTGTTTCTAAAAAAGAAAAAATCTTGCTGAAAATAAATTGAAATTAATAATAGAAAATGAACAACAAAACAATTAACTAAACTCCACCCAAACTAGGTTTGCAAACATTGTGTTGGTTGGTGGCTAAATCGATGGAAAATACACTAAAATGGTCAAGGGATCTAAATTTTGGTGTGAGTGGGGTCAAGTGACACTGAGCTGCTGGAAGGTGGTGCAACAACAACAAAAAACCAGAGTGGAAGATCATTGCAAAAAGATAGGGAGATGGATGTAACACCTAAGGCAATCGATGGGACCCTAAGGAAAATGACCAAACAAGTTTAAATGTGAAACTATGGATGGTAACAACCTATCTTAATAGATCTGAACCAAAAGGGTACAAATCTGGAAAATGGGGCTAAAAGTGCTGCAAAAACTCAGATTACTCACTCAGCTAAACTCCTCCTAGAAAGGTGGAAGCGTACCAGAAGCACTAGGGGAGGCTAAATTCAACTTCGATGAGTAAATTAGAGTGTATCAAGGCCTAAGCGGGATGAGACAAAGGTCAGACAAGTCAATAGACAACTCTTTGCAAAACCTAGAAACAAATCTGAGAAAAACCCTAAAACCCAGAAATCGCAGGTACTGACCCGTTTTCCTGTAGGGATCGAACATTTTGGGCTGATAAGTGTGCTCTAGCCTCCATATCACACTTTTTGGGCCAAAATGTGCGATTTATGCTCCATGGATCCCGGTCAGCAAATCTCAGACAAAACTACTACCTTTGTCGTGGCTAGTTCCTGTGACCTACGGAAATGACCAAAAAGCTTGCGGAAGTCAGAATTTTAATAGGTCTAGGGTTAAAAAACTAGGAAACATTAATAGAATTGGAAAAATAAGTAACCCTAAGCTAAAAACCGAAGGTCATCCAAGTTTCTGGATCTGAAGTATAAAACTCAGCAGAGTCGCCAATTTTTTTGTAGTGTTTTCTTCTCAAAGATGTACGAAAAGAACCCACTTAAGATTGTGGATGACAAACAATATCAACAATATAAATGGCTGCTAAACATTGTAGATCTGCAACAACTGATTGAAACAAAAGTTGCCAAAGTCCGGATCTATGCGACAATCATAGTTAAACAAAAAAAAAGAGTAATAACTCTAATCATCCAATGGAAACCAAATATACAAAGAATAATTTTATTATAACACCTGTGAAGGGAACCAACAAATGTTACCGAAATATGGTGTGCGACAATGAAAATAATCAGAGTTACAACAATGAGTGAAACAATGAAAATAATCAAAAGTGTATAATGAATGGAAATCCCTTTTATTTATAACAAAATTTTGAGTTATCCTCAAATAATGAGCAATAATAAAATATTATTGATCCCATTCTTGGAATAAACACCTAGAATATTTTATTATATTTGTTTAGGAGGGAAATAGTATTTAAACTTTTATTTAGAAATAACAAATAAATAAATTATTTATTTATCATCTCAAGGAATTAGTTAAGGAATAATAAATAAATAAGGATTTATTTAATTATTCCTAAGAGATTTAGTCAAATTTGAAAAAGAATAATAATTAATTAGTGATTAATTAATTATTCTTAGAGAAAAATAAGATTAATGATTTATCTGTTTATTTTTCATGATTAGGTCAAATATGACAAGGAATAATAATTGAGCAATGGTTTAATTAATTATTCCTAGAAGAAAATAAAATAGATAGTGATTTATTTAATTATTTTTCATGGGTTTAACTATAAATTACTTAACAAAGGTGGTTTATTAAGTAATTTCTAACAGTGAAAACAATTTTACTATGGTAAAATTGGCTCTACATGGTGTACTTCGATCCATCTAGTGAATTAGGCTAGATGATCAATTTTTTGGTGATAACAGATGTTCTCGAGAATGGTCTACACACATCTGAATGGACTCACTCTAGAATAGCCTCTACTCAACTATCACTGTCGTGAAAGGAAAACTTGGTGTATTTTCCTAAAATACACCTCTTGCATGTATCAACTTGCTCAAGAGTACCTTTGGGAATATCAACAAAGATCTGTTGCAATATCTTGAAAGCCCCATGATGCAAGTGGCCCAATCACATGTGCTACAACTCGCCAACGTCACGGCTCTGAACCCTTTTTGCTTTTGTGCTCAAAGCAACACACTCCTCTACCTCCAACTTATTGAGATTCTTCACCCGCATCCCTATCTTTTTTACTTGTCCATGGCTATGTGTCAAATGAATGCCTTTCATTTCGAGAAGATCACATCATAGCGTCTATCCTCAAGCATGGCAACAGATACCAAGTTCTTTTTCAGCCCGGGCACATACATAACATTCTTCAAGGTGAGTGGAGCCCCATGCTCCCTCTAAAAAGTAATCGTGCCCAATCTAGTAACACTATACTTCCCGTTGTCACCCATCTTAATATGCATATGGAGATCTTTCTTGTCCAAGTCATTGAATAACTCTTTGTCACCAATCATGTGGAATAAAGCTCCATTGTCTAAGCACCATACACTTCCCATCATTGATGATACCATGCATGGAATGAGGGAAAATTCCAATTCGAATTGAGAGGCCAAAGCCTCACCCGCCGCTCCTCCTGAGGATTTCTTCTTGGACCTCTTGAGTGGACAATTTGTAGCAAAATGGCCTAGCTCATGACAATGAAAGAACTTAACTTTCGTCATGTCTTTCTTCTTTTACCTCCATGATAGGAATCTAATATGGAATGGGAAGCTTTCCCCTTCCCCTTCTTCGCCTTAATCGCTAAGGCACATTTATCTTCATCATCAGTCTTTGATGAAGAGCCATCCCGGTGTTCTTCCTGATCTCCTCCTGCATCAAATCCAACCACAGTCGTTCCCAATCCGACAACTTGTCTTGACCATTGGCAGAGCCCTGATAACTATGCCAACTCTTTGGGAGTCTTAGAAGAGCAAGACTCACCATATCATCCTCGGAAACCGTGATTCCAACACTTTTAAGTTCGTCACGACATTGAGTGAACTTGGTCAAGTATTTTGGAATCGTCTCGCCTTTCTCCATTTTGATTTTTTGATGTTTGTCCTTCAATGTCAATTTCCTTTGGTCATTTTTGTTCTGATACAAGTCCGTCAATGCTTTCCACATGACATACAAAGTTTCCTTGCCATGGAGACTCGAGACAATGTGGTCTCAAACTCCCTCAAGGATTATCTGCCTCACCTTCGCCACATTCTTCTTCAATTCGAACAAATTTTGTGCATCCGATACTGCTGGCTTAGGAATTTCTTGATCAACAAATTCCTTCAAGCCATTATTCTCTAGTACAACCGCCATTTTGTCCCTCCAGGCTATAAAATTCGAGCTGCCTTCCAAGGCACACTCGAGCCGCAAACAATAGAATGCCATTTGCCGATCCTGAAGTATGTATTACAAATTCGAATTTCACTTGTAACCTAAAACTCAAAACTTCCAAATCTCCTCTAGTATACTATTTTCAGCTCTGATACCATGTCGAAAATCCTATAGATTCACAAGCTCATGCAAAGTACTAAAGCATGGGACAAGAATCTACTTCTACTTTCAACCAGCGGAAGCCAATAGATCGATGAAAACAATATGAACAAGAAGAAGATAAATCAATGGCACATAACACAAGATGTATCTGGGTAAAGTGATTGCCCAAAACCTTGTTACCTATATTGCATATATAAAAAATATGCATGAATATACAAAGCTTGTTCTCACTAAAACAATTCTGCACAAGTATGCTCAACTCTCTCAGCTCACAAGCTAGCTCAAGCCAAATACTTAGACTATTCAACAACGCTCCAAGCACCTAATCTCTTATGTAATTCCTAGGATGAATAACTTATATTTAAAGGGAATTCATCCTTCCAAAACTGCGCAATCCAAACATAGGATCAATCTCTGATGCATGCATGATATTTACACTCCAGTAAATAATACCACTGATAGTACACTATCCCTGCACTGTAGTCTCAACTAGGTCTTGCTCTGAACTGACATGCTTGAGTTTCTCATGAGGGAATATTCAGTTAATTGGAGTAGCACTAGTGGATTCATTAGTGCACCAACTGAATGTTAGTCCTCTATCAGTTCCAAAAATAATTTAGAACTAATTTAATTGAACTTAACTCAGTAAACTAAGTGATTTAATTTCCAACTCAATTTAAACTCATACTGGACCCCTAAAATTTAGGGAGAACGTATACATGACTACATAAAGACTTCCAACTCGAAATTCCTAAGATAATTAAGATAATTAAACTTAATTAACTATTTACAAGTTACTCTGAGAATAGAATTCGATTTTAATTCTTAGTTTAATTCAAGAACAAATTAAACTAGAATTTCTTGTTGCCATTTCTCAACAGTTTCTTCTTCCAAAGGTCCATTGTCTCTTCCTATTCTAGATATTTACAACATATTTACAATTTACCAAATCCTTAAGGATTGGTTTTCTATCATCCCCAAGGGAGAAAATTTGTGAAATGCAAGTGGGTATATAGAATCAAGTTTGTAGCATATGGAAGTGTGGAAAGATATGAGTCTTGACTAGTAGTCAAAGGTTTATCTCTTGTCAAAGGACCTGTTGTAGCATCCATCGTCATTTAAATTTCATTTAAAAAATAAAAAAATCAAATATTATGTTTTAAAAATCGAAACAAAATGTGAAAGTCCGAAAATAGTGATTTGTTTTTTATGGCATTCAAATCAGATATAAGGTGGGGCCCCGACCCATATATTAAAGTTCGAGCAATATCACAAGATATAAGAAAGCGTGGGCTCAAGAAACGGCTAAAGTGCTCTTCGAGGGAACAACGAGCACGAGTTATAACTCAATTTCAACCCCCATAGTTGACCATGACGTTAAGGTATTTGACTGAGATCTATGGCCTGATATTGCTGCAGGGGTTCAAGCCTAGTGAACCTCTCGTACACTCCCAACCCCCGCAGCGGGCCACCCCCATTGTTTCACTTCATTTCGTCCCCTCCACGTCATTCGTCACCCTCATTCATTACTATCCACCTCATCCACCGTACCCTGTCACCTCATCTGCCACTCCATTAATTAGTTACATTAATTACAGGTTTTCCCTTTGTTTGATTATCATATATATAAAAGACAAGCAAAACCCCGTTGCATTAGTCTTTTGTTTTAGTACTAAGCTACCTTGCATCCAATTCAATAGTCTGAGTCAGCAACTGTCACCTACAGTCACCATGGCCAAACAAGTAAGTTCCTCATCAGTTATCCATACCCCATTAATGGATGTCGAACGAGATATTTCTGATACCCTTTGCACAATTAAACATCTTTCATTGTATCAAGAGGTCATCGTGAACCATAAAAGTCTCCTATATTCATGGCAATGGTTAGGTTAGGTGTTTTAGCTGCTTTTGTCCCCAGAACTCATTTATTCCCTGAATTTATTCAATGGCTAGCCTCAACAATGTACCCCAAGAAATGTTTTGTAATGAATCAGTTAGGGGAGAGCGTTTTTCAAGTAACCTCACAATTAATACACCAAGCTTTGAATTACCCTATGTCTGGAACTTACACCACCTTTACTGAAGAATCTATGATTTCATATTATGATAACATGTCTCCTCAGGAACTTTCTCATGTCACCTCTTTCCTAGCCCCTAAATCTGGTCAATTCTCCCTAGATGGGAATCTCTTCTCTTTAGAAATATTTGCAGTTGACATAAGACCTGTTTTGCAAGTAATTTCCAAGATTCTAGGAAAAGAAGACTCCAAGCAGGTGGATAAAGTTGTGTTGGGATTTTTCTCCTTAATGATGAAGCCAGAGATAGTACTAGACATTCCAACATTCTAGGTAGATACTATCAATACCCAATTTATGACTTTGCCTCTCACTGGGTCCTTCAAATTTCCTTCCGTCATTACTTATTTATTTCTATACCAGAATGCTGAAGATTTTTCTGATTTGGGTCTAAATGTTGTTGATATCAATAAAAATAAGCAGTCAGTGGTATTTTGGACAAACCTGATAAGGGGTGATCCAGGAGATAGTGGTTTATTTGAGTTTACTTCTTTATTCCTTCTAGTGGCTTATAAAATCTTGAATGGAACCCTACCCCAACTTTTCTTTCTAAAGCTCAAGAATTTCTTCAATTGAGTAAGGATGTGAGATGTGGGGATTGGTTCATCTTTGAAGAGCATGCAGAGATTAGGCTTTATGGAGCCTCTGTCAAGCCTTATAGGTTACCTAAATTTGTGCCAATGAGGCTTTTTGCCCTTGAATTTATCAGGTAGAGCTTGAATGTAGATCAAGTTCATTTTGTTCCTATGAAGAAAGGCTTTTTCTTCAAGTTGCCTAAAGTAGTGGGACCCTTCATTGTAAACACCAGACAGGTTGCCGAGGAGGTTGAAAGATTGTTGAATGACATGTGTCTTTTACAAGTGGTTGAGTGGGCTTATGACCCTCATTAAATTATTTCAAAGAGAAGACTAGAGAATGGATATTCAACCTTTGTACATGAAAGTAGACCTGAAACAAAGAAATTGGCAAATGGAGGTTTGCAAAACACTCAGGGGAGAGAGATTGAAACCCCTAAAATTACATAAAAAGGTGTCAAGAGGGTTAGAGAGGAAGCTATTGATCTGGATGAGGAAGAATCTAAAGCAGAAAAAAGGACCAAGCTTTAGGATGCAATGTCTTCCACACAACCTGGTGTGGTGATTCAGTTAGGAGAAACAGAAGGTGCCCCAGCTTCCCCATCTCCCAAAGAATCTTTTCACGACCAGGTTCCTTTAATTCAAAGTATGTTTGCTCAGATATCTGAGAGAAATCAGAAGGTGAAGTTAAATATGGAGGCTCAAGCCGAGTCTCAGGTAATTCCTAAACAAACTAGATTGCTATCTGCCATGGATTTGGAGAGGAGCCAACTTAAAATTTATTTTTCTCATCCTACTAAAATATCAGTGGGGTCTACTAACAAGTTCAAGACTGTGAATTTATTTGTCAACACTCACAAGTTTCCAATGTTTGACAAGATCAATTTGCACATGCAAACTGGGAAATTGATCGTAAATGATTTACATAAGACAAATGCAGCAACTGTTAAGGTCGAAAAAATGCTAAATAAGGTAATTCAACAGTTAAAGTTGGAGAAAGCCAACTCCAGAGCTTTGAATGCTCAGGTGGATGAGCTAAAGAAAATCATCATTAAAATAGGTTTCAATCCTGATGACCAACCTGTTGTTCAGAAATTATTGCAATTTGCCAAGTTAGAGATTAGGGTTTTGAAAAAGAAGTTGAATCTACCTGTAGGTGAGCATCCCATAGCTGCAGGGATAGCTGAAGCAGAAAATGAAAAGGAGAAGCTCCTACAGGATGTGTTGTAGAAAACTGAAGAATTTTCTTTACTTAAAGAATATTTGGACAAGATGCAATGACAGGTGGACACTCATGTTTGTACAATAGCAATGCCAACCAACACAGGTGATCTAGTAGCACAGGTTTTATAGTTGGGAACTGAGCTTAAAATAGTTGAGCATGATGTAAAGAAAGCCCAAAGAGAGTTGGAAACAACTTGCAAGCTACTGAATTTGAGTGAAGAAGAAGCAAGAAGGGAGAAGGATAATGCAAAGAAATATAGGGAAGACCTCCTAAGGGCTGAAGATGAAATCAAAAGGCTAAAGGAGAAAATGAAGGGCAATATGTCCTTAATTCAAGCTAGAGAAATCCTATGGGATGAAGTCATTGAGGTTATCAAGGGTATTTGGGAATTTCTTGTTATTATATCTGAAGAGAAAACACTAGTTCGAGATATGGAAGAGGTAGTCATGAAAAATAAACAAAAAGATTTAGATAGATCAAAGTTTGCAAAGAGGATGATAGATTTCATTAACTCTAAATCTACTGCAGAACTGAAGGAACATGACATGCTAGATAGAACATCATGTGCAATAGATTTTAATAAAATGATTGTCAGAAATATCTACAGGAATATTGTTGAGAAGAAGATTAATGAGATGAAGGAAGCAGTTTCCAAGTTTAATATCCTGTTTGATAAAAGAGTCAGAGCTGGACTTCCTTCTTGCTGTGATCTACAGGGAAAATTGTTGCCATGGAAGACATACAAGACTTTGCTAGTTGAGGCAAAGAGCAAAGTTGATAACACCCATGAAAGACAACAGTATTAAAGGGGGCCACCAATGTAAACTGCCTTAGCAAAGATTTTAAGCTTCTCTAGATGGTGAAGACTCTGTTTACAGATAAGCCTACTTATAGTAGGATTATAGCTTGCGAAATAGCACTTGACAAGTTAGAGGAAGCACCAAAGTCAAATGTACCATTATGGAGAAAGTGCAAAGAATGGATGATAGAGTAGAACAAGGATGCATCAATGGACCTTTTTCTCAAGCCACAAATTCAAACAGCGAGCAGCAATCACCAATCATACTTTAAATTCTGTTACTTCTTGTTATCTTATTTCTCAAGGAAAATGAGGTGTCTTTTACCCTATAATGTAATATTCTGTAATGGCTTTTACTTTAGATAGTTAGAAGGTAGTTAAGCAGTTTGACAGTTTTGGTAGTTACCAACTGTTCCATGATGTATAAAAGGAGGAAAAATTACAGGAAAAGGGTTCGAATTTTGAAGAACCTGGAGACTATGCTATTGTATTCTTGATAAATTGATGATTAATGAAAGAATCAGAAGTTTTCCACACATTGTTGGGTATGATTTTGTAATTTATCTGTTATGTGTCATCATGTTTCTTCCTTTCTTTAAATATGGTAATGAAGCTTCAGGTCTTTGTTTATTTATGTGAATGAAGATAAAATTCCTTAAAAGAGCGCTCCTATATTTATTCCTACCTCTATATTTATTCTAAGTTACAGATAATGTCAAACACAACATATTATCTTTAACTTCTCAAGGCATTCTTCAAGCAGCATTTATATTCAGCATCACATGGCATTCTGAGATTTTCATATCAGCGAAATATTAAGGGTTAAAATTCAGGTCCTTCAAGCCCTTCACATGAGGATACATTATACAAATAAGTGACATGCATAATAAAAATTAATGTCTTAAGCACAATTTCTACACTGCCAGGAAATTGGTTTGTTAAGGACAACATTAATTGGTGCCGTTGTCGGGGAACAAAATCAAGAACATTTTTCCCTGGGTTTTTAATATTTTCCTCTGGTTGTTCAGTGAGGAGGAAATATTTGGCTATATTAAACAGAAAACAATAACTTTGGCTTCAAAAAGGCCTCACACGAGGTCAGATACCTCACAACAGAAAGCTAAGCCCTTTCAGACCATGAGAGATTAGTTTCCAAGAGGGTTGGAAAGCCAAAAACTACATTTACACCAAGTCCTACACTGTCTACACTTGGAAGCAGTTCAACACATCTTTCATCTAAACATTCACCTTTTATTGACCAAGAACTACCTTTTACATCCACTTCATTTGAAGAACCCAACTGTCAAGAACAGTCTTTAGAGTCTATTTCTTTCTTAGTATTCAAAAATATATCCGCTATAGTTGTTCAACTTGAACCTATAACTACATTGCCACCTTTTCATACTCCATTTACTCCTCAGATAGGTTCTGCATCTGTTGGTACTCAAGGTTCAGTAAGTTCAGGTGCAAACATCGCAGCACCTGCATTCTTGTTGAATAGGTATGCACCTATTCAGTTGCCACAACATTTGAATCCAATGCCTTAGGAATACTTAAAAATTCTTCCTCGTTTCTCAAGGGAGGATGAACAAACAATAGAGACGCATATAGTAGTGTTTTGTAATTTTGCAGAAAATCTCAATGTTGAACACCTGGATATTGTTTTAAGACTTTTTGTGCAATCCTTGGATGGTGAAGCAAGAAAGTGGTTTAAAGGGATTCCTAATAACTCTATTCCTACATGGGAAGAGATGGAACGCCAGTTAACCTAGAGATGGGAAGAGAAACGAGACCATGGGTATTCACTTACAAAGTTCAATGCTATTAAAAAGAAATCTGATGAAAGTGTTGTTGAGTTCATCAGAAGGTTCAATAAAGTTTACAACAGTCTTCCAATGGAGATCAAGCCCCCACCTACTAGTGCAAAAATAACTTTTGCAGGGGCATTTGAATCAGATTTTGGGTTCACATTGAGAGGAGATCCACAACCCTTGATTAGATCCAAACTCATGCTTTAGAAATAGAAGCAAATCTGGTGGCTGCAAGTAAAGCACCAGAGGCACAACCTACCCAAGATAAGGTAAAGGCCAAAGTGGAATCCTCTCAAAGTCAAACATTAGAGGATATGAATAATGTAATTAAAAATTTGTCTAGCAAATTGATTAAATTGGAATTGGAGAGTAAGAACTCTCAAAGGCAAGTACAACAAAATAGAAACTTTAATCCCCAATATATAAAAGACCAAGATCAAGTTCAAGCACCACTTTACTTAGAGGCATATCCTGATGAAGTACTAGAGCATTCCAAGGATCATGATGATCATATTTCCACATTATATGCAGGAGATGAAGGTGAACTAGATGTTGAGGGAGAAGAATATACTGAAACATATGACATTTATGATGAGAATGAAATTGATGAATATTGGAAGCAATTTACTGATTTTATGTAGGCAGAATTACATAAGAAATATGACTTGAGATCAAGGAAAAGATCTAGAACTCAAGAAAATGAAGGTCAGCAGCAAGTTCCTTCTCCCCTACAAAAGGCAACTCCATAAGAACCACAACTTGCAAAATAATTAAGTAAAGGAAAGCAGCAACATAATACAAATAACAAAACTCAGATACTTCAAGGTGAGTCTTCTCAAGATAAAATTGATAAAATTCCTTTAGAAAAAATTGTTTCCATTCTGTTAGCGCTTGAAATTTCACCTCAAGCTGAGAAAGGTAAACCTCAAGGCAACATCAAACCACTTCGCCTCGTAGCTAGCCCTACGGGGCGGGAGAGGGCTCTCTCCGGTCTATCTCAGTGAGATATTCAATGGATGAGACGACCAATAGGGTAACACTGATTTTAGGCTAGTAAACTGATCAATAAGGTTGATTTGGGGTTTTTAGGGTTTTCGGTGGCAAATTGAGGGGATGGCAATTTTGGGTGCGGGGATTGGACACAGTTTCTGCAGGGGGTTCTTTGGGGCAAGGTAGGAGATAGTATTAATGCCTTTGATTGAGGTGGATGGTCAGGAATGACAGGTGAGGAGCTAAGGAGAGCAAACATTAACTTTGAATTCTCCTTAAACAGTAGAAAACATTGAAATTAAACAAACTTAAAAGCAGAGCATGACAGTCATGAATTCTTACTTTAACACTTCGTTTGCTTAATGTGCAGAAGGAAAAGAAAGGAAATGATTTCACATAACACACTTACAGGTACATAGAGAAACACACCATCAATACATGTAACCACAAGAATCCCAAAAAAGACTGCAAAACCCTGGTCTTCCTTAGCCAAAAATTGCAGAGATACAGTGAATAATACAATGATAGCTTCTCCCTCAAGAGTCCAACCATGAAAATGAGCAAGAAAGTACATAATATAGATCATCTAACCTCTTTCCCTGCCTCCATGGGTCGAGCTCACTATCCTAGGAGCTGTTTCAACCACTTCTAAACTAAGCACTACAAACTAGGCAGTCAAAACAACTTGCCTCTATAAGCTAGGAAACCAATTCATTCATTTAATTTTCACCTTTTTCATGAATGAATCTTCTAGAAGAGGTACATAAGAGTAAAAGTGTCATAAAAGTACATTAATTACATCAAATAGGATAATAATCCACCCCAAAAAGTCAAACAGGGTCAAACTGCGTTTTTCTGAGCTGTACACTGAAATTTGGAGAAGTTTGCCTGACGGGTCGCGCGCCTCTGCCTGACGGGTCGCGCGCCTCTGCCTGACGGGTCGCGCACCTTTGGGACCACATTTGGGGCACTTCTAGGTGGACAAATTGAGCAAGAGTAGGCTTGTTGGAAAGGTATGTGAGTCTACTTTCCAACCCAACTGGAATTTCTGAATTTGGTGGTCATTTGCCCCTCCAAAATTGAAATCTCCCAAGACTGCTTTCTGTGTCTCAAAAAAGTGGCAGAAAGTCATTTTTTGCTTGTTTTTTGACTTTCTGGAGGCCCAAAACTTCATAAAATCTCAAGTCCATTGATGAGAATATGTAAATTCTCATGAAAAATATGGAAATGCTGAGTTTTTGCAAAATGGAGTTGCCAAGATGAAGGGTCGCGCGGGGGGTGAGACCCGTTAATGGAGAAAACCTATAAATTGCCTGAAAAAACCAAAATTTACCCAAAACGCTCAAAATTTCTTGGGATTTGTGCTGTGGATGAGCTATTTAGTTCCATGCTTAGTCAAAGAGGCTTTGGGAAAAATTTGGAGTGGATCGGGCCTTTTCCGTCGTTTTAGTACCTTGGCCAACCTCCTTGGATCCGACGATTGTAATTTTGACATTTCTCTAAAACCATGACACCTGTGAAAAAAGTGAAGGAGGTTTTTCTTCCTTGGCCTGTTTTGGACAAAAACCTCTCTCAGTTTTCCAAAATTCATCTTCTATTGCTCTGAAACATCATTTGAGTGCAACGTATCCCGATGTGAGGAACAAGGAATTTTGTCGAAATGGAGCGAAATGAAGGGGATAAGAGGCTTCTAAATTCTTGGGGAAATTTTTGAGAGTAGGGAGGGATGTTAGGAAGCAGGGGAAAGTGGAATCTCAAAGATTGAGTGAGGGGAAGGGGTCCAAAAGGGCAAAACACAGGCCAAACCTAGAAAATTGCCAGGTTGTAGCTAGAAACTAGGGTTTGTGCGAAAATGAGGAATTTGGCAGATCTAAGGGATGGGAAGCATTTAATAAGGTACTTTAAGGATAGGGGAAGGTGTATGAACATCAAGATACAAGTTTTGCCAATGATTTGACCATCCAAGAGAAATTGGCTTCAAAACCCTAGGAGAGGAAAATGACCTTACCTAGGCGCAACTGAAGCATGGACAAGGTGTAAAATGACTCATTAGACACTGAGATGATAATGAAAACCCTCTGAATGATGATAGACTCAGCTGAATAGTGACATGGACCAACATTTGGACAACTTTAGAAGGAGTGGAAGCAAACCCTAGACCTAATGCCTAGTGACCAAATTTTGCTTGAAAACTCTTTGAAATGACAAAATTTGACCTTGACACTCTGAGACCACTTTGTAAGAGCATATTTGATCACTGGAGGAAGGCTGGAAAGACTGACACTAACATTGGCTCCAATGGGGATGGTAGCTCCTTGGAGGTGCCAAGAACCGCAGATCTCTGTAAGAGCTAGACAATGCCTTCATCCATTGGGCGATGGAGTCATTATTTCGGCAAACGACACAAGACTTTGACTCATTTATTGACTGAAAATTGATTCAAACCGACTCGATGGAAAACTGAAATAACTTGAAAAACTCACTCAACAGACCAAACACAAATGACTCATGACTGACTTAACTAAAACAAGAACTTACAAAGCTTTTTGAAGGGCAGCAGTCCATCAAGATTTGAAATCATGATGACAACCACCTGTGTTTCTTACAAGACAATATACATCAAACTATATCATAATGCCAATGTAACCAATCAAGAAGATTCCTTCTTGACTGATTCTCCCAATCAGATCTCATGATCAACAATAGATACTGGTAACTGGGCATCCAAAAACATAGCTGACCATGATCTCCTTCATCACTGAACACAACAATAATCACTTTCACTGCTGACTGTAACAAATCTGCCATTGGATCCTGGAAAACATGAAGACTTGACATTGCCACCTCCTGCTGAAAGAACAAGGTGTCTTTTGTTTCAAATTCTGATCTGCCTTCATCATGTGCTTCAGAAAGAGTATGTTCCTGGTCCTCAAAAAATTCTGAACAAGTAGATGAGCAGATCTCCTCTTGAAATAACATTTCAAAACATGAGACATATGAGGAAGAATCTGAAATGGAATCCTGAATGGTCTGATCTTTTGTAGTTTGAATATATGGTAAGTCATCCTCATATGATATGACATCCAGATTCTCATTACATTCATCAATCATGAGAAAAGAAATTTCAGATGTTTCGTGAAACCCAACACTAACATTTCTATCAGCTATCATAGATTCATCCAGAGAAACCTTTTCACTTGAACGAAGATCTTGTCTTGTTTTTCACAGAGGCAATGAACTACCTCCTCATGAAGATCTAGTGTTGGTGAAATGAGAGCATTTAGGTCTGCTACTCCTTTTTCTTCATTTGAGGCAGCCGCGACAATACAACTCTCTTTTATGAGATCCGGAACAACATGTTTTGCCTCATCACAATTTATCTCCTGATCTGATTTATCATCATCACTTTCTGAGATTGGAACATTACTTTCCTGCATTACCTGCATGCTGTCTTCTCCTATGGAAAGATCTGAAACAACATTTGCTCTTTCCTCATTTTCAACCATATGGAAATCTTCAGCCTGCTGATCTTGACAAATATCCTCTAAGATTTCTGTGTGCTGCTGAAATGGATTCTCATACAGAACCTCCATAATCTCAACGTCCATAAAATTATCATCTTCATAATATTTCTCAAGGCTTTCAATAAAAGTAGAAGCATGTTTGCAACAGTCATGAACCAAATTTAATGATGGATAAGATGCTTGATATCTTTCAATGAACAAGGCATGAAAATCCTTTAAACAGTAAATACAAGCAGGCGGCAAACTTTCATACCAGGATTGGGCTTCACCTTCCAGAGTGGCCAAGAATATCTTCATCAAGCAATCTTCAGGAAAATCAACCTTCAACTTGCGAATATGCATGTGAAATCTAACTAGATGTAAAGTAGCATCCTTCTTACCATCATCATTAAATATAGGCAGATTCCTTGACCAATTTACCTTTGGAATTTTATTTGGAAAACCAGGGATGTGATCTCGGCTGAGGGGAGCATATCTTCTTGCAATTCGGTCCATTTTGAAAAGCTCAAAGCTACTGATCTCTCTGCAGTGAAGTCACCATGAAGAATTGATCTCTGGAGTTTTCAGTGAAGAAGTCGCCAGTGAATGATTTCAGCCTTGTCAGTGTCTGATCGTTGTCCACTATCAACAATCAAATATGAACTTGATACATGTACTGGGGTTAAATGCAATCGAAGTGGCCGTATTCACAAGCTCACGGAGATTGACTGAAGCATCATTTATCTACTTCCGCTTATGCAAAGCAAAAGCGTTTCGAAGGCTACCTGGCATAACTTCAGGCTCCGTCTAAGACTTATGAAACAAACACATTCCACAAGAGATTTCAATGATGAAGAAAAGTGAAGATAAAACTGAAAATAATACCAAACAGGTCCATGTATTTAGTCTCACTAAAGAGTTAGAAAAAATCAGAATTCAGGTGCCCCTCACAGAGTTGGTCAAAACACCAGTTTATCAAAGAGAGATTGCTGAGTTTATCAACCTGTCTCAGAATGTGAATATAAATGACACTGTGAATCTACAAGAAGATAAACCAGTAGTGGTTTTTGGTCCACATGTGGAGGAGGTAGATTCTTCAACACCTCCTTTCTACATTTCTTTATTGATTCATGATTTCCTCTTGCATAATTGTATGTTTGATTCAGGAGCTTCACACAACCTTATGCCACTATCAGTAATGAAACAATTAAACCTACAAGTTACTAAACCTTATAGAGACCTATATTCTTTTGATTCAAATAAAGTCAAGTGTCTCGGGGTCATTAAAGATATGGTGGTGTCATTAGCCCAGATCCCAGCTAGAAGCTTGGTAATGGATGTAGTGGTAGCAGATATCCCTGCTAGGTTTGGAATGTTGCTATCTAGGTCATGGGGGGCTAAATTGGGGGGAGTTCTGAAATTGGATTTTACTTATGTTATCATACCAATTTTTGGTGGAGAAGAGAGAAGGTTGTATAGAGAAACAAGATTTGTTAAAACAATCACAAAGAATGGAGCAAGTAATTCACCTGTGTACAGCCAAGAAAAAGATGACTTTTCTTGTTTCATGTTGCATGACAATGCAGAGTTGGCTAAAGATAATCAGAGGTAGCTTACTTCAGCCTGTGTAAATATAGAGCTGCAAACAGAAGGGGTGTGGAAGTGCTTCTTTGATGGAGCCTATTCTAAAGAAGGAACAGGTGTTGGTTTCCTTTTAATTACACCTGGAGGTAATATGATCCCATTTTCTTTTAAATTGGAGTTTGAAGCAACTAATAATGTGGCAAAATATGAATCCTTGATCATTGCTCTTCAAACAACAAAACAAATGGGAGTCCAGTCTATTTCTGTTTTTGGAGATTCAGAGTTGATTATAAAGCAAATAAAAAATCATTGTCAAACAAAACACCCTAGGCTTAGGGCATACAGAAATGAAGTGTGGGATTTAGTTGAGAATTTCTTTGAGGCTTTCAACATACAGTTCATTCCAAGAGATGGGAACATGTTAGTAGAATCATTGGCTGTGGCTTCCAGTACTTTTAGGCCTCCTATAAATCCAAGGTTGAGATATGAGGTTGAAATGAGGCACAGGCCTTCTGTTCCAGATAACATAAAACAGTGGCAGGTTTTTGAGGATGATCAACAAATTAAGGAATTCTTGACTATGCTTGAATATTTTCAAGGCACCGAAATTGATCAAGACGGGGATGAAACAACAGAAGGTGCAGAAGTAAGTGATTTTAAAAATTCCATAGTTAATCAGAAAATTATTCAATTGAAAGATAATATTCTTCTAAGAGGACATGTCCCTATTGAAATACTTTTTAACTCCAATGATGTAACTGTTAGTACATAGAAAGTTTCACAGGATGAGCAGATTCAAGATCACAATATTGGAACCCAGAAGGAGCCCAATTTAGTCAAATTGTTTAAGGGAGTTCCACTTAATTATAAGAAGAGATATATTGAGCTTTTCAAGAAGTACGTTGATGTTTTTTCTTGGTCCTATGAGGATCTCAAGACATATTATGTAAGCATTATTCAACACAAGATTCCCTTGAAAGAAGGAATAAAACCATTTAAGTAGAAACTCAGGCAGATTAATCCTTTTCTTTTACTATTAATAGAGAAAGAAGTTAAGAAACTTCTTGATGCCAAGATAATAGTTCCACTCTGATACTCTAATTGGGTGACTAATTTAGTACATGTAAGGAAGAAAAATGGAGAAATAAGGTTATGTGTGGATTTTAGAAATCTGAACAGGGCTTCCTTGAAAGATAACTATCCATTACCTAAAATGGATCATGTGCTGCAGAAGGTAACTGGACCATTCAGAATGTCAATGCTGGATGGGTTCTCTGGGTATAACCAGGTGGTTGTTGATAAATAAGATCAGAAAAAGATTGCATTCACAACTCCTTGGGGGACTTTCATGTATGCTTGAATTCCCTTTGGGTTGATGAATGAAGGTGCAACATTTTAGAGGGCTATGGACATTGCATTGTAGGTGATAAGTTTGTAGTGATATAATTGGATGATATCATTGTTTTCTCTAAGTCAAATGAGGAGCATCTAGACCATCTTAAAAAGACTTTTGAGAAATGTATAAAATTTGGGCTTTCTTTGAATCCTAAGAAGTCTATTTTTTCTCTAGAAGAAGGAAAACTACTGGGGCACATTGTTTCTAGAGATGGAGTAAATATAGATCCAACAAGGGTGCAAGCTGTGAAAAAATTACCCCTGCCCAGGAGTAAGAAAGATATTCAAAAATTTCTTGGAAAAATAATTTTTTTAAGGAGGTTTGTGTCCAATTATGCTAAAATTGTAAAAGAGATTACCAATATGTTGAAGAAGGAAAATGAAGTACATTAGACCAAGGAAGTCAGAGAGTCATTCTCCAGGACCATAGAAGCATTACAAGCAGCTCCAGTTTTAATTAGCCTTGATTATCAAAAGCCTCTTCAAATATTTTCATTTGCATCACTCAATTCAATAGTTGTTGTTTGGTTACAGAAAAACGATGAAGGAAAAGAGCATCCAGTTGCTTTCTTTAGCAAGATTCTCAGAAATGTTGAACTGAAATACAATATTCTTGAAAAACAGGTATATGTCTTAGTAAAGGCCCTAAAGGCCTTTAGGACTTATGTGCTGCAGTCATAGATCATTCCTTATGTGCCAAATGCTATAGTAAAGGATGTCTTAGTCCAGAGTGATGTGGAAGGTAAAAGAGGAAAATGGATAGCTAAGATCCAAGAGTATGACTTGGATATAAAGCCCACAAAGTTGGTGAAAGGGCAGGGATTGGCAAAGATGTTGACAAAGTAAAATTTTCAAGCATTGGGAATCAACTTGCTAACACCTGTAAATGAGGAAATAATTGAAGAGGGTGAAGAAAAATCAAATCTAGGTATGAAGATCCGATATAAATTTTTATGTTTAGAATGGTAAAAGCATGTAGTTCATTATTTATGTTTTCTCTCTTGTCCCCGGTCAATGGATAGAACAAGATATAGAGCATTAAAAATCAAGACACAACCATATGTGATTGTGGAGGGCAGATTGTACTGGAAGGATCCTGTGGGAATTTTATTATTATGTTTAACAGAAGATGAATATACAGAGACAATTAAAGATTATCATGAGAAGTTATGTGGTGGACATTATAGTTGGAAGGATACTGCACAAAAAATACTCCAGGTAGGATTTTATTGGCCCATCTTATTTGGTGATATATATAAGTTTGTTAGAAGCTATCAGAAGTGTCAGCTTTTTGCTGAGAAAAAGAGGTTAGCTCCCTTTCCATTGATCCCAGCCTTCATAGAAGAACCATTCAGACAATGGGGGCTAGACTTTGTTGGAGAAATTAACCCACCTTCAAGTGGACAACATAAGTGGGTTCTTACAACTACTGATTATTTCACCAAGTGGGTAGAAGATATACCTACAAAAAAGGCAAATGACCAGGTGGTGATGAAGTTATTAGAGGAAAACTTTTACAGCAGATTTGGATGCCCTATCAAAATCATAACTGGGAATGCTCAAGTGTCCAGTTCAATTAAGTTTTTTGCTTTTTGTCAGAAGTATAATGTAATTTTATCTCATTCAACAGCTTATCATCCTCAGGGAAATGGATTGGCTAAATCCACTAACAAAACATTGACGAAAATTCTTAAGAAAACTATTGTAGATAATCAGAAAGATTGGGATTCAAAATTAAAGTTTGCTCTTTGGGCTGTCTGAGTGACTACAAAAAGGTCTACAGGCAAATCACCTTTTGAGTTAGTGTATGGAGCTAAAGCTCTATTTCCTGGTCAGCTTGTGAAGCCTATGATTGCAATGATTTAGGAGGCAAAAGAAGAGCCCAATGCTCTAATAAGAAGGATGCATAAGGTAGTGGAATTGATAGAAAGCAAAGATAAGGTAAGAGATAATTTGATTATGTATCAATCAACAATGAAGGGTATTTTCGACAAAAAAGCCAAAGAAATTGATTTTAAAGCTGAAGACCTGGTGTTAAGGTGGGATACTAGAAGAGAATAAGGGCAAACATGGGAAGTTTGATCCTCTCTGGTATGGCCCATTCAGGATTATAGAAGTAAGGGTAAATAAAACATTCTTCCTGGAGAATCTTGATGGTGAAACTTTATAGCCGCCTCTCAATGGGAAGTACCTCAAACATTATTTCCAATTCTGAAGCAAAAGCATCCTGTCATTGTAGATACCAGAGTGAATTCATTGTACAAATTCCATAGAATTAAGTTTGGCAAAGAAATATATGACTCCATGCCTGAGGTGAAGGCACTAATCTACGGTTCTTAGTGCTTCTATGGCAAAAGCACTATCCCCAGGTGGAGCCAGATGTTGTAGCATCCATCGTCATTTAAATTTCATTAAAAAAAAATCAAATATTATGTTTTAAAAATCGAAAGAAAATGTGAAAGTCCAAAAATAGTGATTTATTTTTTGTGGCATTCAAATCCGATATAAGGTGGGACCCCGACCCATATATTAAAGTTCGAGCAATATCACAAGATATAAGCAAGCGTGGGCTCAAGAAGCGGGTAAAGTGCTCTGCAGGGGAACAACAAGCACGAGTTATAACTCAGGCTCAACCCCCGCAGTTGACCATGATGTCAAGGTATTTGACTGAGATCTACGGCCTGAGATTGTTGCGAGGGTTCAAGCCCGATGAACCTCCTGTACACTCCCTACCCCCGCAGTGGGCCACCCCCATCGTTTCACTTCATCTCGTCCCCTCCACGTCATCCGCCACCCTCATTCATTACTATCCACCTCATCCACCGTACCCCATCACCTCATTTTCCACTCCATTAATTAGTTACATTAATTACTTTCCCTCTGTTTGATTATCGTATATATAAAAGACAAGAAAAAACCTGTTGCATTAGTCTTTTGTTTTAGTACTAAGCTACCTTGCATCCAGCTCAACAATCTGAGTCAGCAACTGTCACCTACAGTCACCATGGCCAAACAAGTAAGTTCCTCATTTTTTATCCATACCCCATTAATGGATGTTGAACGAGATATTTCTGATACCCTGCACACAAGTAAACATCTTTCACAGTATCGAGAGGTCATCCCGAACCATAAAAAGTCTCCTATATTCATGGCAATGGCTAGGTAAGGTGTTTTAGCTACTTTTGTCCCCAGAACTCATTTATTCCCTGAATTTATTCAATGGCTAGCCTCAGTAATGTACCCCAAGAAATGTTTTGTAATGAATCAGTCAAGGGAGAGAATTTTTCAAGTAAACTCACAATTAATACACCAAGATTTGAATTACCCTATGTATGAAACCTACACCACCTTTACTGAAGAATATCTGATTTCATATTATGATAACATGTCTCCTCAGGAACTTTTTCATGTCACCTCTTTCCTGGCCCCTAAATCTGGTCAATTCTCCCTAGATGGGAATCTCTTCTCTTTAAAAATATTTGCAGTTGACATAAGACCTGTTTTGCAAGTAATTTCCAAGATTCTAGGAAAAGAAGACTCCAAGTAGGTGGATAAAGTTGTGTTGGGATTTTCACCTTAATGATGAAGCCAGAGATAGTACTATACATTCCAACATTCTGGGTAGATACTATCAATACCCAATTTATGACTTTGCCTCTCACTGGGTCCTTCAAATTTCCTTCAGTCATTACTTATTTATTTCTATACCAAAATGCTGAACATTTTTCTGATTTGGGTCTAAATGTTGTTGATATCAATAAAAATAAGTAGTTAGTGGTATTCTGGACAGACCTGATAAGGGGTGATCCAGGAGATAGTGGTTTATTTGAGTTTACTTCTTTATTCCTTCTAGTGGCTTATAAAATCTTGAATGGAACCCTACCCCCAACTTTTCTTCCTAAAGCTCAAGAATTTCTTCAATTGAGTAAGGATGTGAGATGTGGGGATTGGTTCATCTTTGAAGAGCATGCAGATATTAGGCTTTATGGAGCATCTGTCAAGCCTTACATGTTACCTAAATTTGTTTCAATGAGGCTTTTTTCCCTTGAATTTATCAGGTAGAGCTTGAATGTAGATCAAGTTCATTTTGTTCCTATGAAGAAAGGCTTTTTCTTCAAGTTGCCTAAAGCAGTGGGACCCTTCATTGTAAACACCAGATAGGCTGCCCAGGAGGTTGAAATATTGTTGAATGACATGTGTCTTTTACAGGTGGTTGAGTGGGCTTATGACCCTCATCAAATTATTTCAAAGAGAAGAAGGGAAAATGGATATTCATCCTTTGTACATGAAATTAGACCTGAACAGAGAAATTGGCAAATGGAGGTTTGCAAAACACTCAGGGGACAGAGATTGAAACCCCTAGCATTACAGAAAAAGGTGTCAAGAGGGTTAGAGAGGAAGTTATTGATATAGATGAGGAAGAATCTAAAGTAGCAAAAAGGACCAAGCTTTAGGATGCAATGTCTTCAGCACAACCTGGTTTGGTGATTCAGTTAGGAGAAATAGAAGGTGCCCCATCTTCCCCATCTTCTAGAGAACTTGTTCATGACGAGGTTCCTTTAACTCAAAGTATGTTTGCTCAGATAGTTGAGAGAAATCAAAAGGTGAAGTTAAATATGGAGGCTCAAGCTGAGTCTCAGGTAACTCCTGAACAAACTAGATTGTTATCTGCCATGGATTTGGAGAGGAGCCAACTTAAAATTTATTTTTCTCATCCTACTAAAATATCAGTGGGGTCTACTAGCAACTTCAAGACTGCGAATTTAACTTTTGACACTCACAAGCTTTCAATGCTTGACAAGATCAATTTGTACATGCAAACTGGGCAATTGATCGTAAATGATTTACACAAGACAAATGCAGCAGTTGTCAAGGCAAAAAAAATGCTAAATAAGGTAATTCAATAGTTAAAGTTGGGGAAAGACAACTCCAGAGCTTTGAATGCTCAGGTGGATGAGCGAAAGAAAATCATCATTAAAATAGTTGTCAATCCTGATGACCAATCCGCTGTTCAGAAATTATTGCAATTTTCCAAGTCAGAGATTGGGGTTTTGAAAAAGAAGTTGAATCTACCTGCAGGTGAGCATCCCATAGTTGCAAGGATAGCTGAAGTAGAAAATGAAAAGGACAAGCTCCTACAGGATGTGTTGTAGAAAAATGAAGAAGTTTCTTTACTTAAAGAATCTTTGAACAAGCTACAACGACAGGTGGACACTCATGTTTGTACAATAGTAATGCCATCCAACACAGATGATCTAGCAACACAGGTTTTACAGTTGGGAACAAAGCTTAAAATGGCTGAGCATGATGTAAAGAAAGCCCAAAGAGAGTTGGAAACAACTTGCAAGATACTGAATTTGAGTGAAGAAGAAGCAAGAAGGGAGAAGGATAATGCAAAGAAATATAGGGAAGACCTCCTAAGGGTTGAAGATGAAATCAAAAGGCTAAAGGATAAAATGAAGGGAAATATGTCCTTAATTCAAGCCAGAGAAATCCTATGGGATGAAGTCATTGAGGTTATCAAGGGTATTTGGGAATTTCTTGTTATTATATCTGAAGAGAGGACACTAGTTCAAGATATGGAAGAGGTAGTCATGAAAAATAAACAAAATGATTTAGATAGATCAAATTTTGCAAAGAGGATGATAGATTTCATTAACTCTAAATCTACTGCAGAATTGAAGGAACATGACATGACAGACATAACATCATGTGCAATAGATTTTAATAAAATGATTGGCATAAATATCTACAAGAATACTGTTGAGAAGAAGATTAATGAGATGAAGGAAGTAGTTTCCAAGTTTAATATCCTGTTTGATAAAAGAGTTAGAGCTGTACTTCCTTCATGCTGGGATCTACAAGGAAACTTGCTGCCATGGAAGACATATGAGACTTTGCTAGTTGAGGCAAAGAGCAAAGTTGATAACACTCATGAAAAGAAATAGTATTAAAGGGGGCCACCATTGTAAACTACCTTAACAAAGATTTTAAGCTTCTCTAGATGGTGAAGGCTCTGTTTACAGATAAGCCTACTTATAGTAGGATTACAACTTGCAGAATAGCGCTTGACAAGTTAGAGGAAGCACCAAAGTTAAATGTACCATTATGGAGAAAGTGCAAAGAATGGATGATAGAGAAGACCAAGGATGCATCAGCAGGACCTTCTGCTCAAGCCACAGATTCAAACAATGAGCAACAATCACCAATCATACTTTAAATTATGTTACTTCTTGTTATCTTATTTCTCGAGGAAAATGAGGTGTCTTTTATCCTCTAATGTAATATTCTGTAATGACTTTTACTTTAGACAGTTAGAAGGTAGTTAATTAGTTTGACATTTTTGGTGGTTACCAACTATTCCATGATGTATAAAAGAGGAAAAATTATAGGAAAAGGGTCCGAATTTTGAAGAACCTAGAGACTATGCTGTTGTATTCTTGTTAAATTGATGATTAATGAAAGAATCAGAAGTTTTCCACACATTGTTGGGTATGATTTTGTAATTTCTCTGTTATGTGTCATCATGTTTCTTCCTTTCTTTAAATATGGTAATGAAGCTACAGGTCTTTGTTTACTTATGTGAATGAAGTTAAAATTCCTTAAAAGAGCGCTCCTATATTTAAAGTTCCTACCTCTATATTTCTTCTAAGTTACAGATAATAGTTCCTATCAAACACAACATATTATCTTTAACTTCTAAAGGCATTCTTAACACAACATTTATATTCAGCATCACATGGCATTCTGAGATTTTCATAGCAGCTAAATATTAAGGGTTAAAAGTCAGGTCCTTCAGGCCCTTCACATGAGGATACATTATACAAATAAGTGACATGCATAGTAAAAATTAATGTCTTGAATTTCTACACAGCCAGGAAATTGGTTTCTTAAGAGACAACATGGCCTAAAATATTTTGAAACATTTGCTCCAATTTCCAAAATGGATTTCGTTCATCATTTTATTTCACTTGCAAGGTCACAAATATGGGAGTTCCATATATGTGTGTTTAAGTCTCTCTTCTTGCATGTGTATATGTGAGAATAACCTCTTGATTTTTTTTATTTTTATTTTTATTCTCAGGGTGTCTTTAATCTTGTTTCTAGGATCAAGAAATCTCTTTATAGATTCAACAAAACACCATGGACTTGGTATTAGAGGATGGAATAATTTTTTCTTGACTTGAGAATTTTCAGGATGAAACTTTGACCCAACTATCTACACAACGTAACTGGGTGACGAAATTCTAATTCTTGTTTGTATGTTGATGATCTTATTTTCACTCATAGTGATCCTCATTTGTTAATCCAAGTGAAGTCTAGTATTAGGAACCAATATGCGATGATTGACTCAAGATATGAACATTAACTTCATGGCCTTCAAATTTTAAAAATGAATAAAAAATTTTCCTTTTTTAGTATAAATATGCCATTGAGCTCCTTCATATATTTCACATGAAGGACTATAAATCAACTTTGATCACTTTAATGTGGACTTAGGTTTTCTATGATATATTCCATTCTCAAGGTGGACCCCACTTTGTACTAACAATTATTTTGTAGTTAGTGCACTTACCTCATACTTAGACTGGCCTTTTTTGTGTTTTTGATATAGTGTACCACTTTATGAAAGATCCACATAAGAGTCAACAAAGAGCAACAAAGTAAATACTTTGGTACCATTTACGTATAATTCAATGTGGAGTTCAACATGATTATGAGGGTTATGCTTCTTCCTTTAGTGTCATAGATTTCAATTGGGTTATTGACTCTGGCGATGAGAAATTTATTTCATGTGATGTTTACAATCTTAATCTAGGTTTTATCTCTTGATTAAAAAAAATAAAAATTATTCACCTGATTTAAGTTTTGTTACTTAACTATTCAACTTTTATTTAATAACATAAATTATTCATTATTAAACTTTTTTTCAATCGGAAAATTTTCATTAATTCCTCAAAATAGTATTACATTCAACATGTTGGTTCATCTTCACTCTCCCGGTTTCACTCCACCCGGATTTGTTAGCCAGGAGAGCGATGTGGAAACTTAAAATGTAATGATAATAGTTACATGAATTACATATACAAAAAATAATTAATGCCCAAAACACCATCAAAACCAGAAAACAACCTGCAAAGAGCATTTACAGAGGAGGATGTGGTGCATTGGCCCACAGGTTGGCCCGGGCCTTGATGAACATGGAAATCAATTTGAGTCAATCACGATTCGGTTTCGTCTAGCCATTCACTGGTTTGATGAAGGATCTGACGCACATAGGCAAGACAATCAAGGATTTCTCCTTGGATGAATTGAATATCATTAATATAGGCAAAAATCTTGTTGTGATCTTTGTATCTCTGCTCCTGTAGGACATCTAGTCTGTCTGCAATAACCAACAATTTTTCTGTAATTGTGACAAGCGAGGGTGGTTGCACCATCCTCCTAGGATACTACGAGATTTTGACCTCTTCCTCCTCCTAAACACTACTCCCTAACTCATCCTGCCGCACCCCCGGGTTGGATTTCTCGCCCTACATGCCTCTCAGGCCAACTCCCTGTTGGGCACAACACTGCTGTCAATTCATTTGCAACACAACAATGAGGGGTAAGACACCCCAAATCCTCCATAAAGATGCACACACGGTGCACAACCAACCACCTACTTCCGACTTATGCACAGAGGCATAGTCGCCCGCTCTTTTAGCAGCTGACCAACCCCGACACCAAAGAGGGCCACAACAAAACCCTACAATGACACTATTCCACAGAGAGACCTTGCCATGGAGAACTATGCAACCAAGCTCCCTACCAAAGCGGCAAGTGGATCCCCCTTTTTTCCTGCAGCGCAACACAATGTTTCCACCCTGCGCCCGCAAGTACTTAACCAGGTCCACCAAACCACCACACTTAACCCACCTGGAAAAACACGTATCCCACCAGGACAAACCACAGAAAAATACTACACCCACAGATAAAACCAGAACCACAGCTTCCAAATAACACTCAAGAACAAAACCATGAGCAAATAAATAATAGAAACAAACACTTAACCAAATTCTTCGCCCTCCCAAACAAATGTGACCAGGACATGAAGAGGATTACAAATTCTTCGAGATAGATCCAACCCTCTGCACCACTTTCCTGTGCCATAAGAAACACCCACACCAAGCGCCTGGATCCCACACCGCCCAACTCTTCACCACAACCACCAACTCCTTGAACTCATACTCCCTTTTGTCAGACCAAAGCACAGTCACACCACTAGGACCGAAGGAGATGCACAAGGAAGGAGCCTGTGCACACTTAGTTGGCATAACCTCATTCACCTTCCCTCCCATACCAAAATTTCGAATGACAACCTTCCCAATTTTATAAACTGCCTTAACCTTCTCGATTGTTCTGCCTCACTTCCTCCACTTGGCTTAGTCGTCGCCCAAGCCCTTTCCACATTCCATATTAATTGTAAAATTCATTCCTTTTGGCATCTAGTGCTGCCAAGGTTATCGTATTAGTTGCCCCCATAAGGGTTATTCATTATTAAACTTAAAAACATAAATGTTTGCATATTTATTGAGAAAAATAAGTTATTTATTAAATTTTTGATATTTTTTAAAACAAAATTTCTTCCTTATACAATTTATTAAAGAATTATTCTTTTTACTTTTAAAAAGTTTCACAAAGAAGTATAGACTAAATATTAATTAGTTAAATATTTTAAACAACTTTAACTTGCAGTAAGACTCCCTCCCCCTTTAAGTTATAGAGATCAATTATGATATCTTTTATATATTTTAAATAAATAAAAATAAAATTATTATTTTTTAAATAAATAAAATAGATAATTTAATTAAACAAAATTATTTAAAAATCCATATCTATATTACAAATTCATTATCATATTTATATTAAAGTTCCACAATATTAATATTCATTATAATTCTACCTAAAATGACAAGATACATATATCTCCTATTGCTAAATAAAACAAATAAACAATATTAAAATCAATACCAATGTCTTAAAATATCATGTATCTATAGATATGTCTTGTATGCATTTAAGATTCTAGACTTGGACTTTGGTTAAGAATATTAAAATCAATACCATACCATGCATGTCTTAAAACATCATATATTCAATTTGTAATCTGCCCATATGTTTTGTATGTTGGAAGAATATTTTTTTATTTATTTAACATTAAAGGATGGCTTGATGAAAATATGAATGTCATAGGCTTAAAGAGCAATTTAAGCTCTTTCCAATGAGCTATAACATGCTTTCTAACTCCTCTCCATTGAGGAGAAACGATTTTTCTAAGTGGAGAAACCATATTTTTCTCCCCTTTCAAGTCGGCTTACCTTGTGGTCAAGTCAACCATTCTATGGTCAAATTTGAGTGAGTAAACATGTATAAGTAAAAAACCTCTTCTCCCTCAATCGACCTCAATCTGGTTAAAGACAAGAAAGAGAAGTTCGGGTCTATAACAAGGAGAGATATAGATTCATATCTCATGAACCTTGTGGAAAAGTGAAGAAGAACCACTTGGGATTTGGTTTATTATTTCTGTTGCTCTTGGGGTATGATTTTTGGTGATGTTCTGATCTGCATTTGAAATCTATCATTGGAGTTGAACTTAGTCACTTTGTTGCAATAATCACAAGGCTTTCTAAATAGTAGAACTCGACCTACAACTGGAGGAATTTCAACTTCTCTGCAGCTCTAGTCTCGTCCTCGTTTCTTCGCCTAGAGTAGACCTTCGTCCCTATGGAAAATCAATCATTATGGCTTGCCAATTTCGGCCATGAGGCCAGAATTTCGGCCCCCCTTTTGTGGAATGTGATATCTCGTTCTGAGGTAGAGTTTCATCCTCCTATGAAAAAGGAAAAAAGGAGGTTTCAAACCTATGTTTTGACCATTTCTTGAGTAGAATTTGGTGAATTTCTGAGCAGAATTTGGATCTCCTTTTGAGAAAACTTTGGATCCCCTCTCAGAGTAGACTTTGAATAGACCATGGATCACTTCTTAAGAAGACTTTAATTCATGATGCTGAGCTACTAACTAGTTGTGTCAATTATGTTAGCCTTAAAACCCATAGTGCCAAACTTACAGTAAAAAAGGTGCTTCCAAATAAACCCAACTTAGGGAAATTAATTCCCTTAGATACTTTTTCGTGTAAAATTGAGTGGGAGGAGATGCAAGGGTATAGTCTAGACCCCTTTTACAAAACCATTGGATACAATCTCTCTCTCTCTCTCTCTTTCTCTGCACCCCCACTCTTATCTCCTGATGCTTAAATTTTTCCTCCCACTCCACTTGATGTGACCGAGTCTCAAGAATTGGATCTTAAACTATGGCACTTAACTCTCTATTAGCCTAGGACACGTTTCTCGGCCTTTAGCTTTTTTCACCTCTTGTTTTTAATGCCCTAGCCACTAGGGAAAAACCTTTTGAGACACATCAATGTCTTTATTGTTCTCATTAACCAGTGCACTTGCATCACATCGCCACATTTTACACGTCATCCCATCCTGATGTCATCCTGGCCTATCCCATAATGCGCGTAAAGGAAAATATGCGATAGACAAACTGCAAGGAATGAGAATTGTTATTGTTAACTATCATTCCCAACTACTGTTAGTTGTTATCCCTGACCCTTTTTAAAAGCATGCAAATAAAAAACTTCCAAGAGGAGTCAGCGTCCTCGTGGCCCATTCATTAGTTCCACATCCAATAAATAAACTATGCATCACCCTGACGATTGATACACAGGTTGGCTTCCATGTCTGCCTGAATCTTTCTCATGATGCAAAAAATATTGTGCTTCTGGGAAGAGTTAGCACTTCTTCGTGGGCCCTTTTTCAACCTTTTCTTCCAATAAGAGTGCTTTGTATCATCATAGCTCGTTCCACATTATCAGTTCTACATTTCATCCCAATTCCTAATCATCCCATCGCTTCCATATGTTACACACTATTTGAACTCTTACGAGACAGACTCGTGAAGATCGAAATATTTTTTGTCTCTATCCTTTGATGGACTTTCGATGTTGTGTATACATGTCACCCCAGAAGCTTCCAACTCATCCTCACAACTTTGTCCACATCATCCTAACTCTTTTACACATTAGCATGTTGCCACATCTACCTAATGTTATCTCTTAATAGGATTTTTTTATAGAACCTTGAGTTTCGTTTCCCCAACCTCTATTATACGACAAACTCTTGCTACTCCAAATGAACTATGTCTTCCTCTACTTCTTCATTATTCCCTTGGCTACTGATGCATTGTTCCTACACAAGAATCACTCTAGACTTCCATGCACTCTTCTCTATGGATTCATTTTGGACCTCTATAGTCTCCACACTTCTATTGTGTCTCATCTCTTTGGTAAAATATGATTAAATTAGGTCATTGATCTGCCTCATTGATCAGCAATCAATTGTAGGTATTCACCAATTACAAAAGTCTTTCAGACTAGTACACGCTCCTGCATTACTTTCCTAAACTCTCTCCCTCTTGAGCTTCACTGCATCCAATAATTCCTGTGATTCCCTCACTTGTTACAAACACATGGTTTATTCTCATAAATATAACAAGATTACTAATTATAAACATAGGCTCGACTCATATTGGAAACAAAGGAGGTCATCTCATTAATCTATAACTATACAATAATTACATATAGGCCTATGAGATTGGTTTACAATGAATTAGCCCTTCTAGGCCTCATGGCCATACTCGACCTCAAATTCTTCCTATTCTCCTCTCTATAATCACTTCCTCAAATGCCTTTTGGCTTACAAAAATATGCAAAAGGGTCCTGAACTAGAATTAGTTCATATCCATAATTCACTCAACTAATAAGCTCTTAAGAATCCCCTAGATCCATAAAATCCTCTCAAGAATTCTAACTGACTCTAAAATATCTCTAACTCACTCAACCTCTTGAGACTTCTTCTTAGAAGAATATCTCATTCCATACCAATTGCATCAATATTACAATCATATTAAAAACATAGAAAATTACAAATAATTAACAATTAGGGAATCATATCCCTTAATAAATGAATCACCCCTAGGTCTAGTCAAATGTATCTGACTTGGAGGTTGAATTCTCTTGCATCACTTTGGATCTCCTTTTTTAGCAGACTTTGGATCTCCTTTTAAGCAAACTTTGGATCCCCTCTTGGAACAGACTTTGAATAGACCTTGGATCACTTCTTAAGCAAACTTTGATTCAGTCTTTTGGATCATACTTTGAGCAAATGTGAAGAGCCTTGAAGAAGAATTGTTGAAGCAATCTTAGAGACACTTTTGAGAAGATTTGAAGAAATTTGGAGTAGACTTGTTAGAACAAACTTGGTGACATTTTTGTGCAGACTTGAAGGGATTTGGAAAAAACAAATTTGGAGCTGATTTGAATACATCTTGGAGCAAACCTTGGAGTGATCTTTGAAGTAGTGTTTAAGCCATCTTGAAGTAACGTCTTGGTAAAATTACTGAAGCACATTTGAAGTGTTTGTATAGGTTGGAGCCTAGGATGATTGGTGTCCTCATATAGACTAGGTCGATGCCTGAATTTGAATAAGAGGCATTAGAGGAATTTTGAGGTCTAAAATGGGCCTCCTAAGAAAAATGTACAACCAAAATAAACTTTATAAGAACCAATAGGATTCAAGATGATGATGTCAGTAATGGGGGATGATTCACCATTTTTGGTGTAAAAAACTAAAAAGATTAAAAAATAATAAAATAATAAAACTACCTTTTCAACTCATATTTTCAACTTCTCTCCCTAATTTTTTACTCAAATTGCAAGTGGAAGTACTTGTTGGATGCAAAATTTAATTCCTCATCCAAATAATACCCATGTTGCATACTTTTGATGGACCCTACTATACGAAAAATGAAAAATACATGAAAAAACATGATTGCATTCACGTTTTTCATGTATTTCTCTTTTTTTGTGTAGCAGGGTCCATCGAAAGTATGCAACATGGGTACTCCTTGGACGAGGAATAAACTTATTCATCCAACGAGTGTTACCACTCGAAATTTTAGTAAACCCATAGGGAGATAAGTTGAAAATACGAGTTGAAAAAGTAGTTTTTTTCCCCTTTAAAATTTGATGATGTAATCTATTCTTAATTTATTATTTCCACTATTATTTTATAATTTCCTTAGGAGGCCCATTTTAGACCTCAAAATTCCCCTAATGATTGGTGCCCTCATTTAAGGTTGGAGCCTTGAAAAACCAGAAATTTGGAGACTTGTAAAATCTTTGTAAAGGTTGGAGTCTTGTGAAAGTTGGAGTTGTTATAATGGTTGGAGCTAGAATCTGAGAATTGGTGTCCTCGTCATTTGAATCATATTAATATAAATTAACTTTTTTATTTCGCTTCTTGTGTTATGGTATATCTTGTGCTTACTATTGTGAAAAATCTTAATTGCCATGTTTTAAAAATAACAATTGAAATAAATATTGATTCACGCCCCCCCCACAAGTATTTCCAACAATTGGTATCAGAGCTAACTTCTTCAAAATTATCCTAACAACTTGAAGAAGGATTTTTTATTCACAATGGCCAGTAAGGAATTAAGTCTCCCCTCTTTCATGGAACAAATTTTTCCTTTTGGAAAATTAGGATGAAGTTCTATTTGATGTCTCTTGGATTTGAAGTATGGAGATTGAAGAAAATTTAACTGGAGCATTAACTTATTTACAAAGATTTACTAAGAGGAACAATGAAAATAACCAACAATAAGCATAGACATTAAATACATAATGCACAAAA
Source organism: Pinus tabuliformis (assembly GCA_031772625.1). Taxonomy (NCBI): domain Eukaryota; kingdom Viridiplantae; phylum Streptophyta; class Pinopsida; order Pinales; family Pinaceae; genus Pinus; species Pinus tabuliformis. The sequence goes on along the minus strand of CM062820.1, from coordinate 424,755,822 downwards.
TATTTTCCCAGGGAAAACCCCAACTTTGAGGAAAAACCCAACCCAATGAAATTTCATTAGCCTTGGCCAAAACCATGTCCAACTTGGTCAAGTGAGTCTTCATTGCTCACTTCCCTGGGCTACATTACAATGAAATCTTCCTAGCCTTTTATAGGCTCCATTACATGCAATACCATGGGCAGAAATATCATGGGTATGCTATACCACGTACTCAAAAGCAACATTGTTTAACTTGGTCAATTTTGACTCTATCCCCAAGTCAAGTTTACCTAACATTCCCCCCTTAAACATTGACTTGGGGTCTCTTTGAGTATATCAAACCAAACTTGCCAAGTGAGTCAGCCCTGCCCATTTTGGCCCTTACCCCCCTCAAAATTTATACCAAGGGTATCAGTTTACTCGAAAATCCCCTATCACCTAGGTCTAACCCAGACTTTATAGACAATATTTCTAGGGGTACGCATGCCTTACTAGGTCTTACAACAATATTCCCATTTACATGCAATAAAACATTTTAACTCCATTATATTAATATATTTTTTTCATTGTTTCTCTCCTTTTCCATCCTCTCACCCAATGTTGTACTCTTCAGCCAAATAATCATATAATTCCTTCACTAGTCCTTCCAACAAGGTTGTGAGCACTGTCACCTAGAGCCCATATGTTACATTACATTTGATCCATTGAAATATTCCATTTTTTTTTTTTTTACTATTTCTATTTGGGTTCCCAAGCCACCATTCTCTCATTCAATGCTTTCTTCTCCATTAAACATTCTTGCACATTATAGCCCTTAATCCACCCTTAAACATTGACTTGAGGTCTCTTTGAGTAAATCCAACCAAACTTTCCAAGGGAGTCAACCCTGCTCATTCTAACCCTTACCCCCCTCAAATTTTATACTAAGGGTATCAATTTACCCGACAATCCCCTATTATCTAGGTTTGACCCAAATTTTACTGACAAATTTTCTAGGGGTATGCATGCCTTACTAGGTCTTACAACAATATGCCCATTTACATGCAATAAAATATTTTAAGTCCATTATAATAATATTATTATTTTTTCGTTGTTGTCTCCTTTTCCATGCTCTCACCTGATTTTCTCCTCTTCGGCTAAATAATCATATAATTCCTCCATTAGTCCTTCCACCAAGGTTACCAACATTGTCTCCTAAAGCCCATATGTTACATTACATTTGATCCATTGCAATAATTTGTTTTTTTTTTCTCAGTAAATATGTTTCTCTCTCTGGTTAATATTCTTCAACAATCAGTTACAGATGGATATAAGATCCCATCTCCTCTACGAATTGACCAAAAAAAAAAGAAGGCATATGTAGCAAAGGCTAAGGCCTTGAACTATATAGCAAGTGGTTTGTCAGATTCAAAGTTCACCAAGGTTATGAAATATGACTCAACTAAGGAAATGCGGGACAAGCTTATCAACATCTATTAAGGAGATGAAAAAGTCAAGAAGACAAAAATTCAAACCTTTAGAAGGAAATTTGAAAGCCTTAAGATGAAAGATGAAGAAGATATTGTTGATTAATTTCTCTGAGTAGATGAAGTAGTTAAATCTCTCATAGGACTAGGAGAAGATGTCATTGAAGAAATCCTAGAAGTTTTGTTGATTTCATTAGAGGACCTCATCTCAATAACTCTTTAGAAGACAAAGTTCATTCAAGAAATGAGAAGCAGTCCCTTTGCGAAAGGAATATCCCATCAAGGCAAGACTACACCAACAAGTATCGAACCAATTTTCTTGGAAATTGTTTCTATTGTAAAAAGTTTGGTCATTAGGCGAAACATTGCAAGACATAGGGGGATAATAACCAAAACAAGGTTGTTGACATAAAAAATTTAAATCGAGTCAAGAATTATAATTCTTTTGACCCTTTTTGAAAGTATAACCTAGAATGTAGCAAATGCAACAATCGAGATCATGAAGCACAAAATTTCCCATTAAATCCAGAAGAAATAATATGGAGAAAGAAGATTGAAGAATCTACCTTTGAGAAGTGTGACATAGCCTTATATGCCTAGAAAAAAAGAAAATCTATGGTTTTTAGATATTGGATTTTCTAAGCACATGACAAGTGACCAGAAATTTTTTTCTCACCAAGCTCAGAAAAGGATGAAAATGTGACCTTTGGAGACAATGGAGCTGCTAAAATTACTGGAAAAGGCATGGTGAGTTTCATCAATGCCAAGTGAAAAGAAAAAAATGCAATATATGTTGAAGGGTTCTAGCATAATATTCTAAGTGTTATCCAAATATGTGATCAAGGACATGATCTCATTTTTCATGCCAAAGACTATGAGATGAGTAGATCATCCACAAGAAAACTAGTAGGAAAAGGAGTAAGAAAAACATATAATGTATATATTCTCGGTGGAATTCAAGAAGATAGTTGTTACATGAGCCAATCAAATGAAAGTTGGTTGTGGAATAAGCGTTTGGGACACCTAATCTTTGAAAACTTTGGTGAATACTAGCAAAACTCAAGCAGTAAGAGACATCCATAGAATCTCAAAGCCAAAAAGTGTTATTTGTGTACCATGTCAACATGGAAAACAAATCAGGACCAACTTCAAATCAAAGGAATGCTCAACATCAATACCTCTAGAAATAATTCACACAGATCTGTGAGGTCCAACCACAACTCCAACCCTACAAGGAGAAATATACTTTATATCTTTTATATATGATTATACTAGAATGATGTTGGTATTTTTCATGATATATAAGTGAGAAGCACTAGATTGTTTTAAAACTTTCAAAGCAATAGTTTAAAATGAAAGTGATTTGAAGATCAAGTGCTTAAGAACTTATAGAGGTGGGGAGTTTACCTCAAGAGAATTCAATGAATTCTGTTAAAAACATGGAATGAAGAGGGAAATTTCTATTGCTAGGACTCCTCAACAAAATGGAGTAGTAGAAAGAAAGAATAAATTTGTACAAGGGACTGCAAGAACAATGTTGTTGGAAGTTGATTTATAGGCTAAATTTTTGAGGGAAGCAATTGGGGCAACAATCTACATCATGAACATAGCTCAAGTATAGGTAAACAATGATAAAACTCCATATGAATTATGGAAAGTAAGGCATGCATATGTGAAAGACTTTAGAATATTTGGAAGCAAATGCTTTATGAAGATTAATGATGATTTTCTAGGAAATTTTGATTCATTTGTTGTCAAAGGAATTTTCCTTAGATACTCATTAAGAAGCAAGGCCTACAGATGCTACAAAAATCATTTTTGGAAGATAGTTGTAAGAATTGATGTAAAGATATATGAAGCTCTTCTTGAAAAACAAGATGTTCAAACCAATGAAAAAGATCATATCTTTGCAAATCTAGAGGAAGTGTTACAAAAGAAGAGGGGGAGCTAGAAAATCAAAAGGAGGAACCATCTCAAACACCATCAAATACAACCTTAAAATTTGTACCAAAACATCATATAGAAGACCAAATTATTGGATATGTGGATAAAATAATGATGTCGCTTTGCTATCTTAGATAGAACGAAAGAACTTTTACTCAAGCAAGTTAAGATCCACATTCGATAAAAGTAATGGAAGAGGAGATGAACCAAATAAAAAATAATGGAACATGGGAACTTGTACCATGTACAAAGGATAAAAATGTCATAGGAATCAAGTGGGTATTCAAGAAAAAATTGAATGAAGATGGAAAAGTCATTAGAAACAAAGAAATATTGGTGCATAGGGGATACAATCAAATTGAAGGAATTAGCTTTGATGAGACCTTTGTTGCAGTTTCCATACTATAGGCCATAAGGATGTTTTTAGCTTTTTCATGTTCAAAAGGGTTCAAAGTATATCATATGGATGTAAATTCAACCTTTCTAAATGGAGACATAAAATAAGAAGTATACATGGAGCAACCAAAAGGGTTTGAATTGTCAGAAAATAAGGATTTCGTATGCAAATTAAAGAAGGCCTTGTATGGATTAAAACAAGCTCCAAGAGCTTAGTATGGTAGACTTGATTACTATATTCAACAACAAGGGTTCAAGAAAGGAGTTGCAGGAAGTAATATTTACATGAAAATAGATAAAGTAAATTTGTTAATCACACTGGTATGCATGGAAGATTTGATTTTTGGCAACAACAATGATGAGATGAGTCACAAATTTGACCAAGAAATGTCAATGGTTGGAGATTCGTCTTTATTTCTTGGACTTCAAGTAACTCAAACCAATGTTGGAATGTTCATAACAAAAAAAAGTACCTCAAGGATATGCTTAAGCGATTTGGGATGGAAGAATGTGATTTTGTAAGAACACTTATGATTACAAGTAAGAATGATGAATCCCCTATAGTAGATGCAACTCTCGATATATTAATGATTGGAGGTCTTTTATATCTCACAACTTCATGACCAAACATCATTTAGGAAGTAGGAAAGGTGGAAATATTCTAGTTAGCCCCTAAGGAATCACACATGCAAGCAGTGAAAAGAATATTTAGATATCTAAAGGGGGACTCATGATTTTTTACTATGGTACCTTAGGAGCACAAATCTTACTTTAAAAGCATATAATGAAGTAGAATGAGCAAGAAGCATTGATGATCAAGAGAGCATAAATGGGAATGCATTATTCTTAAGATATTTTCTTGTATCTTGATTAAGAAAAAAACAATCATCTATGTCTCTCTCCACAACTAAAGTTGAGTACATAGCAGCAACAAATTGTTGTACACAAATATTATGGATGAAGGAAGCCTTGTAGGATGTCAAAATAGAAACAAATCATCCTATAACCATCTATTGTGACAATATCAGTGCAATCATCCTCTCAAAGAATCTAGTCACGCATTCAAAGATGAAACATATCCCAATAAAGTATCACTTTCTCCTAGAACAAGTTGCAGATCTTAACATTAAAATGGAATATGTCAACTCTAAGGAATATATTGCAGACATATTCACGAAACCCCTACCTCCAGAAGAATTTAAATATCTTCGTCAAAATATGGGGGTCATCTCTCTTGCATCCCATTAGAGCATCCCTTCATTAGGGAACTTTGAGCTCTAAAATGGGCCTCCTAAGGAAATTATAAAATAATAGTGGAAATAATAAAATAAGATTAGATTACATCATCAAATTTTAGAGGGAAAAAAGAAAAAACTATTTTTTCAACTTGTATTTTCAACTTATCTCCCTATGGGTTTGCTCAAATTTCGAGCAGGAACACTCGTTGGATACATAATTTGATTCCCCATCCAAGGCGTACCCATGTTTCATATTTTCTATGGACCTTGCTACACGAAAAATGAGAAATACATGAAAAACGTGATTGCAATAACGTTTTTTCATGTATTTTTTATTTTTTGTGTAGCAGGGTCCATCAAATTTATGAAACATGGGTACTCCTTGGATGAGGAACTAAAATTTTCATCTAGCATGTACTCCTACTTGAATTTTGAATAAAACCTTAGGGAGATAAGTTGAAAAAGTATTTTTATTATTTTGTTATTTTTTAATATTTTTACCTTTTTACCCAAAAAATGGTGAATAATCCCCCATGGTTGACATCATCATCTTGAATCCTATTGGTTCTTATAAATTTTATTTTGGTTGTACATTTTTCTTAGGAGGCCCATTTTAGACCTCAAAAGCTCTATAATGTGCCATTGATGTCAAAGGGGGAGAAAATGACAGGGGGAATGTTATGAAACCAGCTCAAGAAAAGATAGATCAACGCCTTAGAATACAGCCTCTTCGAGGGGGCAACCTCCTTTACATTACATAAATGAACAATTCTTGGATGATACAAATGAGAAAACCTCCTTTCTATATATAGGAGTCTAAGGAGTCACAATATAATCCAGCCGACCTAACAATAATAATATAAAGCCACAAAAATAACAATAGAGAGATTCTATGGGGCACAAAAATATAAATAAGGTGTATAACTACAATAGTAATGGGGTAATCACTAGTATTATAGGGACCCAACATGCCCCTCTCCTTCAAAAAAGTGTTGTCCTCAACGCTTGAGTAGTTCTGGATACTTCTGCATAAAATTCTCATCCTCCCATGTGGAGTCTTCAGCGGATAAGTTCTTCCACTTGATAAGATACTCTGAAATTGATCGATTTCGTAGCTGTCGAGTTCTTGTTTCTGTGACTGCTTCCGGTTCCAATATAATTTTTCCTTCCTCGTCAAGTTCTGGCAATATTGTTTGAACTGGGAGCTTGTCGCCTATAACCTTCTTTAAACATGAAACATGGAAAACTGGGTGCAATCGAGAAGCTGCAGGAAGCTCCAATTTGTATGCCATAGTACCAATCTTTTGCAACACCTTGTACGGACCATAATACTTTGGTGATAATTTATTATCCTTCTTAGCTTGCTTTAGGGACATTTGCTTATATGGTTGTAGCCGTAAGAATACCCAATCACCTACATCAAAACTTCTTTCACTGCGATGTTGATCTGCCTGTTGTTACATTCTATTTTGTGCCAACACGAGGTTATCCTTTAAGAGTTGGAGGACTTGTTGTTGATGTTCGATGTGATGTTCCACTGCCTGAACCTTAGAATTTTCTCTTAAATATGATGTGATGGATGGTGGTTGATACCCATAAAGTGCCATAAATGGGGTCATTTTTGTTGTTGTATGGAAGGAAGTGTTATACCACCATTCAGCCAGAGGAAACCATTTGACCCATTGTGTCTGTTTATCAGAAACAAAGCAACGAAGATATCCTTCCAAACATTTTTTTACTATCTCAGTTTGCCCATCAGATTGAGGATGATAAGATGAGCTATGAGCTAACTGAGTACCAAGACAAGAAAATTATTCTGTCCAAAAATTTCCAGTGAAAATGGGATCTCTGTCACTTACAATAATCTTTGGGTTTCCATGTAGCTTTTGAATTGTTTCCATAAATGCAGTAGAAACTGTACTGGCTTTAAATGGATGTGATAATGCACAAAAGTGTGCATACTTGGTAAGTCTGTCAACTACCACCATGATTACACTCTTTCCCTCAGACTTGGGTAAACCTGTGATAAAATCCATTGAAACCTCCTCCCAACGTTGGCTTGGAATGGATAAAGGTTGTAATAGACCTGGTGTCTTAATTGTTTCAACTTTATTTTGTTGGCAAACCAAACATTCCGCCACAAACTTTTGAATATCTGATTTAAGGCCATCCCAAAAAAATTCCTTCTTAACCCTATGGTAAGTTTTTAAAAATCCTGAGTGCCCTCCTAAGGGAGAAGTGTGCAATTCCATAAGAATCTTTTGTTTTAGCTGGGAATTCTTACAGAGGTATAAGCGATCTTTGTACCATAACGAATCATTTTGCCAGCTAAATGTATCAGACGTACTGGAATCTTGTTGTAGCTTTCGAATAAGTGCCGACACTTCTTCATCATTCTTCCATTCCTCCCTTGCTTTGTTTATCCAATCTGGTTGGATAATAGAAATGGCGCACAACAATGCTTCCACATCCTCATCCTTTCTTGAGAGTGCATCTGCCACCACATTTTGCTTCCCTTTTTTGTAGATGATTTCAAAGTCATAACCCAACATCTTTGTGACCCACTTTTGTTGCTCTTCAGAGGATAATCTTTGTTCTAAAAAGTATTTAAGGCTATCATGATCCGTTTTTACCTTGAAGTATCTTCCCATTAGGTAGGGTCGCCATTTCTTAAGTGCATGGAGTATTGCCAACATTTCCTTCTCATAAATAGCTTTGCTTAAAAACTTTCCCTTGATTGGATGACTTTCAAAAGCAATGGGTCTTTCATCTTGCATTAGAACAGCACCAATTCCATTTCCTGAAGCATCACATTCCACAATAAAGGTTTTTGTGAAGTTCGGTGTAGCTAAGACCGGTGCTTGGCACATTGCCTCTTTAAGATGTTCAAAGGCCTTTGTTGCTTCCGGAGTCCATGAAAATGCATCTTTCTTCAATAATGTTGTTAGAGGTGCTGCTATTCTCCCATAATTCTTAACAAATTTGTGATAATACCCTGTCAACCCAAGAAATCCTTGTAGATGCTTTATGGATGGGGATTTTCCATTCCTTAATGGCTTTAATTTTGCTAGGGTCTACCTTAACTCCTTCATGAGATACAATATGACCCAAATATTCCACCTCCTGGACTCCAAAGAAACATTTGGATCTTTTTGCATATAATTGTTTCTCCTCCAATAGTTGTAGCACCTTGTCAACATGTTCAACATGAACCTTCCAAGACTTGCTATAGATTAGTATATCTTCAAAAAATACTAACACAAATTTTCTAAGGAATGGTTTGCAAAATTGAATTCATCAAACCTTGAAATGTTGAAGGTGCATTGGTAAGGCCAAAAGGCATGACCAAAAATTCATAATGACCCTCATGAGTTCTAAATGTCGTTTTCAGAATGTCTTCAATCTTCATTCTGATTTGATGATATCCTGAACGAAGATCCAACTTGGTGAAGTAAATTGATCCATGCAATTCATCCAGTAATTCATCAATGACAGGAATGGGGAACTTATCTTTAATAGTGAGCTTGTTGAGCTCCCTATAATCCGGACACATGTGCCATGATCCATCCTTCTTTTGCACCAATACTACTGGAACAGAGAAAGAACTTTGACTTGGTTGAATTATACCAGCGTCTAACATTTCTGCAACCATACGTTCAATTTCACTTTTTTGGACATAGGGATATCTATATGGCCTGATGTTTGGAGGAACACTTCCTGGAATCAGATGAATAGCATGATCATGATCACACATAGGTGGGAGGCCCTTGGGAGTCTCAAATACCTTGGAATGATTGTCCAGGACTTTTTGGAGATCTGGAGAAATAGATGATTCCAATGTGGAAACATCTAGCGAGCATAATTGTGCAATTACACCTCTTTGCTCCTTTTTTAGAAGCTTTGTCATACCACGAGAGCTGATTATCTTTCCTGGTTTCCCTGCAATACCCCTTAATTCAACTTCCTTTCCTTCCGTAGAAAATTTGATGAAAAGTTCTTGAAAATTAAAAGCTATTGTACCCAAGGATTGTAGCCATTGGACTCCTAGTACAACATCAGCACCTCCCATTGGAATGGAAAGCATTGGGCTAGTCAATACATATTCTCCCATGGATAGCTTGATATTATGGCACCTTCCAGAGAAATTTATTGTTCCTCCATTTGCAATCATCACTTGACACTCTGGTGCTGGATATAGGAAGAAATTCAATTCTTTTGCTACCCTACAATGAATAAAATTGTGGGTGCTTCCTGAATCAATCAACACTATTACCTTTTTCTTCTTGATTTGTCCTTCTATATTGATGGTTTGAGGAGTGGTAATTCCCGCCAATGCATTACAAGATATGGTAGGATTTATTTTTTCTTCATCTAGGATTTGTTCCTGGAGTATATCTTCTTCTTTTGACCTTTCTTGCTCCTTTTCTTCTTCCTCTTCATAATCTATGTAGAATAATTTCTTCTCAGCACACTTATGACCTTTAGTGTATTTGCTATCACAACTGTAACAAATCCCTTTTGCTCTTTTTTCTTCCAATTGTTGTGGTGTCAACCTTATATGCTGTGGAAGACTAGGGGCAACCACACTTCCGTCTTTATAGTTGTGAGTGGTATGCTTCCTGGTTGCCATAATTTTGCTTTCCATTTTTCTTGCTAACCTGAATGCCTTTTCTAATGAATCAGGTTCCCAAAGGTGAACATCATGTTGGATATTATCCTTTAAAGACCCTATGAACACATCAATCCTATGCTCCTCTGGAATATCTTTTACCCTTATGTTCAATTTTTGGAACTCCTCAATGTGCTCCATTACTGAACCCTTTTGTTTGAGACTTATCAGTTGGCTAAAAAAAGTGTTGCTTTTTGTATCTTCATAATGTGCTATCAATTCTTCTGTAAAAATTGCCCAAGTGATAAATTTTTTACGAGAGCAAAGCCATTGATACCATACAAACTGATTTGGTTCTAAATATATAGTTGCCATACGTACCTTTTGTGTGTTTTGCACATTATTGAGATCGAAGAACTGCTCCATCTGTAATATCCATGTGGCGGGATCCTTGCCATCAAACTTCCTCATATCGATTTTTGGAATATGGTGGGTCTTTGATCTAACATTAGAGTCTATGGAATCATGATTAACCTTTCTTTTGTTCACATCATGAGTTTCCTTTACAACCTTTTCACCATTAGTAAGTATTTCTTGTAGAAAATTTGTCAAATCTGTCTTCAAATCTGGCATGTCTGTTTTCAAATCTGTCTTCAAATCTGCCATGCCTGTCTTCAAATTTGTGTTCAAATCTTTCTTCAAAGTGTCCATCTTAGTTTCCATTCCATTCATCTTAGCTTCCACGCCACTTATCTTAGCTTCTGTTAACTTTTGTGAGTGTGACATTTGTTGCACTTGTTCTTGTAATTTTGATATATCATGTAGCATTTCTTCCTCTTCTTCATGAGTCATGCTAGAGATTTTAGGTTCCTTAATAGGTGTTTGCATTTCCTTTCCTTGGGGCATCAGTTACCGATAATATTTCTTTACTATGCCCTTTGAATTCCTTCAAACCCAGCTTACACAAAAATTAAAAAATTAAAACTACCTTTTTTCACTTTGTAGAAGCCTGATATTGAATCTGATGTATCTCTGTAATTCCAAATCCCCCAATTTTGAAATTGCTACCTGTAGTAGCCTTCTGTGTCCTCTTTCCAATGCCACAAGTCTGACCCAATTTGGATTCTCCAAGGAAGAGTTATGCGAAATCTCCCACAGTGACTTGATTATAGACTAGTTCAGTAGAGAGAACTTGTACAACGTGCCACGAGTCACTGTTTCGACCTATGGATCTAAAAAATGCATACAAGAAACTAAAGTCCATTCTATTTCTGTACCTTCTTACAAAATTTCAATCCGATCCCCAGAGAGAAAGTTATGACGATTTTCCCCAGGTCACCTGTTTTGAATGTAATTCAGGAGTCTGCAAAAAGACCAACTTCCTCAGATCATATCTCCGCAAATATCGCGCGAAAGGCTCTGAAATTCGGACCCAAGGTTCAACGCGATTTCTTCTCAAATGGGTTTTTTTTGCGACTTCTGAAACATCACAGAAAAAAAGTTATAGCGAAAATGCCACAATGACCTGTTTGGAGCAGCGAAACCTTAGAATCCAAATCTCTGATACCAAATGTTATGAAACCAGCTCAAGAAAAGATAGAAAAGATAGATCAACGCCTTAGAATACAGCCTCTTCGAGGGGGAAACCTCCTTTACATTACATAAATGAATAATTCTTGGATGATACAAATGAGAAAACCTCCTTTCTATATATAAGAGTCTAAGGAGTCACAATATAATCCAGCCGACCTAACAATAATAATATAAAGCCACAAAAATAACAATAGAGGGATTCTATGGGGCATAGAAATATAAATAAGGTGTATAACTACAATAGTAATGGGGTAATCACTAGTATTATAGGGATCCAACAGGGAACAACATCATGATAGGGGGAGTAGCAAGATGACAGGGGGAGTAGCATATGAGGAGGTTGTTTCCATCAATAACAAAAGGGGATATTATTGGAAGAATAATTTGTTATTGATGTCAAAGAATGGCTTGTGAAGGTGACATTCCCATCATACCTTAGGGATTTCCTTGCCATCCAATATTGCACCTGAAACATAACATTGAAATAAATATACATTCCTTTTAGTATTCAAATACCTGTGCACCTTCTTATTTGACATAGGCAGTTGTATCACTTTGTCAAATTTTCTTGCACTAGTCATGATCCTTAAGAAGGATCCACTTATCACAACACGTCAAGAGGTTAGAAGTATCCAAATACTCAAATATGCATGCAGGAATTATAAGTAATAATCAGAGCAATAAAATCAAACAGGAATAGAATCACAAAGAGGTAACATAAATTTAGAAGGTATTTATCTTAATGAGAGGTGAGCTCTCCCTCTTGAACCATCCTTCAAGAGTCATGATTGTCCATTCACCATATAACATTGATGCCTTCAATCTATTCATCAACTTCAACAATAATCAAGCCTAGATAAGACTATCCCATCTAAGGCTACATCAAACCTGTCGCAAGTGATTGAACATCTTCATGTTGATCATGGTATATCTCAAACCTTTGACATAATCCAGGATTTCTTCCAAACCTTAACCTCACAATATCCATCAAAATCCAATACACAAATTGCCTAGGGTTTCCTTCAAACCGTAGTATTCTTTTAGGTCTCCACCATCTTCTCTTGCTTCCATCAAAGGTGTCTTCTTAGGGTGATCTCAATGAATTTTATTGAGCCCAACTTTGATACCACATTAATTTTTCTTAGGGGTAAATTTTTCTTTTCTTTGATAATTTCATTTCATTATTTCCGTATTAAATTCACACCGTAACATCATAATATTATTCAAATTTACATCATTATTCACCAACATATGCAATTCTATAGAAAGGAAAATATCATCATCAATGCACCAAAATATAAAGGAACAATAGAAGAAAATCATTCACACATAGAGACACTTGAATTGGTTGGAAAGCAGGGCAAAACCCACTGTGGGCAAAACCCTTTCAAATTATTCTTCTTATTAGATTTTTATTGGATGATTCAGCAAAGAGAGAGTACAATGATCCATATCTTCAACCATAAACCTATCCAACAAAATCAACTAAACAATATCCATGAGATGAACCCAACCATGCCAATGATAAAAACCTTGATTTAGGAACCTATAATCAACTATCATTGTCTATAGTCAACTTCCAAACTCTGCGGTCAACTCGAAAAAACTTTGGTCAACTAAAAAATCAACATTTAGGTCCCAGTTGTAGGAAAGTTGTGTCATGCATATAGTTGAAAGGCTTCGGTCTAAATTTGTATATTACATGCCTACATCTGCAACCAATATTTCTCCATGACATGCCTATGACTAAGACCCAAAACCCTAAAAATAGAGATGTGAGCTCCAGACCCTGTAATTTTAGACTTGTGCCAACCAATCTCCGCGAACTTGCCTTAGACCTCTGCAAGCCAAACCAAAGAATAAAATAGAAAAATGTCTCATGATCACGTCCAAATGAGATTGAGGTCACTTGTATTTATAACCTTCCAAGGCTGTCCAATTTTTATTTGGATCGACCTAATCAAATATGCACATATGGGATTTAATTCAAAAATATACTTTCCCTCGTCTAAATTGAGTGCTTCAATATTCAAAATTGGTCCTCTCGAAAATAGGAATCTCATCCCATGGTTGGAATTTGTCACCAAGCTGCTAAATTAATAGAGAAGACCTTTGGACCTATGTAAAATTAGTCACTATGGCTTGCGAAATATGGCTTTGAGGCCAAAATTTCAGCCCCCTTTTTTTGGCTTGTTATATCTCAGTTAGAGGCAAAGTTTTGGCCTCCTACGATAAAGGAAAAAAGGAGGTTTCAACCCCATGTTTTGACCATTTCTTGAGCAAATTTTGGTGAATTTTTTAGGAGACTTTAGGTCTTCTTTTTAAGCAGGCTTTGGATCTCCTTTTGAGTAGACTTTAGGTCTCCTTTTTAAGCTGGATTTGGATCTCCTTTTGAGAAAAATTTGGATCTGGTTTGCAACACTTGTTAGAACAAACTTTGTGAAATTTTTTAGAAGAATTAAAGGACTTTGGAAGAAGTCTTTTTGGAGCATATTTGAAGACATCTTGGATCAAACCTTGGAGTGATCTTTGAAGCAGTATTGAAGTCATCTTGAAGCAGTGTTTTGGTAAAATTATTGAAGCACATTTGAAGTGTTTGTATAGGTTGGAACCCAGTAGGATTAATGTTCTCATATCGACTAGATTGGTGCCTAGATTTCACTAAGAGGATTGGTGTCCTCATTCAAGGTTGGAGCCTTGTGAAGGTTGAATTTGTTGTAATGTTTGGAGCTAGAATTTGAGGATTGGTGTTGTCATCCTTTGAATCATATTAATATAATTTTTTTTTCTTGTGTTCTGGTATACCATGTGCTTCCTATTATGAAAAGTCTTAACTGAAATAATATAACAATTGAAAGAAACACTGATTCAACAACCCTCCCCCCCCACCAAAATATTTCCAACAATGTATCCATTTAAGATTATGGACTTGGACATTTATAAAGGATATTTTCAATATAATTTTTTATATCGATTTTGTATATATTAAAAAAATTAACTATTTTAAAAATATAAAAATTTGAAATAATATTTATTTTCAAAATAACTAATTTAAATTTGGAAAAATGAAATTAAATTTATTCAAATCTGTAAATTTTACTTATAATTTTTTTTCTCTTTTATAAATAGCCATTTATTACACACACACACACACACACATTCTCCTATATTATGACACTCTAATGAAATAGTCTATTGAGTTGTGAATTAGTGACAATTTGGAAAAGTTATTGTAACAATGACCTAAGTTGAGATCTTGTTGAGTATGTGTTATATTCTTTCCATGACTAGCCCCAAGCGTTGTTATGTTGCGATGGGTGCAGCAGGGGCGGCGAACCCCCTGTTCGAGGGTTTATAGGGGGGTAGTATCCCCCTGCACGAGGTTCAAGGCAATGCCCCGATAATTTTATTTTATTTTATTTTATTATTATTATTTTTTTTTTTTTTTTTATGCAGACCCAATAATAGTTGGGTGGAACCAAGGATGGTGGGCGAACCTACCCATGGTTTTGTGCATGGTTTTGGGTGTGATGGTTTTTTTCCATGGTATTTTGTAGATATCGTCAAGGGAACTACAATTATGTTTTAATCTAGGGTTAATGGATTGGGGTATATGAATGCTTCGATATGTATATAATGTATTGTAACATTGAAAGGAATATAATGAAAAAACAATTTGTTTTTCCTAGGTTTGAGTTCCACGAGAAAATATATGTGTATATCTTTATGTTCTCGCCATTATTTATTTTTTTGTTTTAATAAATTTTTTGTAGGTAATTTATGTACAGGGTTAAAGCCTACTCATCTCGACTAACATGTTGCTCCCCTTAATGGTACTAAAAAACCCTATTCTTTTTTCTTTTTCTTTTTGTAAATAATACACATTATATTATCGATTTTAAAAAGTTACATAGATCAAAAGCTTCCAATGGAGAAATTTTGAGGTCTAAAATGGGCCTCTTAAGGAATATTATAAAATAATAGTGGAAATAATAAAATAAGATTGGATTACATCATCAAATTTTAGAGGGATAAAAGAAAAAACTACTTTTTCAACTTGTCTCCCTATAGTTTTACATAAATTTTGAGCATAAGCACTTGTTGGATGCAGAATTTAAATCCTCATCCAAGGAGTACCCATGTAGCATACTTTCAATGGACCCTACTAAAAAAAATGAGAAATACATGAAAAAAGCGTGATTGCAATCACGTTTTTCATGTATTTCTCATTTTTCATATAGCAAGGTCTATCGAAAGTACAAAACATGGGTACTCCTTGTTTGAATAATTAAATTTTACATCCAATGAGTGCGCCCGCTTGAAATTTGAGTAAAAATGAAGGAAGATAAGTTGAAAAAAAAGTTTTTCATTTTTAATTTTTTACTCCAAAAATGGTGAATCAATCCCCCCATGGTTGACATCATCATCTTGAATCCCAATTTTTACCTCAAAATTTCTCTAATGTTGGCCCTGGTCTATAGAGAGTAAAGTTATACCATAGGTTGAGAAATAAGGTCTTGAGGTTATGATAACCTCCTTTGATGATAAAATCAACTAGATAAAAAGTAAATAGGATAATTTGACTATATAAATGTTGACTGAGCATAGGTTGAAAAAAAATACATAGAATAATCACTAAATTAGCTATGAGTATACATGTTGACTATCAACTAGATCCTTCCTGCTTATTGTCAAGAGTACTCCTTGGTAAATAGTTGTGGCTACATATATTGAGGAGAATATAAAGTGTATGATACATAGATTCTATTTTGTCTTCAAATTCAACAAGCTTGTGAATATTTTGTTACTGGTTAGTGTGGTAATTAGCCAGAATGCATCTAGGAAGAGTTTTGGTATACCAATAGTCATTTACAACTTGCATATAACTGACATATATAGAGTATGTGGATGTACTTGTGTTTGGAATCCAATTTTGAGTTTCATCTTGCACATGTTGATATGGTGTATATCTATGCTCTTGGTGGATAAGGACTTCATATCAAGCAATCCCTTGGTGGACAAAGTCTGGTATAATTTGTTCATAGAAGGCTTGGATGGTCTGACTTCATTACGAGCTCTTTTCTGAGTGGCGCATGGGGGATTTCTAGATGAGGGAGTGGATGCGAGGGGCAACCTATACCCCTTCCTTTGTAAGAGGTTGTAATATTTCTTCGAGTCATGTTTATGAGATGGGGTTGAATTAGATGAAATAGGAGTGGTTGAGGGATAGAAAGGGTATGATCTAAGATAAAGGGGAATTGAGAGATGGAAAGTGATAGAGGTCTAGAGGAATGGAGGCCGATGGAAGATAAAATGGAAATAGGGTGGATGATGAGGAGGAGACTGGGTAGTGTGTCAAATGAGAGGGATAAGAGAGCCGAAAATTGATGAGAAAGCCGAATTGAATTGAACTGTTGGGTGAGGATGCTCTAATCCACAATCCAAGATGGCCAAAGAGTGGCCAAAATAATAGTAATTTGATTTCGAAGGAATTGGATTGGAGTGAAAATGACCTTACCCTACTGTTGGAGGAGCTCATGTTGAGGAAGCGGGTGACCCAATTTGCTATTGATTGAATTGCAGGTAGCCTCAGGATGAATTCCCTAGCTAGAGAGGATAGAATGAAAAGGTGGCTTTGTATGTTCCTAATAAGGGGGTGAGGGCATCTCGATTTGAATAATTTTTCTAAGACTTAGAGAGTGCATCTTGTCCATCATCAAAGCACACTAGGATTTCTTTAAAGAGATCAACACCTTCTCATATCTGCATTCAAGATTGTGCATAGTACCAAGGTGATTATGATGGGCGACACTCCTAATAGTTACATCCTTAGAGGATCGAAGATGGGCGATCTAGAAATGATGGTAGATTATCATCATAATATGATGATATAGATTGTTCATCTTTCATTGTGAGATGGTTTTCCTTGGAGTTGAACGAGTCTAGTACATGTTATCATGATGGTGATGGGGATTCATTTGAATGAGTGTCATTGGGATGAAATGTTACACGTAGTCCTCAAGGGTGGAAGACATGTTATTTTCCGTAGAGGAATGAACTTGCATTGAGTCAAATTGGAATGGATGGATCCATGTTGGGACACCCACGTTGAGGAGTGAGATATTGTGTAGCTTTCATTTGGCATTGTAAATGGAGTGAATTCGGAATGGGTTGCTCCCAACTCATGTCCAATGAAGTAGTCGTTAGATTGAGATTGTAGTTGGCTAGTTGATCTGCTAATTTGTTACCTTCTCAGTGGATGTGGGAGAGGAGAGGGGCTGAGAATTGAGTTATAATTTTCGTTTTATGTGAGACTCAGGCCTCTAATCACCAACTGTTATTAATTTTTCTTGGATCAGATCCACCTTGGATTCTATGAAATATGTTGATGATGGTCTTTGAATCACCCTTTATGGTGAGCCTTATCTCAACTACATTATTTGTAGTGTGGCCAATAGCTTCGACATAGACATGCAAGATTTGATCCTGAATATTACAAAAAACTCCTCCATAGATTGTTGGTCTGGGATTCCCCTTAGAAGCACCATTGAAACTGAGCTTGATAAGGTCATAAGAGGGACACGCCAGTGGGATGGGCTAGAGATAGGGGGGGGACAAATAGGGGTTTGATGGGTAAGATGATGAAATAGACCAAGTAATGTAAGGATGTGGGATTCAACAAAATTAATTCTTAGTCCTTATCAGTACAGGAAAGAGAAATAATTGATTCCCTTAGGTTACTAAGGATGGTTTTCTAGAGGTCACAAAAGGGGGAGATGATATTTTTAAATTTTCTTCGATTGTGCTTCTTCCATGTATTCCAAAGGAGGAATCCTAGGATCCAATTCTAGGATGTATTGAAAAGAGGATTCGAGATTGGGGAGGGTTTCCAGGAATTGAGAGCTTGGAGAATGTAGTTGGAGTCTCTATTAGATTGGTGAAACGTAATGGTGAGACTTATCCCAAAGGGTAACATTATAGTTGCAGTTGCTGAAGAGATGGTTATTGGTTTCAAAGTTGGAAAGACATAGGAGGTAGATCGTGTTGAAAATGAAACAAGAAAATCCTAATTTAATTTTGTCCTTGAATTAAATTGGGAATAAAATTTTAATTCAACATCTCATGAAAACTTGTAATAGTTAACTAAGTTAATTTCACTTAGTTAGCTCAATTAATTCGAGTTGAGGGTATAAATAGAGTCATGTAGAGTGTCTCCTACAATTAGGAGCACTAGTTGAGTTTATTTTGAGTTGTAATTATTTAATTTAGTCTAACTGAGTTAAAGTTAGTTAAACTAGTTCCAACTGATTAAGGAATTAGTGGGAGGTCTAGTAGTGGGTGCATCCTGCAATAGTGCGGTGTTTCCTTCGGTAGTGGGGTGATGCTTGTAGTAGTGGGGTGTTGATTGAGGTTCAGTGGGGTGTTTCTTGAAGTTCAGTGGGGTGTTACTTGAAGTTCAATGGGGTGTTGCCTAAAGTGCAGTGTGGTGTTGCCCACAACGATCAACCAACAAACAAAAGATTCACTCATAATTAACTCATGCATGTTAGATCAGAGAAAGACCTAATTGAGATTGGATTTCATGGAAAATATACTATAAGTTGTAAAATCATCTAAATTAAACTGATGGTGCATGCAATAAAAAAAAAAATACCTATGACGATTGCAAAATTCATAATTGTGGAATTTCCCAATTAAATAGAGGCTAATTCCCAAGGGAACAACACAAGGAAATAGGGACTTGGGAAAGAAATAATTTGGCTAAGTATTGACATGAGCTTGTCTAGGAAGCAGTGAGATAGATAGAGATAGTGCAACGGTTGCTTGGGCTTGAGCAAAGCATTTTACTCTTCTCATATTTTATGATTAATGCAATATACAGATAACAGGGTTTTTTTAGTTGTGGCTTTCCCTAGAAAAGCATTGTGTTATGTGTGATTGAATTATTTCTCCTATATGCTTTGTGATTTCGTCGATTAATTATTGTTTCCACTAATGAGTAGAGTAGATTTAAGTCTATTGTTTTATCATATTACAATTAGCAGTTTGAATCTACAAGGAATTTCTACATGGTATCAGAGCTGAAATCACTATAGAATAGGAGAATATGAGTTTTTATTTTTTTATGAGAATCAAAATTTGTAGTATCATACTTTGGAGCCAATAAGATGTCATTCTACGGATTGAGACTTGAATATTCCCTTGAGGGTATTTCAAACTATATTTCTTGGAAGGATAGGATGGAGGCAATGTTGGAAGACAACAAGCTTAAGGAATTCATAGAAAAAGATATTCCTAAGTCAGCTGATGCTCAAGATTTGGTAGAGTGGAGAAAATGTGTGGAAAAGGCGAGAAGGATTATCCTATATCATATTATCTTGAACCTCCATGGTAAGGTAACTCTATTTGCAATGTGGAAGGCCCTAAGAGACTTGTTTCAAAACATAAATGACCATAGGAAGCTGGAACTGGAGTACAAGCTCAGAAAGATCAAGATGGATAATGACAACACAATACCAAACTACATGACCAAGTTCACCCAATGTCGGGATGAGCTTGGAAGTTTCGGTGTTAAAGTTGTTGAAGATGATATGGTGAGCCTAGCACTTCTAGGCCTTCCTAAGAGGTGGCACATCTACTAGGACCCAGTTAATCGAAGGGAGAAGCTATTAGAGTGGGGGAGTTTGTGGTCTGACTTGGTACAAGAAGAGATTCGGCGGAACACAGAGATGGATCCTCATCCAAGCATGATGATGAGGAGAATTGTGCCTTAGCTAGAAAGGGGAAGAAAGAAAAGGGGAATTCATCCCATTCTAAATCAGATTCTAGTTAGGGCAACAGGAAGAAGGACATGTCGAAGGTTAAATGTTTTCACTGTCACGAGCTGGGACAATATGCCACAAAGTCTCTGCACAAGAAGGCTAGTAAGAAGCCCTCAGGAGGAGTGGAAATTGAAGCTTTTGCTTCACAATTCAAGCTGGATTTCACCTTCATCATTTGCATGGTGACATCGGTGATGGGTAGTGTGTGGTACCTAGATAGTGGAGCATCATTCCATATGACCGAAAACAAAGAGTTATTCAGTGACTTGGAGGAGAAGGACCTCTAGATGCACATCGACATGGGAGATGGTGGGAGGTATAGTGTGACCAACATCGATACTGTTACCTTTCAGATGGAGTATGGTTCTCCTCTCACATTAAAAGATATGATGTATGTTTCGGGTTTGAAGAATAATTTTGTTTAAATTTCCATGTTGGAGGACTGTGGCTACGATGTGATATTTAAAAAGGGAAAGGCTTTCCTTCGTCACAGCCTTAGGACAGGTGAAGCAGATTGAGGTTCAAGTGTAGAACATCTACAAATTGCATGTTTAAGAGAAAAGCAGAGAATTTATAGAGCCGAGACATCGATGAGTTGTGGCATAGAATATTGGGTCACTTGCACCACATAGATTTGAAGATCATGCAAAAAATTTCTACAAGACTTCCCAAGGGTACACTAGAGAAGAGAGGCACATGCAAAGGGTGTACATTATGGAAGTACACCAAAGCTTCCTTTCATGATAAATATAGTTGAGTGTAAGAGATACTTGACAGAGTTCACTTAGATGGGTGTGGATTGTTCTCGAAAGCCTCCATAGCCAGGCACATGTATTATGTAATATGTTTTGATGGTTTTTCTCATAAGTGTTGGATTTTCTTCATACAGAATAAAGATATACGTTCGCTAAATTTTGTGAATTTAAAGCACTTGTCGAGAAAGATACTAGCAGGAAAGTTAAAGCTCTCAAAAGTGATAATGAGGGAGAATTTGTGTCGAATGAATTCAATAACTTATGTGCGTCAAAAGCATTCAATGGGAGTTAATAGAACCAAATAACCCTCAATAGAATGGGGTGGCTAAAAGGAAGAACAAAAGTATTGTGGGAGATGCACAGGTGATATTACATGATCAGGGCCTACCATTGCACTTGTGGGTGGAAGCATGCAACACAACTATTTATTTGCAGAATAGAAGTCCTCATTGAATTATTGAGATGAGAACACCAGAAGAAGCTTTTTCAGGTAAGAAACCAGATGTGGCACACTTCAGGATGTTTGTTTCATCAATTTACTGTCATGTTACCAAGGATGCATATAAAAATATAAAGCCTACAATTGAGTTGGGCATATTTGTGGGGTACATTGATACAAATCACAACTATCGAGTGTACCTGTCATCCAACAGGATGATAGTGGTTCATAGATATGTGACATTCAATTAAGAGAAGGCCATGAGATGTTCCCTTGAGAGGGAGCTTTAGTTACATATAGATGAGGATATTCTAGCTCCAAAGGAGAAACCTCAAGATGATGTGGAGCAACCACATGTAGAGGAGCAAAGAGTGGAAGCACCCACTCATGTAGAGACTTCCAGATATGGAAGGAAGCACACTAAAGAGGTTGGCAGATTGATGCATGATGCTAGAGAGAATGTGGGAGAACCCACATCACAACGCAAGAAGAGGAGGTCACCATAATGGTACACTGGCTACATGGCTCTGATGAGCGAGAGTGTAGAGGTTGAGGCATCCTCATTCGATGAAGAAGTGGAGGAACTAGTATGGGTTGATACCATGGTTGAGAAGTATGACTCCATTATTAGAAACAATGTTTGGGAAGTGGTCTCAAGACTAGTAGACAAGTCAGTGGTGAGTTCCAGATGGCTTTACAAGGTAAAGCGAGTAGCAGATGGGAGTGTACAGAAACACAAGGCCAGATTTGTGGCTAGAGGATTCTCTCAGGTGGAGGGAATTGATTATGATGATACCTTTGCTCCAGTAGAAAGGTACTCTTCAATAAGATCTATTCTAGCACTGTCAGCACACATTAGATGGATGTGAAGACAACATTCCTCAATGGTATGACTGAGGAAGAGGTGTATATTGAGCATCCGGAAGGATTTAATACCTTCAACAGAGAGATGCATGTGTGCACACTCAAGAGAGCACTATATGGACTAAAACAAGCACCTCATGCTTGGTACACCAAGATTGATAGCTATTTTACTGGGTTGGGCTTCACCAAAAGTGAAGCAGATGCGAACCTTTACAATATTGTTGTTGAAGGTAAATTGTTTATTATATTATTATATGTTTATGATTTGATTCTAACAGGTGATGAGAAGCTGATAAAATATTTCAAAGAGGATCTTGCAAGAGAATTCAATATGAAGGACCTGGGGCTCATGCATTATTTCCTTGGTATGGAAGTATGGCAAGGATATGGGGAACGGTTTGTCTCTTAGGGAAAGTATGCCAATGAGATACTGAAGAAGAGTTACATGGAGAGAAACAAACCCATGGAGACTCCTCTAACATGTAATTGGAGGACGAAAGATGAAAATTCAGGTGAAGTAGTGGAGGCTACTATTTATAGACAACTTGTGGGTTCACTTATGTATTTGGTGAACACACGACAGATATGTGTTTTGTTGTTAACCAGCTTAGTTAAGCCATGGTTAATCCAACCAAATTCTATTGGAAGACAACTAAACTTGTGTTGTGATACCTTGGAGGCACCACTTAGTTTGGTCTTTGTTACAGAAAGACAGAGGGAGTGAAGCTTCAAGGCTTCATAAATGCATATTAGGCAAGGAGTCAATCTGACAGAAAAAGCACATAAGGAGGAATCTTCAGCATTGGGTCAGCAACAATTTCTTGGTACAACGAGAAGCAAAGATCAGTTGAACTCAGTGCAAAAGAAGCAAAATACATGGCTACTAGTCAAGCAAATTGTGAGGTTATCTGGATGAGGAATATCCTTTTTGGGTTATTTGGTTAGCAGATGGATCTTATAGTAATTTATGATGACAATTAGAGTTGTATCAAACTATTTGAGAATCCAAATTTTCATGATCAATCCAAGCATATCGACATCCAGTATGACCATCTACAAGATTGTGTGCAAATGAAAATCATGTTGCTGGAGTGAATTACTACAGAGGAGAAGGATGTAGATATTTTGACAAAGGCATTTTCAAGATGAAAATTCGAGTTTCACAGAGGCAGGATTGGGGTAGCAGATAATCCCTTTCTTGTTGACATGGAGTGTTGAAAATGCAACAAGAAAATCCTAATTTAATTTTGTCCTTGAATTAAATTGGGAATAAAATTGTAGTTCCACATCTCATGACAACTTGTAATAATTAACTAAGTTAATTCTACTTAGTTATCTCAGTTAATTCGAGTTGAGGGTCTAACTAGAGTCATGTAGAGTGTCTCCTACAATTAGGAGCACTAGTTGAGTTCATTTTGAGTTGTAATTATTTAATTAAGTCTAAATGAGTTAAAGTAAGTTAAACTAGTTCCAACTGATGGAGGGATTAGTGGGATGTCTAGTAGTGGGGTACAACCTGCAGTAGTGCGGTGCTTCCTGCGGTAGTGGAGTGCTTCCTGTAGTAGCGGGGTGTTGCTTGAAGTTCAGTGGGGTTCTTCTTGAAGTTCAATGGGGTGCTACTTGAAGTTCAGTGGGGTGCTGCTTGAAGTTCAGTGGGGTGTTGCTTGAAGTTCAATGGGTGTTTCCTGAAGTGCAGTGTGGTGCTACCTACAGTGATCAACTAGTAAACTAAAGCTTCACTCATAATTAACTCATGCATGTCATATTAGAGAAAGACCCAATTGAGATTGTAATTTAGGGACAATGTACCATCAGTTGTAAAATCCTCTAAATTAAACCGATGGTGCATGCAATCAGAAAATTTCCTATGAGGATTGCATAATTTCCCAATTAAATAGGGGCTAATTCCCAAGGGAACAACACAAGGAAATAGGGACTTGGGCAAGCAAGGGTTTGGTTAAGTATTTCTTGAGCTTGCCTAGGAAGTAGTGAGATAGATAAAGATAGTGTAGAGGTTTCTTGGGCTTGAGAAAAGCATTGTAATCTTCTCATATTTTCCGATTAATGCAATATACAGATAGCAGGGGCTTTTTAGCTTTGGATTTCCCCAGAAAATAATTGTGTTATATTTGATTGAATTCTTTCTCTTATATTCTTTCCGTTGATGAGTAGAGTAGATTCAAGTCTATTACTTTAGCATATTACAATCAACAATTTGAATCTACAAGGAATTTCTATAGATCAAGGGCCCCATGAATTCTCAATATTGAAGTTTGTCCCAAGTTAAAGTTTTTTTCTAGGTTAGAAGCCATAAGAAGAGGGTTACTTTTGGACATTGTTTAAGTTGCCAATTTTTTCCCATTTGCTACAATCTTCATCAGGATTGGGAGGGAAAATAAGACTGCAAGCTTCTGAAAGGTTTTAGATGCTTTGAGGATGGTACCCATAGAGAAGTCTATCAACTTCATTATATGAACATATTTTATAATCAGAGAGGATTTGATGGAGGGATAATATTTCCAGGGTAAGGATTAATTGTAGATTGATGTCCCATTCTTTCTAGGTGCTCCATGATGAACAAGAAGGAGACGAGGAATTCTAATATTGAGAAACAATTGATAGTACACAAGCTTGAAGGGATTATTTAATGGGATTAATATGATTTTGTTGAGAAAAATCCAACTATTGTTGCCATGAATCTTCTCAAAATAAGGAATTTGACCATCTATTACCTCCTAGAAGATGTGCTCTTTAATTATATTTTTTTGTGCCCAAGCTACATTCCATATATGTGAGCCTTTGATATTGTTTGTTAGCATGATGAGTTGTGACTCCTGCATATTGGGGGTATATTCTTTTCTCCACATTCTACACCAAGGATCTTCTAGAGTGTTTATCCATTTCCATTAGGCTTTGGCATAGAGAGCCTTGTTGAGAGTTTTAGGATCTCTAAGACCCAATGGTCCTTTGGATTTTGGATGAAAGATATTATCCCAAGCGAGAAGAGCCTATTTTAATTCTCCTTTGGCTCCTCCCCATAAGAATCCACATTGTATGTTTCAATTCTTGTTGAGAATGGATTTGGGTGTAGCAAAGGTAGAGAGTAGGAAAATGGGCATAGATTGTTGAAGATATTTTAGAAGGGTGAAACACCCTGCTAGGTTTAGAAGGCGAAAGGTCTAGCTAAAGAGATGAGATTCAAATTTTATAAGAAGGTTTTTCCAAATTTTTTCCTTGAAGGCTTTCCAGTTAGAGGTTCACGTTAGTACTCAATTGGAAGGGAGCTTTTTGGGAAGTTGAGAAGTTGACAATATGAGTTTGAATGGAAAGAGGGGTGTTAAAAAAGAAAAATTGGGATTTGAAAAGATTGATGGAGGTTCTAGATGCTTCAGAAAAAAGTAGTAAGAGTGTGCTTGAAAATAGAGGATTCCTTGATAGTGGGGATGCTCATGAGTAGAGTGTAATCCACAAATTGTTGATGCATTGAAGAGTGATTTGGGGAAACTAAGGGAAGGCCTTTTAGGTGTCCATTATGAAGGGTTGCAGAGAGAGCCCAACCTAGGCTTTTAGAAATTAGGAGGAAGATGTATGGGAGATATGATCTCCTTTTCTGATGCCTCTGGTGGGTGCAAAAGGGGTAGAGGGTGAACCATTGACTAGGATTTAAAAAAAGGTTTTGGTGATGAGGTCCATTATCCAGTGGGTAAATATTTCCTCGAATCTAAAAGCTATAGATATATGAAAGGTAAACCACCATCTTAGCTTGTCAAAAGGATTTGGACATATCTAGCTTGATGAGCATGCTAGGGTGTTTATTTTTCTTAAGGGTGTGAAGGTGTTCATGAACAAGGATTATGTTGTCCACAATTTGTCTTCCTTCTATGCCTTTGGTTTGCTCCAGGGAGATGAGAGAGGGAAGGGTGGGTTTGGGTCTATTATCTATAACTTTGGAGATGATTTTGTACATTACATTGTAGAGAGAAATGGGGTGATAGTTAGAGGGAGTGCTTCTGCCAAAGGATTTGGGAATGGGGGTGATGAAAGTGGAATCTAGGGCTTAGAAGATGGAGGAGGAGCATTTAGAATCTTCTACAATTTTCCATATGTCATGCTTAAGGATGGGCCAATAGGCTTGATAAAATTTAGTTGTTAAGCCATTTAGGCCTAGGGATTTTCCTTTAGGCATTTCATGACCACAATTTCCATCTCATGCTTAGTGATTTCTTTTAGAATCATGTCATTCTACTTTTCAATGACAAGCTTAGATATATCTTTGGTGATTTTCTTAATGGATTGCCTCCTATCTGGGTTGGGTTCAGAGAGAAGGGACAAGAAATTATTGAGTAATTCTTGAGTAATTGCATCATGTTCTTCTATTTTTTGATTGGTTGTAGATTTAATGATGGAAATATGATTTCATTATTAGTGATTGATCATTGATCTATGGAAGAGGCGAGTGTTTCTCTCACCTTCTTTTAACCATTGGATCCTTGATTTTTGTTTCCAGAGGATTTATTCTTGCTTAGACTGCTCTTCCAACTTGTGAGAAATGATAGCTTCTTGTTGATTTGTTTCGTTTTTCCTTCCTTAAGATATGATTTTTTGTTGTATGTTGGAATTTTTTTTTCTAATTAGATCTTATGTTATGAAACCAACTCACAAAAATATTGAAAAGATAGATCAACGACTTCAAAATCAGCCTCTTCAAGGGGGAAACCTCCTTTACATTACACAAATGAACAATTCTTGGATGATACAAATGACAAGACCTCCTTTCTATATATAGGAGTCCAAGGGGCCCCAATACAATCAGAGCCTACATAACAATAATATTGTAGGGGCACAACAATAACAATAGTGGGTTTCTATGGGGCATAATAATAACAACATGGGGACTATATGGGAACAATAATACAATAAGGGGGTTGCACTAATAACAATAAGGGGTTACACTAGTAGTATAGGGACCTAACACGACCCTCTCCTAAAAAAAGTGTTGTCCTCAATGCTTTAGTAGTTTTGGATGCTTATGTATAAAATTCTCATCCTCCCATGTGGAATCTTCAGTGGGTAAGTTCTTCCACTTCATGAGATACTCTAAAATTGATCGATTTCATAGTTGTTGATTTCTTTTTTTTTTGTGACTGATTTTGGTTCCAACATGATTTTTCATTCCTCGTCAAGTTCTGGAAATATTGTTTGAACTGGAATCTTCTCACCTATAACCTTCTTTAGGCATGAAACATGGAAAATTGGGTGCACTCGGGAAGATGCAGGAAGCTCTAATTTGTATGCCATAGTACCAATCTTTTGTAACACCTTGTACAAACCATATTGATTTGGTGATAATTTATTATCCTTCTTAGCTTTCTTGAGGGACATTTGTTTGTATGGTTGTAGTCGTAGCAATACCCAGTCACCTACATCAAAACTTTGTTCGCTGCAATGTTGATCTACCTATTGTTTCATTCTATTCTGCACCAAAGTGAGGTTATCCTTTAAGAGTTTGAGAACTTCTTGTTGATGCTTGATGTGATCTTCCACTGCTTGAACCTTAGAATTTTATTTTAAAGATGATGTGATGGATGGTGGATGATATCCATAAAGTGCCATAAATGGGTTCATTTTTGCTGT
Source organism: Pinus tabuliformis (assembly GCA_031772625.1). Taxonomy (NCBI): domain Eukaryota; kingdom Viridiplantae; phylum Streptophyta; class Pinopsida; order Pinales; family Pinaceae; genus Pinus; species Pinus tabuliformis. Next base: position 424,728,083 of record CM062820.1, on the reverse strand, counting down.
AGTATGGAAGGAAATGTTATACCACCATTCAGCCAAAGGCAACCACTTGACCCATTGTGTTTGTTTATTAGATATAAAGCAACGAAGATATCCTTCCAAACATTTGTTCACTATCTCAGTTTTCCCATCAGATTGAGGAGCATAAGATGAGATATGATACTAAGTACCCAAATATTCCACCTCTTGTACTCCAAAGAAACATTTGGAGATTTTTGCATATAATTGTTTCTCCTTCAATAGTTTGAGCACAATGTCAACATGTTGAACATGATCCTTCCAAGACTTTTTGTAGATTAGTATATCATCAAAAAATACTAAATTTTTTTTTATAAGGAAGGGTTTGAAAATGGAATTCATCAAACCTTGAAATGTAGAAGGTGCATTGGTAAGGCCAAAAGGCATGACCAAAAATTCATAATGTTGTTTTTGGAATGTCTTCAACCTTCATTTTGATTTGATGATATCCTGAACGAAGATCCAACTTGATAAAGTGAATTTCTCCACGTAATTCATCTAATAATTCATCAATGATAGGAATGGGAAATTTATCTTTAATAGTAAGCTTGTTGAGCTCCCTATAATCCAGACACAGGTGCTATGTTCCATCCTTCTTGTGTACCAATACCATTGGAGCAGAGAAAGAACTTTGACTAGGTTGAATTATACCAACCTCTATCATTTCTGCAACCATACGTTCAATTTCACTCTTTTCGCCTTATGGATATCTGTAAGGCCTGATGTTTGGGGGAACACTTCCTGGAATCAAATGAATAGCATGATCATGATCACGAATAGGTGGGAGGCCTTTGGGAGTCTCAAATACCTTGGAATGATTGTCCAAAATGTTTTGGAGATCTAGAGAAATAGATGATTTCGATGTGGGAACCTCTAGTGAACATAATTGTGCAATTACTCCCCATTGTTCTTTCTTTAGAAGATTTTTCATGCTGTTAGAGCTGATTATATTTCTCGCTTTCCCTGTGATACCCTTAATTCAACTTCCTTTCCTTCAAAAAAAATTCAAGAAAAGTTCTTGAAAATTAAAATCTATCATACCTAAATATTGTAGCCACTGGAATCCTATTACAACATCTGCACCACCCATCGGAATGGAAATAATTGGACTATTCAAGAAATATTCTCCCACGGATAGCTTGATATTATGGCACTTTCTAGAGAAATTTATGGTTCCTCCATTTGCAACCATTACTTAACACTCTGGTGCTGGATATAGGAAGCAATTCAATGCCTTGGCTATCTTACAATGAATATAATTATGGGTATTTCCCGAATCAATCAACACTATTACCTTTTTCTTCTAGATATTCCCTTCTATCATGAGAGTTTGAGGAGTGGTAATTCCTGTCAATGCATTACAAGATATGGTCAGATTCATTTCTTCTTTCTTTGGGATTGGTTTTGGGTGTATATCCTCTTCTTTTGATGTTTCTTGTTCCTTTTCTTGCTCCTCTTCCCCATCTATGTAAATTAATTTCTTCTCAGCACACTTATGACCTTTAATGTATTTTCTATCACAATTTTAACAAAGCCCTTTTGATATTTTTTCTTCCAATTGTTGTGATGTCAAGATTGTAGGTTGTGAAAGGCTAGGAGCAACAACACTTCCATCTTTATAGTTATGAGTCGTAGGCTTCCTTGTTGCCATAATTTTGCTTTCAATTTTTCTTTCCAACATGTATGCCTTCTCCAATGAATCACATTCCCCAAGGTGAATCTCATTTTGGATGTTATCATTTAAAGTCCCTATGAAGACTTCAATCGTATGCTTCTATGGAATATCATTTACCCTTATATTCAATTTTTGGAAATCCTCAATGTGCTCTTCCATTGAACCCTTTTGTTTTAGATTTATCAATTGGCTAAAGAAGGTGTTGCTCTTTGTATCCTCATAATGTGCTATCATTTCCTCCATGAAAATTGATCAGGTGACAAGTTGTTTACGGGAACAAATCCCTCTATACCATACAAACTGATTCGGTTCTAAATATAAAGATGCAATACGTACCTTTTGTGGTGGTTGCACATCATGTAGATCAAAATATTGCTCCATCTATAGTATCCAAGTTACTGGATCCTTGCCATCAAATTTCCTCATATCTATATTTGGAATATGGTGGGTCTTCAATCCAACATTAGATTCTATGAAATCATGATTAACATTTCTTTTTTTCTCATCATCAGTTTCCTCTCCTACCTTTTCGGCATTAGAAGGCCTTTATTGTAGTGACTTTGTCCCACCTTCCTTCAAACCTTCCATGTCTTTCTTCAAATCTTCCATTTTCAATTCAATTTTTCTTCTATACCATTTATCTTATTGATCATACCTTCAATCACATTCTTCAAATCATCCCTCCAATTTTGCTTACTAGGTGTTTCTATTTTCTTGATTCGAGTCATTCTTTTTCTTTCTTTTAGCAGCTCTATCTTGAATCTATTGTATCTCTGAAATTTTGGATCTTCAAGGTCTGAAATTGAGACCTGCAGTAGCCCTCTGCGTCCTCTTTCCAATGACACAAGTCTTATCAAAAGTGGATTTTCTAAGGAAGAGTTTTGACCAATCTCCCAAGATGACCTGATCATATACTTTTTCGGTAGATCGAACTTGTATGAAGTGCCACATGTCACTATTTTGACCTGTTTGGAGCAGCGAAACCCTAGAATCCAAATCCTCTGATACCAAATGTTGTGAACCTAGCTTATAAAAAGATAGAAAAGATAGATCAACGACTTCAAAATCAACCTCTTTGAGGGGGAAACCTCCTTTACATTACACAAATGAACAATTCGTGGATGATACAAATGACAAAACCTTCGTTCTATATATAGGAGCCTAAGGGGTCCCAATAAAATCAGAGCCTACATAACAATAATATTGTAGGGGCACAAAAATAACAATAATGGGCTTCTATGGGGCATAATAATAACAACATGGGGACTATATGGGCACAATAATACATAAAGGGGGTTGCACTAATAACAATAAGGGGTTACACTAGTAGTATAGGGACCTAACATCTTATCTTTGTGGATGTGTCCAGGAACTGAGAGATTCCAATCTTTAATTTTTTTTGTTTTAGAAACTTAAGCCTTTGTTGAAAGAAACATAGTCATTTTTGAGAAGATGTTTGATTCCTTCCTCCATAATTCCACTTTATGAAGGAAGTTAGGATATTGGAGACAAAAGGATTATAATTTTAAGGGTTTGACTTTGTGTTGCCCTGCTAAATCATTTTCAACTACACTTGCCAATGGTCCAAACCATGACTTGGAAGTATGTTGGCTTCAAAGTTGGTGGAGGAAGTTAGCAAGGATTCTGTAATGAGGAATCTGTCCAGCGTGGAAGCAATTTGTGAGCTACCTCCTCTTTTATTTTTCTAAGTGTATATATTATTTTGAGTGTTAAAATATACTAAGTTGGAATTGTTGATGAAATAATTGAAGAGTACACTTTCCTCTTCCAGTTTGTGGATTCCTCCTTTATTTTTATTGAAGGTTGGTGACAATATTTAAGTCTCCTCCTAGAATCAAGAATGTGTGCCCAATGATTTGGTGCAAATTTTGTAGATTTTGAAGGAAGATGTGTTCATTTGGTGTGAAGCTAGTGCCATAGATGTTGGATATCAAACATAAGGTAGTAGAGCTAAGAGGTTTGAAGATAGTTGTGAGGATTCTTAGGAGGGAGAAGGAGTTTTTAAGAGTGGTGGTAGAAGGGTTCCATATGATGGCCAAGTTACCTAAGGCACCTAGAGCATCATGGGCTATGTGTTCAATATTTCTCCAAATTTTCTTGAGGTGTTTATGAAGGGAAGATGTTTAGCATTTAGTTTCTTGAACCCAAATGATGTTTGGATGTTCTTGATGAATTTTATGTTTGAGGAGTCTGTACTTGGATTTCATATTAATACCCCTTACTTTCCAGGTGATTACCTTCATTGAGGAAGGTGGGAGGGTGGGGGGGAGGGGGGTTTCATTGGAATATGGCATCCATGGTTTCTACTCTTTCGGGGTTAACTAGGAAATCACCTAAAGCTTGTAGGAATTTATTGTTGGTTTTTCTCCCTTTTTTTGTTATATTGTTTCCTTTTTCTTTAGGAGCATTTATTTTTATGAGAAAAGGAAGGGTAATGGAGTGTGGGACTGTCACCTATTTCTTGGGCTTACCGAAGGAGTGTTTCTTGTTTCTTGATGTATGCTTTGGATATGACTTTCACCTGTTCATCTAGTATTGTGGCAGGATCTTTATTGTGCCATTCCTCAGCCAATATCTGCATGTGTATGTTTTGAAATTCCATGTTTCCATGTCTTTCGAGTCATATTTCTCTTGAATGGATTCCTCCATCTCTAAATCGTTTGAATTTTTTTCATATGTGGAATGGGTTCCTTTTTCCTCCATACTTGAGTGGTTGGGTTGACTGCTTTTTCCCATTTTCATCTACGATGGTTTTTATGGTTCTTGCATTAAATATTACTCTATGAGGTATCACAGTATTTTGTACTGATTATAATCTTCAAAAGAGACTTGGGGGTTTGGTGGGAGTACTTTTCTTGTTGGTATTCTTCTTGTTTGATACCATGGTGAACCCTTCATGATTTTGAGTAGTCATGGCAACAATATGAATTTGAATGGAGGGACAATCCATGAATATGTTTTTGTATTCGTGACACTTATTGCATCAATATGGAATATGCTCATAGTCGATGGGTAGTTCCCAAAGTTCATCTTCACATATTTAAACTATTTTTTTTGGAAGTGGCTATAGGAGATCGAGATAGGTGCATAAACGGGCATATGAAGTGTAGCATCCATATTTTGTCATATTTGAGAACATTACAATTTTATCAATAGAATTTCATGTTCCTGCTAGGATGTCGTGGTCCAATATTCTTGAGGTAATGAATAAACACAAATCAATATGGGTGCCGAAGACAAGTATTCTTTCTACGGGTTAAATTTTGGAACCCAAAGCTTCATGAATAATTTGGTCGAGTTCATAAAATATGGCCCTCCTTGAAAGATTCAATCCATGTCACCTATGTTGTTAAATACTACCATAAAGAATCCTTTGGAGCCTAGTTTGAGTTCCATGTCTCCTTTGAGATCCCAATTTTTCTTTATCCAACTAATTAGAGTTTTTTCTGTTGGCCACAGTCCAATGAATTTGCATATTATGGCATGCTACACATATGTTCAACTGTTTCCCTAATTTTTTCTGGGGGGATATCTAGGTGGGGAGTTTTTGTCATTTGTGGGAGACAAGTACTTGCTCCATTAATGGAAATAACTAATTGATGTTCTAGTCTAGAATTATGAGTTTTAGAGGTTTGTGTTTTAGTGGTTGTTGAATGTAGGGTCACTTTGGTAGTAAAGGGCTTGTTAGGTCATCTTGTAGGTTGGTTAACTATTTAGGCAACCATTATGTTCCAAAAACAGGAGTTTCCTCCTCCCCCCCTTGGGGGTGCCATAGAGAAGATTTGTGTGTGAGAATGAATCAGGGTGTAGAAACCCTAAGAAACAATAAAATGCACCAATTGTAGAGCTCCAATAGATGGTTTTACAAAAACCCCTATTCTTTACTTTCAAGATTATTTCCATATTTATTTGTTTGTAAAAATACGAGTTCATATTAGAAAAGAAAATATTTTCAATGAAATTTCACTTTAATGGGAAAATCTCAAAGATTAGAACGTGTCCAAAGCTTTTTGGTCTTCGCCATCTTTGGAGAATTACAAGCTAAATTTTATTTTTTTCTTAAGGTTGGACACTAAGGAATCTAATAAGGATGATGTAGTTAGGAACAAATATGGCTCCACATAAGCCTATAAATTAGATACAATGGTATTAATTCCAATAATCAATGTGGAATGCTTTGAAGGGTTATAAGCTAAATTTTGATGGTATCTCAAGGGGGAACCCCAAGGAACTGAATATAAGTGTTGTAATTATGATTCAATATGGCTATGTGGAAGTGATATATATTAGATAAAATGGTAGTATTGTGAACATTGAAGGTGGAAGGGGTTTTTTGGTGAAAGGAATCACATTGCGCAAAGCCTTGCAGCTAAGTTTGATAGAAAGAAAAGGAAATTTGAAAGTGATACATATAACTTCTAAGTACATGCTCAAATTATTTACTAAAGAGAAAATCACATTGGTTATAACTAGTGCTACAAATTCTTATTTATGTTTCACTTACACCAAATTCCCTAGAAACATAGTTGCAAACTAGAGTGCTAACACACAAAATTGGAGCAAAAAAACATATTTTTATGCAAAGTAAATAAATTATTGGTTGATAAGGGAGAGTGGAAGACTAATTCCACAAAATTCATGGAGTACCAATCCATCAAGGATGTATTGTTGTGTTAATTTCTATAAATAAATGGTGTGTCTTATTGTTGTAGGTTGTGTAAGTATTATGTATGTTTGTGGTGAATTTGTTGACTAGTTGCGTCCAACAATTATTTCATAATAATGGGTTTTTATGTTTAAGAGTCTAGTCTCTAGTTAGTTATGCACAAGTTATTTCCACCAAGCATTTATTTTTAATAAGAATGAAATTGGGGTTCCTTTAATATACTATATCACTACAACAAGCTTGTTTTTTATAATATGATTTTTTTTTAATGAAATTGGACATGCCAACCTAAGTTTAATTTTCACTTAAAGTTTGTTTATAACGTTGTATCTAAATAGAGTAGTTAGTATTTATACACTTTGAGTACAAAAAAGTTACCTTTGGGGTTTAAATCCTTATGTTGATGTAATAGTGTATTTCCTTACTTAGGTACTAACATCTTCAATGTTTGAAAGTCATGTTTTATTGACCTATCTACATCATAGTTGCTATAATGCCCGAAATTACAAGTTATCATACTATAATAAAATATTCCTATAATGGTAGTTGATTCCATTCCTTCGCACCTTTGGTTATTTCTTTACTTGTCTTGTTTGATTATAATAATTTTCCACATATAATAATTTAATTGTAAGAAAAAGCAATTATTTTCTAGTTAATGTTACAAATAAACTTTGTCAATGTTATGAAACCAGCTCACAAAAAGATAGAAAAGATAGATCAACGCCTTAGAATTCAGCCTCTTCGAGGGGGCAACCTCCTTTACATTACACAAATGAACAATTCTTCGATTATACAAATGAAAAGACCTCTTTTCTATATATAGGAGTCTAAGGGGTCATAACATAATCAGAGTCGACATAACAATAATAATGTAAGGGCACAATAATAACAATAGTGGGCTTCTATGTGGCACAATAGTAACAATATGGGCACTACATGGGTACATCAATATAATAAGTGGGTTGTACTAATAACAATAAGGGGTTACACTAGTAGTATAGGGGCCTAACATGCCCCTCTCCTTCAAAAAGCGTTGTCCTCAACGCTTAAGTAGTTCTTGATGCTTCTGTATAAAATTATTGTCCTCCCATGTGGAATCTTCAGCGGGTAAGTTCTTCCAATTGATGAGATACTCTGAAATTGATCGATTTCGTAGTTGTCGGGTTCTTTTTTCTGTGACTGCTCCAGGTTCTAGTATGATTTTTCCTTCCTCTTCAATTTCTGGCAATATTGTTTGAATTGGGATCTTTTGCAACTTTTGAATAAGTGGCCATACTTCTTCGTCCTTCTTCCATTCATCCCTTGCTTCGTTTATCCAATCTGGTTGGATAATATAAATGGCACAAAACAATGCTTCCACATCCTCATCCTTGAAGAGTCTTCCCATTCGGTAAGGTCGCCATTTTTTAAGTGCATGTAGTATTGCCAACATTTCCTTCTCATAAATAGCTTGCTTGAGATGTAGCAGTAAAAATACCCAATCACCTACATCAAAACATTTTTCACTGCGATGTTGATCTGCCTGTTGTTTCGTTTGATTTTGCACCGAAGTGGCGTTATCCTTTAAAAGTTAGAGAACTTGTTGTTGATGCTCGATGTGATCTTTCTCTGCTTGAACCTTTTTCTTCTTGATATGTCCTTCTATCTCTAGAGTTTGAGGAGTGGTAATTTCTTCTAATCCTTTACAAGATATGGTCGGATTCATTTCTTCATGCTCGATGTGATCTTTCACTTCTTGAACATTTTTCTTCTTGATATGTCCTTCTATCTTGATAGTTTGAGGAGTGGTAATTTTGACCAATGAATTACAAGATATGGTTGGATTCATTTCTTCTTTCTCAATGTGATCTTTCACTTCTTGCACCTTTTTCTTCTTGATGTGTCCTTCTATCTTGAGAGTTTGAGGAGTGGTAATTCTTGCCAATGCTTTACAAGATATGGTTTGATTCATTTCTTCATTCTCTGGGGTGGGGTCCTGGCGTATATCCTCTTCTTTTGATGTTTCTTGATACTTTTCTTCCTCCTCTTCATATTCTATGTAAAATAATTTCTTCTCGGCACACTTATGACCTTTAGTGCATTTGCTATCAAAATTGTAACAAAGCCCTTTTTCTCTTTTTTCTTCCAATTGTTGTGGTGTAACCCTTGTAGGTTGTGTAAGGCTGGGAGAAACAACACTTCCATCTATATATTTGTGAGGGGTATGCTTCCTGGTTTCCATAATTTTGCTTTCCACTATGTCACAAAGCCGTTTTACTCTTTCCAATTGTTGTGGTGTTGCTCTAAAGAAGGTGTTGCTCTTTGTATCCTCATAATGTGCTATCATTTCCTCCGTGAAAATTGACCACGTAACAAGTTGTTTACGAGAATAAAGCCCTTCACACCATAAAAATTGATCTGGTTCTAAATATGAAGATGCAATACATACCTTTTGTAACAGTGGTACACCATGTAGATCAAAATATTGCTCCATTTGAAGTATCCAATTTACCGAATCCTTGCCATCAAACTTCCTCATCTTGCTTTTTCTTGATTTTAGGAGCTCGATCTTGAAACAACTGTAACTCTGTACTTTCGAATATTTAAGTTCTGAAATTGTGACTTGTAGTAGCCCTCTGTGTCCTCTTTCTAATGCCACCAGTTTGATCCAAATTGGATTCTCCAAGAAAGAGTTATGCACGATCTCCCAAGATGACCTGATTATAGACCTTTCCAGAAGAGCGAACTTGTATGAAGTGCCACGTGTCACTGTTTCGATCTTTGGCTCTGAAAAATATTTATAAGAAACTACAGTCCGTCCTATTTCTGTACCTTCTTACGAAATTTCAATCCAATGCTCAGAGAGAAAGTTATGATGATTTTCTCCAGGTCACCTGTTTGGAATGTAATTTAGGACAATGCAAAAAGACCAACTTTCGCAGATCATATCTCTGCAAATATAGCATAAAAAGCTCCGAAATTTGGACCCAAGATTCAACGCGATTTCTTCTCAAATGGGTTTCTTTTTTAGCTTCTAAAACGTCACAAAAAAAAAGTTATAGCGAAAATTCCATGATGACCTGTTTGGAGCAGCGAAACCCTAGAATCCAAAGCTTTGATACCAAATGTTATGAAACTAGCTCACAAAAAGATAGAAAAGATAGATCAATGCCTTAGAATTCAGCCTCTTCGAGGGAGCAACCTCCTTTACATTACACAATGAACAATTCTTCGATGATACAAATGAAAAGACCTCCTTTCTATATATAGAAGTCTAAGGGGTCATAACATAATCAGAGCCGACATAACAATAATAATGTAAGGACACAATAATAACAATAGTGGGCTTCTATGTGGCACAATAGTAACAATATGGACACTACATGGGTACATCAATATAATAAGTGGGTTGTACTAATAACAATAAGGGGTTACACTAGTAGTATAGGGGCTTAACATAGAGTAGTTAGTAACATTGTATCTAAATAGAGTAGTTAGTATTTATACACTTTGAGTACAAAAAAGTTACCTTTGGGGTTTAAATCCTTATGTTATGTAACATTGTATTTCCTTACTTAGGTACTAACATCTTCAATGTTTCAAAGTCATGTTTTTTTGACCTATCTACATCATAGTTGCTAAAATGCCTGGAATTACAAGTTATGATACTATAACAAAATATTCCTATAATGGTAGTTGATTCCATTCCTTTGCACCTTTGGTTATTTCTTTACTTGTCTTGTTTGATTATAATAATTTTCCGCATATAATAATTTAATTGTAAGAAAAAGCAATTATTTTCTAGTTAATGTTACAAATAAACTTTGTCAAAGTCGAGGATTTACATCAATTGAGGTTTGACTCTAGGTCACTAATATGGTGGTCTTATCTGAAGTACTAAACCACAACTTGGGATGAGGCACTTTTATGTGTGCTTCAATATTGAAAAAATGGACACATGTAACACTAAGAATTAAAGTCCTTTCAAATATAAGTATATATTTTGGAGTTTATACACTGAAATAACGTGCATTCTAAATCATGGTAAATTTATTCTTGCATGTATTTTATACTACTAAAAACGATAAAAGGTTATGAAGCACACAAATATCTTACATACGATTGAATCACAAAACTTCACTCAATTAAGCCATAAAAATGAGGTACAACTCATCATTTATTCAATGACCTAAGATCGCTAGGAATGATGGCATATAATGATCTCATGAAGGTAACTCAATTTTCATCCTCAACTTCATAGTTTTGAATGGTATGAAAAGGACACTTTTAACATGTGATTAAATGCAAAGGACACTTTTTGCATGTGATTAAATGCAAAGTACCTAGAAGACAGAGGTTCAGGGGAACCTCTAGATCAATTTTTTTAACTGCATAGTTCTACATAACATGACAATGTACAAATAGCATATATTTCGATCTACCAATATTCAAATTTCATTTGTTAATTTTTCTTTTCTCTTTTTTCTTGTAAAATGTTTGGTAAACCAATATATGCTAGCACCTATAAAATTCTAAACATGCAATTCAACCTCCAATATAGTCTTTGGTATAATAGATTTATAAGAGTTATAATATCTTGGCCTTTTGAGTATTTTGGTGCATCAACCATATTCATATATGGTTGATACATCGCAATGCTCAATTTTCAAAAAAGTATAATAATTCCATATTCACCATGTTCTTTTTTACAGTAGATTTATAGATTTATGGGGATTATACCTAATGACCCTTTGAGCATTATGGATGTTTCAATTATATTCATAATATATATTGTTATTATATTATTAACGTTGAAACATCCATAATGCTCAGAGAGTCATTAAGATATAAGTCTTATAAATATATTATAACAAAGATTATAATGGAGGTGTAACTCATGCTTAAAATATTGATGATACTAACATAAATTAATATAACATGCAATCTAAAAAAAATTGTAAATTTTAACAAATGATATTTGAAAAATGCTAAGTTGAAATATGTATTAATTATATCTTGTTAATAAGATAGATAAAACCATGCAAAATTGATGGTGTTTATAAAATAAAATGAAATCAAGTGCGAAAGTTAAAATAGAAATAAATCAATCAATAATATTCAATGAAACAAAAATTACAACATCTATGAAAAAAAGTATTTGTGTGTTTGATTCAAATGAATAAATAAATAATGCAATGTGGTTGTCAAAATCAAGGAAAAATATGTGATCTTTATGTTGACCTCATTTTGGCCAATGATATTTAAATAAAAAAATGTGTGAATATGGCTTGTTTTATCTATTTAAAAGGTTGTCAAAATCAAGGAAAAATATTTGATCTTTATGTTGACCTCATTTTGGCCAATGATATTTAAATAAAAAAATGTGTGAATATGGCTTGTTTTATCTATTTAAAAGGCTCGTCATTTGTTTCTCCCCACTTACATGACCTCACTCAAAATTTATTGAAATCTTGACATTAAAGGGGGTCCTCTCTCTAAAACTTGCATGAGGGAGTCATAAGGTACTTTAATAAGATGGTTGATGGGTAATTGATGAATGGTTGAGAAGATACTCATTCTATTTGGTTTGTAGGATGACTATGGTTATGGTTGCATAGTAGGAAAAATTTTAAGGATGAAAATTTTTTTAAAGTTTAGAAATTTTGGCAAATCTCAGTAGTTCATAATATGTAAACTGTAAAATGTTTGGTAAAGTTTTGGTGATTTTTAAGGTAAAATAATTTTATCCTATAAAATTTGTTGAATTCTTTGTTAAAAGAATAGAAATTGACAAAATTGTCCTTGTTGCATAATTACATTGCTTTGTCATTCTACCATTTGATTTAGCATTCTCCTGATTTAATCTATTTGTTATATTTGGTAACAATGCATAATGTACATATTGTTAACACATAATAGCTTTGGAGTTGATGTGCCTTGGTGTTGGATGTTTGGATAACATATATTAAATGGTTTATTTTCATATGGCTTACATATGGTATACAATTGGCCACATATGCATGTAATTCACTTGGCATTGCAGATAGAATATTTATGATTACTAGTGCATACCAAACCTTAGATATGTAAGCCCTAGAAACCAATCATATTCCCTACACTTGACCACTTAATGCCCCTTCTTCACTTTCAATTCGATATGATGGAACATGCATTCATTCCTACCTAGTTTCTAACCATTAATTCACAACTAACAATCACTACTATAAATGACCTTTCCATGACCTATCCACCCATGTAATGCTTCATTCACTTGCTCATTTTATTTTTTATGGTCAACTAGTTTTTGGCTCTAATAATTTTCTAGAGTTTCCACCAATTTTTCCATTATATAACCATTTTGAGTTTGTCTAGATGGTTGTTTGGCCTTCCAAGATAGATCATCAATGGCACCCTACCTTGAGTTTTTGTTTGAAGCCTTCCTGGGAAGAAATTGTGGAGCTTCTACATTGCCTTCCCTTTACACACGTTCAACATACATAACTGTATGATTGTCATTTTAACTTATTGTTTTGGTTGCATAATGTTGTTATCAACTCTATGTATTTTTATTTGGTGAAGTCTTAACTAGTAACTAAGTTCATTTTACTATTTATTTTTTTTTTGTCCTAGCCCATGTCATCCACTCACAATTATGGGTCTGTTTGAGTCCTCAAGCAAGAAATGCTTCCACTAGTTTCTATGCACAACTATGTTTGTCCTCATTTGGAGCTAATTTTTAGAATTCAGATCTCACCTATAGCTAGTGTTTGATATTAATGATGTGTACACTTGTCTTCAAATCTTCCTTTTAATACTTCTTTGCTCAGTTTATGTCCCCACACTATGTTTTGGTTTGTTATTATTCATGGATGTATCTTGACTTGACTATAAATCTTCAAGCCCTAGGTGACTATTTGTTGGAAATGAAACTATTTTTGGTCTTCATAATTGTTGTTGTACTCATTTCAATATGTATGTTATGTAAAAAAACAATTAAGAAAATAAAAAATTATTATTTTAAAGCATGGGTTTCATGCTCTTTATTGATGGTCTACTAGGTATTAGCATGTTCTTTGTGCTTCTAAGTTTTGTTAAGTCATAGGATTTATTGTCATGAGTCAAGAGAGTCAACATCGTGTTTATAAGACCCTTATAGGAAAAATATATCTTGTAAAAAAAAATATTTTGAGTCTAGAAAGTCCTAGAAACCTCCAAAGTTCAAGTCGGCCCCGGAAGCTTCAAGTAGGCATAAATGAGGGGATTCAACCCCTCAGAAAGGCTATATAAAGGAGTAAGTCAACCTCATTTGGGACTCACTCACTCACAATTTCAATCTCTCTTAAAAAGGCTCGATCTAATGTTAGAAGAGACAAGGAAGGTGGAGTTATGGTATAAAAGGAAAAATAAGTCAAATAAAATTTGTTTTTGGGATATATCTATCTCACATCTGCGGAAGTCTAGGGTTTTTACAACTACAAAGGAGGCTAAAATTACATATCTAAATTTCAGAAGGGAAAGTTGTAGTATCAAGGTGTTGGAAGAGAGAATACTTTAGCTTAACCTTGTTGACCTTGGGAAGTTGTGTCTTACTCAAGGAAGGTCTCTTGAAGAAGTTGGATTAGGGTTCTCGCAACAGCTACAAGGCTGAAATTGTAGGACAAAGTTGCAAGATGAAATTGCAAGGAAAAAGCTTTGATCAAAGTTGCAGCTAGAAGCTGGTTCTATTGGAAGGGTTGACATGGTACTTGGAGGAGGACTTGGTCTATGGTTTGGGTATTTGTTGTCTCATTTTAAGTATATTCTATAGGAAAATAAGAGTTTATGGGTTTTCCCCTTGGAGGGGTTTTTCCTTGGCTTGAAGCTTAACTTTTGTGTCCACTGCCTTTATTATTTGTCTCTTGATGTTTGTTTGATGAAGAATATCTAATAAACAAACGCAATAAGAAGAAGAAATTTCACAAGAAAGTATTAAGGTTAAGGAAAATTGGAATTAATAGCTTCCAAATTACATTTTCCAACATGGTATCAAGTTAAGGTGAACAAGAAGGTAGTTGGAAGGATCATCTCGTGGACACAAGAAGGGTTTGATAAGGGGGAAAGGAAGACCTATTGATTTAGAATAAGGATCTCATCAGAAGAAAGATTGAAGAAGAATACTAAAATAAGGTTGTTGCTCTCTCTTGATCAAAGGATCTAGTTGAAGGATCAATAGTAGACCTACCTGAAGGAAGCATCAAAAGATTTTGATATCATCACCTTTGGAAGCCATCATTGGATTTTCTTTGAATATATTGAAAAGCTCAAGATCATTGAAGAAATCATCAGAAAAGGGAAGACTCTTAATCATCAACTAAGTATCATATTATTTCTTAATGTTTGAATCCACAGATAATATGGATTCTTTCTGCAAGGAAAGGAATAAGCTCATTTGCTCATCAAATTTCCTAGCATGGAAGAAAAGGATTGACCTGGAACTTACAAAATATGAAGTAATGGAATATGTTACTAGTGAAATTATTAAACTTAGTAAATACAAGACTCAGTAACTAGCAAAGTACAAGAAAGGAGAAGTTAGGGCATAAAGCATCATCAAGGATCCTCTTGTTCCACTTGTTGCAAATTTGAAAACTTCTAAGGCTATGTATGACAAGCTAGTGAATTTGTACTCTGTAAGTACATCAAGACAAAATATGTCTTTGGGGAACAAATTATATATAATGAATACATTAAAGGATTAGGACATGGAATCATTTCTAATGAATCACTCAATTAAGAGATCAATTATAGGGGCTTGGAGAGACACTTTCTAATTCGGAAATGACCATTTGTGTACTAAATTCATTGCCATTGGAATGGAGTAGCTTTGAAATAAGAATATACTCTAAGAAAGGCTCAACTCGTTTTGATGAGTTGTGGGCTCAATGGATCTTAGAAGAAACTAGGATCAAGGCAAAGGATGACATTGGATCAGATGAATGGTCTCAAGAATTTATAGCTAGAGTCAAGAAGTGGAAGAAGGGAAAATTTGGGAAGTCTAAGAAGAAAGATATGTCCAAGCTTTAATGCTTTAAATTAAATTAGTATAGACACTTTAAGAGGGATTATCCAAACCAATAAAACAACAAAAGAAAGGAAAGAAGTGAGACAAACGTGGCTGAGGAAATGGGATAACCTGAGAAGAAGCTGAAGAAAGAAGATGTGAAAGCTATTTACTATTAAAGAAAGATTATTGTCTATCAAGTTCTTTGTAAAGTTGGTATTTCCTTCAGGATAGTATGCATTGTTGTTTACCATAGAAGAATCTTGATTTTGTATGGCATCATATATAAAAGCATGTGATAGTAGCATACTTAGAGTTTCCTTATAGAGATCATTGTTGGGTGTGTTTTTTTACCTATTTTCTGCACATTCTTTCCCCAGTTTTGACCTTTTTGTCCTCCTGGCCTATGACTTTACATGATCCATTTCCCTGTTTTCTCACCTTTTTAACCTATTCTACTATCATGTTACTTTGTTGCATTTTATTGAATAATACGAGGTTTTATTCCTTTTTGTGGCTAACTGGGAGAATATTGAAGAAGTATTTTTGGAAGCTCTTCTTCTTTTTAGGTGATGGCTTGCGAGAAAAAATATATGGAGCAGACATGCAGCACGAATTAACTGTAGATAAGGGTAGAATGGTTTGTTGTTACACCCTTGATGTTGTTACAGGTTGTTGTTACAGTTTTCTGTTACACATTGGATGTTGTTACAAGTTGTTGTTACACATTGGATGATGTTATAGGATGTTGTTACACTACACGCTGATACAAGAGTCCGTTGTCATGCCAAAAGTGTTGTCACCAGTGATTCCGTGACATCCCGAACAGCCATTCACTCGATGTTGTTACGCCGAAGCTGGAAAATGTGGGTAATATTCCACATAACAACTGTTAGTAGTAGGGATTGTTTATTTTGGAAGCAACAAGACCCAAGCAGTTGTAATCATAATTGATGTATATTTATTTAGAAATAGGTTGTAACTACTTTTATTTTTTATCAGTGTGAGAATCATGAGATTATCATGACTGATTTGTTTTCTAATTTTGGGTTGTAAAAACTATAAAGGAACTCGATTTTTCTTGTACAAGGGAACGACATATAGAAAAGTATTGTTACTTTGCTTCTGTAATTATGAGTTTATTCTTAATATTAATCAGCATGATGATGCTGTTACTGCTCTTCAGCTGATTTTTTAATTACTTTTGTGTTATTCTTGTGCCTTACTGAGGAGGAAGGGCCCTCCTCTTTGGCAAGGATTGCAGTGATAGAGGTAGTGTACATGCTAGTTTAGCTAATTGATTTATGGTTTCTCATTGTTGTTGTATAAATCGTGGATAACATTCGTTGTTGTTTCCATTTACATTATGTTGTTACACTGAGTTAATCAACAGAGTGGTAGTAACCAGATGGAGTAGATATTAGTTCTTGTGTGGCGTGCCTTTAATTTGATAGCTGCAAAGTGTGATTTAATTATGTAGAGTGTTTTTATGTCTAGATGCATGGTTTGATTTAGCAATTTAGATCAGCGACATATTTTATTGTTTTAAGCATTTTTTATTCTTGGCTGAAGTGTATCGGCACAGACAGTGCGAACTCCATTGAAACAACAAGACCTACCTTGGGTTGAAAATTAAATGTTGCAGTCTTGGTCAATTAAGATTGATTAAAACAAAACTACATTTTGGTGTCATTGCTGGGGATGGTAGTGGATGATACAGTCAGCAAAATTGTTTGTTTGATATAGAGTGTTCCTAGTCCACAGTTGTTGGGCAGTAAGACGAGAGGTAAGAACATGTGCATCGCTCTAACATACCTTGGCGGGCTCACCATTGTGATTGCTAGGGAACTTACGACATTTTTGTGTTTTGTTTAGCGTGTCTTTAGCTCTTCAGTTGCTGGGCGGTAAGACGAGAGGTAAGAACTTGCGCATCACTCTAACATACATGGGTGGGCTCACCATTGTCGAAGACTGAGACACTTAGGGTGTGAGTTAATACACATAGGGTCCATGTGTGAAATTGTAGGAATTACAGAGATACTAAAATCACCCCCACTCTAATTAGTCACAGGAAAAAGGGGTTGTAAAAAGGAAAGGAAGAGTGTAGATGTTAGCTTGATGGGGCTTGACCCAGGTTCAAAGTTATTTAGCCAAACAAATCCCTATACTAATGGCCCTTTTGGCAACAACCCACGAAGCGCGGAATGATGTCTCACCTGAAGCAGTATGGGGGGATGTTGGAACCAAGTTTTCGCACCCTTGAGATGTCTGAGGGGTCGATTTAGTCGAACTGTGAATACCTTCGCACAGGTCACTTCGTGCACTTTCCTGACCTGCGAGGCCTTCGTACCCTGTTATACTCGCCTTCGCGCAGCCCTAACCAGGGGTTGAGGAGCCTTCACGCTGCTAAAGCAACGATCTGCACTATCTCCCCAAGTTACACTGCAGAGCTTACTTATATTCTTATAATAGTTAGTTATCTTCACGTAACTAGATATTTTATCTGGTATTTACTTATTCAATGTATTCATATAAGTTCGCGCAACAAATAACCAGTAAACTTGCAATTCATACCCAATATATTTCAATGCATAAAATAGGAAAAGATACACATAAATAATGTAAAACTTCTCTTTATTAATGCTTCAATCAGTTACAAACTCAACCTGCCCTGCACACTCAATTGCAGGGGTCCGCGCACTCAGCTACAGACTACTAGGCCTCTGCTTACTCAGTTGCAGAGCCTTCTCGTACTCTACGACACAAAGACACGAATTTAAACTTAGAATTAATGCTTCATCATTAGATCTTACATGGATTGATTCCTTAGATCCCCCTTTACACTTAAAGTCTTGCTCTATTTATACAATCCCATGGTCCACGAACCATGGGTAGATCTTTCAAGCCAACATAAAAAAAAAATTACATTGCAAAAGTAAGGGCGGACAATGTTATTACTCAATTACAACTTCGCGCTCCGCACCCACAAGTTGCAGAGTATTTACATCGAACTTAGTCAAAACTTGGGCTTTAAGCCCCAAAACTTGTCTTGGGGGGATCCCACACCCAACAGGCCCCCACACACAAACATCGTGACTCGCCCTCGAGTCACTCTGTTGGTGCGGAGATCTTTGCACGGAGACCTTTCAACTCTACTCAGACTGCTGCAAGGTCTAAAATGCATTGAGGGGCTGCCTGCTATATCTCTTGGATGCGTTGTTCGAAGACCGCGATATTAGAACTGCTTCCCTATATCTGCTCCTTCGTCCCCTGCATCTGTGCGAGCATGCCTTCAATTGTTGTTGTTATTATGAAGGCCTCATAAGGCTGGAAGCATGCCTTTAGAACCGCTTCTCTATGTCGCACTACGTCTACCTACTCCGTAAGCACTTTGGCCTGTTGCATCCACGTGAGCCTCTGTGTAAGGGCCACCATCTGCGTGGTCCCTTTGACATTGTCATACTGTTTTTGTAGCTCACGTGCCTCTACCTCTAAGCACTATATGTTTGGGTCCTCTTGCAAATTTGTGAGGACCTCGAATGACTCTTCCAACATTTTGGCGTAGTCCTTCATTGCACTGCTGATCTGCTCCATCCCTATTGTAATGGCGCTAGCGTGCTGTTCCCTTGCCTCTAGAGGAGTTGAAGGCTGCGCCTTCAACCGCAGCTCTGCTATCTGAAGGTTCAACTCTAGTTGAACCTTGTCCATCTCTTGTCGCACCTCGCGCACTCCTACTGCTAACCGCTGGATGCGCGCCTCTGCTGGGATGGCCAACTCAGGGACCATCTGGCAGGCTTCTTCAACCACTTGCACCATCTATCGGTTTTGTGCCACAACCTCGTCATGCTGTAGGCTCAGTTGCTCCAGGTTGAGTCTTTTCTCACTCAACACTTGTAGCGCGCAACCCTCCCTAGCCCTCAGTTCTATAGTCACTTCGTCTTGTAGGACATAGAGCAACTCCTAAGGGAGCGCAACCATGTTGATTCCTACCACATTCAACGCACTGATCCTAGGCCTTTCAGCCTCGTTTTCTATAACCAATGCCCCCTTTGGCAGCACTATTGTGTTGGTCATGTGGGCGCAAAACATTTCCTCAGCCACGGCCATTCCTACTATGAGGCTGGTCAAGAGAGTACTAGCTTGGGGAGTGTGCACCTGCAACTCATGAATCTGTGCTCGGAGGGCCCCCAACACAATCTGATTCTCCTCCGCCAACTGCTGGAGGGCCTCCACAGTGACTTCACGTATTGTCTTCCCTATATCGTGCATATCTCCCTCAGTGAGGGTGATCGGGTCGAAAGAAGTCTTAGATGCTTTCGACTTCTTTTGCGGCCCCACCTGCTCTCTCGGGCACTGGCACTTTAACTGTGTAGATGTTGTTTCTGGGTCCATGCCACCCTCCTCTGTCTCTGTCTCCATTTCTTATTCCTACTTAGGTGAAGGTGACTTCTGGCCCTTGTGCTCCTTCTCTGCTACCTTCTGTGCTTCTACTATGGCCTTTGCAGTGTCCCACACCTCCTGCGCCTATGTTGTTGCTATCTCTTTTCTTCTCTTCTCTGCCAACTGCACCATCCAAATTTTTGTTTCCTCCTTCTTCTGCTGTGCAGAAAACAATTCCAGTTCCATCGCGAAGATGGCTGGAGCGTGCCACTCTGGTGGCCATGCCTCAAGTATGTCGAAGATAACATCATCCGTGGCCAGGTACAGGAGATGATTCCACTTCTTCGTGGGGTCCTTGCACACCCTGATGTAGACGTGGTGGAAGTCCACCTTGAACTTCGCAAAGCTTTGTAAGCTATTATAAAGAGTGGGTGATAACTGCGGCTTGCGGTTAATCCCCATTCTGATGTTCATCTCCATGAACACCAAGAATATTTTACTATCTCGGATTCGGTGCATGTCTTTAGTGGCCCACAGTGAAGCGTACTTCGCGGCCTCCGAGAGATCCCTCGCAATTGTGGGGAACTAGCTGTCCTTAGGAAATTCCCCAGCCACCGACACTATGGACAACAGAAGCCATGCATAGTGGAAGGTTTTCCCCTATTCCTGTGCCTCACAGAAATTCTCCAGGAACTCCTTGCATAAGAATTTAGACCAGTTAAACTGGACCCCCTCTGCACAGTGCTCGGCAAGTGCACCACCGGTGCGGGCACCTCATTCGCGCGACACTTCCGCATGACCTTACCTGCTAGTATCTGAGTCACAACTATAACTACCTTGTTGTTGATATTGGAGATCGCATAGTTCCTCTTTTTCTTCTCCAGCTTATATTTCTTTTTCATGGCCTCCGCGATGGCCAAATCACTGCTTTTACCCTCCGAAATATTTGTTGGGTCTTCCCCTTTACAAGGGAGTCAAGTAATTCTATGGATCAGGTGGTCCGTGATGGGGATGGGCTCCTCTAGCCACAAACACCCATCATGCACCAGGTAGAGAAACTGCCTGATGACAAAGATAGTCACTGGGGCGCGATGGTAATGCGGCACCCAGAGCAAGTTCAAAAACCCTGCCTTTTCAACTCCGTGTAACCACTTGCGCGACTCCAACTCTATGACTCCCGTCGTGGTGTTTTGCTTCGGCTTCATGAGCTGCGTGGTCACCAAGTGAGGGAATTTCTTGTGCTTAGCGACATCCCAATATTCGAACTTCAAAAGTACCCATCCCAGGTGCACTCCTTCAAAAATGATATCGTTCGGTAGGAGTGGAGTTTGCAGAGAGCTCTTGCTCTCATCTAGGTCGTTGGGAACCTTTGCCTTCCCCTTCCATGGAGGAACATATGCGGGCAACTTGGTTGGAGGGTGTGTGCCCTCGGTTTCTTCTTCCATGTCTTCATCCTCGTCCTCTTCGATTAGGATTTCCTCACGGTCTTCCTCCTCCTCATTGGTTTCCAAGTTAACCGCTTTCCCTTTTTCCTCCATGGTCAATTTAGTTCTTAGCAGGTTTCAAGGGGAAATGCGCACCAGAATCATAGGCTGCTTATCTGTCTTAGGCCTCGATGTGTGAAGTGATTTAGGGATTTATGCAACTATCCCGGTGCTCTCAGGGGCATCCTCTATTGTCATGACCTGCACAACCTTTTCGACAGTCATTTCTCAGATTTCCTTGGCTTCTTTAGATGCTGCCATTTTGTTTGTCCAGAAATTTCTTAACTTCTCAACTGGGTGCTCAAACAACGCTCTCCACAGGTTAAAAAGGTCTCAGCTCAGAATACTCTGGGAGCACGACAGCTCAATTCTCGACCGTTCCCCCCAAATCCGGTCCAGTAATGCTCCCTTAGCAACAGATTTTCCCAAATCTTGCCCATAAAGCTCGCCTTAAATGCTTGCCACCCACTCCATTTGGTCTCAACCCAAGCATCACATCGTGAATAGTGACTATAACGGTCACTTTCCAACCAACCTGCGTGGCAGCACAACTAACCTTGCGCTATCGCGGACCCTGTGACACTGCACTCCTGCGAGCAACCTTGACATCACGCAGGTCTCGGGCAAAGTAGTTTATAGTCCCACACCTCCTTTCAACTGCTTGGAGTGCTAAGACTGTGCTTCCCACCTCTAGTCAGGTGGCTGCGCCACCTATATACGGCTTCAACCGGTCATTAATCACTTTCCTTGGAAAAAATATGCCTTTTAACTTTTTTGTCTGCGTCATGCATTTCACCATCTGCTTCGCGCCACCATCACTGATCCCTCTAGTAATATACAGTCCAATCCAAGGCATTAAGCTGATCAAATCTCAACAGTAGTCCCCAAATTTGTCAACGTAATCATGCGCAACCTGTTTTATTACAACAATTTTCTTATCGAGAAAATCCTTCTTTATTCCTTCCTCAAGCTTCTTGACTTTCGCTTCCATCAGAGCACTTTTCTATCTCAAATTATCTCTTTCATTCATGAGTTATTGGAGCCTAATATTACTCTGTTGGATCTCTTCATCAGGTCCCAAGCGTTCTTCTTCATTCCATTGTGCAATCCCTTCTTCGAAGGCTCCGCGAACCATCATATCCACAGGCGTTGCTAGGCACGGACTAAGCATAATATACTCCATCGATATTACAACGTTTTCTCCATAGGCCAACCTAGAAGGCGTCTGTCTCGTCATTTTCTTGCAAGTTGTCCTATAAGCCCACAAAATTGCTGGTACACATAGGTCCCAATTACTCCACTGCACGTTATATATCATGCTCAGTGCTCCGCACACTTCGTTAACTGCTTCTGCGTGGGTAACCTTATACACACTCATTCTTTCCACACTCTGTCGTTCCAACTTGAGGGACCATTCGCAAAATTACCTCCCCAACACATGCTTATTGACCGTGTTCCCTAACGTGAAGTCCATGTGCATCCGCGCACGTTGTTTACCATATGCCTATACCCACTTGGACAGATGTACGCGCAAACCATTCCATCCATTGCATTTTTCTGTTAATCATATCTTAGGCTTCCTAAAATGCATGCACATCATTCTCCTACATTTGCGCCAGTCCTCAAAGGTTCCTTGGTGCGTACCCCACCACCTTGCCGGGGTGCATGCAATACCCACTTCAAAGCCTGGAAACGTTGCTTTTCTGGCACCTCCCTTTCAAATCTGTCTAAGAAAGCATCTTCCTCACCTAATCCATCATAAGTAGGCAAATCTCTCACTTCTGTCGATACGTAGTGCAACGATCTTGTCATCATATTACAGTTGAGCATGGTTACCTCGTGTAACTGGTTCTGCCATCTCTCTATCTCTTCATTTGAATCCAATGTACATGAGCTTTTGCACTCCCATGAGATTCTTCCATTTGCGGTGGGATTTACCCAGTCCTGCTCTCGCGCGGTTATATTGTAGATGCAGTCCAAATCATCGTTGCTTTCATAGTCGCGCACTGGCTCTGTGTAGCATGATCCTTCCGCAAGGTCCAAAGGTACAACTACACCCAGAGACCTTTTCTCAAAAATCATCTTGCACTTCTTCAGATTAATCACCCCATTCATGTTAGTGGCCCAATAGATTCCTAAGAGCGCAGGGTAGGGATTGTTGTCATCAACACTCTCTATCACTTCAAAGTCTACTAGCACGCTTGCCCCTTCAATATCCACGGTGATACCCTGCAATCTCCCCATAGGTACAATCTTTTGTTGGTTCACCATTCACAGCTGGATAGGAGACCATTACAACGTAGGCCTTCCCATGTGCTCCCATGTCTTCTGCAACAGAACGTTCGCGTCCGATCCTAGGTCCAGAATAACTTGGTCCATCTCATATTCTCCAACCTGCACAGTCAACCTCATTTCTCTTCCCGTCCTCGTCGCATGCTTTCCAATCTTCTGGACTACGTACGACTCTCCTGGTGTGGTCCCAATGCACTTGTTAATGAGTTGTTGCAATCCCTTTATAGCCTTACTGTCGTGCAATAGCTTCATGCATGTTTCTAGGAACATTGTAAGCATAGATGGGTCCATTTCCGGCTTCGATCTATCTTTTCTTCTTGAAGTGGAGGCATCAGTGAAGCTCTTCTTAGCTTCCATGAAGGTTTCCTTAGTGCACTCCAAATCAAACTCTGATGTTTTCTTCGGAGCCTTGCGAACCCAAGTACTATCTTCGGGTTGTTTGCCTTTATCATCTCCCATCGTAATTCCACTTCAGAGAATAATTTTCACATTTGGATCTTCCTCGCGCAGCTTAGAGCTCATCATCTGCAGGTTCTGAGTCAAGGGAGGTTGTAGCGCTCCCTTGTCACGCAACCTAGCTATCAATGTAGGACAATCCTCCGTCTCGTGATCAAACAAGGTACAATACAGACATGATGGACGCGTTGGATTCATACAATCACGGGCATAATGTCCTGTCCCTCTGCAATTGTAGCATATCAGTTGTCTGCGACCTCTTCGAGGTCCTCCTCCACCTCAGCCTCGTCCGTGCCCTTGAAATCCGGTTCGCGCCACTCCTGCGTTCTGGTCAAGGGACCGCGTTTCGGCCTATACCCTGTAGGTGGGAGTTCTATCCATCATCAACTCATAGCTTCTGCAAGTGCACTCATCGTGTCCAACTGATTTACAAAAATTACAGAAAAAATGTTGCGAATTTTGTGTGTACTTCTGTAACAAATGGTAGTTGTCTGTAGCATGCTTTCCTCCTATTTGACAAATCACGTACCACAAAGCAGGCACCGCTCTAGGTCCTGCTTGTGCCTCTGGTATTAACGGCATCAGTCCTCCTCACGCGAGGTAATTCGAAAACATCGGGTAGTGGTCCTTGTCATGACCCTGACCCTTACATTTAACGCACCATACCTCTTTGCGCACTTCTTGGCGAGTTGTCCTGTCCTGTTTCAGACTCTGCATTTCAAGGCATAGGGTTTTCAACTGCGCGTGGATCTGCTGAAATCCCAAGTTAGGATCCTGTATCAGGGTCTCATGTAGCCTCATCGTGATCTCCAAGGCCTATAGATGAGTCATTAACCTCTGTTGTGACAATGCGTTCCTCAAATGTGGCGTCAGCGATGCTACAAACCATTCGCGGTGCTGTCCATCTGTCAAAGTCATATTAGCTTCACGAATTGTGAACTTCAGTCTCTAATCCAACTTCTAAGGAGTCTCACCGGGTAGCATTGTGATCTCTTTGAATCCAATGATCAACTATGCCTTTGACTTCGGCCTGCTAAATTCTCTGATCAATGCAATTTGGATATCTACGATCCCCGCATTCGGATTGTCATTAGAATTCTTAATATACCAGGTCAGTGCACGATCTTGTAGAGCATTGACCAGTGTTGCTTTCTTTATATTATCATCTGTCACTCCCTTCACTTCCCATACGAATCTTATCACGAACCAAAACTGGTCTGAATCTTCATTTCCTATTCCCTTGAACACAGGCAACTTTATGGTGCTTTCCATAGTGACTCGCGTTGGTGGTGGAGGTGGTACGGGCAAAGATGGAGGTGAAGGTGGTGAAGCTGGTGGCGATGTGGGTGGGGGTGGTATGCACGGAATCCTCTACCTTATTAAATTGATCGCACTTCGTGATGAGACCTTTGTGATCTCTTCCTCATCCCCTCTCGGAGGTGAAATCAAAGGGATATTCTATGGTCCCTTAATTTCTTCATTTCTATAGGTTTTTCCACTTCGCATGGCTTCAAACATCAAGGTAATCACATAACCCTCTTTTCACACAATAACATTTTAATCCAAGTATTCAAAGACTTTACGTACTTACCTCACGGTCCTTTGAGAAAGTGTCGCTCTGCCTCGCTATAACTGACTGAAGTATATACTGCGAACTCAGTAATGAATCCTCCTATAATCTGATCGAGCCAATGATCAACAGTGTGTGCAATATTATCCTTCGATGCTTCCAATATGCGCACCAACTCTAGGGTCCACACAATAGGATTGTTGAGCTTCCACCTTCCTTGGCTATTTGTTAGCTTTGCAATCTACTCATATAGATCAATAGGGAAATATGCGAAGAAAATTTCATGGATCTCTGTGTACAGGTAGCAGTCTAACCACTCTTCCTTTGATAGTCGTGGATTCCTGTTCTCCTACACTGTGAACTCGTGGATTCTCTTGTCCAACCAACCTTAAATTTCTTTCTTAGTTGGATTCCAATGATATGACATCAGACATATCTATGTAGATTCTGGTCTCAGCAACATAACCATTTTTTGGCTTGATGGGGCCTGACCCAAGTTCAAAGTTATTTAGCCAAACAAATCCCTGTACTACTAGCCCTTTCGGCAATAGCCCACAGAGCGCAGACTGAGGTCTCACTCGAAGCAGTATGGGGGGATGATGGAACCAAGTTTTCGCACCCTTGGGATGTCTAAGGGGTCGATTTAGTCCAACTGTGAATACCTTCATGCAAGTCACTTGGCGCACTTTCCTGACCTGCGAGGCCTTCGCGCCTTGTTATACTTACCTTCGTGCATCCCTAACCAGGGGCTGAGGAGCCTTCGTGTTGCTAAAGCAACAATCTGTGCTATCTCCCCAAGTTACGCCACAGATCTTACTTATCTTCTTATAACAGTTAGTTATCTTTGCATAACCAGATACTTTATCCGGTATTTACTTATTCAACATATTCATATAAGTTCGCGCAACAAATAACCAGTAAACTTGCAATTCATACCCAATATATTTCAATGCATAAAATAGGAAAAGAGACACAGAAATAATGTAAAAATTATCTTTATTAATGCTTCAATCGGTTATAGACTCAACCTACCTTGTGCACTCAGTTGCAGGGGTCTGCGCACTCAACTGTGGATTACTAGGCCTCTGCGCACTCAGCTACAGAGCCTTCTCCTACTCTATGACCCAAAAACACGACTTTACACTTAGACTCAATGCTTCATCATTAGATCTTACATGGATTGATTCCTTAGATCCCCCTTTACACTTAGAGCCTCACTCTATTTATACAATCCCATGGTCCACAAACCATGGGTAGATCTTTCAAGCCGACATTACATTACAAAAGTAAGGGTAGACAACCCTATGACTCAATTACAACTTCGCGCTCCGCGCCCACAAATTATGGAGTCTTTACATCTGACTTAGTCAAAACATGGGCTTTAAGCCCCAAAACTTGTCTTGGGGGGATCTCGTGTTTGATGGGGCTTGACCTAGGTTCGGAGTTATTTAGCCAAAAAATCCCTGTACTAA
This sequence comes from Pinus tabuliformis, assembly GCA_031772625.1. Lineage (NCBI taxonomy): Eukaryota > Viridiplantae > Streptophyta > Pinopsida > Pinales > Pinaceae > Pinus > Pinus tabuliformis. The sequence continues at coordinate 424,701,030 of CM062820.1, read as the reverse complement.
TGGCCCTTTTGGCAACAGCATACGGAGCGTGGATTGAGGTCTCACCTAAAGCAGTATGGGGGGATGTTGGAACCAAGTTTTCACACACTTGAGATGTTTGAGGGGTCGATTTAGTCCAACTATGAATACCTTTGCGCAGATCACTTCGCACACTTTCCTGACCCGCGAGGCTTTTGCTCCCTGTTATACTCACCTTCGCACAGCCCTAACCAAGGGCTGAGGAGCCTTTGCACTGCTAAAGCAACGATCTGCACTATCTCCCCAAGTTATGCTAGGAATCTTAATTATCTTCTTATAAAAATTAGTTATATTCGCATAACCAGATACTTTATCTGGTATTTACTTATTCAACGTATTCATATAAGTTTGCGCAACAAATAACTAGTAAATTTTCAATTCATACCCAATATATTTCAATGCATAAAACAGGAAAAGATACATATAAATAATGTAAAGCTTCTCTTTATTAATGCTTCAATCGGTTGCAGACTCAACCTACCCTGCGCACTCAACTACAGGGGTCCTCGCACTCAGATGCGGACTACTAGGCTTCTGCGCACTCAGCTGTAGAGTCTTCTCCTACTCTACGACCCAAAGACATGACTTTACACTTAGACTCAATGCTTCATCATTATATCTTACATGGATTGATTCCTTAGAACCCCCTTTACACTTAGAGCCTTGCTCTATTTATACAATGCCATGGTCCACGAACCATGGGTAGATTTTTTAAGCCGACATTATATTACAAAAGTAAGGGCAGACAACCCTATGACTCAATTGCAACTTCGCGCTCCGCACCCACAAATCGTGGAGTCTTTACATCGAAATTAGTCAAAAATTGGGCTTTAAGCCCCAAAACTTGTCTTGTGGGGATCCCATGCCCAACAGTACCTTTGGGAAGGAAGACATTTACCCAAGAACTAATCTCCAAGGCAACAAAAGAACAGTCCAACTCTCAGAGGGATGCAAGGAAAACAGGGCCGCAGAAAGTTGTTACTCCCATAACAAAAGCAGAGACCTCTGATTCCTCTATCTCAGGACCATATCATTCTAAAACTAGCACCCATACCCCCAAGATCAAGAATCCAATTCATGAGCAGGAAGGGGAAGCTAGTAGCCAGAACTTGAGGACCGAGGGGCAAGGGGAAACTGAGGGGGAACATCGAACACCTGAGACGAAAAAGCACCTGTTGGTTTATCAATATCCAGATACATGTAGTGCGATGAAACAAATTTCCCTAGGGGTATTTGAGGCACTAATCACATCTACGAGGCCATCACAAGAACAGTTTGAAGAACGTCCGCTACAACAAGGATTAGAAGAATTAGTCATGGGGGACAACAATGACAAAGATGCTAAAAAAAATGCTACTATCACCACCTTTGAGTTCCCAATTGGGGATATTAGAGGTGAAGCTCCTATGAAAAATATTCCTTTATCATCCTTACCATCCTTCCAGGGGATGATTGTGGAATATCTAGATGCCTTTTTATTTGAGTTCAATGTCTTATGCAGAAGTTATGATTATACTTCAGATGCACACAAATTAAAATTATTCCCTGCTACTTTAAAAGGGGCAGCCTTGAGATGGTTCATGGGATTGGGTTCTGCTTCTATTCGAACATGGAATGATATGAAGGAGACGTTCCTATCAAAGTACCATGACTATTGCAGAACTAGGGATTTAAGGGAAGAGATATTTAGAATGACACAGAAGGAGGATGAAAGCCTGGAAGATTATGTGGAATGATTCCACTATAATCTGCAGAGGTCTAAACATAGCGATTTAGACTAGGAAATCTTGAAGACTATATTTATTAGGGGAATGAGGGATGATTCCCTTGACACCCTGAACCTATTAGGAAAAGGGGATATATCGCAAGAGGCATTTGCTGAAATTGTAAAGCTCTGCCTAAGATGCTCTCAAGGATCGTCCAAGGGGAGGAGTACAATTTGAGAGGCCTCTGCCTGAAAACAAAAATCTGTAAGCATAGGAGTAACGAGAGCAGAGATCGAGAATTTGTTCGAAACTTTGAAGACCGATATCCTTAGTACTCTCTCAGTCCAGGTAATGAAAACACATATTAAGAAGATGCAAGCAGAAGTTGACACACATATGGCTATGTTCTGCCCGAATTGTTGAAAGAAACATCCTTTGAGGGAATGTGAATTTAACAACATCATCTTGTGTAATATTTTTGAATTGGAGCATTCGATAGAGAAATCTCTGGAGTTTCCTAGACTAAAGGCAGTACTCAGAGAATCAAGCGAGGAAGTGCAATCCTCTTATTTCATCGCACCAAGGAGGCCATGGCAACCACGACCTCCTGGTGTGTCTCAATACTTTTCCTCTTTCAATTCATGGAACAATGCATATAATACTCAACAATATCCATAGCAATATCCTACCCCCCATTCAGCACACTTTCCTTCACCTTGGAACCAATGGTATCCATCTCCTCCTATTCAATATCCTCAATCTCAACCATATCCTTGGAGCCATAATTGGAGAGGAAATACCTAGAATTCAGCTTTGCCTGGACTACCCATGCAACAATAGTTGTAGTTACCTCCTTTCCAAGTTTTTTCTCATCCACCACCTATGCGACCCAAAATACCTATGCAACCTAACCCAAATCCAAATAATAAAGCAGCGTAGGGCATAGAGGCTCTGACTACCTTCCAGACCTACCTTATTACCCCCCGTGGGACTTAATGAAATACAACTGTAATCAGGCAAGGTAATTAAACCAAGTCACTCCCCTATCATTACAGAGGAGGAATGTGAACCATCCAGAGGAGATGACAGAGACTCTGAGGCGGCTACTGTGCCTACAACAACTGATGTTGGCTGGATAAATCGATCTTGCGGACAAGACTGATCTCCCTAGTACCAGAAGATAGTCTAGCAACAAACGGACAAACAAACCTATCTTTCTCTAGACATATGTGATTTATAAATAAATACTACAAAGGTGTTAAGATCCTACCTTAGATCCAACGCTTGTTCGTAGTAGTCATCCTTCAATCATTTGAAAGAGTTACCCTCCAATCGTTCGAAAGAGTTACCTTTAGAAACCTGCAATCACAAACAAGCAAATGTTAAATAGCACATGCATAACAAATATTAGAAATCATGCCTATTATGGTGATCAAGGAATCCATAAAATAAACCATGAATCAACAGCTTATTGAGAAAAACAAACTTATTTGTATTAACTTTGAAGTAGAAGAACCTTACAACCTTTTCAGCCTTGATGTTGAACAAGCTCTTCTTGGGGTCCGAAACAGGAATTTCCTTTACTTTGACAAGCCTTGCACTCTTCCAAATGAGATCTTAGAGGTATGTAATCTCTCCTCATAAAAACTCAACTAAAGAAGACTAAGTTCTAGCAGCATTTCACCTCAAAAATATTCAGCTTCTAACCTCTCCAGTAACTAGCCCAATGCTTGATTTTATAGTGCAGAGGAGTAGGTTACAGGTCCATCTATGAAGGGATTGAATCCTCCTTCAAAGGGATAAGCTTCTCACATCAAGTGGTTAGCTCCTTAAGGTATGGGATGCATGAACCTTAAGAGAGCGAACTTTCCACCTCAAGATTCCTTCCAGAAGCTTCTAGAAATGACTGAAAGTGAGATTTTCAGAATGTACTCATGCCTTTTTAACTTTTATAGGGGTCCACACCTTTAACACAGAGACAACGCGGTCAGGTTCGCAGGAGATATGACCGTTAGTTGCGGGACCGTAGGTAATACAAAGAGAAAGTGCGGAACCATAGTTTTAAAGACTTTGAAGGCTTTTCTCTTACTTTCAAGACTTGATATGAGGAATTGATGTTTTATACTTGCAGAGGAGGCAAGTATGAGTGGTAATGAACTCACACAGATAGTAGAATGTCAAGGTGACAATTTTTAGTGCAACAGATTTCCCCCTAAAGTGCGAAGTCTGTAATAGATGAAGATAGAGTCTGTCATTTATGAAGAGTGAAGTACTTTATCATTTCAAGGATCATCCCATGGACACCCCAGTTGGAACCTGTAAAAACATTCAATGCAAAATATATATATGTAAACATATCATCGTTGAGGTAGGCATTCCCATACTCAGATCAAAATTGACTAGAAAAATGACTAAATTGTTCTGATACAGGAATGATTTTGTAATACATCAAGAGTATAGACATGTGTAGACATAGTATGGATGCAACCATCTATTTATGAATAGTCCATTGTATAATGAATAACAAAATTCCTCACAGCTTGGATGGTAGAAACTAGATCCAGGGTCTTGATTTCCGCTTCCCGAACTAGTACGATTTTATCCATGTGAATGAATGTGTTGAAGTCGAACATGGTAGAAACCACTTGATTACCAGTCAATGATGTGAACTGTTAACAAGTGTGAGAGAAACCACCAGTAATGTCAATGGCTTTCAAAGTACCCAGTACAATCCATGAAATGTGAATAAATGATCTGAAGTGAACATGTCATAGAATCATTCGATCGAAGGTCATTGATGTAACCTATCGTCGAAGGTGAGAAAACTGCCATTAGGGCATGCAGTTTTCAAGGTTCTGACGATTTCTAGATCAACTTCCTAGATAATGAGCTGAAATCGATAGAAAGCGATCCATCGTAGGCAAGCCCACAACACGAAATCATAGATCAAGTTTTGAAAAAATATATTGGCAAGGACTGACTCAGGGATGGTCAAAATGGATGACAGATATTTTGCAGATGAATGGTTTGTTTGAACTGTTCTCTTGAACACATAACGACACTACAGATGGCTTGGTGACAATTGACCCAAAGCTAATACCCAGACACCAGCTGAAGACTTTCAATGTGGTTTGATTAACTGTTAGACAAAGGATTTTCCCAACCCAGGTGAACAAAAAGTGTCGTGTTCAAGAGTGGTTGACGGCTTTTTTACAAAAAAAGTGTAACAAACAGGTTCATTTTTCTCTCTTTCCCCCACCAGTTTTGGCAAATACCTCTTTATTTTTGACAAGCTTGAGGAGGATAACATTTGCTTGTTTATAAGCTCATCCTTCGGGTGAGTCCAACTTAGTTTAAAATTCGAACCCTAAGAAGGAGTGGTTCATTCTTGTTTGAAATTAAACAGGTCCTTTACTATTAAATTTTAATGAGTCCAGTATAGAAAAACTCGGTGTTTTTCAATTTTTAGGGAGTCAGAAGAAAAACTTAAGAAAACTACATGGGGGTACTTTTTCGTAAAATAATCCCTCAGGTCCAAAAAATGATAAAATAATACAGGAGGGATGACTTCCAATACTTTAACGAGTTGAAAAGACAAGCGCTAGACAATATTTTCATATTTAAAGAGTCTGAAAAGGGTTTGAAGAGGACTCTATTGACCGTAATTAGTCAATGTATACCTTTTTCGTAAATAGTCCATTTCAGCTCGTAAAAGGGGTAAACTTATATTGAAGGGATGATTACTCATTTATTTTAATGAGTTCAAACAATCAAGTGCTCGTCAATCTTTTCAATTTTCGAGAGTCTAAAAAGAGCTTAAAGAGGACTCCAATGTTTCACTTTCTCGTAAATTTTTGAAAGAGTCTGAAAAAGTGATAAAAGTATGCTCTTTGTTGAAAAATGATCAATTTTCCCGAAAAATCCAACATTCTGCACAAAAACTCAAAACATTACCTTTTTAAAGTGAAAAATGAATAAATTAAAAATTCATTTATTCGAAAAAAACTTATAAAAAGGACTTTTCTAACTTCATTTTTACCATTTGAGTTCAGAGTGAGAAGTGAGAGCTTTTGGGTAAGAAATTTCCTGTGAAGATTCTGGAAAATCTGTCTGTCGGAATCGAAAACCGTCAGCTCCAGGTAATCCACGTCCTCCTTATCTTGCATTTCATCCATTTACATTTCGTTTTTAGGCTTTAAATTTGATTTTTGAGGGAAAGATAGGTTTAGAAATTCGCTCGCGGGGGTTTGCAGGTGCAACATGGAGCCCCTGTAGACCTCGAATTTTTTCTATAAAGAAAAAAGTCGTGGTTCCACACCTATTGCTCACAACCCATGCAGACCTACGCACTATTTGTAAGCAGCGGGTGTGGACCCCATGAAATGAATTTTAAAAACTTAAATTTCTCCATTTTTGCCCAAAATTTTCCGAACAAGGTTATTCTAATATGTTTTTTTATGCATTGTAGGACATTCAAAATGCTTATTTGAGAATAACGCGAGCATGAGGATGTAGAATTTGCCACACTAAATCATATGCCCACATTGCAGGCATTGAGAGAATGCGGATTGTTAAAGTTCTGGGGCATACAGGGTATGAGGGCCCAAGTAGACCTCTTGCAATGGCTGGTAGACAGATGGAACACACATGATTAGTGCTTCGTGTTTGGTGGCCACTGGCTCGAAATCGAGCTGGAGGACATATACTTCTTGATTGGTTTGTCCAATAGGGGCGAACAATTATCTCTTTTCGGGACTAGGGCCGGTGGCCAGTCTGTCGCTAGTCTCCGAGTGGAGTTTTGCGATGATCAAACAAAGGACAAACGGATTGATATTAAAACTATCAGCCATCCTGAGCTTAAGGTTATTGCATTCACTGTTACCAGGTTATGCGGGAGTGCAACATTTCATGTGGCTACTGGATCCCAGATGCAGATGGCTGTAGACTGTTTTCGAGGCACCATATTCAACTGGTGCGAGGCTGTGTTGGAAAATGTGAAAGGCCAACTAACCAGAGCAAAGAATGGACATCTGAAGAACTTTGGATATGGATTCATCGTAGTTAGCTTTGCTCTAGAGAGGATACCCATGTTAGCCCCGCAACATATTCCTGTTGATGCTGGTCTTCCTCGAGAACCTAGAATAGTTTGCTGGGTTATTTTGATGGCCCGTCACCCTGAGGAGGGTACAAAGGTTGTTCGATTTCTGCCTAAGTATTTTCGTTGGTTGAACAACCAAATTTTTGTGATTCAGGATTTTCCATATGCATGGATGGATTATCGCGGTGACCCAGACATGATTCTTCCACTAGGAGAGCAATGGGATGATTCAGATAAAATCATTTTCAACACTTTCTAAGTTTTTATTTTTATTTTTTATTTTTTAAATCATCCAAAACTGATAAGAAAAAGTTTAAATGCAGATGTGGGTCCACAACGACAGCTGCTCTCCAGTATTACGAGAGGAGACACCCAGCTGCAGCAGCACCAACCCCACAAGACCAATCAGCAGAGATCCTGACCGACTTGGAGCATCATCTAGAGCGCTTGACACTAGATATTCCAGAGACTGATATAGATGATATTCCACTTAGGTTACAAAGATATGTGATTGGGGTCCCAGGACCTTTTAGGAGGTTCCTATGTAGGGTGGCCCGAGCAGTGGTTTCTTATCGTGATCATCGCTAGGGATAGGATGATCGATTTTGTAGACTCATGACATTTTTGACTTTTTGTATTATCATTTTTGCCGATCATAAGGTGTTTTTCAACCTATGATCGAAGACGATGTATATTTTGAAACACTACTTCTATGCTATGATATATCATTATTACCGGCTATCTCGTGTAACATGTTATTAAATGTTATTAAATTAACTATTTTGATTATTGCAAATGTCTATTTATCATACTAGAAGAAACTACATCTGCTAATGTATTTAAATGTCTTGGAATATGTTGATATTCAATGTAATCAAATTCACATTCCAAGAGACGAACTCTCAAAAATAACCTTAATAACACTGGATTTCTAATGGCATAAACCCTGTTAAGCTGTAATACAACGAGTTCAGAATCCAACCTAACAATCAAACTCTGAATCCCAAATGAGATGGATTCACATAATAACTCAATCACTGCACTATACTCTGCAATGTTATTCATTGTTTGACCGAGGCTTACCCCATGCATAGGTACTAACTCATTAGAGGGTGAATAGATAACCCAAGCTGCGGAAGAAATGTTCCGTGTACTAGAACAAGCACCATCAGCAAAGCCAATGTATGTTTGAAGAGACGCCGACATCTGCAATATTAAGAGTAAAATCAAGATAAGTAGGAATAATGATAAGAGCACTCTCTAAACTAGGCACACTTTTCTAATCTAAAACACACCAGCTATAAAGAAACTAATCTAACAAAAAATCTCCACCCAGAATTTAAGCATAATATCTCTTCAGATAAATTCCATTTTTGGGCTTACCCAAAGAGACACCGTAAAAATCTACCAATTCATAAGCCCCTTTTGCCAACTTTTGCTTAACAATGTAAAGACCATGCCACATAGGTACAAAATTTCCAGCCCCTAGCTTATCGTTTGCTTGATCATATAGTAAAACTAGGTCTCCTTCTAAAAAATTACGAGGTGTAACATTTCTATTGTACTAAGCTTTTATTCGTTTCGCATGAGTCTCGTTTACTATTGCAGCAGTGCGTCGATTCTCATCTAGCTGAGCTAAGTACAAAAAACGTTTCTCTTCTTTAGAAGTAGCTGGGAGTAATTCTATGGCTAATTGTAATGATGGAATTTCTCATTCCATAGGTAACACTGCTTCCAAACCATAGACCAGTTGAGAAGGAGTGAAACCAATCGATCTTTTCATTGAGGTCCGATATGCCCAAAGTGCTTAAAATAGCATGGTATGCCAATTTGACTTATGAATACCAATGATTTGTTTAATCATAGTGACTAAAACTTTATTGATAGCTTCAACCAGACCATTAGCTTGCCGGTGATACGGAGTAGAACTATTGTGGCGCAGGTCGAGTTGATCTGTCAGTTCAGTCATCATGATGTTTCGAAAGTGACTTCCATGATCAGTAATAATAGCTTGAGGAACACCAAATCTAGCAATTATATGATTGAATATGAAAGTTGCAGCAGTATTGCCATCTGCCGAAAATGTAGGCATCGCCTTGGCCCACTTGGTAAAATAATCTACTGCTAGGATAATATACGCATGCCCCTCGGCCGAGTAATGGTTACATGTAATAAATTCAATATCCCACCTTGCGAAAGGACCAATAACAATTATAGGGTGAAGATCAGTTTTGGTTGAACAGGGATCAGAAAACGACTGTAGAGCCTGATAAATATATGCTAAACCAGAGATTCTGGGTTCAATCCCCAGTGGATTCGCCAATTTGTTGGCCAGGTAAATCGATCTTGCGGACAAGACTGATCTCCCTAGTATCAGAAGATAGTCTAGCAACAAATGGACAAACAAACCTATCTTTCTCTAGACATATGCAATTTATAAATAAATACTACAAAGGTGTTAAGATCCTACCTTAGATCCAACGCTTGTTCATAGTAGTCATCCTTCAATCGTTTGAAAGAGTTACCCTCCAATCATTCGAAAGAGTTACCTTTAGAGACTTGCAATCACAAACAAGCAAACATTAAATAGCACCTGCATAACAAATATTATAAATCATGCCTATTATGGTGATCAAGGAATCCATAAAATAAACCATGAATCAACAGCTTATTGAGAAAAACAAACTTATTTGTATTAACTTTGAAGTAGAAGAACCTTACAACCTTTTCAGCCTTGATGTTGAACAAGCTCTTCTTGGGTCTGAAACAGGAATTTCCTTTACTTTGGAAAGCCTTGCAGTCTTCCATATGAGATCTTAGAGGTATGTAATCTCTCCTCATAAAAACTCAACTAAAGAAGACTAAGTTCCAACAGCATTTCACCTCAAAAATATTCAGCTTCTAACCTCTCCAGTAACCAGCCCAATTCTTGATTTTATCGTGCAGAGGAGGAGGTTACCGGTCCATCTATGAAGGGATAGAATCCTCCTTCAAAGGGATAAGCTCCTCACATCAATGGGTTAGCTCCTTAAGGTATGGGATGCATAAACCTTAAGAGAGCGAACTTGCCACCTCAAGATTCCTTCCAGAAGCTTCTAGAAATGATTGAAAGTGATATTTTCATAATGTACTCATTCCTTTTTAACTTTTACAGGGGTCAGCACCTTTAACACAGAGACAGTGCAGTCAGGTTCGCAGGAGACATGACCATTAGGTGTGGGACCACAGGTAATACAAAGAGAAAGTGTAAAACTAGAGTTTTAAAGACTTTGAAGGCTTTTCTCTTACTTTCAAGACTTGATATGAGGAACTGATGTTTTAGACTTGCAGAGGAGGCAAGTATGAATGGTAATGAACTCACACAGATAACAGAATGTCAAGGTGACAATTTTTAGTGCAACAAATGATATAGAGGAAGTTGTTACATTTGTAACAACCGACCCATGACGAATTGTTACTGTTGTAAAAACCAACTCGGGGAAAGCTGATACACCTGTAACAGAAGATTCGTCTGTTGTAACGCAGGACCCTCCGTATCCTCAAAGATTGGCTGAACCTAGGATGACTTCACAGCCCAAATCTGATTTTCTTAGGGAGTTGCAAAATTTGCATGTACGAATTCCTCTACTACAAACCCTTAAAGAAGTACCTATTTATGCTAAAAAAATGAGAGATTTGTGCATTAATAAACCTAGGAGGTAGCCTAAAGATCATGCCACCATACATGTGATGGGGAAATTATTTGAATTAATGACTGCTTAGCTTCTCCTAACTAAGTACAATGATCCAGGAAATCCTACGATCACTGTATACATTAATGATCAACCCATAGCCAACACATTGATCGATCTTGGGACTGCCATTAATGAAATGACAACGGACCTCTTTGTCACTCTCGGGCTATAGGGACTTAGACATACTCCTACTATACTTGAATTAGCAAACAGGTCCCGTGTTAAACCCGAGGGGATGTTAGAGGATATAGTGATTACAATAGCTTCCTGGAGGTATCCGGCTAACTTTCTTATCTTGCAGCCCAAATCTAATTTGGGGGGACATCCTTTGATCCTAGGGAGACCTTGGCTAGCCACTGCGGATGCATTTATAGGCTGCAGATCAGGATCTATGGTGATCTTGGATGGCCAAGCAAAAAATAACCTTAATCTTTACCCCCCAAAACCAAATATGGATGTATACAACCCTTGGTGGGATGAGTTTGAGCCTGAGTCAGATCTTTCCCTGCCACTCCTCACTCTGGGGAAAGCCCAGTATTTCAAAAATGAGACAGAAGATGATGTCATTAATGGTTTTATTAGTAACTCACTTTCTGTTGCTTCTGTTAAGAATGCGAATGAGGAAGAAGAGGTGGAAGATATAGATTTTGAACAAATGAGAACTGCTCCGAATATTGATAATAGTCCAATTGAGATAGAATCTAGAACATTTTTGAATGTTAACCCCAACCTGACTACCAAGAAAAACCAATTGCTGTTATAGAAATAAAAAAAGGCATTTGCATGGGACTATATGGACATGAAAGGGATCCACCCTAACCTATGCACTCACCGTATTTATTTGAAGGATGGCTGCAAACCAGTCAGACAACCACAGTGCCACATGAACCTTGCACTAAAGGAGGTGGTGAAAGAAGAACTATAAAAAATCCTGAGTGCTAATTTTATTTATCCAATATCTGACAGTCAGTGGGTGTCACTACTTATCATCATTCCTAAAAAGAATGGCAAGTGGAGAGTCTGTGTTGATTACAGAGAACACAATAAGGCCACTCAGAAGGACCATTTTTCCTTACCATTTATAGATCAAGTCCTTGATACCCTCTCCAGAAAGAATTCTTTTCATTTTTGGATGGATTTAGTGGCTACAATTAGATACAAATAACCCCAAAAGACCAAGATAAAACGACCTTTACTTGTCCTTGGGGAACCTACGCATACATAGTACTTCCTTTTGGACTCTGTAATGCCATAGCAACTTTTCAAAGGGAAATACTGGTAATTTTTTCTGACTTGTCGAATGACTACCTGGAAATCTTCATGGATGATTTTACACCTTATGGAGATGCTTTTGAAACAACATTAGTAAATCTAGAAAAAGTGTTGGAACGGTGTGTACAGACTAATGTTGCTTTGAGCACTGAAAAATGTCACATGATGATGATTGAAGGGATCATGCTTGGACACTACATTTCTGCTGATGGAATCAAGGTAGACCCTGAAAAAATAGAGGTAATTTTAAAAATTCCAACCCCCAAAACACAAAAAGGGGTACGTAATTTTTTGGGGCATGTAGGGTATTATAGGAGATTTATAGAAAAAATTTAAAAAATTAAATCACCATTATTTTCCTTGCTCATGAAGGATGTTGATTTCTTGTGGACAGGGAAGTGTGAGCAAGCCTTTTTAAAGCTAAAATGTTGTGTATCAGTAGCTCCAATCTTGCAAGGACCTAATTGGGAATTGTTGTTTCACATAGCTACAGATGCATCTGATATTGTTGTAGGTGTTGTTTTGGGCCAAGTGGAGGATAAGAAACCTTATGCTATTTACTACATAATAAAAAATCTAACCCCTGTTGAGCTTAATTACACAGTGACCAAGAAAGAGTTCTTAGAAGTCATGCATGCCATCAATAATTCAAACATTATATCATCGGTTATCAAGTATTTGTACACACTTACCATTCTTCCATTCGTTTTTTAATGAATAATCCAATTACCAATGGTAGGATTACACGCTGGTTATTGTTGTTACAAGAATTTGATATCACTATTGTAGATAAGCTTGGAAAAGATAATGTAGTAGCTGACTTTCTTTCAAGGCTAACTATTGATGACAATTGCATTCCAATTGAGGATTCTTTCTCTGATGAATATATTTTTGCTATTTCTACTTACTCACCTTGGTATGCAGATATAGCCAATTATCTTGTTGCATGGAAGTTTCTACATTATTTGTCCTCCAAGGAGAAAATAAAGATCATACAACAAAGTGCTACGTATACCTGGATAGATGGGAACCTCTATCACACTGGACTAGATTTCCAGATTAGACATTGTGTTAGAGAAGATGAGGTCTTTGATATCCTTAAATCTTGTCACGAGGAACCTTGTGGAGGGCACTTCGCAGACAAATGGACAAGATACAAAGTCCTTTCAATGGGGTATTATTGGCCAACAATATTTCAAGATGCCAAGAAGTTTGTGAAGGGATGTAATAGTTTTCAAAGGATGGGCCAACCTTTGCAATCATATGAGATTCTGTTACAGCCCCAAATTGTCTTAGAACCTTTTAGGAAATGGGCTCTAGATTTTGTTGGACCAATTAATCCTTCATCTAGACAAAGATATTACATCTTGGTTTGCATTGACTATGTCACAAAATGGGTAGAGGCGAAGGCACTAACCAGAGCCATGAAGCTATAACAGTCCAAATGATCCAGGTGGATATTGGTGGCCACCTGCCAAGTCCACCTGGACCCCCACCATTGTCTTTCTCAGCATTTTCAGTTTCCTTAATTGTAGCACAACTTACTATTTTTAGCAGTTTTTCGGGTCCTGAACTTCCGGAGCCGTTTTGAGGCCCTAAACGACGTCTTTTGGGGAATCCGGGGGCAACATGGGTCCATGGAATGGACATGTTGCCCGTTCCAAAAATGATAGTGCTCGGATAGATCTTTCTAATGAGCTATTGTACGCGTCAAATGGAGATCATATGCCAAAGTTACGACCCCGGGAAGTTGATGTACCAATTTACCCCAAACGGGGCCCACGGTTTGGTGTTTCATCTCCTAGGGTTAGGTTTTGGAATGTTAAGGGTTTTCCATTGTTTCTCAACAATAAATAGGCCTTGGAGCCTCATTGTAATACAGTTCAGAGGCATGTAGCCATCACATCTCTTCTCAGAGATAAGCTACCATCGCCCTAGCTGGTTTATTTCCATTTCTGGTTGTAAGCATATTTCAGTATTTTCCATTAATGAAATGAAGTATTATTTCCGCTGCATCTTTGTGTATATGGTTATCTCTGTAATTTGTTGCGTTCCTGTTTAAATCCGGATCACCAAAGTAAATATAAAATTAATTTCCTAATTAAAATCAGAATCAACAAATAAGTACATACCTATATTATCTGTGATCAATGTATGCCAGATGACAACAAGGTTTTGGGGACGACTCTCCACCCAATCGTAGGCTCAATTGTGCAAGGATTTGCTACAACTGGCCTCCCCCGAGCCCTCAATCAACGTACTACTGCCAGTGACTCCTAAGTCTTAGAACTCCATTCTCCAAAGAGAATGCAAGATAGAATCTCAGAATGATGGAATGCAGGAATGCTTATACTACAAAATTGTGATTATTGATGAACTCATAAACTCCATTTTTTTTTTATATATACTTCGAAATTTATTTTCACCTCATTATGACCTTCTAACTCATGTTTTCCATGGTTTTATTAAACTCATAACTCTGATAATAAGGACAAATTATTAACCTTATTAGACTTTGATAATAATTATTATTGAGTATATTGGTTCTTATTTTATGATGAATCTTGAGTTACAGTAGTGTTTTTTCTCTTACAAGGTCTCTAGATCAACCTTCTTTTCTTTTATAGTTCATCAAATTCAAAATGTGATATTAAATAAGACCTTATATTAAATTAAGTGTAAATTAAAGTTTATGCACTCATTAGTTCCTCATTGGTTTTCTCATACATCATTATATACAACTGGTTATTTGGTATGGATACCCGTCCTTTCCTTTTGGGTTCTCTGCTCCCATTACCTGGTAAAACCACTATCTCATTTTCTTGAGTTGTTGTGTTTGCATAGCTCTAGCAAAAATCTAAATGAGTCACATAATTAAAGATATAGTTTTATTATGACTCATTGATTCATTAAAAAAATATATAATCTTGTAATATTGGATGGTGAACATCAATTGAAGTTGAAATTTGTCACCAATTAAAGTGCTTTAAAATAGTGAAATATGTTCCAATTCACAATTGATAAACTGTGATATCTTATTACCTTTAGATAATCATTGTTCAATAGCATCTGTTCATTACTTTTGTTCAATCTGATCTAAAAACACAGAGATAACATTCCTTGAATGTTGATCATACTATTCACTAATTATTTGCGTTGGATTGTTGTTCTCATTGTCCTTTAGCAATAGCAATTGCTTGGCATTTCTTGGGTATATCATTGCAAGAACACAACTCTCTAAATATGATCTTCTAATAAAATTTAATTTTTCATTGCAATTGACATTCAGATTACATGTATTTTCTCATTTACTAAACATCATCAAGCTACCATTGAAGTTCCCTTCATTCTTGAGTGAATCAGTTGGGTTTTGCGGTATATATATAAACCACAGGAGGGTATCTTTTAGTCTCAGTGGCAAATCGTATAGATTTGGATTAAAGTTCAGAAGTTGAGTATAATGTTACATGAGGTTAGTGATTCAAGGTTAATTGCATATAATGATCAAAGTTGTCTAAGGAGAAATGGAAAGAACTTGCAAATTTTGGGATGATAACTAATGATAATTCATGTGATTATGGCCAACTTGGATCGTAGAGAAGAAGTATCACAACAGGGGTAAGAAATCAATAAGAAGAAACAACCGATTTTAGAACATAATGGAAGAGTTGGTATAATCATGACTTGGTACTCTAAAAGTATCACTATAAGGTCTATCTAAGGATGATGCTCATAAAGAAGAAAATATTGGCAATCAACTAATGAACTTGAAAAATCAAGGTAATAATGAAGGTTACTTTAAGGAACCTGTAAGGTATGCTAAATAGAAGGATTGGAGAAGGATTGTGTACATAGTGACAAAAGAAGTAAAGGTCAATTAATAGAGATTGTACTTGACTCATTATTTCACATTAAAAGAGGTGGTTTCCACATAACACCTCACATATAAGTTTCCCATGGATAAAGATGGTAGTAGTGTTTCCAACTGTTTCAAAATCTAAATGGGAACTGAATTTATGATAAAGAAATCAAGTGGTATTGAGATACGAACTTTACGAACTCGATGAGATAAGAAGATATTTTGGTGGATGAAGTGCTAACTGTTAAATAAGTCAACATGGATCAACAAATCCTCATGATATAAAGATTAAATCATGATGAAATAGTGTTTATATGCAATTCCATATAGCGATATTGGAATCAATAAGCCAAAGGGTAAATGGATGTAAAATCAAGGGATTTTGATTTAAATAATGATGGTATCACTAGTAATATCTTAAACAATGAAATTCACCAGAATTTCCTTGGGGAAGGCAGAATACATGACGAGAGATTAACACTCAAGATGATGAGGCTCATGTGAAATTTAACGATATACCGTTGGTGTAAATGATCAAATACCTAGTAAAAAGAAGTCGAAATGATTATTGAAAAGTAATTGACAACTTGATGAGACCATATTGACAATGTTTCATGGTAGGAAGATAATGATTTACATATGGTTCTTATAGTGAGAATGTATCCATATGATAATATCAATATGCATAGGCATTATGACGTTATGACAAGGTATACTGACATATTCATTTACTACGTCATGATAGGCATTTAATGTTCAATACTCATGATGAATATGATATGCACAATGGGGCTTAAGAGTTATGATGCTATGAGGCTTATTGACATGTGATTCATTTATGTGAAGTTTTGATATGTCTTTGATGCAAATACGTTGATGATCCAACTTACGAGGGTATTCATAAGGTGAAGTATGCAATATTTGCCTACAAATTTATGATATGCATGAGCATGCAGTTCGTTATTAGTGATAATATTGCGCTTAACAAAGATGAACGTTCTCATGGTGACATGCAAGAGTTGGCATGTGGATTATTTCCTATGATACTATGATGGTATGCTTATTGCATTGGATGCATGTTGAGATGTGATGATTCACAGGACTCCACAAATGAGCCGAGAGAGCCGTTTATTTGATGATCTCGTGCGAGCCCATACGCACGAGGGAGAATACGTAGCACCATATGGGCTGGGGACAAAACTCAATCAACACTACATATGCCAGTGGTTCCTTTGTCTTGTGTACATCTCTTGAAGAGCTATGAGACCATCTTGAGGAGGCCAAGTGCCTGATGTTCTAGGCTTGGTGCCTATTATTGGATTGGGATGCCGAAGTCTGGAAGGGTTGTATAGGACTTCGATGCCTGGGGCTGTGTGCCTTAGTAGTTGTGGAGGGAGTGGGCCAGCCTTGCCAGATGCCCGGGGTCATTGAGTACCGGATCGGATGCCTGCCTTGGGGCAGATGAGGTCTGAGTCAGGCGCGAGCCTTGGGGCCAGCCTTGGACTAGGATACAGACTGGGTCAGGCTTAGCCTGGTGCTGAAAGTGGGAAAAAGGACAGAGATTCCTTGAGATTTCCCGGGGGTGTTGGGGACTTTCGATGCCTGCTAGTTATAGTAGTTCAGCAGAGGGTGTTGGCAACATGAAGTAAATAAAATAATAAAAATAATAAAAATAATACATAATACATAACTCAACATAACTTCGGGACG
The DNA here is from genome assembly GCA_031772625.1 of Pinus tabuliformis. Classification (NCBI taxonomy): domain Eukaryota; kingdom Viridiplantae; phylum Streptophyta; class Pinopsida; order Pinales; family Pinaceae; genus Pinus; species Pinus tabuliformis. The sequence continues at coordinate 424,683,633 of CM062820.1, read as the reverse complement.
AAGTTCCTTAAAGGGTGAGAGTATGTAATATCCCTTCCCTTAATAATAAATAATAAATAATAAAAATAATAAATAATAATATAATCATAAATAATAAATAATAAAAATAATAAATAATACAAATAAATAATAATAATATAAATAATAAATAATAAATCACTAATAATAATAAATAATAAATAATAAAAAAATAATAAATCATAAATGTTAAATAATAAATGATATTTAAAAATATACAAGAAAATAAATAAAAATAAAAATAGTAATAACTATACTAAAACTCTAAATCAGAATAAATAGAAATAAAACAAGAAAACTATCAAAAAGAAGGAAATAAAACAAGAAAGCTAAAAAAATCAAAAGAAAAGTAAATAAATAAAACAAGAAAGCTAAAAATCAAAAGAAAGTTGCATGTAGACACATGGAGTGTGTGCATGTGGTTCCCCTTCCAATGTTGTTCTATTTAATAGATGGTGAGGAAGATGAGAGGCATTCCTGCATTCCATCATTCCGAGATTCTATCTTGCATTCTCTTGGGAGAATGGAGTTCTAAGACTTAGGAGTCACTGGCAGTAGTACGTTGATTGAGGGCTCAGGGGTGGCCAGTTGTAGCAAATCCTTGCACAATTGAGCCTATGGTTGGCTGGAGAGTCGTCCCCAAAACCTTGTTGTCATCTGGCAGACATTGATCACAGATAATATAGGTATGTACTTATTTGTTGATTTTGATTTTAATTAGGAAATTAATTTTATATTTACTTTGGACTATTACAGAAGCAGGTTGTCTCATAATTTTTGTTTGAAGATATTTTTGTCTGGTTTGGCATACCTAGGGAGATAGTCACAGATGGAGGGCCTCAATTCACATCTCATAAGATCTAAGATTTGGTCGAAAAATATAAAATCCATCATAGAATCACAACACATTATCATCCAAAAGCAAATGGCCAAGTGGAAAGCACTAACAAAGTCATTGAAGGGATCCTTACTAATATTGTGGCTAGTCACCAAAGAAATTGGGCTGATAAACTTCCAGAAGTGTTGTGGGCATACAAGACTACATGGAGGAATACCACTAGATTCTCACCATGTGAACTTGTATATGGTAAGAACCCTTTATTCCCCATTGAATTTGAAATCAAGACACTAAGAACAACATTGCAGGTCAATTTGGATTTGGCTACAACACAAAAGCAGAGATTGAACCAGCTCAATGAATTGGAGGAGAAACGGTTAGTTGCTATCCAGCAAACAGAGATTATCTAACAACAGAGAGCTAAGTGGCATGACAAATTCATCAAGAAGAAGAAGTTCGAGAAAGGATATTGGGCTCTCTTATATGACTCAAGATTTAAAGATTTCAAGGGTAAGTTCTGCACCATATGGCTAGGTCCCTATGAGGTAGATGCAGTCTTTGACAATGGGATTGTAAATTTGGTAACCATTGACAGTGAAAGGACACCATTGCTTTCAAATGGGCATCATCTTCGGTTATATCACAAACCTAATTCAAGGGATTCATTTTTCAACATTGTCACAAATTCAGATCTACAGATTACAGGAACAGGGGAAAGCCCCCCTGTGCTGCAAATTTTTTAATTTTTCCAGTAAGTGTAACAACTAAAAATCAACTATGGTTGGCAGCTGTTACACCTTTAAACTCTTCATAATAATAATAATAATAATAATATGGTCGTGAAAACCTTTTCCAGGCGTAGACAAACACCTTTTGTAGCAGTTGAAAACCACCCGGTGGTAGTTGTTTCACACTATGTAACAACATATGTTATTTCAAAACATATCTTATGATAAGTGCTCTTACATGATCTTTTATTCTTTATTTTTTAGTAGAAATTAAAATAATATATCTTAGTCGTCTTGGATGTTACATCTGTAACAGTTGACGACTTTTCAGACATAAATGAGATATTTTATCATAATAAATAGCAGATATCACCATGATCCTCGTCATCAAAATTAAGTTTGCGCATTGCGCCTCCCATGACTTCGCCCCACGTCACACAAGTACGTCATCAAAATGTAATATTGAATTTTATTTATTTGGTAATTATGGCAATTTAACATGACTTTTGACGGTCGAGGACAACTGTCATATTTAAGCCGGGGGGGAGCGAATCATATTGTGACATGACCGTTGCATGATTTATGATTATTCGAAAAATCCTACAACTAAGGCATGATGACCTAGTAGTTATTGTTACTTAATGCCAATCATACCAAAAAGAAAAGTGTACCATCGATGAGACCTCCCATGACTCACCATTAATAAGGCAAATTGACTGTGCAGTACGAATCATAAGTGCAAAATCCCAATTTGAAATCCTCACCTACGCCACCCTACCACCCTACCATTTACCCCTGCTGGAAGCTGAATCCACATTTAGAGTGCTCAGAGAATTGGACGATAATAGTGCAGGCTGAAATAGCTAATTTGTGTGGCAATGACCCCAGAGCGTCTAGAGGAAGGGAGAAGGAGGTGCAACAACATTGAATTTGCATAAGCAATGGGTGGAGCAGCAATACGGCATGAGCCAGGGTCCACAGAAGCCTTGGAGGATTGCCTAGAAGCATGCCAGATTTTCAAGGATGCAAGCTAGTTTGAATTCTTCCGGAGGTTAGAAGGATCAAACAATGGTGTTGCCATGGAATTTGCAAGGAATCTGGAGAGAAACCAGACAGAGGTCATAGGGTTGAAGCTATAGGTCACAGAAGAGGTGATTGCTAGAGTAACAAGATTACCAGTGGAAGGAAAGAGGTGGTTCAACAAGAAGGTCAATGACCCCTCACTGAAAGGGGATTTCCTCCAAGAAGAAGAGTCACTGGTAAAGAAAGGAAGGGGAATTGATAGACTGTCACTCCCCCAGCCATGGGATGATGTTTCCCTCTACCTCATCAAGTACATTACTTGTGAGGGAAGGGCAAAAATTGTGTTTAATTACCACTTTCCATTGTTGAACCACCTTTGGCATCAATAGTTGGTCAACCTTCCTTACTTCTTGTTGGGAAACATTAGGCATATAGCCGCAGTTGTGAAAATAGTTGCACATCGAGAAACGTGTGTCACAAACCATGGCCTTATCAAACTCATCGTGTTGGACACTTTGAGATGCCAGGGTAAGAATTGGGAAGAATTCATGAGGAAGAGGCCCAGAACCACCCGCAGGAGGCAAACCAAGACATCTAAGGAAGCTCCAGTGGTCATAAAGGAGCAACTCTAGCCCTCAACAATAAGGGTTAGTAAGATGTCAGTTGATAAACCAATTGGTGACAGGCGACCAAAGCAAAGGATAAGGGATAGCAGGCACACAGAGTCCCCATCCATGTCAAGGAAGAACAAAGAAGCAGAAAAGCAGAAGAACACGGAGCATGCTTAGCCAGAGGAACCTCCTTTACCTGGGAAGAGCGAAATCCGATCCTTTTTGTCAAAAATTGAAATTCTAGAAAAAGAAAATAGAGAGCTGAGGGAACAGCTAGCAGAAGGAAAGGTAGATCCAAGAGCCCCAAGGCTAGATACTTTAGCTAAGGCCGTGGACAGGGCCAGAAAGGGAGATGTTCCTAGCACTGTGTGCACAACTTGTGCTGAGAAGATAGTGGTAGCAGGATTTAAGGTCTGTATAGCAGACACCACCTCGAGGGAGACCCAAACTAAAATCTGGGAAGCTGATACACAAGAAACCATTGAGGATGTTGCTGTTACACAAGAACCAACAACCGAGACAGAACAATCCAAAGAAAGTGATCGGGTAATGGATACACAGGATCCCTTGGCTAACGTTGTTGTTTCATCAGAACCAGTAGTGGAGGAGGTAGTCAATCAAGGGAAGGAAGGGGAAGCTAACATCCATGAGCCTAGGGTCAACATTGTTGTTACACAAGAACCAGCAGTGAAAATGGAAGTTGACCAAGAAGATAAAGAAACTATGACAAAATCCATTGGTGAAGCTATTGTTACACAAGAACTAGCAGCCAAGGTGGAACAGTTTCATCCTCAGGAGGCCATTACACCCTCAATTGGTAGTGCATGTGGAAGAACATTGGGTCCTAATGAAGGATGGTGTTATGAGAAGATGTTGTTGTTGCCAGAGCTGCAAAAATGGAAGCAGCTGGCACTCTCTCTATAAGAGGGAGTGATCTCACTCAAAGTACATAAAAGAATGATGGATTCCCTAAGAGAAAAATGGCTAAAAGAAGAATGGGAAAGAGAAGAGGAAGCACAGAGGCACAAGGAAACTATAAAGAAGAAGGATGAACAGCTGTATCAGCTGAATCGACAGGTCTCAGACCTAATGAATGATAAGATTAAGCTCCATGACCTTGCCCTAAACCTGCTAGCATGCAGGCAGTTGTCCTTGTCATACCTAGTGTTCCTTTGGGAACATTATTATTTATTTCAATTAAAGGCAGTTTTTGAGAATAGGTCCTATTTGGGTTCTTCAACCCATACTTTTTTGGAAATTTTTCGCTCCTGCGACTTTGATGACCAGAGTTTGTTGTGCGAGCTGTTCCTGCACAATATCATGTGTGAATATGTCAGCACGAAGATGGTGGCGAGTGTCTTCTCCTACATGGGGGATTCCCAGTTGCGGACCTTCCTTTCATTCAAGAGGAATCAGAAAGAGTGGCACTTGGCCAAGAAATCAACAGAAACCAACAAGGAGAGAACAACATTGTGGGTGAGAGCTTAACCAGAGATGGTTTACGAACTCAGGTGTCAATTTAAGTTGTTCCTGATCACTCCAGAAATCAGAGAACAGTCGACCACCTATAGAAAAAGGATCATGAGGATCTGCCTCAACCTGTATGCAGATATGAAAATCCGAGCACTAGCAAGATGTCTCAAGCGCACTGAGGATTGTAGCGTTGAATTACAAGAAGGGGATCCTTTTGAGTACATGAACTTTTTGGCTACTATTACACAGGTGATGGAATATGCTCGGATTGTGTAGACACTGGGGGCATTCTGGATTGGCCTCAAATTCAAATTTCCTTTGATATGGTTTCTAGTAGAGGAGTATTAACGGGATTATCACCTATGTGACTACAAAGAGGAATCTTGGCCATGTTAGTTGATGGCCATTCAAGAGTTCAGAGATCCAAATGAAGACACTGTTGGTGCCTACAATTTCACAGACTTGCATTAGGGGTACAATAGAAGGAGCTAAGATTCTTCATGGGGACATGCAGTTGCTTCAATCGAGGGGAGATGTTGGGTGTGTTTTTTAACCTATTTTTTCACATTCTCTCCCTAGTTTTGACCTTTCTGTTCTCAGGCCTATGACTTTACATGATCCATTTCCCTGTTTTATCACCTTTTTAACCTATTCTATTGTCATGTTACTTTGCTATATTATACCGAATAATATGAGGCTTTATTCCTTTTTGTGGCTAACTGGGAGAGTATTGAAGAAGTATTGTGGGAAGCTCTTCTTCTTTTCAGGTGATGACTTGCGAGAACAAAGCTATGGAGCAAATAGGCAGTGTGGATTAACTATAGAGAAGGGTAGAATGGTTTGTTGTTACACCCTGGATGTTGTTACAGGTTGCTGTTACACATTGGATGTTGTTACAGGTTGTTGTTACACATTGGATGCTGTTACAGGATGTTGTTACACTACGCGCTGATACAAGAGTTTATTGTCACGCAAAAAGTGTTGTCGCCAGTTATGTCGTGACATCCCAAACCACCATTCACTCGATGTTGTTGTGCCAAAGTTGGAAAATGTGGGTACTATTCCACATAATATTTGTCGACAGTAGGGACTGTTTATTTTGGAAGCAACAAGACCCAAGTGGTTGCAATCATAAGTGATATATATTTATATAGAAATAGGTTGTAACTACTTTTATTTTTCATTAGCATGAGAATCATGAGATTCTCATGACTGGTCTGTTTTCTAATTTTGGGTTGTAAATACATAAAGGAACTCGATTTTTCATGTACAAGGACACGACATATATAAAAGTGTTGCTACTTTGCTTTTGTAATTCTGAGTTTATTCTTAATACTAATCAGCACGGTGATGCTGTTATTGCTCTTCAGTTGATTCGTTAATTACTTTTGTGTTATTCCTGTGCCCTGCTGAGGAGGAAGGGCCCTCCTCTTTGGCAGGGATTACATTGATAGAGGTAGTGTACATGCTAGTTTAGCTAATTGATTTATGGTTTGTCGTTGTTGTTGTACAAATTGTGGATTACATTCGTTGATGTTTCCATTTACATTATGTTGTTACACTGAGTTAATCAACAGAGTGGTAGTAACCAACTAGAGTAGATATTAGTTCCTGTGTGGCGCACCTTTAATTATGTAGAGTGTTTTTATGTCTACATGCATGGTTTGATTCAACAATTTAGATCAATGACATCTTTTATTGTTTTCTACATTTCCTTATTCTTGGCTGGAGTGTATCGGCACAGACAGTGAAAACTCCATTGAAACAACAAGACCTATCTTGGGTTGAAAATTAAATGTTGCAGTCTCGATCAATTAAGATTGATTAAAACAACACTACAATCATCTAGTCATTAAGAATAGATAGATAGACCATTTTTCATATTTTTCATCCAGGAATTACCTAAGATTATGTTAGAGGTAGTCATCTTGCTAAGATGGATCATCATGATCCTATAAGAACCATCTTTTTGGAGGTTCTTGGGAGAAGCATTATGATAGGGTTAGTATATATTCCATATAGTATGGAACAATACTTTTAAAGGGATGAAGGAATGCAATGGGTCATATTGCAAACTAATTATGAGATATATATAGTTAGATGATGAAATAAGAGCATAAGAATGCATATTGAAAGTAACTCCTGGATACGATTCATATGTGCAAAATCCTATAACATGATTTGTATGATTATGTGATGCTTAAAAGGGAATAACTTGACTTACTCAAAGATAAATACAAATTTAAAAAATTCTCAAAATTATGTAGAATAATGATTAACATCCAATATAATCTCTAAAAGAAAAGTAATAACTTGGTAATCAAGTTCGATCCTTGGGAACTCTGATGCAAGAAGGAAGATTCAAATGAAGATGGACCATGAGGATATTAATGCTTGATGAGAAAGTCATCATGGTGAGGTAAGTCTAAGTTTATTTTTTGTTGGTTATTTGGTTAACATATTAATTTTCTACTTGGAAGGATATTGCAGGAATACATGAAGAACATTGAGGTAAGCTCAAACTAGGATACATGGCAATTATGAAGTCAATATATATTCATCTTGAGATTGAAAGGTAGTTGCACGAGAAGATAACTGAAGGTAAACTGGGAGATCACTTTCATGTAGAAGCTACGATTAACTTGAAGTTTGGAAAGGCTCAATATAATGCCTTCATCCATGATGTCAAGATGAAAGTGATGAACAAGAGAGATGACCTGAATCATGTCACTAAAGAGTGAATCTGGCTCCATTATACCTTGAAAGCAAGCAAGCTTGATGCGAAGAAAAGAGGGAGACGTGTAGCTATGAAGAACAAGTAGTTGATACTCTTATGAAGACAAACTATAAGACTTGTGATGTTGAGTTACCAAATAGAAAGGAAGTCTAGAATCTCCTCTAGTTTTGAGAGGGAGCGAATGAGTCTCCTTAAATAGGAGCAAGGATCTATTCTCTAATAAAAAAGGAGAATAGGGATATCATCTATGGTTGAGAGGAAGTGACCTTGGACATCACAAGTGCATTCTCTTATTCATATGTCATACACTTGACCAGGACTAACAGTCATAAGTCTAAGTGAATATCATAGAGGGAGAATGGTGGAGGATTGGATAAGCATTTGTGGTTTCCATGAGTATAAAGAACCCAAGAAAGGAAAGGTACTGACACTCTTTAAGGATGGGGCAGGTATCCAAGATAAGAGGGGTTGAAGAGGGTCGATATTCTTTGAGGATTCAAGAATGGAAATCCAAGACACTTTAGGGGAGTTTTGAGGTCTAAAATGGGCCTCCTAAGGAAATTATAAAATAATAGTGGAAATAATAAAATAAGATTAGATTACATCATCAAATTTTAGAAGGAAAAAAGAAAAAACTATTTTTCAACTCGTATTTTCAACTTATATCCCTATGGGTTTACTCTAATTTCGAGCGGAAACACTCGTTGGATGCATAATTTTATTCCTCATCCAAGAAGTACCCATTTTTCATACATTCGATGGACCCTACTACACGAAAAATGAGAAATACAAGAAAATAGTGATTGCAATCACGTTTTTTCATGTATTTCTCATTTTTATTGTAGCAGGGTCCATATAAAGTATGCAACATAGGTACTCCTTGGATTAGGAATTAAATTTTGCATCCAACGAGTACTCCCACTCGAAATTTGAGTAAAACCTTAGGGAGATAAGTTGAAAATACGAGTTGAAAAAATAATTTTATTATTTTTTAACCTTTTTACTTTTTTACTCCAAAAATGGTGAATTATCCCCCATGGTTAACATCATCATCTTAAATCCTATTGGTTCTTATAAAGTTTATTTTGGTTGTACATTTTTCTTAGGATGCCCATTTTAGACCTCAAAAATCACCTAATGAGAATAGTCCTAAAAGGACATACCTTGTGAACATCCAGATGGGGTATATGTCATGTAGAGGCAGTGCAATATCACACGTAAAGCCTCCCAATATAATGATCTCGAATAAATTTGAGCTTGTGTAGTTAGGCTTCGAAGACAATGTTGGTCATAATGATGATGCTTACAATTGGCTTATGTAATAGCCCTGGTGAAGATTCCATGTAATAAAAGTTAATAAAAGAAAAATAATAACCACGTTTGATGGGAAACTTATTCCAAGCTGAATGTTGGGCAAAACATCCTAGCGTGGGTGTTCATCGGTTTATTATGGCTAAGGAAATTGGAAAAGGCAATGAATAAGGTTTTGGAAAGACAAAATGGAATTTTTTGGCACATTTATTTATGAAATAACGGAAATTTGAAAGGCACATGTTTGATTTACAATTGAATATAACGGAAATTAGGAGAAGCTGAAGGAAGGTGAAAGGTCACAGGTATGCAGGTGTGCATGTGAGGAAAATGAAGGAAAATAATGGAAAATGAAGAAAATAGAGGTCTAATTGATAAAAAGGCTTATGAGGATTAGTTGGTACATTTTTGTCAGTTTAGTTTTGAAGACCTCTCGTTATTCTCTCCATCTCTCTCACTCTTGGACACTTAGAGTTTTCTTGGAGCACTTTGGAATTGGATCAAGAAAGGAAAATAAGACAAGAGGAAGAAAGGAGCAAGAAAGGAAGAGCAGGATCAAGCAACTACAACAAGATTCTTTGCAGGCATTGATTTGCATGTTTGTTTTCCTTGCTAGATTTGGCATGCATGGTATTGCATGTGGTTGTTCATTGTTATGGCATGGGTTTTTCCAAGTGTGACAGTGTTTTTAGCGTAGCCTTTCCATTTCTGAACTACCATGGTGTGATGGAATTCTCATGGTTTGGTTCAGCTGGATTTCCAGATGGATTCAAATCTAAGTAAGGTGGGTCTCTAAATAATAGACCACGTGGCCTAGTAACCCCCGAACCAGATTGTGGGTTATGGTAAAGTCGTATTTTGTGTTGCCTCGATGGGCCTAGGAATCCTCGACCCATGAATGGCGGGATATACAGTAAAGCATAAAGGTGGTTTCCCTTGATTAGGCCTAGGAATCCTTGTTGGTGAATGACGGAATATACAATAAAGCCTAGAGAGTGGAGTCTCAGTTTAGGGCATAGTGATCCCTGGATCAAATTATGGATTACGGTAAAGCTTGAGAGACTAGGAGACATGAAAATTCCTACGGTGTAGGTGGAGAAATCCAGTGGCATCCATGCTTGTTTTGGCCTAGTTTTCTAGTGGATATCATGGTAAATCTTGTTATTCCATGTTTATTTTTTTGGCCTAGTGATCCAATGTGGATTGTGGTAATGACTGGTTTTTATTAATGAGGGTGAGGTGGGTAAGCCTCGGGATGCCCTGGTTGGTTCTTTCGGTATGGGTCCCACATTCATGCTTGGAATATGGCACAGGGGTGAATAGTTGAAGAGAGAATTGGCTCAACAATTCTATGGTCAGATGGAACGTGGTAGTCCCATCCCGGGTTGAATTTTGCATTCATTAATAAGAGGTTCTTTCCTTGACATATTATTTGTAAATGTACTGGTGTATATTTGGATTCTATGGCCGATGTATCATTCATATTTATGTTGTTATTAGGCTGGTTATAAGCATGTTTTATGAAAGTGATGATGTATGGCTCTCCCCATGTTTTTATTTGTAAATGAATGAATAATGTATCTATGGCCTAATAGATGATAATGCATATAATGATATAATGGAACAATGCTTCTTAGCAATTCTCAAATAAGTATGAGACCCCTATGCTCAAATATGTTGTTTACACCTATAGATTACATATTTGTGACATGTTTGACGAAACACATGTCATGGCTAGTAGGGGTCCAATCTAGACCTTGTCCTTTTTTTGCAAATGCATCATTGTTATGTTGTGTAAATTCATTTCTGAAAGTGTCGTTGATTTATGGGTAGTGACTTGGGCTCTAGGCTTGAAAAAGGGTCTCAAATCCAAGAGACGCGGACATAGCATTGGGCAGAAAAGTCCCTGGACACATGCATATGCATGTTGTGGGAGCATCCATAGCCTCCTGGATGCATGCATGCCCATATCAAGGGAGCATCTTGAGGTTTCATGGTCTAAAACATTAGTTGGTCTCAAGGGATAGTTACTTGAGTGGTTGGGTTGGATCTTGGGAGTTCTGTTGCTAATGTGGAAGGTCTGTATGGTGTGTTTTCATCGATTCCACTTCCTTAAGGTCACCTAGGAGTTTGAATCCCATCATAGTAGCCTCTTGTCACATGTTTACCCTATTTGGCCGGTTACTTGGGTAGATGTGGGAGGAAGGTGTTACAAAGTGGTATTAGAGCACAATTCACCTCTTAGACTGGGTGGGCGGTGTGTGTTGGTCTTGCATTCATGTCAGTTGCACATGCATTGATCATCCTTATGGTATATCTACTTGTTGCATATGCATGGTGTTGGTCATGGTTGTAGTTATGTCACCATGTAAAAGAGGATGTTGTTGTTGTGAAGGGTGTCGTCATGGGTGTATGATTGGTTATGCATTTCTATGTGTGTTAGTGCTTACATGTTGTCAAATGTGCATTGATATGGTTGTTTTTTTCATGCATGAGGTCATGGCTTGTGTCATTGATATGGTCATGCATTGATAACTAGACTCTAGTTAGATTGATGGTTACATGGTTATATGACTATGTATTATATGTATATATGTTGTCATGATTATGTTATAAATGTACTATGATGATTGGTTTATCTTGCAGATGAGATATCCTCCCCAATTTTTGCTAAGGTATGTTGGTTATCGTGATTTGGTTTAGCTGACATAGTATGCCTTGCTGGAAAGAGATCAAAATGACTAGTAAGATGGTAGACTACAGAGATTCTCCCTATGAATCAGATGAGAAGCATGATGTTGGGAACTCTTTGAGTTAGCATACACATTGAGAAGCTTGAAGGAAGAAATAATGAGTGTAAGGCAGACAATGACAAAATCATGTAGGCACAAGAGAAAAAAATAGAGATTAATGCAATACTCCTTCAGAGTTTGTCAGAATTGCAGCGACAGGGGCCACTTCGAATCAGCCATGGACAGAAGGATAGAACTAATGGAGCATATGGCAATAGGTCTCATGGTTTTTATAGGTCGGATAGAGATGACACAGTGAGAGATGGAAGGTTGTTGAATACTCTGGATAACAGAGGTGATGGACATAGGTACTACTCTAGTTCTGGTTCTGATAGGCATTGTGATCGTCATCGTTATCATCCTTACAGGAGGAGTGATAGGGGATACTTTCCAGATGAATTTAAGAAACAAGAGCCACCTACTTTTGATGGATATTTGAAGAAGCTAGAAGATGCAAAGGCTTGGATACCTGGGATGAAGAAGCTCTTTAAGTTACATGAGTAAACATAAAACATGAAAGCCATAATTTCTATCTTCAGCCTAAAGGGTAAAGCAGATCTTTGGTGGGAAGATGTTAAGCAGGTTAGAGACATTAGGATGGAAAACTTGATTTGGCATGAGTTCAAGAGGCTTTTCAAGAAGAAGTACTTGTCAGAAAGGTACTATGACAGTAAGGCCAAACAATTCTATGAGCTAAAGATGTGATCAATGATAGATGAAGTGTACACTACTAAGTTCTTGGAGTTATTGAGGTAAGTGTCATATCTCAAAGATGAGATGGCTAAAGTTCAGCGATTTGTTAGTGGTTTTCCATTAGCATTTAGAGATTGGATTGATTATGATGAGCCTCAGTCACTTGAGGAAGTTATTGGGAAATTGAAGCATTACTATGAATAGTCAAAGCGTAAAAATGAATCTCAACAAGGATGGAAAGGGAAGGATAAGGATAAAAGTAAGGGTAAATGGCAACTGAAAATAGCAAGGCCTCAAAATGTAGAAGAGAAAGAAAATGTGGCACCACAAAATAAGTTCAATGTAGCTAGGCAGGTACATGGGTCACAATAGCAACATAGAGGTGATGGTACTGGATGGTTGGAGTGTTGGACATGCGGTAAGGAGCACCTTAAGAGAGATTGTCCATAGAATCAGGGTGATAGGCCTCACATATATAATGCAAAGGAGACACTGACTATTGGGGATGTTGGAAAGAGCATTCCTCATATCTATTTAGTGTCAGACAATAGATAAGCATACCATCATGCATCTATTATTGAGATGGATGGGTAGCTTTGCAATCAATTTGTTTCTATTTTGATTGACCCTAGATCTAATTATAGTTATGTTAGTCCTGACTTGGTGGATAAGTGTGGTTTGAATAAAGAAGTGGATGCAGAGTCTTGGTTAATGCAGTTGGCTACAGGTGCAAAGAAGTGAGTTCATCAATGGGTAAGAGCTTGTGCATTTGATTTGAATGGTATGCCTACCACAACACATTTGAATGTACTACTGTTGGGACCATACAGTATGTTGTTGGGCATGGATTGGTTGTACCTTCATAAGACAAAGGTGGATTTTTATGAAAAATCCATTGAGTGCTTAGATGACAATGGGGAACCAAGAGTCTTACAGGAAAAGAAGAAAGCAACATTAGTTAGGATGGTGACAATTATGCAGACAAATCGTAGTTGCGAGAAAGGGTGTGTGTTATTTGCAGTAAATATTTCTAGTGAAAAAGGTAAGGAAGTTGAGTATGCAGATGTTTTGAGCAGGTACCCAGTTCTACAACAGTTTTCAGATGTGTTTCCTGCAAAGATTTTAGAGTTTCCACCTCACAAGGAAGTATAATTTTCTATTGAGTTGGTACTAGGAGCAAACTAGCATCAAAAGCATCGTACAGGATTAGGACATCTGAGTTGGTAGAGTTAAGGTTGTAGATGAAAGATATGCTTGAAAAATGGTACATTATGCCAAGTGTATCATCTTGGGGCAGACCGGTATTATTTGTGAAGAAGAAGGATGGTACTCTCAGGTTATGAATTGACTACAGGCAGTTGAACAAAGTGACCATCAAGAACAGGGATCCGTTGCCGAGGATTTATGACTTGTTTGATCAGCTGAAGGGATCAACATGTTCTTGAAGATTGATCTAATATTCGAATATCATCAAATACGCATCAAGGAGAGTACATTTACAAGACAACTTTTGGGACCAGGTATGGACATTATGAGTTTTTTGTAGTTCCATTTGGTTTAACTAATGCTCCATCTACATTTATGTGCTTGATGAATAGTGTGTTGAATCCTTATTTGAACAAGTTTGTTAGTGTGTTCATTGATGATATATTGGTATATAATAAAAATGAGGAAGAGCATACTGAGCATTTAGCGGCAGTGTTGAGGTTGTTGAGAGAGCATCAGTTGTATGCCAAGCTTAGCAAGTACAACTTATTTTAGAAAGAGGTACATTACTTGGGACATGTCGTTTGCAAGCAGGGCATAGTAGTAGATCCAAAAAATATAAGGGCCACCATGGAGTGGGCAACTCCTAGGAATGTAAACAAGGTGAGATATTTCATGGGGTTAGCAAGTTACTATAGGAGGTTCATCAGGAACTTCTCGCAGATTTCTTATCCTATCACATCACTGCAAAGGAAAGGTAAGAATTTTGAATCGACAGAAGAGTGTGAGGCTAGTTTTGAGCAACTCAAGTAGTTATTGATACATGCACCAATGCTAAAGATTGCAGATCTGGACAAAAAATTTGTAGTATGTATAGTTGCTTGCAAGAGAGGACTTCGTAGATTCCTTATGCAGGAAGGATAGGTAGTGTGCTATGAGTCACGGAAACTGAATGAGCACGAGTAGAGCTATCTGACACATGATCTTGAGCTAGCGGTGATCATACATGCATTGAAGATGTGGAGGTTTGTATTGATGTGTGATCACGGTGGGTTGAGATACTTGTTTGACCAGCGGAATTTGAACTCCAGGCAAGCTAGATGGTTGCCACGATCAATGAGTTTGATTTTGAGATCAGATATATCAAAGGTAAAGAGAATAGGGTGGCAGATGCTCTTAGCAGGTAGGTATAGGTAAATCATATAACAGCTATGAGTTCCTATGGGACAGATCTACGGGATAGGATATTGCAGGCAGGTCAACATGATGACAAATATATGGAGATTGTGTATAGTTTGAAACAAAATACAAGTATAGGTACATGTAGTAGTATAGGTATATGTATAGGTAGTGGTAAAGGTACAGGTATAGGTAGGGGTACAAGTACAGGTATAGGTAGTGGTACAGGTACAGGTATAGGTAGTGGTACAGTGTTGGGAACGAGATCCCCCAAGGACAGTTTTGGGGTTAAAAGCCCATGTTTTGGTCAAATTTTGTAATAAACTTATAAAGACTCTGCATTTTGTGGTCGTAGAGCGCGAAGGTGTCATGTGTCATGAAGGATAGTCTGCCCTTAGTTTTGTAAAGTAAAGTCGGCTGTAAGATATCTACCCATGGTCTGCGGACCATGGGATTGTATAAAAAGAGCTAAGATCTAAGTAGTTTTAGAGTCATCAACGTAATGAAGAAGATAGTCATAGCTCTGAGGTAAGAAGTCTAAGTTTTGAGTTGTAGCATAGGTGGACACTCTACAGTTGAGTGCACAGAGGCCTAGGGTAGAAGTCCGCAGTTGAGTGCGCGAACCCTTGCAGTTGTGTGCGCAGGGCGAATAGAGTCTGTAATTACTTGAAAATATCAATAAAGAGAAGTATTCTGCAATTTTGTGTCTTTGTTTCTGGTTACTGCATCTTGACATGTTATGTATGAATTTCATTTATAATGCTTATGTGATGCGTGAATACATGTAATTACGTTGTTTAAGTGAACGCAAGTAAGATCTGTTTACATGGTGCTAACTATGATTGTCTAATAAGATAAGTAAGACGCTTAAACTAGATTGGGAATCTGTAAAGTATGCTGCCATAGCAACGCGAAAGTACTTGAGCCGCAGGTTAGGGCTGCACGAAGGTATTAAAGAGAAAAATAGAGGGCTAGTTTGGCAAGACCTAGAACTAAGCAACCACGCGAAGGCAAGAATAGAAGGAATAAAATGATATCACAACCATCTCAGGGTGCAGAAACTTGGTTTCGGCATCCCCCCATACTACTTCGCGTGAGACTTTGGTCCACGCTCTGCGGAATGATGCCGAAAGGGCCAGTAGTGTAGGGATTTGTTTGGCTAACTAACGTTGAACCTAGGTCAGGCCCCCACAAGCCAAAAAATGGTACCATTTCCGAGACCAAAATCTGCATAAAAGATGTGTGATGTCGTGTCACTGGAATCCAACTAAGAAAGAGATCAGAGACTGGTTGGATAGGAAGATCCTTGAATTTGCGGCGCAGGAGAACAAAAACCCACGATTGGAAAAGAAATAGTGGCTAGACAGGTACGTATATACAAAGATCCACGAGATATTTTTTTGCTCCTTTCCAGTTGAGCTATACGAGTGGATCGCAAAGCTAGCAGAAAACCAAGGAAGGTGGAAACTTGATGGTCCTATTATCTGGACCCTGGAGCTAGTATAGAAATTGGAAGCATCTGAGGATAAGATCGCCCGCACTGTCAATCATTGGCTCGATCACATCATAGGAGGATTCGTAACTGAATTCGCGGTCGACACCTCAGTCAGCTACAATGAGGTGGAGCTGCGCTTTTTCAAAGGACCGCGAGGTAAGTACGTGAAATCTTTGAATACCTAGATGAAAATGTTATTGTGTGAAAATCAGGTTATGCAGCTTTCTTGATGTTTGGCGTTACGTGAAGTGGAAAAAATTTCAGGAACGAAGGAAAAAAGGGTCTTGAATATAGTCCAATGATTTTGCCTTTGTGAGGTGACGAAGAAGGGATAGTGCAGGCTTCTCTGAGAAGTGCTATACAGTTAATAAGATAAGGAGTTCCCACGACTGCCACCTCCACCCTCACCACCTCTAACTTCACCACCATCACGTGCGACTTCGCCCGTACCACCCCCACCTCCACGGTAGTTTAGTATGGAAAATTTAGTGAAGCTGCCTTTGTTCAAAGGCTTGGGAAATGAGGACCTGGACCAATTCTGGTTCATTGTGAAAGTTGTATGGGAAGTTGAGTGTGTTACAGATGATCACATGAAGAAGGAGACATTGGTTAGTGCTCTGCAAGATCGCGCACTAACCTGGTATATCAATTACTCTAATGATAACCCGAATGCTAGAGTGGTAGATATCCAGACCACGTTGAACAAAGAATTCAGTAGGCCTAAATATGAGGCACAGTCGATTATGGGGTTCAAGGAAATCACGATGCAGCTAGGTGAGACACCTTGGGAATTAGATCAGAGGTTGAAATGTAAAATCCGCGAAGCTAATATGAACTTGACAGACAGACAACATCGCGAGTGGTTTGTGGCTTCGCTACTACCACACCTAAGGGTTGTGTTGTCGCAACAAAAGATAACGACTCAGGTGGAGGGCTTGGAGATTGCAATGAGACTGCATGAGACACCGATGCAAGATCCAAATCTGGGGCTTTAGCAGATCCATGTGTAGTTGAAAAATCTTTGCCTCGAGATGCAAAGTTTGAAGCAGGATAGAATAGTTCGACCAGAGGTGCGCGAAGAGGTATGGTGCCTGAAATGCAAGGGTTAGGGGCATGAAAAATAACATTTCCTGGTCTTTGAAAACTACATTGCAGGAGGAGGATCGATGCCTTTGAGGCCAGATTCTCAAGCAGGACCAAGCACGGGGCCTGCATTATGGTGCGCTATATGTCAGGTAGTAGGAAACATGCTATGGATAACTGTCATTTGCTGTAGAAGTTTGTACAAATGCCACAGCAACTGTTCTACAACTTTTGTAGGTTGGTAGGACATGATGAGCATAATTGTAGAAGTTATGAATTGATGATGGATAGAAATCCTGCCTATAGGGTTTAGGCAAAAATGTGGCCCCCTGATTAGAGCGCAGGGATGGCGCAGACAGGCTTTCAAGGGTGCGGATGGGGCCGAGGTGAAGGAGGACCTGGCAGAGGTCGGGGACAACTGATCTGCTATAATTGCGGAGGACCAAGACACTATGCCCATGATTGCACTAACCCAACACGTCCATCATGCAAGTATTGCACTCTATTTGATCATGAAATGGAAGACTACCCTACACTGATAGCTACGATACGTGACAAAGGGGCGCTACCACCTATGTCGACTTAGAACCTGTAGATGATGAGGTCTGAGCCACACGAAGAAGATCCTAACGTGAATATAGTGCTCTGAAGTGGAATCACAATAGGAGATGACAAGGGGAAACAACCCAAAGAAAGTACATGGGTTCACAAAGCTCCGACGAAGGAGGCTGAGTTTGATTTGGAGCACGCACGTGAAACCTTCATGGAAGCAAAGAAGAGCTTCACTGAGGTTGCCACCTCAGAGAGTAAGGATAAGCCTAATTAGGAGATTGACCCTTCTATGCTTACAACTTTCCTGGAGACCTGCATTAAGTTACTGCATGATAGAAAAGCTGTGAAGGCGCTATAGGAGCTAATAAATAGATGCGTCAGAAACACTACAAGTGAGCCGCACGTAGTACAAAAGATTGGCAAAATAAGGACAAGATGGGAGATGAGGTTGAACGTGCAGATAGGAGAGTATGAAAAGGATTAGGTTATTTTAGACCTTAGGTTAGATGCGAATTTCCTACCAAAGTAGACATGGGAACGAATGGGGAGACCAACACTGCAATGGTCTCCAATTCAGCGAAGGATGGCGAACCAGAAGAAGATCATCCCCATGGGACGGCTATAGGGGGTGATGGTAGATATTGAAGGTGTGAGCACGCTGGCTAACTTTGAAGTAATAGAAATTGTGGATGATAGCAACCCCTGTCCTGCGCTCCTGGGAATTGATTGGGCTACTGATATGAATTGGGTAATCAATCTAAAGAAGCAAAAGATGATATTTGAGAAGAAATCGCTACTCGTAATAGTACCCCTAGATCCTGCTGAAGGATCATGCTATACTGAACCAGTCCGTGATTATGAGATTGATGATGATCTGGACTATATCTATAAGATAATAATGCAAGACCAAGAATGGGTGAATCCCACCGCGGATGGACGAATTACATGGGATCACGAGAGTTCTTACACCTCAGACTCTGATGAAGAATTAGAGCGCTAGAAGAATCAGTTACATGAAGTAACTACACTGAGCTACAACATGATGACCCGGTGGCTGCACTGTGTGTCATCAGAGGTAAGGAATCTACCCACTTATGATGGCATGAATGATGTAGATATCTTTTTGGATGCATTTGAAAGGGAGGTACCAGAAAAGGAATGCTTCTAGGTGTTGGACTGGGCACTGCGCGCTATGCCCGCAAGATGGTGGGGTGCACACAAGGGAAGCTTTGATGATTAGCACGAATGTAAGAGGATGATGAGAACACACTTTGGGAAATCAAAGGTTTGAATGATAGAAAAGTATGATGGGCAAGATGATCCGCGTGCGCACTTGGCCAAATGGGCTCAGAATTATGGAGAGAAGCCCCAACCTGAATGGGTGCACTTGTTCCGTCACACCATGGACGTCGTCCCAATGAACTGGTATATAGAAACAGAGCTTCGCCATGGTACAAGTGAATGGGATATTCTACGTAAGGGATTCATAATGACATTCAGTTTTGAAGATGGGTTTGACTGTATTGATGAGGCGTTACAAGAGGTGAAAGCAACAATATTTAGGATACCGCAGGATCCTTTCGACTTGGTTCAGCCTGAGTGAGCTACTCAGCTGAGTCACACATTGGAATGCTATAATGTGACCACTGAAGAAGAGGATGAGGATCCGTGAAATATTAATATCCCTGAATCCGAGGGCCACCGCGAGGTTGAAGGACCGCAAATGAAGAATCCTGATATAACCACGTCACTGAAAATGAAGCAAGTAAACATTGGTACGGAGGAAGAACCCAAATTCGCAAAGATTGGAGATTACTAGGATGACGCGATGGTGGATAAGGTCATTGAATTGCTCTGCGAATACCAAGATCTATTCCCTACCAATTTTATGGATTGAAGGGGATAATCTGGCACCTGGGTGTTATGAAGATCACATTGAAGCCTGACGCAAAGCCAGTTAAGCAAAGACCTTACCATCTTAATCTGAAGTATAAGGAGAAGGTTTGCGCTTAGAGCTAGACAAGATGATCACGGCATGCAACATTGAGCCTATGGAAGAATCCAACTGGGTAATCCCAATGATGGTACAGGAGAAGAAGCAGAAGGATGAAATAAGGATATGTGTGGATCTCAGAAAATTGAATGACACTTACGTACATGATCCTTTCTCGACTCGTTCACTGATGAAGTATTGGACAATGTAGGTGGTTAGGAAGCATATTCCTTCACTGGTGGGTTCTTAGGGTACCACTAGATCAAAATCGTGCTAGAGGAT
Organism: Pinus tabuliformis; assembly: GCA_031772625.1. Taxonomy (NCBI): domain Eukaryota; kingdom Viridiplantae; phylum Streptophyta; class Pinopsida; order Pinales; family Pinaceae; genus Pinus; species Pinus tabuliformis. Next base: position 424,663,619 of record CM062820.1, on the reverse strand, counting down.
AGGAGCAAGAAAACCTTCGCGACTGAGTGGGGTTGTTTTCAGTATACTGTAATGTCGTTTGGATTGAAGAATGCGCCTATGATTTTCTTGCACATAGTTGTTACTGCATTCAAGGAATTTATTCATAAGTTACTGGAAGTATACTTTGATGACTAGACTGTGTTTGGGCTGGTGAAACGCCATGTCACCAGTTTACACCTAATGTTGGATACTTGTCGAAGATACCAAATTGTGCTCAATTTGAAGAAGTGTCTGTTTTGTGTCCCTTTTGGGACCCTGCTGGGACATGTGGTTTGCAGACAGGGACTGATGGCAGATCCCTCAAAGATCTTGGTGATACTGAACTTGGAAGCACCGAGGAATGTGAAACAGTTTCGCGCTACCCTGTGACATATGGGATATTACAAAAAGTTTATCAAAGGCTATGTCCAGATCAATGCGCCTATGGAGAAATTGTTGAAGAAGGATGTCATGTTCTATTGGAATGAGGACTATAAGAGAGCTTGGATGTATTTAAAGAAAATATGGTCACCACACCGATTCTAGTCTTCCCGAATTGGAAGAAGGAGTTTCATGTACATATCGACACATCATGTATAACACTGGGAGCAGTACTGACACAAGCTGACGAAGGAGACTTGGACCATCCTATCGTGTTTGCAAGAAGAAGGTTATCAAGGGCAGAGAAGAACTATTCCACCACCGAGCATGAAGGGTTAGCCATGGTGTATGCACTCCAGAAGTTTAGACACTATTTATTGGGTGGCCATTTTAAGATGTATACAGATCACTTCGTGCTGAAATACCTGGTCAATAAGCCTGTGTTGGGGGGAGAATCTACAAATGGCTGTTGTTTTTCCAGGAGTATGATTTTGAAGTTATTGTGAAGCCTAGATGATTGAACGCGGGACTAGACCATCTGTCGTGCATCGAAACAGGGGAAGAGCCCAATAATTTGGAAGAAGGATTGCCTGACGCACAACTATTTGTAGTTCACGTCGCCGATGGTCATTTTGAGGATATAATACACTTCCTAATGATAGGAAATGCTCTGGAAGGATACACCGTCCATCAGAAGAACGAATTAGTGGTGCGCGCAGCAGATTTCTCTGTCATTGCTGGGCATCTGTACAAAATGGGGTCTGATGAGATATTGCGACGATATGTACCGGAGTTTGAAAGAAGCAGCGTCCTCACGGATGCTCATGGGGGTGTCACAGGAGGACATTACGCAGGGAGAGCGACCACACAAAAGATTCTACGTGCATGGTTGTAGTGTCTAACCCTCCATCAGGACTCAAAAGCATATTGCAAGGCATGTGATGTGTGTCAAAGGACTGGTAGGCCATCACGGAGAGATGAGATGCCTTTAAATCCACAGATGACATTACAACACTTTGAAAAATGGGCGATAGATTTTGTGGGACCCATTCAGCCTCAAGAAAAGACAGGAGCATAAATTATCATCGCGACAGAGTATTTGACTCGTTGGGCGGAGGCACAACCTGTGAAGGATTGCACATGCGCGACTGCTGCAAAGATCCTCTTTGATAATGTATTGACGTGATTTGGTTTTCCTAAGATCTTGATGAGTGATCGCAATATGAACTTTTTGAATGAGATTATCAGTGCGCTAATGGAGGAATTTTAGGTATATCTCCAGAAGAGCACGCCTTATCACTCGTGGGCTAACGGGACAGTGGAAGCATTCAATAAAGTGCTAGAGAATGCGCTAACCAAGGTTTGCAATTCTCAGCGAAGTGATTGGAAGCTACGCATACCTGTAGTACTATGGGCTTATCAAACGACATGCAAGAAGTTGACTAGACAAACCCCCTTTAGGCTTGTCTATGGTGTTGAAGCGGTAATGCCTATGGAATATATTGCGCCTAGTCTGCGCATAATGATGCTCATGGGTATGACGGATCGCGGAGCCCTAGAGGAGAGTGTTGGGGCAAAGTGATTGCCTATCATTTAATTTTCAACCCGGGGGTTTCGTAAAACTTGCAAAGCGTGCGTGCACTATATATGCTAGAAATTAACTTCCAATTTAGATCAATCTAACTACTAAACCAAATAACGATAAACCAAATTCACCTATTCTAATTCAACAATCAATTCAAAGGAAATTATAGTACAGTGTTTGGAATTGAAATCTTAATCTATCACACTTGTAGGAATTGAAATCTTAATCTACCACACTTGCAGGAATTGAAGTCTTAATCTACCACACTTGCGGGAATTGAAAAGCACACCACTCTTTCAAAAATGAAATTGCATGAAATGAAATCTACTCTAAGGGATCATGTGTGCATTATCAAATCAGGATCCTATGAAATGAATAATCAAAACCACATGATATGAAATGAAAGCAAAAACAATAATTCTTAACCTCTAGATATGAAAGCAAATAAAAACAATCACTCTTAACCTCTCACACAGGAAAAGATATGAAAGAAATAAATCTTAATCTATGAAAGCAAATAAAAACAATCACTCTTAACCTCTCACACAGGAAAAGATATGAAATAAATAAATCTTAATCTATGAAAGCAATAAATCTTAATCTATGAAAAACAATAAATCTCACACATTATAGATGGCCAATCCAAAAGCATGAGGGATGGAAAGTTGAGAGGCTCCAAATACAAGCATAACCAAATCAAAGTGAACATTACTCACGAGTATGGTGCCAAATCCAAATTCTATATTCAAAACATGAGCATTTCCCCAACTTTACACATGCCTTCAAAGGAAAAGGTTCTCCTATTTATAAAAAAACATAAGAAGCTACCCTATTTAATGAGGATCCACTAAAATCTCATATAGTTACTATTGGGTGTGGAGCCTGATTATCTTCTATATTCAAAGGTATCACCACATTGGACCCCAGTTCCAAATGGGGAGGCAATGCCGCCCTTAAAATATTCGCTGCAGGGGGGTCTGGGGGGGGGGGTAGCTGCGACCTTTTGGGAGCCCCCCCTGGCGAGGGGATCAGGGGCAGCGCCCCCGAAGCTAAGAATATATGTAAAATTGCCTTGTAAAATTTTGTAATTTCGTATTCAATCTGGGTCGTTCAACAGGCAGAGATCTGACGGTAGAAGTTATGTTTAATTTAGGGTTTTTTGCCTTAGAATGCAACCCCTCACTATATATGAGGGAATTGTATTGCATCTATGGAAATATGTATTCTGAGTGAGGAAGAGAGAGGAGATTGAGAGCGAATGGGAATTACAACAGATCTGATATAGGTTGTATCTCTTTAGTTTGCTGGATAATATAAAAGGAAGGACTGGCTATTTCTCCGTAGACGTAGCCGAAACTGGGTGACCCACGTATATCTGTGTCTCTCTTGTTTTATGCATTTTCTGTGTTTATATTTCTGCAATATTTTATGTGTTCCATTGCTCTGTAATATATAATTTTCTAACAATTACAACCAAATAGCTCATAATGAGACACATATCCCCTAGGTGTCTCATAGAGTTCTAATCCAAATAAGAAATGATGAGACACCTCATAGAGTTACAATCCAAATAGGACACATATCCTTCTTTGACCTTTTATCCAAATCTCCTTTGAAGGGAATTCGAATTTGAGCATTGGAGGCCACATAAGGGTGCCTTGGAAGCTTCCAAATAACCTACACATGTCATGAAACTCAAGCCACATATATAGATACATGAAACCATGTTAATTTCCTAGTTTTTAATCATAAATTCACTTTAAACACATAAAATAAATAACTTTGGTAAATAAGGATCCTAACCCATATATTTATGAAAATGGTGGCTAATGAAAGGTTATATGGTTATGGAGATGTGACATGTGAGTGAAATGGTGGCGATAAAGGTGAAAGTGGATGTCATTTTGAAGACATTTTGGAGGCCTAACAGAGAGGCTCACGCAGTTGGATGAGCTTTAGGAAGAAAGATTTCTAGTTGGATTTCACCAACAAGTCCAAAAGCAGCACGAAAAAGCATGGCATGATCGACACATTAAGCTACGCACCTTTAAGGTGAATGACCTGGTTTTGTTATATAACAGTAAGTTTGATAAATTTCCAGGGAAATTCAGAATGCACTGGTTAGGGCCCTATGTCATTAAGGAAATTACTGGTGAAGGAGTGGTACGACTGGTCAAATTGAATGGAGAACCCTTCCCTGGAAAGGTGAATGGCAATCGGTTGAATCCATACACCGGTGGTCTGGCCATGTGACTAGATAAAGGTAGTTCAGTCTTAGCACTCCAGGCAGCTGAAAGGAGGTGCGGGACTATAAACTACACTTCCCGGGTTGGGGAGCTGTGTGATTGGAAGATTGCGCAAAGCAACGAAGTGTCACAGGTTTCATGGCAGTGCGAAGGGAGCTGTCTACCCAGGAAGAAATTGTGTAGGTCAGCTGGAAAGTGACTGTTAAAGTCACTGTTCATGATTTTACGGTAGAAGCGTAGACAAATGGAGTGGGCAGCCAACATTTAAGACGAAATTTATGGCTTAGATTCTTGAAAATCTTCCGCCAATCCGGCATTAATGAACTAAATTTGGGGGGAATGGTCGGATTTGAATTCAAAATGTCCTATAAATTAAAAGTGGTTGTCCAGTGAAAAACACTTGGCATTTTTAGAATTCAGTTGTTGAGCTCTCAGGCACACATGAATCATGAGCACTATGAGGTTCTGATATCCAATAAAGTGTTTGAGAAATTGCCAAAGGAAACTCAGGAGTACTTGCATAAAGTCATGTTGGCACCCACAAAAGTTAGAGATACCGAAGTAGAAGAATCAGTACCGGAAGTTGAGATGGAGGCAGAAGTAGCTATTCTAGAGGTGGCTGAGGTGCTCACTGAAGTCCCTAAATCACCGAGAACACCGAGACCGAGGCCAACCCCAACCAAAGAGATCGTAAAGAATAAAAAGGGCAAGCAACCTGACATACCGGTGCACGTATCGCCAAGGAGAATCCCACCAAAACCCACCGCACAGGAGAAAGGAAAGGCCATAAATTTGGAGATGGAGGAGGAAGACATTAAAGACATCCCAATTGACAATGAGGATGTGGAAGTTGAAGTGGAGGAGGTTGAAGCCCAGAGTGCGGACCCTATTACTCGGTTGCTGGAGTATGTCCCTTTACGCAAGCCTAATACCAAGGTACCAAAGGACATCGATGAGAGTAAGACTTCCCTACAAACTCCTCTTCTGCCGGACGAAATTGTTTTTGACGGACCGCGCTTGGCATGAGTGCCGTTGCTAAAACTTCAAGACTGGGACTTGGCCAATCACGAGAAGTTCCCACACCTAGCGACTGAGCAGTTATGCACCGCATCATTGATCCAGAATTTATCTAGGATAAAGATTTAAAGGTATTACAGACTCATGTGCATGGATGTGCCTATGTTACTTATGTAATGGATCAATAATATTGCTAGAATACATAGACACTGAGGCAATCAGAGAAAACATAACAGTCAAACATGTAAACAAAACAAGTTTAATGAGGAGTTCACCTAATGCTCCTGGGCTACGTCTCCTGGTCCAGCCTTTAGTGGTGGCCTCTCTATTATGTTTTCAAGCAGAGTTTTTACAACAGTGAGCTCGACTCGAGTCTCACTAACAGATAGTAGTTAGTAGGAATGGAGTGCACAGACTCTCCTTACTGAAACTCAACCTCTGAGGGTCACAGTAGTATGACAAGCTAATACCGAGGAGTTTGCTTGAACCTCTCAAGCCTTTAATGGAGTACATAGAATCTCTGACTCTCTATGGCTCTATTCAGCTTGATGGTGCCTTTAGGTCAGCTCGGCTTCTACTCTCTGTTCTCTACTATTAGCTTTATGCCTTTCTGTTCTTTCCTCTTTCACTGTTTGTCTTTCTTCAGTTCATGGCTTTAAAGCCAATCTGTTCATTGACTGCTCGTTTCTACTTCCTGGCTTTTTGGTTTCCCTCTCCTATTTCTGTTTGAATTCCTCTGCTCTACGTCATTATCACTGGGTAACGCCTCACAGGGAGGTGGCCACCTGTTTGCTAACGAACTGGGTGTCAGATTCCCTGAATCATACCCAAATGGACATTAATTCGGTTTGCTTCAAGATCGCTCGCAAACACGAATCGTTTTCCAACTCATCGTCCACGTCGGACTTCAAATTCCCTGTCATCTTTCTTTTTAACCTGTCAAATCCAGTTAGTCATTGGGTCGCATCTCCACCGTTGATCTGGGCCCCCCAGATCCTACGGTTGTCCTTCATATCGGGCGGACAAGTTGTACGACGTTTACCCGTCCGATGCAGGCAGTTTTCTCTCTCTTCCACCGACGCATGTCACTTGGTGTGTGGCATCGGGCAGGACTTAGCCAAAACTGGTTACCGCCTTGAAGCCTTCTGATATCCTGCCGGTTTTAGGGAATCCCATGCTACGGAACCGAAACAGTTACTTTTCTGAATTTTATATCAATTTCAGGTCCGGGCGCTTCGGGGCTTTTCTTCACTGAGGGGGACACCGTGCGATATGAAATTAGCGCTTTAGCGCTAATCGTGTATCAGAAACCACTCCCGTTTCTTGATTTGGCCTCCTGTTTTGCTAGTTTTGTGCCATCGCGCGTTACCATGGGCCAACAGTCTGTGCGCTCGATCGAGGGTCCTCGTTGATCCGCTCTAGCCATAACTGCAACTATTACGAGGATTCCTTCTGATAGCTTTGATTATTCTAAGACTTGAACCTTTTAGCATAATTTAAATAGTCATGAAAACCTATAGAGTTTTTAGGATCCAATTCGGATCACGGCCTTCCCACTGAAAAAGATTTTGGACCACTAAAAGTTGGTTTTCTTTCAAGCATCAATCAAGTGAGGGTATTGCTTCCTCGCTTGCTCAACTTCTATCCATTTCGTACTCCTTGGCTTTGAACCTTTGAGTCCAATCTTTAGGTACTCAACATCCCCTTTGCGCGTGGTTCTTACCTTCTGTCTAGAACTATATCTTCCTGCAATTCATTAAGATATTCAGGTAACAGATCATCAATAGAAGGCAATTGACTCTGCTCTTTGAGATCTTCAATTAATGAAGGTTCAAAAAGTCTCAAGCTGTCTGCATTAACGACTGAGTAGATGTGCATGTACGCTGGTATATAAAGGCGAAAAGCATTCTCACCAATTTTCTCAAGTATATTGAAAGGTCCATACCTTATTGGCTTCAACTTATTACCTTCACCTTGCATTTTGTCTTTGCTGATATACAGCCAGACTTGGTCACCAACTTGGAAACTATGCTCCATCCGATGCTTGTCATGCCTTGCCTTGTACTTGGCTTGGCTCTTTTCCAACTGTTCCTGTACTACCTGGTGAATCTCTCGGATTTGTTCAATGAACTTGGTTGCCTTGTCCACATCACTATGTCCATCAACTGCTATGTCTTTACCAAAGACAAAATCTAAGGGAGACCTTGGTGTGAAACCAAAACAGGTCTCAAAAGGAGATCTCTATGTAGAAGAATGTTTTGCTCAGTTGTAAGCATGCTGCACATAACATAAATGTTCATCCCAAATTTTGGGATGCTTGTTGCAATAGCCTCTAAGCAACTGGATCACTGTGTTGTTGACCACTTCTGTCTTGCCATCTGTTTGCGGATGAAAAGCTATGCTCTTTTTTAGCCTGGTGTCCATCAATTCCCACAAACTTGACCAAAATTTCCCAACAAATCAAGTATCTCGATCAGATATAATGGAAGTGGGTAATCCAAAATGAACCCATACATGCTGAAAGAACAACTTTGCAGTTTGTTCAGTTGTAATTTGTTTGTTACAAGGTATCAAAATACACATTTTGCTGAACCTATCCACAACAACATATAAATAGTCTTGACCTTTCCTAGATTTAGGCAGTCCTCCAACAAAGTCCATGGAAACACTTTCCCAAGGATGAGAAGGAACTAGTAGTGGAGTGTACAAACCTAGCTTTCTATTACTGGGTTTTCTTTTAGCACACATAGTACACCCTCTTACATATCTAGAAACTGTCTCATTTATTTTTGGCAAATAACAAAATATTTGCAACTGTGCAACTGTTTTACTTACACCAAAGTGACCTGATATTAGAAAAGTGTGTGCTTCTCAAATTATCTTTACTCTTTCAGTTTTTGGAATGCATAGCTTTCCCAAATGATACAAGAGTTGGTCCTTAACATAATAATCCAATCCTTCTACTCATTTGCCTTGACTTTAAGTTGCATATACATCTTTAAAATCTATATCTTGAGCATATTGTTCAATGTAGCTTTCATGCAATACTAAATTATGCTTAAGTATAGTAGATGCATTTATAATTGGTCTAGACAACATATCTGCAACTTTATTGTGTATGCCCTTTTATATCTGATGACTAAATGAAATTGTTGTAGAAAACCCATCCATCTATAGTGTCCTGATTGTTGCAACTTAGTTTGGGAGTGTAGATATTAAAGTGGTTGATGATCAGTATGTAGAACTGTCTCTTTGCCCATTAAGTAATGTTTCCACTTTTTCACACTCTGTACTAATGCATACAATTCTTTATCATATGTGGGATAGTTAACTACTGTAGAATTAAATGTCTCAGAATGATAACATATGGGTTTACCATGCTGCATCAACATTGTTCCCATGGCATAGTCACTGGCATCTGTTTGAATCTCAAATGGTGTTTGAAGATCGGGTAGTGCTAGTATTGGTGCTATACTAATCTTTTCTTTCAAGGTGTCGAAGGCTTTCTGTTGTTTTCCTCCCCACTGAAACACCTTGTTCAATCCTGTTAAAGCATGTAAGGGAGCTGCAATTAAGGAAAAGTTAGAAATAAACTTTCTCCAATATTGTGCTACTCCTAAGAAGCTTCTAATTTCTATAGCAGATTTGGGTTTAGGCCAGTTTACAATGACTGCAACCTTAGAGGGATCTATCTTCAATTCACCACCCCCTACTATATGTCCCAAATAATTCAAAGATGTTTTGCCAAATTCACATTTTGAGAGTTTAACATAAAGATTTTCTCTTTTCAAAACATCTAGTGTCTGCTTAACATGCTTTAAATGTTCTTCCCACGTTTTGCTGAATATAAGAATGTCATCCAGATATACAATAACAAAATCATCAAGAAAAGGTCTGAGTACATCATTCATTACTCTCATGAAAGTAGCAGGAGCATTAGCTAAGCCAAAAGGCATAACCAGCCACTCATACAATCCCTACTTTGTTTTGAAAGTAGTCTTCCATGCATCTTGCTCTGCAACTCTGACTTGATGATATCCACTATGCAAGTCTAACTTGGAAAATTAAACAACTTCTTTTAATTGATGTAAGATCATCTATGCGAGGAAGGGGATAATGATTTTTGATCGTTATCTTATTTAGTGCTTGGTAATTAATGCACATTCTCCACGAGCCATCTTTCTTTCTCACCAAGACAATTGGAGACCCACATGGTGATGTGCTAGGTCTGATGAACCCCTTATCAAGCAACTCTTTTACCTGCTTCCTGATTTCTTCATTCTCGAAAGCGGACAGCCTGTGCATTCTGATGTTAGGCAATGTAGCATCTTGTTGCAAATTAATATCATGCACTATTTCCTTTTTGGGTGGCAGACCTTTAGGTTCTTGAAACAAGATATCATAGCCTGAAACAACTTTTTCTAAATCAGCTTGCTATTTAGCATCATAGCCCTCAAATACATTGGTTTTATCATGTTTCTTTTCCTTTACAACCATCAGTAAAAATTGTTTGCATGAATTTACAATTTGTTTCATCTACCCTGATTTTATGAGAGTATAATTATTCTTAAGCTTATGAGCTCTTACAATATATTTGATTCCCTTTTTAACGAGTAGATACTTGTTCTCAGCTCTATAGAAAATAGATTTTCTATCATACAAGTAAGGACTTCCTAAAACAATTCCACATATATCCAAAGGAACTATATCTAACTCAACCTCATCTAAAAATGTTGACCCAAAAGAAAACTTAAGTTTACATTGTCTAGTCACTTGTAGCTGTGCTTTATCACATAACCAACCTAATGAATATCGTTTCTTGTGAGGTGTGGTTAGTAATCCCAATTTCTTTACAATTGCTTCAGAAATTAAATTTACTTGTGAGCCACTATCAAAAAAAGTGTCAATCTTTTGATTATTGGAAATAACTCGAATATGGAAAAGCTCATGTATTTTTCTCTCATTTTCTTCATTATCAGTAGATTGTGCAGAATTACTAGTAGATGCTTCAGAATTTTTACCTTTTATACGATCGTTGCTTCATCTCCTGAGTCTGACCCCAAATCTTTTTGAATAGATGCAGCAGTCTTCTTCTTCTTGCCCTCGAACTTCTTAGGTTTCAGCTCCACATGCAGAATCCAGCAGTGCTCATCATCATGCCCATCCTTCTTATAGTGAGTGCATGAAGACTTGCTCTTTTGTACAGTGTTTGTCTTCCTCTCTTTCCATTTCTGTTTTCTTTTCTCCTTATTTTTGCTTGTAGAGGGTTTGGATGATTCCCCAACTTCTGGGTTCCCATTCTTACCTCTAGCTTCTAGATGTGTAGCTTGAACATATATCTCATCTATGCTAGTGGGATTAAACATGAGGATAGTTTTCCTCATGTAGCTGTGTAGACCACCTATATACTTCAACAGAGTCTTAAGTGAGTCTAAATAAATTCATAGAATCAAAGCTATTTTCCTAAATTCTTGGGTGTAACCTTATACACTTTTCCCTTTTGGTTGTTGAAGAGTTTTCCAGCTCATCATGGCTTGCTGCATGTACGCTAGTGGATAGAATTGCTTTTTAATTGCAGAAACAAATTCACACCAGACAGAAAGAATCTTACCATGTTTCTTCATGTCAGCTTGTGTCTTGCCTTCCCACCATACCAAGGCAGTGCCTCCAAGGCATAGGCTGGCCAGCTGAATCTTACTCTTGTCTGAGTCAATGCTCTGTACTCTACAATAAACATCAATCTATATGATCCAATTATCTAGCTTCTCTACATTCAACTCTCCATCATATATTGGTAAATCAAATTTAACATCTAATCTAATCAAATATGTCTTCTTTTTATTTTCAGGGCTAGTAGGAGGCGTGAGAAATTTTTCTTCTTTCCCTTTGCCTTTAGAGTGGTCATGGAGGAGAGATTCTTCTACTCCTTTGTCTTGTTTGGAGCCTGATGAATCTTCATCTCTATGTTTCTTAAAGTCCCTATACATTTCCTCCACCATGGATTTCAGGGTTAGAAAACTATCCATGAACTGAGAATTTGATTCCAAGGGATCTTCTTTTGACATTTTCCTCTTAGAATAGACTCTTCCAATTTTCGGGTTAGTTTTAGCCAACTCTCCTTCTCCTAATTTAAGCTTTGATCTAGTTAGCATTCAACAACAAAAATCCAGCACAAGCTTGTCTAACCTTAGTAAACTTGAGCTTCGATACCACTTGATCTGGAATTTATCCAGGATAAAGATTTAAAGGTATTACAGACTCATGTGCATGGATGTGCCTATGTTACTTATGCAATGGATCGAAAAGATTGCAAGAATACATAGACACTGAGGAAATAAGAGAAAACATAACAGTCAAACATGTAAACGAAACAAGTTTAATAAGGAGTTCACCCAATGCTCCTGGGCTACGTCTCCTGGTCCAACCTTCAGTGGTGGCCTCTCTATTATGTTTTCAAGCAGAATTTTTACAACAGTGAGCTCGACTCGAGTCTCACTAATAGATAGTAGTCAGTAGGAATGGAGTGCATAGACTCTCCTTATTGAAACTCAACCTCTAAGGGTCATAGTAGTATGATAGGCCAATACTGAGGAGTTTGCTTGAACCTCTCAAGCCTTTAATGGAGTACACAGACTCTCTAACTCTCTCTGGCTTTGTCCGGCTTGATGCTGCCTTCAGGTTAGCTCGACTTCTACTCTTTCTTCTATGCTATTAGCTTTCTGCCTTTTTGTTCTTGCCTCTTTCATCGTCTGCCTTTCTTCAGTTCATGGCTTTAAAGCCAGTCTGTTCTTTGACTGCTCGTTTCCGCTTCCTGGCCTTCTAGTTTCCCTGTCCTCTGTCCATTCAAATTCCTCTACTCTGCATCATCATCACTGGGTAACGCCTCGCATGGAGGTGGCCACCTGTTTGCTAAAGAACTAGGTGTCAGATTCCCTGAATCATACTCAAATGGCTGTTAATTCGGTTTGCTTCAAGATCGCCCGCGAACATGAATTGTTTGCTAACTCATCATCCACATCGGACTTCAAATCCCCTATCATCTTCCTTTTTAACCTATCAAATCTAGTCAGTCATCGGGACGCATCTCCACCGTCCATCTGGGCCCCCCAGATCCTACAGTTGTCCTTCATGTCGGGTGGACAAGTTGTACGACATTTACCCGTCCAATGTGGGCTGTTTTCTCTCTCTTATGCTAGACGTGTGTCACTTGGTGTGTGGCATCGGGCGGGACTCAGCCAAAACTTCTTACTGCCTCGAAGCCTTCCGATATCATGCCAGTTTTGGGGAATCCTACGCTACGGAACCAAAATAGTTACTTTTCCAAATTTTATAGCGATTTCAGGTCCGGGCACTTTGGGGCTTTCCTTCACTGAGGGGGATGCCTTTCAATACGTGATTAAAGTGCTAATCACGTATCAGAAACCAACCCCGTTTCTTGATTTGGCCTCTCGTTTTGCTAGTTTTGCACCATCACGCGTTACCATGGACCAACGGTCTACTCACTCGATTGAGTGTCCTCGTTGCTCCGCTCTAGCCATAACTGTAACTGTTACGAGGATTCCTTCTGATAGCTTTGATGATTCTAAGACTTGAACCTTTTAGCATAATTTGAAACAGTCATGAAAACTTGGAGAGTTTTTAGGATCCAATTCAGATCAATCATTGATACGAATACGGGAATGACCACATTGGAGCGGTGGAGGTGGCTTAAGGGAGTAGAAAAGGTAGGGTTGCTCAACCTGCTCTGGGTGTCGCACTACAACCATACCCTGGTGACAGTTTTGGTCATCAAATAGCTATTTTTCTTGGTGCATGATGGGTGTCTGTGGCTGGAGGAATTGATACCCATCACGGATAGATTGATTCACCAGATAACGTGCTTGCCATATACAGGAGAGAATTCAGCCATGATATTTGTCAGAAAAGGTGGTGAGCAGGCTGTCACAGAATATATGAAGAAAAAATTAAACTGGTGAAGATGTTGCACAGGTATGCTATAGCCAGCATTTGCGACCCTGCTGTGAAGGTATCCATGCAGATCCTTACAGGGAAAGTGATGAGGAAGTGTCACGACGATGAGGTGTCAACACCTGTCGTCGAGTTAGTAGCATAGTGCACTGAAGGAGTCCAGTTCAATTGGTCAAACTACGTTCATGGAGAGTTCCTGGCGAACTGTTGCGAAGCAAAGGAGCTCAGCAAGACGTTCCAGTACGCGTTGCTCTTGCTCTCAATTGTGCTGGTAGCATGGGAGCTGCCAGAGGACAGCCAGTTCCATTCAGTTGCGCCAGACCTCCCAGAAGCAGCAAAGTACGCTTTTATGTGGGTGACCAAGGATGTGTAGCGAGTCAGGGACAACAAGATCTTTTGGATCTTGATGGAGATGAACATCTGAATGGCAATCAACTGCAAACCGCGATTGTCGCCAACGGTGTATGCCAACCTGCAGGGCTATGCCAAATTTAAAGCAGACTTCCATCGAGTATCCATCAGGGCACAGAAGGACCCTGCACAGAAATGGTACGACTTTCCTTATCTGGAAACGGATGACACCATTGATGCGGTACTTGAACAATGGTCGGCAAAGTGGCGCACTACCACAAATTTGATAGTGGGTAGGAGCAAGTCCGCCATGCAGAAGAAGAAGAAGGAGGCCAAGATTAAGATGGCACAACTGGTTGAAAAGAGGAAAAAGGAGGCTGCTGATAAGGCCCAAGTTGAGCGTGAGGCCACACAACAGATAGGGAAGTAGACAGGTGGGACAGAGCGAGGCTCTGACAAAGGTGTGAGGTTGCCTTCCCCTAAGACAAAGGAGGAGACAAAACAACACAGCGGAGACCCTCAAGAGACATCCGCCTGCATCAAGCGTCCAAGGAGCTAGATAAAGGAGGGTCTAGGAAGAAATCAAAGGCAACCAAGACATCATTGAACCCTATCACACTAATAGAGGGTGACTTGCACGATATTAGTGTCACGGTGAGGGATGTCATCGCGAAGGCCTTGCAACAATTTGAGTAGCAACAGTAGATCATCTTGGGGGCTATCTAGACAGGGTTGCAGGAGCTGCAGACCCGCGCATCGCAGGTTGGCATGGTATCTACCAGCCTGGCTATCGACACTTTAGAGGCTGCTGAGATGTTGTGCGCAAAGGCTTCCAGTGTGATAGTGCTGCCTGGTGGAGCATTGAACACAGAGAATGAGGTTGACATGCCCAATGTTAATGCCCTAAATGGAGTAGGGTTGAACCTAGTAGCACTCCTATGTGAAGTGCTCTACCTCTTGTAGGATGGAGTGATTGGAGAGCTGAGGGCCCATGAGCATTGCGCCCTCTAGGTGACCAGTGAATAGTGGATCAGAAATGAGTAGATGACACTACAGAGAGATGTTTCCATTGCCACTAAGACTAAGGTGACCAATCAGAGCAAGCACATTATGCAGGTCATTGAGGAGGCATGCCGAATGGTCCCAGAGTTGGCCATTCCAGAGGAGGAGCTAGTCGAGGTATGCATCTGCAAGATGGCCACAGGGGTGCATGACACTCATACTGAGATGGCATGGGTTTAGTTGGAGTTGAACCTATAAATTATGGATTTATAGTTGAGGGCCCAGCCTTCAACTCCGCTAGAGGTGAAGGAACAGCGACCGACCGCTGTCACAGAAGAAATAGCAGCGATGGATAGTGTAGTAGCAGACTGCACGCAACTTTTTGAGCAGTCATTTGAGGTCCTGACAAGCTTGCAGGAGGACCCCAATGTAAAACAGCCAGAGACGGAAGCGCGTGAGCTACAACAATGCTATGATGAGGTTAAGGGCACAGAGTGAACCTCGTTCTGACACAAAGACTATCCAATGATCCAAATTAGATCCTCAAACAATTCCATGATTGTTAATAATGAATGACAGACTTCAAGAAATATTATAGCTATCAGAAATAACCTCTGAATAATGGCAATTTTCAGCCAGCATGGAGCAACGAGGACCTTCGGTCAAAGCGTGCTGAAGGTTGGCCCATGGAGACTGTGCATGGTGCAAAAATGGAAATTGGGAAGCTCAGATCTAGAAATGGAGGCTATTTTTGATAAGCGATTAGTGCAAAGCGCATTGCATATCGCTGGGAAAAACCCCTCGAAGAGGAAAGGCCTCGAGCGCTCGGTCACAAGGGAAACCCGAAAACCGTGGGAAATCGCTAAAACTGATAAGGCGGGTCCCACGCTCAAAACCGGCGGAATATCGGAGGAATTTCGGGAAATAAGCAGGTTTGGCTGAGGACCCAGTGATTCCAGACACCGAGTGATGCGTGTCTGGCGAGGAGAGAGAAAAACCTCTTACATCGCGGATTAACGGTCAAACAACTCAACCACGCGATATAAGCGAAGACTGTAGGATCTAGGGCTCCAAATCAACGGCGGAGGTTCAACCCAATGGATGACGAGACCCAAGGGAGAAATAAACTATGGTGCATAAGATTTGATGTCCGATTTGATCGATGAATCAACAGAAGGATCCGTTTTGCAGGCATCTAGGAAATAACGGAAAAACCGACCGGTCAGGAAGAACTGACACTTAGTTTGCAAGGAGACAGGTGGCCACCTCTCTACGAAGCGTTACGTAGTAATGATGATGCAGGGCAAGAGGAGTCCCAGCGGACCGAGGGAGGCAATCCAGAGAGCCAGGAAGCCGAAACGAACAGTCAGGGAATGAAATGGCTTTAAAGCCACAAGCTGATAGAGACAGGATGGACAGTGAGGCAGAGAAGTAGTAAAGAAGTTGAAGGCCAAGAGACATAGAAAGAGAGGAAAAATTGTAGACAACAGAGAAGCTGAGCTGACCATCAGAGTAAGGGAAGCATCGAGCAGACAGAGACCAATTAAGGTCAAAATTCGGTAAGGGTAGTCTATGAACTCTAAGGACTTGGGAATTCCAAGTGCCATCCTACTGATCATCTTCTATCGACTGAGACTCAGATTGAGCTCCTTATTGTAAGACTCTGCTTTTAAAAAACATAATAAAAAGGCCACCACTGAAGGTTGGACCAGGAGACATAGCCCAGGAGCATTGGGTGAACTCCTTATTAAATTTTGTTGTGTTTGTGTTTTGCTTACTGTGATCTCTTACTGTTTCAAGTGTCTGTGTATTTTGTAATCTTATTGATCCGTTTCCTAAGATAACATAGACACACACACTAGCACATAAGTCTGTAATACCTTCATTAGTTTCCTGAGGTCGCCTAGGGGTGATTTCAGATCAAGTGGTATCAGAGCTATAGGTTGTTAAGGTTAGACAAGCTTGTGCTGGATTTAGCTGTTGAATGCTAACTAGATCAAAGATCAAATTAGGAGAAGGAGAGTTGGTCGAAACTAATCCTGAAATTAGAAGAGTCTATCCTCAGAAGACAATGTCAGAGGAAGGTTCTGTGGGTTCAGACACTCAATTTATATATAGTTTCCTGGCCATGAGATCCATGGTAGAGGAAATGTATAAGGACTTTAGAAAACATAAAGATGAAGATTCATCAGGCTCCAAACAAGATAAAAGAGAAGAAGAGTCTATCCTCCATGACCACTCAAAAGGAAAAGGGAAAGAAGAAAACTTTCTCACACCTCCTAATAGCCCTGAACATAAAAAGAAGACATCTTTGATTAAACTAGATGTTAAATTTGATTTACCAAAATATGATGGAAAGTTGAATGCAGAACAGCTAGACAATTGGATCAGACAAATTGATGTTTATTGCAGAGTGCAAAGTATCAATTCAGAAAAGAGCAAGATTCAGCTGGCCAGCCTACGCCTTGGGGGCACTGCCTTGGTTTGGTGGGAAGGCAGGACCCAAGCTAACATGAAGAGACATGGTAAGACTCTTTCTGTCTAGAGTGAATTTGTTTCTGCAATCAAAAAGCAGTTCTATCCACTGGCCTACATGCAGCAAGCCATGATGAGCTGGCAAACTCTTCACCAATTGAAAGGGAAAAGTGTACAAAGTTACACCCAAGAATTTAGGAAGAGAGCTTTGATTCTAGGAATCTCATTAGACTCACCTGAGACTCTGTTGAAGTACATCGGTGGTCTACACAGCTACATGAGGCACACTATCCTCATGTTTAATCCCACTAGTATAGATGAGGTATCTGTTCAAGCTACGCATCTAGAAGCTAGAGGAAAGAATGGGAACCTAGAAGTTGGAGGATCATCCAAGCCCATTGCAAGCAAGAATAAGGAGAAAAGAAAACAGAAATGGAAAGAGGAAGACTAACACAGCACAAAAAAGCAAGTCTTCATGCACTCACCATAAGAAGGATGGGCATGATGATGAGCACTGTTGGATTCTGCATCCGGAGCTGAGACCTAAGAAGTTTGAGGGCAAGAAGAAGAAGACTGCTACAACTATTCAGAAAGATTTTGGGTCAGAATCAGGAGATGAAACAACCATTGTAGCCATAGGTATAAAAGGTAAGAATTCTGAAGCATCTACTAGTAATTCTGCACAATCTACTATTGATGAAGAAAATGAGAGAAAAAGACATGAGCTTTTCCATATTCGAGTTATTTCCAAGCATCAAAAGATTGATACTTTGTTTGATAATGGCTCACAAGTAAATTTAGTTTCTGAAGCTATTGTAAAGAAGTTGGGATTACTGACTACACCTCACAAGAAACCATACCCAGAAGGTTGGTTAAGTGATAAAGCACAACTACAAGTGACTAGACGATGCAAACTTAAGTTTTCTTTTGGGTCAACATTTGTAGATGAGGTTGAGTTAGATATAATTCCTTTGGATATATGTGGAATTGTTTTAGGAAGTCCTTACTTGTATGACAAAAAAGCTATTTTCTATAGAGGTAAGAACAGGTATCTACTCATTAAATATGGAATTGAATAATTTGTAAAAGCTCATAAGCTCAAGAATAATTATACTCTCATAAACTCAGGGTAGATGAAACGAATTGTAAATTCATGCAAACAATTTTTACTGATGGTTGTAAAGGAAAAGAAACCTGATAAAACAAATGTATTTGAGGGTTGTGATGCTAAACAACAAGCTGATTTAGAAAAAATTGTTTCAGAGTATGATATCTTGTTTCAAGAACCTAAAGGTCTGCCACCCAAAAAGGAAATAGTGCATGATATTAATTTGCAGCAAGATGATCCATTGCCTAACATTGGGATCAAGTTGTCTGCTTTAGAGAATGAAGAAATCAAGAAGCAGGTGTAGGAGTTGCTCGAGAAGGGTTTCATCAGACCTAGCACATCACCATGTGGGTCACCAATCGTTTTGGTGGGAAATAAAGATGGCTCGTGGAGAATGTGCGTTGATTACCGATCACTGAATAAGATAACAATAAAATATCGTTATCCCCTTCCTCGCATAGATGATCTATTAGATCAATTGAAAGAAGCTGTTTATTTTTCCAAGCTAGACTTGCATAGTGGATATCATCAGGTCAGAGTTGCAGAACAAGATTCATGGAAGACTACTTTCAAAATAAAGCAGGGATTGTATGAGTGGCTAGTTATGCCTTTTGGCTTAACTAATGCTCCTGCTATTTTCATGAGAATAATGAATGATGTGCTCAGACCTTTTCTTGATGATTTTGTTATTGTATATCTGGATGACATTCTTATATTTAGCAAAACATGGGAAGAAAATTTAAAGCATGTTAAGCAGACACTAGATGTTTTGAAAAGAGAAAAACTTTATGTTAAACTCTCAAGATGTGAATTTGGCAAAACATCTTTGAATTATTTGGGACATATAGTAGGGGGTGGTGAATTGAAGATAGATCCCTCTAAGGTGGCAGTCATTGTAAACTGGGCTAAACCCAAATCTGCTACAGAAGTTAGAAGCTTCTTAGGAGTAGCACAATATTGGAGAAAGTTCATTTCTAAATTTTCCTCAATTGCAACTCCCTTACATGCTTTAACAATATTGAACAAGGTGTTTCAATGGGGAGGAAAATAGAAAAAAGCCTTCGACACCTTGAAAGAAAAGATTAGTACAACACCAGTACTAGCACTGCCTGATCTTCAAAGACCATTTGAGATCCAAACGGATGCCAGTGACTATGCCATGGGAGCAGTGGTGATACAACACGAGAAACCCATATGTTATCATTCTGAGACATTTAATTCTGCAATAGTAAACTATCCCACATATGATAAAGAATTGTATGCATTAGTACAGAGTGTGAAAAAGTGGAAACATTACTTAATGGGAAAAGAAATAGTTATACATACTGATCATCAACCACTTCAATATCTACACTCCCAAACTAAGTTGCAGCAATCAAGACAATATAGATGGATGGGTTTTCTACAACAGTTTCATTTAGTCATCTGATATAAAAAGGGCATACATAATAAAATTGCAGATATGTTATCTAGACCCATTATAAATTCATCTACTATACTTAAGCATAATTCTGTATTGCATGAGAGCTACATTGAACAATATGCTCAAGATATATACTTTAAAGATGTATATGCAACTTTAAGTCAAGGCAAACGAGTAGAAGAATTAGATTATCACGTTAAGGACCGACTCTTGTATCATTGTGGGAAGCTATGCATTCCACAAACTGAAAGAGTAAACATAATACGAGAGGCACACACTTCTCTAATATCAGGTCACTTTTGGGTAAGTAAAACAGTTGCACAGCTGCAAAGATTTTGTTATTGGCCAAAAATGAACGAGACAGTTTCTAGATATGTAAGAGGGTGTACTATGTGTGCAAAAGCAAGCCCAACAATAGGAAACTAGGATTGTACACTCCATTGCCAGTTCCTTCTCATCCTTGGCAAAGTGTTTCCATGGAATTTGTTAGAGGACTGCCTAAATCTAGGAAAGGTCATGACTATCTGTATGTTGTTGTGGATAGGTTCAGAAAAATGTGTATTTTGATACCATGTAATAAATAGATTACAACTGTATAAATTGCAAAACTGTTCTTTCAACATGTATGGGTTCATTTTGGATTTCCCACTTCCATTATATTTGATCGAGACACCATATTTGTGGGAAAGTTTTGGTCAAGTCTGTGGGAACTGATGGACACCAAACTAAAGAAAAGCACAACTTTTCATCCACAAACCGATGGCCAAACAGAAGTAGTCAACAGGACAATGATCTAGTTGCTCAGGGGATATTGCAGCAAGCATCCTAGGCTTTGGGATGAACATTTGTATTATGTGCAGCATGCTTACAACCGAGCCAAACATTCTTCCACACAGAGATCTCCTTTTGAGACCTGTTTTGGTTTCACACCAAGGTCTCCCTTGGATTTTGTCTTTGGTAAGGACATAGCAGTTGAGGGACATGGCGATGTGGATAAGGAAACTAAGTTCATTGAACAAATCCAAGAGATCCATCAGGCAGTACAGGAATAGTTGGAAAATAGCCAGGCCAAATACAAGGCAAGGCATGATAAGCATCAGATGGAGCATAGTTTCCAAGTTGGTGATCAAATCTTGTTGTATATCAGCAAAGATAGGATGCAAGGTGAAGGTAAAAATCTAAAACCAATAAGGTATGGACCTTTTAGGATCCTTGAGAAAATTGGTGAGAATGCTTTTCACCTTGATTTGCCAGCTTATATGCACATCTACTCAGTCGTCAATGTAGACAGCTTGAGACTATTTGAACCTTCGTTAATTGAAGATCCTGAAGAGCAGAGTCAATTGCCTTCTATTGATGACCTGCTACCTGAATATCTTAATGAATTGTAGGAAGAAACAGTTCTGGACAAGAAGGTGAGGACGACGCGTAAGGGAGATGTTGAGTACCTCAGAATTGGGCTCAGGGGTTCAAAACCAAGCAATGAAAAATGGATGGAGATTGGACAGGTGAGAAAGTTGTATCCTCACTTAGTCGATGCTTTAAAACCAACTTTTGGTGGTCCAAAAGCCTTTTCAGTGGGAAGGCCATGATCTGAATTGGATCATCAAACAATTCCATGATTGTTAAGAATGAATGACAGACTTCAAGAAATCTTATAGCTATCAGAAATAACCTCTAAATAATGGCAATTTACAGCCAGCACGAAGCAACGAGGACCTTCGGTCAAAGCGTGCTGACCGTTGGCCCATGGAGACCACGCATGGTGCAAAAATTGGTAATTGGGAAGCTCAGATGCAGAAATGGAGGTTGTTTCTGATACGCAATTGCTGGGCAAAACCCCTCGAAGGGGAAAGGCCTGAGCGCTCGGTCACAAGGGACACTCGAAAACCATGGGAAAGCGCTAAAACTGATAAGGCGGGTCCCATGCTTGAAATTGGTGGAATGTCAGAGGCATTTCGGGCGGTAAGCAGGTGTGGCCGAGGACCCAGCGATTCCATACACCGAGTGATGCGTGTCCAGCGGGGAGAGAGAAAAACCACTTACATCGTGGATGAACGATCGAGCAACTCAACCTTGTGATATAAGCGAAGACCATAGGATCTGGGGGCTCCAGATCAACGGCGGAGGTTCAACCCGATGGATGACCGGACTCGAGGGAGAAATAAACTATGGTGCATAAGATTTGAAGTCCAATTTGACAGATGAATCAACAGAAGGATCCATTAAGTAGGCATCTAGGAAATAATGAAAAAAACAACAGTTTAGGAAGAACTAAATCTCAGTTCGCAAGGACACAGGTGGCCACCTCCCTATGAAGCATTACGCAGTAATGATGATGCAGGGCAAGAGGAGTCCCAGCAGACCGAGGTAGGTGATCCAGAGAGCCAGGAAGCCGAAACAAACAATCTGGGAATGAGCTGGCTTTAAAGCCATGAGCTGACAGAGACAGGACGGACAGTGAGGCAGAGAAGCAGTGAAGAAGCTGAAGGCCGAGAGACACAGAAAGAGAGGCAAAATTGCAGAGAACACAGAAGCCGAGTTGACCATCAGAGTAAGGGCAGCATCAAGCAGATAGAGACCAATTGAGGTCAAAATTCGGTAAGTGGAGTCTGTGAACTCTAAGGACTTGGGAATTCGAGGTGCCATCCTACTTATCATCTTCTATCAACTGAGACTCAGATTGAGCTCCTTATTGTAAGACTTTGCTTTTAAAAAACATAATAAAAAGGCCACCACTGAAGGCTGGACCAGGAGATCTAACCTAGGAGGATTGGGTGAACTCCTTATTAAATTTTGTTGTGTTTGTGTTTTGCTTACTATGATCTCTTAATATTTCAAGTGTCTGTGTATTTTGCAATCTTATCGATCCGTTTCCTAAGATAACATAGACACACACACCAACACATGAATCTGTAATACCTTCATTAATTTCCTGAGGTCACCTAGAGGTGATTTCAGATCAGTCAAGCTATAGGAGGCCAACCAGCTAAAGGAATAGGTGGATGCAATGCTGCACAAGGAAGAAGTACTAAAGGAAAGACAAAAGCCCTGGTTGGATGAGGCTTACACAGTGACAGGATCTATCGAAGGAAAGCTTGTGACTCTCCATGCAACGCAGGAAAAGCTTCAAGTCGACAACGCAGGTGTAGTGACTTAGCAGATGGTTGAAGATGTGAAGCAGGCGGTAGCTCAGTGCATGACTAAGGTTGCGGTCATACGGGTCGAGCTGGAAGGGCTTCACGCAAAGATCTCCACACCTACTAAGTGACTCGAGGGCGAGTCATGATGTTTGTGTTGGGGGCCTGCTGGGAACGGGATCCCCCAAGGACAGTTTTGGCACTAAAAGCCCATGTTTTGGTCAAATTTTGTAATAAACTTATAAAGACCCTGCATTTTGTGGTCGTGGAGTGCGAAGGTGTCATGTGTCATGAAGGGTAGTCCACCCTTAGTTTTGTAAAGTAAAGTCGGTTGTAAGAGATCTACCCATGGTCCGCGGACCATGGCATTGTGTAAAAAGAGCTAAGCTCTAAGTAGTTTTAGAGTCATCAATGTAATGAAGAAGATAGTCATAACTCTAAGGTAAGAATTCTAAGTTTCGGGTTGTAGCATAGGTATAGGCTCTACAGATAAGTGCGTAGAGGCCTAGGGTAGAAGTCTGCAACTGAGTGCGCGGAATCCTACAGCTGTGTGTGTAGGGCGGATAGAGTTTGTAATTACTTGAAAATATCAATAAAGAGAAGTATTCTGCAATTTTGTGTCTTTGTTTCTGGTTACTACATCTTGACATGTTATGTATGAATTTGATTTATAATGCTTATATGATGCGCGAATACATGTAATTACGTTGGTTAAGTGAATGCAAGTAAGAACATCTGTTTACGCGGTGCTAACTATGATTATCTAATAAGATAAGTAAGACACTTAAACTAGATTGGGAATTTGTATCGTACGCTGCCATAGCAGCACAAAAGTACCTGAGCCATAGGTTAGGGCTGCATGAAGGTCAATCATGCCCTTTCGCGGAGGTATTGAAGGGTGGAATAGAGGGCTAGTCTAACAAGCCCTAGAACTAAGCGACCGGCGTGAAGGTAGGAATAGAAGGAATAAACCGATATCACAACCATCTTATGGTGCAGAAACTTGGTTCCAACATCCCCCCATACTACTTCAGGCGAGACTTTGGTCCGTGTCCCGCAGATTGATGCCGAAAGGGCCAGTAGTGTAGGGATTTGTTTGGCTAACTAACGTTGAACCTAGGTCAAGCCCCCACAATCCAACAAAGGTCTTGACCCAGGTTCAACATTAGTTAGCCAAACAAATCCCTACATACTGGCCCTTTCGGCATCAATCCCAGAGTGCGGACCGAAGTCTCACCCGAAGCAGTATGGGGGGATGCTAGAACCAAGTTTCTGCACCCTGAAATGGTTTTGATATCAGTTTATTCCTTCTATTCCTACCTTCATGCTGGTCGCTTAGTTCTAGGGCTTGCCAGACTAGCCCTCTATTCCGTCCTTCAATACCTCCGCAAAAGGGCACAATTGATCTTCATGTAGCCCTAACCTATGGCTCAGGTACTTTCGCGCTGCTATGGCAGCGTACCATACAGATTCCCAATCTAGTTTAAGTGTCTTACTTATCTTATTAGACAATCATAGTTGGCACTGCATAAACAAGTGTTCTTACTTGTGTTCACTTAACCGACATAATTACATGTATTCACACATCATATAAGCATTATAAATGAAATTCATACATAACATGTCAAGATGCAGTAACCAAAAACAAAGTCTAAGAATTGCATAATACTTCTCTTTATTGGTATTTTCAAGTAATTACAGACTCTATCTTCCCTGCGCACACAGCTGCAGGGGTCTGCGCACTTAGCTGCGGACTTCTACCCTAGGCTTCTGCGCACTCAAATACAGAACCTATACCTACGCTACAACCTGAAACTTAGACTTCTTACCTTAGAGCTATGACTATCTTCTTCATTACATTGATGACTTTAAAACTACTTAGAGCTTAGCTCTTTTAATACAATCCCATGGTCTGCGTAGATCTCTTACAGATGACTTTACTTTACAAAACTAAGGGCGGACTACCCTTCATGACACATGACACCTTCACACTGCGCGACCACAAAATGCAAAGTCTTTATAAGTTTATTACAAAATTTGACAAAAACATGGGCTTTTAGCCCTAAAACTGTCCTTGGGGGATCCCGTTCCCAACATACAGGTACAAGTGCAGGTGCACAACATGTCAACTATTGTCTTACAATGGATGTATTGGTCAAGTTTAGAGGCAAGATATATGTGCCAGACGATAGTGAGCTCAAGAATGTTATCTTGAGGGAGTTTCATGCGAAACCATATTTAGGTCACCCAAGCTATTAGAAGACACTGACAACAGTGAAGAAATTCTACTACTGGCCAAATCTAAAGAAGGATGTAGTAGAGTTGGTGGCTAGATGTTTGGATTGTCAGCAGGTAAAGGCAGAGTGTAGGCATCCAGGTGGAATTCTATAGCCAATTGTGATTCAATAGTGGAAATGGGAAGTCATTTCCATGGAATTTATCACAAGTTTGCCAAGGAAAGTGAGACAACATGATTCCATCATGGTTGTTGTGGACAGGTTGATAAAGGTTGCGTACTTCATTCGAGTGAAGTCTACATTCTCAGCTAGCGATGTAGCACAGGTATTCATTAGAGATGTGGTTATATTGCATGGTGTTTCGAAGAAGATTGTTTCAGAAAGGGATGCAAAGTTCACTTCCAAGTTTTGGAAGGAGTTGTTTGCAGGTTTGGCCATAGAGTTAGCCTCAAGTAAAACTTATCATCCGCAAAAAAATGGACAAATTGAGAGGGTCAATAGTGTAACAGTCCAAAAATAAATATCTAATTAACTGTCCTAATTAGCATTTAATTTAAGTCAGAGTGGCACTTACCTGTGGTAGAAGTAGGCTTACCGCAACAAGGTTTTGGGGACGACTCTCCACCCAAACGTAGGCTCAATTGTGCAACGTCTTGCTACAACTAGCCACCCCCGAGCCCTCAATCAACATACTACTGCCAGTGACTCCTAGGTCTTAGTATGCCATTCTCCCAAGAGAATGAAAGACAGAATCTCGGAAAGATGGAATGCAAGAATGCCTCTCATCTTCCTCACCATCTATTAAATAGAACAAAACATTGGAAGGGGAACCACATGCACACACTCCATGTGTCTGCATGCAACTTTTTTCTTGTTTTATTTCTTTACTTTTCTTTTGATTTTTAGCTTTCTTGTTTTATTTCCTTCTTTTTGATAGTTTTCTTGTTTTATTTCTATTTATTCTTATTTAGAGCTTTAATATGGTTATTACTATTTTTATTTTTATTATTTATTTCTTTTTATATAATTTTTAATATCATTTATTATTTAACACTTATGATTTTATGATTTATTATTTTTTATTAAGGGGAGGGATATTACAAATAGGATATTAGAGAACATGTTGAGGATGTACGTGATGCAACAATGACGAAAGTGGGAAGAGTACCTTCCATTGGTAGAGTTCACTTACAACAATGGGTATCAAGAATATTTGAAGATGAGTTCGCTTGAGGAATTGTATGGGCGGAGTTGTAATACTCCCGTCAGTTGGAGTGATCCAGTTAACATGGTGTTGATTGAAAAAGGCATGTTGGTAGACATGGAGCGGGAAATGTAGATAATCAAGAAGAATTTGAAAGTAGCACAAGATAGGCAGAAGAGCTATGCAGATTGGAATAGGTTGTCCAAGGAGTTCTAGGTTGGGGAACAGGTGTACTTGCGCATGAAACTGAAGAAGAGATCCTTGCAGATTGGATCATGTGCCAAGCTGGCACCACGGTTTTGTGGACCTTTCGGGATTATTGAGAGAATAAGACTAGTAGGCCATCGAATTGCACTGCCTCTGACAATGAAAGTCCATGATGTTTTCTATGTGTCATTGCTTAAGAAGTATGTTAAAGATGTTGAATTCATTAATAAGATGTTATTTCCTTGACATATTATGTGTAAATGTATTGGTGTATATGTGGATTCTATGGTCGATGTATCCTTGATATTTTTGTTGTTATTAGGTTGTTTATAAGAATGTTTTATGAAAGTGATGATGTATGTCTCTCCCTGTGTTTTTATGTTTAAATGAATGAATAATGTATCTATGACCTAATAGATGATAATGCAGCTAATGATATAAGGGAACAATGCTTCTTAGCAATTCTCAGATAAGTATGAGACCCCTATGCTCATATGTTGTGTTTACACTTGTAGATTACATATTTGTGACATGTTTAACAAAACACATGTCATGGCTAGTAGGTGTTATTTTTTGGGTAGCATCGGATGTGTTCTAGCTCCAAAATGTTGTGGAGGGGCTAGAACACATGATGTCTCCAAGACCCAAAGATCGTTTGGTGAAATTCCACTTGGATTGTATTTTATTAAAATAATTAATGTTTTTAATGGGGTTCCTAAGTCTAAACTTAGGAAAATTAAAATATTAATGGGTATTAATGAAAATATGGGTGAGAAGCTTTTAAGAGACGAGGATCAAGTATAATTTAATCTTATTCATTGATTAGAGACTTAATCTCAACCGTTGATTTCTCAACATGAAAAGTATAAATGGAGGCTTGGGGTCAATTGGAGAACACACACAGAGAGATCAAGAAATTGATTTTTTGAAGTGAGAAGTTCTCAGGAGGAAAAATCGATTGAGGAGATCTCTTGTAATATAGGGGTAGGGATATTTTGGGAATACTGAAAAAGAGGTGAAGAGAATCTTGTGGAGGCAACGCAGTAGCCGGGAAAGCTAACGTTGGGTCAATTTAGGCCCACGCAGTCTTGACGCAAGATAGAAGGGCCATCGCATAGGAGGGACCTGCCTTCCATGCAGATAACCTCAGAGAGCTCCACGCAGGCCCACACAGTTACTGTGAAGGGGCAATGCAGTTGTAGCTAGGGATAGCCAGTTTTTTTGTCAGATGAGTCAAAATCTACCGGGTGAAGTGAGGTAAAACACACTCAAATTTTATCACAGTGTATTTCTCTGTCACTAGTTTGTTGGGATGGAAACCGACATTTGTATTCAGAACTATTGCTTAATAATAGAAAACCATCGAGCTGTTGCACCGGTTTTCCAACATTGGGTTTTTCTGGGGACATTTAGTCCAAAAATAAGTGTGTCCTTTGCATGGTTGTCTCATTTATTTTCCAGTACTTTATATGTATATTAGTGTAGGTTGCAGTGTATTTGCATCAACATTTTATGTAAATAACTTGTTAAAACAAAAATACAAGTAGGTAATGCAAATCAGTTTGTTGCAGTGGGATTTCTGGTTTGTTAGATTTAGAAATTTTCACATTGTATCATAATGATTGCAAATCAAGGAGGACTAAAGCCATTGGAGAAAGGACAATATAAATTCTATGTGTGAATTTATAGTTGAGAGAGCAGAGGAGGGTTGACACAATCACCAAGAGAGGCTCACGCAGAGCTTGCGTCAGCCTATTTAGGTGACATTGTTGTTGCAGAGGGCAGTGCAGTAGTTGATGGGGCTAATGCGGAGACTATTGAGTCTCATTTTCTGGTTGTCATGGATAGAGGAGTAGCACAAATTTCATCTGGAGTTTCTGGTGGGGGTGTTGATTATGTTGGTGCAGAATAGTACCTAGTGGGGAAAAAGTAAAGTAGAGGAAATCAGTTCCTCAGAATATTTCTTGCCAAGAAATCAAGATCCAGTGTTGAGCAACAACAGAGAGATATTAGAGAGGGGTGATTCAACAGTGGTTGGCAGAAGGATTTCCGTGAAGGAAATTGAAATTCAGAGGGAGCTTGTTCCTTAGAGGATTTATAGCACCAATGAAATCCAAATCCGAGTTTTGTTGGGGCAGCATCGAAAGAGGGAGAAGAGAAGTAGTTCAAAATTATTTTGAATAGATATGGTTGTTAATGGACTCAGGGATCAAGCCAGGTTGGGTGGAGCATCCAATTTCGTCATCTCAAAGGCCAGGATCCAGATAGTTTTGGATAACAATTGCATCAAGGATTTTGCCTTGAGGATGGTTGTTGTTCGAGTCAATGTTGATCCTCTCAAGAAGTACAAGGAGGCTCAAGAAAAAGCCAAGTGCATGATCTTGGATGGGGTCAAGGATCATGTGATCCCAGATATTGTTAAGAAGGACACAACAAGGGAAATGTGGGAAGCTTTGACCACTTTGTATGAGGGAACTTCCATTCAAATGAAGATGTTACTTGATAGTCAGCTGAGACATTTTTAGATGCAGAAGGGAGAAGAAATTGATCTCTTCCTTCTCAAGTTGCAAAGGATTCGTGACCAGCTAACTTTCATGGGGCCTACACTAGATCCTGAATTCATGGTCAAGACTGCCTTGAATACAGTCACTGAAGACTGGGAAACCTTTGTCCAAAGCATCTTGGGCAGGGATTCTCTTCTTAGTTGGGAGGAGATGTGGGAAACTCTTCGACAAGAAGAGATCAGACGGTTGACCAAGACAGGAAGTAGTAGCAAAGGGGTCAGAGTCAAGAAGGAGGAAGAGGAGGATGTAAATTTCGCATCAGCAGGACAACAAGGGCAGTAGAAATAGAAGAAGAAAGATATATCCAAATTCAAATGCTTCAAATGTGGAGAACTCGGTCATTTCGCCACGTAGTACCCTAGGAAGTAGGGAAAGGAAGAGAAGTCTGACTCAAAGGCTACTCCAAAAAAGCTGACAGAGAGGATGATGATGATGATATTGTTATGAGTGCTCATGCACCTCTAGAGAAGAGGTGGGGTGATATTGAGATGTAGTCGGGAGGACTATAGGGGGGAAGGATCCATGAGGTGCCCAAACCCTTGGATCACATATGGCTACAGGATCCCTTAATGACAGTATCAGAATGAAGGTAGTCAATTGGTGTGAGGGATGATGGAAAAACAATGGCAGAGCTAGAGTGTCAAAGTCTAAAGCAAGCACAATGGAGCATTGCAGCAGTGCGGGAGGCACATATAAGATACAACATCAGCACAGTAGCATGAGAGGGACAACATAGATACAACATCAATGCTTCAGCATCATGAGGTATCCAGACTAACAAGCATGTCATATTTTGGGTGGTTTTTCAGTTGCTTACTTCTCAACAGATGAGTTGCAGTGCAGTAGTTAGCAGTGGTAGTGTTATGGGTAGCATGATGCAGCATATTGAGAGGGAGATGTAGTACAGATGCAGCAATGGTAGTGGTAGTTTCATGGGAAGAAATATAGAATTCAGTAGCACAGTTAATGAAGGGCAGTAGGCCGAGCATCAATAGCACTGAGGACTGATGCCATAGATCAGTGTGATACTTCTGTTGGGAAGTATTGTTAGAGCACATTCCTAACTAAGAGGGAATGTTGATTTTTGGGTAGCATAGAATCTGCTCTAGCTCCAAAATTTTGTGGAGGGGATAGAACACATGAGATCTCCAAAGCCCAGAAACCATTTGGTGAAATTCTACCTGGATTATATTTTATTAAAATAATTAATATTTTAATGGGGTTCCTAAGTCTAAACATAGGAAAATTAAAATATTAATGGGTATTAATGAAAATATGGGTGAGAAGCTTCTAAGAGACGAGGATCAATTATAATTTAATCTTAGTGGTTGATTAGAGACTTAATCTCAACCGTTGATTTTTCAACAGGAAAAGTATAAATGGAGAATTGGGGTTAGTTAGAGAACACACACAAAGAGATCACAAAATTGATTTTCTGAAGTGAGAAGTTCTCAGGAGGAAAAATCAATTGAGGAGATCTCTTGGAGCAGAGTGGGGATAGTTTGGGAATTATGAAAAATAGATGGAGAGAATATTGTGGAGGCAACACAGTAGCTGGGAAAGCTGATGCTGGGCCAGTCTGGGCCCACGTAGTCTTGACACAGAGTCAGAAGGGCCCGGGCAAAGGAAGGAGCTACATTCCATGCAGATAGCCGAGAACTATCAGGAATAACTAGGAAAGTTGACACAATGGGAAGAATAGCTGACGCAAAGCCTCAGAGAGCTCCACGGAAGCCCATGTAGTTACTGTGAAGGGGAAGCACAGTTGTAGCCGGGGCTAGCCAGTTTTTCTGTCAGATCAACCATAATCTGTCGGGTGAAGTGAGGTAAAACTCACTCATATTTTCTGCCAGTTTTTTTCTCTGTCACTCGTTTGCCATAAGGGAAACCAACATTTGTATTCAGAACTAATTCTTAATAATAGAAAACCCTCAGAGTTGCTACACCGATTTTCTCACATTGGGTTTTTCTAGGGATGTTTAGTCCAAAAATAAGTTTCCTTTGCATGGTTGTCTCATTTGTTTTTTAGTACTTGATTTGTATATTGGTGTAGGCTACAGTGTATTTGAATCAATATTTTATGTAAATAACTTTTTAAAACAAAAATAAAAGTAGGTAATGCAAATCAGTTTGCTGTAGTAAGATTTTTGGTTTTTTAGATTCAAGCATCTTCACATGGTATCAAAGTGATTGCAGATAAAGGAGGATTGAAGCCATCAATGAAAGGAAAGTAGGAATTGTGTGTGTGAAGGTAGTTGTCTTGAGAGACAACATAATTTCTAGATGAGAGAGAAGAGGAGGGGTGATGCAGTCACCAAGAGAGGCTCACGTAGAGCCTGCATCAGCCTATTGGGTGACGCTTTGGCTGCAGAGGGCAGCGTAGTGGTTGTTGGGACCAACACGGAGACTGTTAAGTCTCGTTTTCTGGTTTTCATGGCTAAAGAAGCATCACAAATTTCATCTAGAGTTGCTAGTGAGGGGCTGATTATGTTGGTGCAAAACAGTACCTAGTGGGGAAGAAGCAAAGTAGAGGGAATCAATTCCTCAGAAGATTTCTTGCCAAGAAATCTAGATCCAGTGTTGAGCAGCATTAAAGAGAGATCATAGAGGGGTGATTCGACAGTGGTTGGTAGAAGGATTTTTGTGAAGGAAATTGAAATTCAGGGAGCTTGTTCCTTAGAGGATTTCTAGCGCCAAAGAAATCCAGTTCTGAGTTTTTATGGGGTAGCAACAAAAGAGGGAGAAGAGAATCAGTTCGACATTCTTTTGAGTAAATATGGTTGTTAATGGACCGAGGGATCAGTACAGGTTGGATGGAGCATCCAACTTCGTCATCTGGAAGGCTAGGAGCCTAATCGTTTTGGATAACAATCGCATCAAGGATTATGCCTTGAAGACGGTTGTTGTTCCAGTCGATGTTGATCCTCTCAAGAAGTAAGAGGAGGCTCAGGAAAAAGCCAAGTTCATTATCTTGGACAAGGTCAAGGATCATGTGATCCCACATACTGTTGAGAAGGACACAATAAGGGAAATGTGGGAAGCCTTGACCACTTTGTACGAGGGAACTTCCATTCAGCGGAGGATGTTACTTGAGAGTCCATAACATCCCTTCCTTCTTAGGTTGTAGAATATCTGTGACCAACTAACTTCCGTA
Source organism: Pinus tabuliformis (assembly GCA_031772625.1). Lineage (NCBI taxonomy): Eukaryota > Viridiplantae > Streptophyta > Pinopsida > Pinales > Pinaceae > Pinus > Pinus tabuliformis. Next base: position 424,631,557 of record CM062820.1, on the reverse strand, counting down.
GGATCTACACTAGATCTTGAATTCATGGTCAGGACTGCCCTGAATGCAGTCACTGAAGTTTGGGAATCCTTTGTCCAAAACATCTTGGGAATGACTTATCTTCCCATTTGGGACGAGATGTGGGCAGCTCTTCGATAGGAAGAGATCAAATGGTTGACCAAGCTAGGAAGCAACAACAAAGGGGTCAAATTCAAGAAGGAGGAAGGGTAGGATGCAGCTCTCGCATCAGTAGGACAACAAGGGTAGCAAAAATGGAAGAAGAAAGATATATCCAAAGACATATATTTAGATGTGTAGAATTGGGTCATTTCGCCACACAGTGTCCTCAGAAGAAGGGCGAGGAAGATAAGTCTGACTCAAAGGCTGCTCTAGCGTAAGCTGACGTAGAGGACAATGATGATGATTGTGCCATGAGTTCTCATGCACCTCTAGAGAAGAGGTGGGGTAATATTGAGTTGCAGTCAGGAGGACTATAGGGGGGAAGGATCCTTTATGTGCCCAAACTCTTGGATCACATATGGCTACAGGAGCCCTTAATGATAGTAGAAGAATGAAGGGAGTCAGTTGGTGCAAGGGATGATGGAGCAACAGTGGTAGAGCTAGAGTGCCAAAGTCCGAAGCAGCGCAGTGGAGTGTTGTGGCAATGCGGGAGGCATATAGTAGATACAACAACAGCGCAGTAGCATCGGAGGGATGGCACAGATTAGTAGCATAGGTAGCTTCAACATCACGAGGTATCCATACTGACCAGCATGTCAGCTTTTGGGTGGCTTTTTAGTTGCTTACTTCTCAACAACTAAGTTGCAATGCAACAGTTAGTAGTGACAGTGCTATGGGCAGCATAATGCATCATACTGAGAGGTATTTGTAGTACAGATGCAACAGTGGCAGTGGTAGTGTCATGTCATGGGTAGCAGTACAGAATGTAACAGCACCGTGGATGAAGGGAAGCACGCCAAGCATCAGCAACGCAGAGGACTGATGTCATGGATCAATGTGATACTTTTGCTCGGAAGTATTGCTAGAGCACATTCCTTGCTAAGAGGGAGTGTTGATTTTTGGGTAGCATCAGATGTGATCTAGCTCCAAAATTTTGTGGAGGGGATATAACACACGAGATCTCCAAGACTAAAAAATAGTTTGGTGAAATTCCAACAGGCTTGTATTTTATTAAAATAATTGATATTTTTAATGGGATTCCTAACTCTAAACTTGGGAAAATTAAAATATTAATGGGTATTAATGAAAATATGGGTGAGAAGCTTCTAAGAGATGAGGATCAAGCCTAATTTAATCTTAGCCATTGATTAGAGACTTAATCTTGGTCATTTATTTCTCAATAGGAAAAGTATAAATGGAGGCTTGGGGTCAGTTGGAGAACACACACACAGAGATCAAGAAATCGATTTTCTGAAGTAAGAAGTTCTCAGGATGAAAAATTGATTGAGGAGATCTCTTGTAGCAGAAGGGTAGGGATAGTTTAGGAATAATGACAGAGGGGTGGAGAGAAGCTTGTGGAGGTAGCGCAGTAGATGGGAAAGATGATGCTGGGCTAGTATACACCCACGCAGTCTTGAGGCAGAGCCAAAAGGGCCAGTGTAGAGGAGGGAGCTTCCTTCCACACAGATAGCCGAGAACTGTCAGAATAGCCGAGAAAGATGACACAATTGGAAGGAGAGCTAATGCAGATCTGATGTAGAGCCTCAGAGAGCTCCATATAGGCCCACTCAGTTACTGTGAAGATGAAACGTAGTTGTAGCCAGGGCTAGCCAGTTTTGTTGTCGTATCATCCATAATCTACTGGGTGAAGTGAGGTAAAACTCACTCATATATTCTGCCAATGTATTTCTCTGTCACTGGTTTTCTAGGAGGGAAACCAACATTTGCATTTAGAACTACTACTTAATAATAGAAAACCCTCAAAACTGTTGCACTGATTTTCCCACATTGGGTTTTTCTGAGGACGTTTAGTCCAAAAATAAGTGTGTCCTTTGCATGGATGTCTCATTTATTTTTCAGTACCTTATATGTATATTGGTGTAGGTTCAGTGTATTTGCATCAATATTTTCTGTAAATAACTTGTTAAAACAAAAATTAAAGTAGGTAATGCAAATCAGTTTGATCCAGTACGATTTCTAGTTTGTTAGATTCAGAAATTTTCACATGGTATCATAGCAATTGCAGATCAAGGAGGATTGAAGCCATCAATGAAAGGACAATAGAAATTATGTGTGTGAAGGAAGTTGTCCCAAGAGACAACGTAATTTATAGCCGAGAGAGAACAGGAGGGGTGACGCAGTCACCAAGAGAGGTTGAGGCAAAGCCTACATCAGCCTGTTTGGGTGACACTATGGTTGCAGAGGGAAGCACAATGGTTGTTGGGGCCAACGCAGAGACCATTGAGTCTCATTTTTCGGTTTTCGTGGCTAGAGGAGTAACACATATTTCATCTAGAGTAGTTGGTGGGGTGCTGATTATGTTGGTGCATAACAGTACCTAGTGGAGAAGAAGAAAAGTAGAGGGAATCAGTTCCTCAGAAGATTTATTACCAAGAAATCTAGAAACAGTGTTGAGAAGCAACAAAGAGAGATTAGAGGGGGGTGATTCGACAGTGGCTGGCAGAAGGATTTCCATGAAGGAAATCAAAATTCAGAGGGATCTTGTTCCTTAGAGGATTTCTAGCACCAAAGAAATCCAGATCTGAGTTTTGCTAGGGTAACAACGAAAGAGGGAGAAGAGAACAAGTTCGACATTCTTTTGAGTAGAGATGGTTGTTAATGGACTGAGGGATCAAGAAAAGTTGGATGGAGCATCCAACTACGTCATCTGGAAGGCCAGGATCCTGGTAGTTTTGGATAAAAATAGAATCAAGGATTATGCCTTGAGGAAGGTTTTTGTTCCATTTGATGTTGATCCTCTCAAGACATACAAGGAGGGTTAGGAAAAATCCAAGTGCATGATCTTGGATGGGGTCAATGATCATGTGATCCCACATATTGCTAAGAAGGACACAACAAGGGAAATGTGGGAATCCTTGACCACTTTGTACGAGGGAAATTTTGTTCAATGGAAGATGTTACTTGAGAGTCAACTGAGACAGTTTCAGATACAGAAGGGATAAGAAATCAATCCCTTCCTTCTCAGGTTGCAGAGGATCCATGACCATCTAACTTCCATATGGTCTACACTAGATCCTAAATTCATGGTCAAGATTGCCTTGAAGACAATCATTGAAGACTGGGAAACCTTTGTATAAAGCATCTTGGGAAAGGATTCTCTTCCCAGTTGGGAGGAGATGTGGGCAACTCTTCAACAAGAAGAGATCAAATGGTTGAAAAAGATAGAAGTAGTAGCAAAGGGGTCAGATTCAAGAAGGAGGAAGAGGAGGGTGCAACTCTCACATCAATAGGATAGCAAGGGCAGCAGAATGGAAGAAGAAATATATATCCAAAGTTAGATGCTCCAGATGTGGAGAACTGAGTCATTTCGACACACAGTGCCCTCAGAAGAAGGGAAAGGAAGAGAAGTCTAACTCAAAGCTTGCTCCAACGAAAGTTGACGGAGAGTACAATGATGATGATTGTGCCATGAGTGCTCATGCACCTCTAGAGAAGAGGTGGGGCGATATTAAGATGTAGTCGAGAGGACTATCGAGGGAGCATGATCCTTGAGGTGAAAAAAATCTTGGATCACATATGGCTATGGGAGCCCTTAATGACAGTAGCAGAATGACAAGAGTCATCTGGTGCGAGGAATGATGGAGAAACAATGGTAGATCTAGAGTGTCAAAGTCTAAAGCATCACAATGGAGTGTTGCAACAGTGTGGGATGCAAAGAGCAGATACAACAGCAACACAGTAGCATCAGAGGGACAACACAGATTAGCAGCAGAGATAGCTTTAACATCACGAAGTATCTAGACTAACCAGCATGTTAGCTTTTGGGTTTGTTTTCTGTTGCTTACTTCTCAAAAACTGAGTTGTAGTGCACCAGTTAGCAGTGGCAATGCTATGGGTAGCATGATGCAGCATATTGAGAGGGAGTTGTAATACAAATGTAGTGGTAGTGGCAGCGTCATGGGTATCAGTATAGAATGCAGCAACATAGTGGATGAAGGGCAGTAGGCCAAGTGTCAGCATCATAGAGGACCGATGCCATGGATCAGTGTGATACTTCTACTTGGAAGTATTACTAGAGCACATTCCTCGCTAAGAGGGAGTGTTGATTTTTTGGTAGCATTAGATGTGCTCTAGCTCCAAAATTTTGTGGAGGGGATATAACACATGAGATCTCCAAGACCCGGAAACCGTTTGGTGAAATTCCACCAAGATTTTATTTTATTAAAATAATTAATATTTTTAATGGGGTTCCTAAGTCTAAACTTAGGAAAATTAAAATATTAATGGGTATTAATGAAAATATGGATGAGAAGCTTCTAAGAGACGAAGATCAAGTCTAATTTAATCTTAACCATTAATTAGAGACTTAATCTCATCCTTTTATTTCTCAATAGGAAAAGTATAAATGGAGGCTTGGGGTCAGTTGGAGAACACACACAAAGAGATCAAGAAATCGATTTTCTGAAGTGAGAAGTTCTGAGGAGGAAAAATCAATTAGGAGATCTCTTGCAGCAGAGGGGTAGGGATAGTTATGGAATATTGACAAAGAGGTGGAGAGAAACTTTTAGAGGCACTGCAGCAGCCATGAAAGCTGACGATGGGCCAGTTTGGGCCCACACAGTCTTGACGTAGAGCGAGAAGGGCCAGTGCAGAGGAGGGAGATGCCTTCCAAACAGATAACTAAGAACTGTTGGGAACTGAATGAATAGTCAGGAAAGCTAACACAATGGGCAGGAGAGCTGATGCAGAGCCTCAGAGAACTCCAGGAAAGCCCACGCAGTTACTGTGAAGGGGTAGCGCAGTTGTAGCTGGGGCTAACCAGTTTTGTTGTCAGATCAGCCAGAATGTACCAGATGAAGTGAGGTAAAACTAACACATATTTTATGCCAGTGTATTTCTCTGTCACTGGTTTTTCAGGAGGGAAACCAACATTTATATTCAGAACTACTGCTTAATAATAAAAAACCCTCAGAGTTGCTACACTGGTTTTCTCGCATTAGGTTTTTCCAGTGACATTTAGTCCAAAAATAAGTGTGTCCTTTTGTTTGGAATGGGATCCCCCAAGGACAGTTTTGGGGCTAAAAGCCCATGTTTTGGGTCGAATTTTGTAATAAACTTGTAAAGTCTCCGCATTTTGTGGTCGCAGAGCGTGAAGGTGTCATGAGTCATAAAGGGTTGTCCGCCCTTATTTTTGTAAAGTAAAGTCGGCTGTAAAAGATCTACCCATGGTCTGCGAACCATGGGATTGTATAAAAAGAGCTAAGTAAGTAAGCTCTAAGTAGCGAGAGGAGTCAGATAGTCATAGCTATGAAGTAAGAAGTCTAAGTTTTAGGTGGTAGCATAGGTAGAGGCCTTGCAGCTGAGTGTGTAGAGGCCTAGGGTGGAATTCCACAGCTGAGTGTGCGAACCCCTGTAGCTGTGTGCGCAGGGTAGATAGAGTCTGTAATCACTTAAAGATATCAATAAATAGGAGTATTCTACAAATTTTGTGTCCTTGTTCTAGTTAATGCATCTTGTCATATTGTGTATGAATTTCATTTATAATGCTTATATGATGCGTGAATGTATGTAATTACGTTGGTTAAGTGAACACAAGTAAGAACATATGTTTACACAGTGCTAACTATGATTGTTTAATAAGATAATTAAGACACTTAGACTAGTTTGGGAATCTACACGTTACGCTACCCTAGTAGTGTGAAAGTACCTGAGTCACAGGTTAGGGCTTCACGAAGGTCAATCGTACCTTTTCGAGGAGGTATTGAAGGGCGGAATAGGGGGCTAGTCTGGCAAGACCTAGAACTAAGTGAACTGTGTGAAGGCAAGAATAGAAGGAATAAACCAACATCACAACCATCTCAAGGTGCAGAAACTTGGTTCCAGCATCCCCCCATACTGCGTTGGGTGAGACTTTGGTCTGCACTCCGCAGGCTAATGCCGAAAGGGCCACTAGTGTAGGGATTTGTTTGGATAACTAACGTTGAACCTAGGTCAGGCCTCAACAAGCCAAAAAATGGTTCTGTTACCTAGACAGGAATCTGCATAAAAGATGTGTGATGTCGTATCACTAGAATCCAACTAAGAAAGAGATCGGAGACTAGTTGCATAGGAATATCAACGAATTCATGGCGCAGGAAAATAGAAACCCATAGCTGACAAAGGATCAGTGGCTGGACAGGTACCTATATATAGAGATCCACGAGATCTTTTGTTGTACCTTTCCAGTTGAACTATACGAGTGGATCACGAAGCTAGCAGATAGCCAAGGAAGGTGGAAACTTGACGGTCCTATTGTTTGGACTCTAGAGTTAGTACATAGGCTGGAAGCATCTAAGGATAAGATCATCCATGTTGTCGATCATTGGCTCGATCACGTCATAGGAGGATTTGTAACTGAATTCACAGTCGATACCTCAGTTAGCTATAGTGAGGTAGAGTGACGATTTTTCAAAGGACCGCAAGGTAAGTACTTGAAATATTTGAATACCTGGATTAAAATGTTATTGTGTAAAAATGGGTTATGCAGCTACCTTGATGTTCAAGGCTACGTGAAGCAGAAAAACTTACAGGAATGAAGGGAGAAATGGTCCTGAATATAGTCCATTAATTTCACCTCCACGAGGTGACGAAGAGGGAGTAGCGCAGGCTTCTCCATGAATTGGTATTCAGTTAATAAGACAAGGATTCCCGCGACAACCACCTCCACCCACACCATCTCTAACTTCACCACCATCACCTGCGACCTCACCCGTACCACCTCTGCCTCCACCGCAATTTAGTATGGAGAATTCAGTGAAGCTGCCTTTGTTTAAAGGCTTGGGAAATGAGGACTCGGACCAATTATAGCTCGTTGTGAAAGTCGTATGGGAAGCCTAGGGCATTATAGATGATCACATGAAGAAGGCAACACTAGTTAGTGTGTTGTAGTATTGCGCGCTAACCTGGTAGATCAAGTACTCTAATGATAACCTGAATGTTGGAGTGGCAGACATCAAGGCAACAATGAATAAAGAATTTAGTAGCCCTAAATCTAAGGCACAGTCGATTGTGGTGTTCAAGTAAATTGTGATGCAACTAGGCGAGACACCTTGGGAACTCGATCAGAGGTTGAAGTGTAAAATTCGCGAAGCTAACATGAACTTAACAGACGGACAACATCGCGAGTGGTTTGTGGTTTCGCTCCTGCCACACTTAAGGGTTGTGCTATCACAACAAAAGATAACAACTCAAGCAGAGGCCTTAGAGATTGCAATGAGACTGCATGAAACACTGATGCAAGATCCAAATCAGGGGGTTCAACAGATCCATGCGCAATTGAAAAATCTTTGCCTTGAGATGCAAATTTTGAAGCAGGATAGAACAGTTCGACCAGAGGTGCGCGAAGAGGTATGGTTCTTGAAATGAAAGGGTCAGGGGCATGACAAAGACCATTGCCCAGTCTTTGTGAACTATCTTGCAGGAGAAGGACAGATTCCTTTGAGGCTGAAATATCAAGCAGGACCAAGCGCGAGGCCTGCATTATGGTGCGCTATATGTCAGGTAGCAGGAAAACATGCCACAGATAACTGTCATTTGTTGAAGAAGTTTGTACAGACAACGCAGAAATTGTTTTGCAACTTCTGTAGGTCAGTAGGGCATGGTGAGCGCAACTGCAGAAGCTATGAATTGATTATGGATAGAACGCTCACCAATAGGGTACCAACAAAAAAGTGCCCCCCTAACCAGAGCGTAGGGATGGTGTGAACAGGCTTTCAGGAGTGCGGACAAGGCTGGGGCTGAGGAGGACCTGGCAGAGGTCGGGGACAACTGATCTGTTACAATTGTGGAGGACTAGAACACTATGCCTGTGATTGCACTACCCCGACATGTTCGTCATGCAAATATTGCACTCTGTTTGATCACGAAATGAAAGACTTTCCTACGCTGATAGCAAGGATACATGACAAAGGGGCGCTACCACCTCAGTCGACTCAGAACCTGCAAATGATGAGGTCTAAGCCGCGTGAAGAGGATCCGAACATGAATATAGTGCTCCGAAGTGGAATCACAATAGGAGATGACAAGAGGAAACAACCCAAAGACAGTACATGGGTTCACAAAGCTCTGATGAAGGAGGCTAAATTAAATTTGGAGCGTGCACGTGAAACATTCATGGAAGCGAAGAAGAGCTTCACTGAGGCCTCCACCTCAGGGAGCAAGGATAAGCCTGATCAGGAGATGGACCCTTCTATGCTTACAAATTTCCTGGAGACCTGCATGAAGTTACTTTGCGATAGTAAGGTTGTGAAGGGGTTACAAGAGATCATAAACAGATGCGACAGGAACACTCCGGGTGAGCCACGCATAGTATGAAAGATTGGTAAGCATAAAACAAGAACGGAATGGGAGATGAGACTGACCGCACATATAGGAGAGTATGAAATGGATCAGGTTATTTTGGACCTGGGGTTAGATGCGAACATCCTACCGAAGAAGACTTGGGAACGGATGGGGGGGCCCGCACTGTAGTGGTATCCGATTCAGCTAAGGATGGTGAACCAATAGAAGATCATCCCCATGGGGTGGCTGCAAGGGCGACTGTAGATATTGAAGGCACAAGTGTGCTGGCTGAATTTGAGGTAATAGAAATTGTGGATGATAGCAAACCCTATCCTACACTCCTTGGCATTGATTGGGATACTGATGTGAACGGGGTAATCAACTTAAAGAAGTGAAAGATGATATTTGAGAAGAAATCGCTCTGCGTAATAGTACCCCTAGATCCTGTTGAAGGATTGCGCTACACTGAACCAATCCGTGATTATGAGAGCAATGGCGATCTAGATTGTATCTACAAGATAATAGTGTGATACCAAGATTGGGTGAACTAATAGTGGATGGATGAATTACGTGGGATTGCGAGAGTTCATGCACCACAAACTCTGATGAAGAATTAGAGCACTGGAAAAATCGGTTACATGAAGTAACTACACTAAGCTGTAACATGATGACCTGGTCACTGTGTTGTGTGTCTTCAGAGGTAAGAAATCTGCCCACTTATGATGGCCTGAATGATGTAGATATATTTTTGGGTGCATTTGAGAGGGAGGTACCAGAAAAGCAGCGCTTTCGGGTTTTGGATTTGGCACTACGCGCTATGCCTGCAAGATGTTGGGGTATGCACAAAGGGAGTTTTTATTATTGGCGCGAATGTAGGAGGATGATGAGAACCTGCTTTGGGAAGCTGAAGGTACGAATAATATACAAATACGATGGGCAGGATGACTCGTGCACACACTTGGCCAAATGGGCTCAGGCTTATGGGGAAAAGCCCCAACATGAATGGATGAACTTATTCTGTCACACCCTGGATGTCGTCCTGATGAACTGGTACGTAGAAACACAGCTTCATCATGGTATAGGTGAATGGGATATTTTGCACGAGGGATTCATAATAACATTCAACTTTGAAGTCGGGTTTGACTTTATTGATGAAGCGCTACAAAAGGTGAAAGCATCAATCTTTAGGATACTGCAGGATCCTTTGTACATGACTTAGCCTGATTGGGCTACTCAACTGACTCACATGCTAGAATGCTATAACATAACCACTGAAGAAGAGGATGAGGATTCGCGAAAGATTAAGATCCCTGAAATGGAAGGTCACTGTGAGGTTGAAGGACTACAGATTGATAATCCTGATATAACTGCACCACTGAAAATGAAACAGGTAAACATTGGTACAGAGGCAGAGCCCAAGTTCGCGAAGATTGGAGATTATTGGGACAATGTGAAGGTGGATAAGGTCGCTGAAATTGCGCCACGAATACCAGGATTTATTCCCTACAATGTTTACGGATCTAAAAGGGATAATCGGGGACCTAGGTGTCATGAAAATCGCGTTGAATCCCAATGCGAAGCTAGTTAAGAAAAGACCTTACCATATCAATCATAAGTATAAGGAGAAGGTCTGCTTAGAGCTAGACAAGATGTTCATGACATGCATCATTGAGCCTGTGGGAGAATCTAACTGGGTAAGCCCAATGGTGGTACAAGAGAAGAAGTAGAAGGATGAAATAAGGATATGCGTGGATCTTAGAAAGTTGAATGATGCTTGTGTACATGATACTTTCCCGACTCCATTCACTGATGAAGTGTTAGACAATGTAGGTGGCCAGGAAGCATATTCCTTCACTGATCGGTTCTCTGGGTACCATCAGATCAAAATTGCACTAGAGGATAGGAGCAAGACGACCTTCCTGACTGAGTCGGGGTGTTTTCAGTACACTGTAATGCCATTTGGGTTGAAGAATGCACTTGCGATTTTCTTGTGTGTAGTCATTGCTACATTCAAGGAATTTATTCATAAGTTCCTGGAAGTATACTTTGATGACTGGACTGTGTTTGGGCTAGTGAAACACCATGTCGCTAGTTTACACTTGATGCTAGATACTTGTCGAAGATACTAGATCGTGCTCAATCTAAAGAAGTGTCTATTTTGTGTTCCTTTTGGGACCCTGCTAGGTCATGTGGTTTGCAGATAGGTATTGATGGTAGATCCTGCGAATATCATAGTGATACTAAACTTGGAAGCATCGAGGAGTGTGAAACAGCTACGCACTACCCTAGGACATACATGATATTACAGAAATTTTATCAAAGGCTATGCCCAGATCACCACGCCTATGGAGAAGTTGTTAAAGAAGGATGCCACATTCTGCTAGAATGAGGACTATAAGAAGAGCTTGGATGTATTGAAATAAAAGAGGGTCACCGTGCTGATTTTACTCTTCACAAATTGGAAGAAGGAGTTTCATGTACATGTCAACACGTCATGTATAGCGCTGGAAGCAGTACTAAAACAAGCTGGCAAAGGAGACTTGGACCATCCTATAGCTTTTGCAAACAGAAGGTTATCCAAGGCAAAGAAGAACTATTCCACCATTGAGCACAAAGGGTTAGCCATGGTGTATGTGCTCCAGAATTTTAGACACTACTTTTTGGGTGGCCATTTTAAGATGTATACAGATTACTCCACATTGAAATACTTGGTCAATAAGCCTGTGTTGGGAGGGGAGAATATATAGGTGGTTTTTATTGTTCCGCGAGTATAATTTTGAAGTTATTGTGAATCCTAGACGACTGAACGCGGGACTAGACCAACTGTCGCGCATCGAAATGAGGGAAGAGCCCACTAATTTGGAAGAAGGATTGCCCAACGCACAATTAGTTGTAGTGCGCATCACAGATGGTCATTTTGAGGATATCATACACTTCCTAATGACAGGAACTGCCCCGGAAGGATACAACATCCAGCAGAGGAAGGAGTTCGTGGTGCATGCGGTAGATTTTTCTGTCACTATTGGGCATCTGTACAAAATAGGGTCTGATGAGATATTGCAACGATATGTATCTGAGTTTGAAAGAAGAAGCATCCTCATGGACGCTCATGAGGGCGCTGCGGGAGGAAATTATTAAGGGAGAGTGACTACACAGAAGATTCTATGTGCAAGGTTATGGTGGCCAACCCTCCATCAGGATTGAAAAGCATATTTCAAATCGTGTGATGTGTGTCAAAGGATTGGTAGGCCATCGTGAAGGGATGAGATGCCTCTGAATCCACAAATGACCTTACAACCCTTTGAGAAATGGGCGATAGATTTTGTGGGACCCATTCAACCCCAAGGAAAGATGGGAGCGAGGTACATTATCACCGCGACGGAGTATTTGACTCATTAGGTAGAGGCATAGCATGTGAAGGATTGCACAAGGGAAACTACTATGAAGCTCCTCTTTGAGTATGTACTGATGTGATTTGGGTGTCCAAAGATTTTGATGAGTGATCACAGTACACACTTTCTGAATGAGACGATCAGCGCACTGGTGGAATAATTTCAAGTATATCACCAGAAGAGCACACCTTATCACCCACATGCTAACGGGACGATGGAAGCATTCAATAAAGTGCTAGAGAAAGCACTGACCAAGGTTTGCAACGCTCAATGAAGTGATTGGGACATGCGCATTGTTATAGACATTTTTGGGCACTGCAAACCCAAGCATGAAATGTCCATAAACCAAGGGCTCCTAAGTCCCTAAAAGTGTTGTTCTAACCCCTAAAGGAACAAGGTCAACTGATTATAGCTTCTCCTAGAAGTTCTCCATGAAAAACTGGTCAAAATTGGTCAAAACAGGATCATTTCAGCTGCTCCATAGGCAAAGTGCGTTGCATCTCACCTAAGTACACTATGTGGGTGCATTGCATTTCAAAAATCCCTTCTATGGGGTGTGATGGGCGAGAAGTGACAAATGGCAGTGTCAATCTGCGAGGTGGAGAGGCATGGAATCTTCCAGAAACTTCTCTTGTGACACTTGCCTCTCTGAATTCGACCAAGGATGAGTAAGAGATCATCAATCTCCAAGTGGAAGCAAGAACTATCAGAGGGAAGACACTAATCAATTCACAAGCTAATTCATCTCCCTTACAGATATCTATATATGGATCCCTCATCCCAGAGATCCAGAGGCTGGAATTTTGCATCTTGTAAGGAATTGTTGTTGGTTTCTTGAGACAACATCATAGTGTTGGGTGATCTAAGCTTTGTATGAGGTGAAGAAGGGTTTACTTGCTGAGAGGATGATGCTGGGTCAGAACAACTGGTTGTAACTCCCTTGGCTCTTTCTTGATTATCAATAAAAGCTATTCAAGTTTTCCTCCATACTCTTGTGTCATTTATGTTTTATGCATTTGTATGGTCAATTTACATCTGATCCTAGATTGTTTATGATTATAGATCCATGTTCTTGTATAGTGTTATGCTACTGTGATCCTACAGGTACTCTGTGAAGCTGGGCGTACAAGGGAGCAAGTAGCGAAAGACTATCAAGAGAGAGAGGAATCGAACTAGGAGATAAGCGCAAGACAGAGGTTGGTCTTCTTTGTTCTTCTCTCATCTATATTTCATAAAGGAAAAACGAAAGTATCTTTACTTTGTTTGTTTCTAAGTTAGCTAACACACCTTAGTGGGATAAGCAGTTCTGTGTAGACACTTTTCCCTGTTACAAAATGGCGACTCCACTGGGGACGAATTAGGTTGTTTGTTTATCTTCCTTGTTGTTTATTTTATAAACTTACAGACAGAGCCTGAAGTCGAGCCAGGTAGCTTTTGAACTGCATTTGCTATGCAAATGAAAAGTAGATAAATGTCGCTTCAGTCAATCTTTGGGTTTTGTTTATAAATTAAACAACTGATTTACAAACTCTTTGATTGCCCCTTGTGGTAGCTCTAGTAACCTCCTTAGATCTACCCCTGATTGTTGCTTTACTGATTACCATTTGCTCGGCCAAAACCCATGAACTGAACTACAAACTGTGACCCGGAACCCAAGCAAAGTCTCGTCTCTGGCCCAGTGCAAGTTCTGTTCTGTGAATCTGAAATTCAGCGCACTTCCTGAGTGTAGTAGGTGCGCTGCATTTCAATCTCATTGTGTTACAGGTGCGCTGATGAGACTAGGCATTGTTCAGTTTTGGTTTCTGTGATTCATTCTTTTCAGTTCTATTCATGAATTTTGCTGCTTGTAATCAGTATATCTCTGTTTGAAACCCCTTTTCCTTGCTATTATTCCACCTCCAATGTGCAAAGAACTGTAAATGTTTTTGTGTATTTGTTGAGTCATTTTCAGTTCTCCTTTGCAAAAAGTAACGTAATTGTACTATCGTCCTTTGATTTGAAAGTGTCGCAAGTGTCGTTTTCAGTCATAGGAAAGAGTTTGGTTGCTATTGATAGTCGATTACCCTGTTACTATTGTATTTGGTCTGAATTTGTAGTTTTTCTAGTGTCAAAAGCAAGTATTCATTTCCAAATCGTAAAGTGTTGTGATTGTCTCCATTTTTTATTTTGAAAAGAAACTTGTTAGTAATTGTCGCTTGGAAAGTAATTCAGATTTGTGCATTAGCTTTCTTTTTACCATTCACATACTAAGAAAGCTGAAAACAAATACATGCATGTGCATTTGCATTTAGACTGTTTGATTGGTTTGATTTAGGACAGTGCATTTAGTGTGTGCTCTTTGCTCTTTGTGAAAGAATATTGTCTCTCTTTCCTTAATAGCTAGGATTTTCATTGCACAAAGAAGATAAAAGATTGTTTATCATCTTAGATTGCATTTTAGGAATTGTACATCTACATCTCGCGGTGAACCTGAAAGGCAAATTTCTTAAGCAAGATCAACTATAAAATAAATTTAATGAATCTAACAATGCTTTGGAACCTAACACACAACATCTAGAAGTCTAGGCTAGAGACGTATTCCAGCGTCGTAAAGCCTGGTAACTGTTGGTCTCACTGATGGTTGGGTGATTCCTCCACTTTGAGATGATAAGTGCCAGTACGGACTTGTGCTCCCACGTACTGTCGAGTATATTTTGGGAGACCACAATAGGATTAATCCTTTATCCATAGGAAGCCGTGTCTACCGCCCTATCAATCGCAGTGCACTGAACACAGCATTCGGGAAGATTGACTGCCGTACCGTAAAAAGTATTTTGTAGTTTTGCGATTGGTTTGGTAATCCCTCTACCTAGATTTCTAGAGTAGTCCCTTTCGTTCCTTTTCAGACTCCTTAACAGAAAAGGTCCATCTAAGCACTTGTCACTTCAGGCTCATTAAAAATCGAAGGCGACTAGAGTCATCTTTTTTTTTCTCGACTCTTAAAAATTGAAAAAACAAGTTGTGTCAAAGCATCTAACATTCATCTAATTCGGAAACATTCTTCCCCTTGATTTTTAGTTTATCGAGTAATTCGCAATCGTGGAAGAAAGTCAATTGAAACCTCGTCGTTCGCGGAGGCTTACGAGTCAACTGTCTTTATCTCCGGAATCAAAGCTATTATGGACAAAGCGAACTCGTTTAGCTGGTTCCAAATCTCATGGTAAAGTTAGAACAAGTGTTCCAACAAAATCAGAGACTCCAGTTACTCCAAACATTTCTGGTATCCCTGCCTTTACAAAAGAAGTTCAGCAGCCACCGAAGGACAGTAGTATTGATCCTAATCTGAGGGTAAACACTTGTATCACTGAACCAGTTCCATCTACGACCAGTTCAGAGAGTGTTGTTCCCCAAACATCTGTCGCTGCAGATTCCATACCTTCTTCGGCACCAGAAATATTCTACGGACCTGACGGTCTACCCCTTCCACCTGGGCTGATTGCTATAGAAGAGATTGTGGAGGATCCTCCATCTAGTACTCCATCGCAATTTGGAGTCGGGATCACTATGTATCCTTCTTCATCAGAAATTAGTCAACCGGCAATGGAAGCTCCTATAGAATCGCTAGGTAATCTTTTGGATAGACTAGAAATGTCTGAACAACCGTCAACATCTAGGACTGTGTCATCTGAAACAGCGACAACAGAACTTCCTGCTATCACTCCGACAATGTTCGCCGGTATACCATCTGTCCCAACTAGCTCTCAATCGCTAGAAGGAGCCCACTCAGGGGCTATTTCGACGGTATGGTCCGTTCTTGTTTGTTCATCCGGAATAATATCTGGGAACTCTTATGTTGAGTCTCAACAAATTGATCCATTCAATTTGGGCAGTCCGGTCCTCAAGGGCAAACCATTCCATTAAGTACCGGATTACCGCTGTATGGGGGGTAGTATACCCTTTCATTGTCCCCTCCAGGAGGACATCCATACGGGATTTCACAACAAAATTCGGGTTATGCTGGAATTACATCAAGCGGTTGGGTACCGATACTACCTCAACAACCAAGAGTTTTATATTCGATGCAACAATGTTTACCTATGTCAAGTATACCAACTATGCCAGCTATTGTGACGGTGTCGCAAGTTCAAGCGCTGCCTGTTGTATGCCAACCTCAGGTTTCTCAGGTTGTAATGCAATAGCCTCTTGATCCTGCAACTCAACCACAATCACCGACTGGTGGAATGACACAGGTTCAAATGGGTACAATTACTCCTCATCTTGGTCAAACGGTTAGTATCGGGCAACAACACATGGCTTCACAACCATGGCTAGTGCAATACCAACAACCGCAGTTCCAACAAGTATACCAAGGTTCTGAGCAACAAATATTTGCAAATAGTGGGTAGCCGTATATTCAAAACGGTCAAAATCAACCATTCTACAATGGACATGTCCACCAACCTTACCAAAGTTACCAGCATCAAATGCATTATGCTGGTATGCAAAGACCAACTGCTCATGCGATACCATCTTATCCTGGGTATGCTTCACCTAACCTGAATCAACAGTTACCCTTCGTGGCGACTTTAGAGTTACCTGATTTAAATCGGTTAACAAATAATCCGATCGTTTATGCCCCTTGGTGGCCAGCGATTCCGCATAAACTTCCATCAGATATTCCTAAATTTAATGGGAATCCAGGTGAAGATCCGTCGAATCATGTGATGACCTTTCATCTATGGTGTTCATCAAACACCCTAAACGATGATTTGATTAGGCTTCGCCTTTTTCAGAGGAAGTTAATTGGTCCGGTAGCAAAATGGTATATCTAATTGCCCAGAGCTTCATTTGACAACTTCAGTACCCTAGCCACAACCTTTTTAACCCATTTTCAGTTACTGATAAGGTACGAAACGGGAACGGAACTTCTTACCAATTTTAAACAAACAACGGCCACTCACATATCTGATCATATACATGAGTGGCGACGTCATCGTAGAATGGTAAAAACGTATGTTCCTGATCATCTTTTAGCTGAATGGTTTATTAAGTCATTATTGCCTTCTATTACAGAAGATGTGGCAAAAGGGGGAGTCGTCACCAAAGAGCAAGTCATTTCTCGTGCGCAATATTTAGACTTGATTTATACTCAGTCTGGCATGCTCTACGATAAAATACCTGACGCTCCTAGACTGGAATGCTCAGTCCCTCCTCCTCCTAAATCAAACAATGACTCTCATGCCGGCGATGGCGTGATTGGCGCAACAGACACGAAATCGACAAAGGCTACATCTAAAAAGGCCCGTAAGATTTCCAGTCAAAATGCAAGAGAGGAAATTCCTGCCTCGGAAGTAAATGTCGTATTGACATTTACTTCAATACGACATAGGCAAAGAAACCAAGCAACCAGGGGGCAAGAAGAAAGGTAAAGGGAAGAAGAAGAAACAGGAAGAATCATCACCTGAAAAATCTTCTGCAAACCCTTCTGGAAATAAGAAACCAAATCATCCATGCTTTATATGCGATGAGGATCATTGGACATCAGATTGTCCGTATAAAGCTGAGCTTAATTTTTTTTTCAAGAATACAAAGACCTCAGCAGTATTAACTGATCTATTTCCGAATCCAGGAACAAATCTGGTTGACATTGAAAATTCTTCCCCATCTCAAGTGCTGATGTTGTCGGTTTCCAAACAACAAAATGATGCTTTGATATCGACAAGGAACAAAGATTATGGGAATCCACAGCTGTCGAACAACAAGGATAAAGATCAACCTAGTAGTTCGACAACAACTTCGACAGAAGTTGTGCCACCCATCATTCCTAAACTGACAATAAAACCGCCAAAGGGAGTAGTACACAAGTCAACATTTAATCCTCGTGCAATAGCAGCACAACATTATAATATAGTGGAAGATTTGGCCCAATCGCCATCCTCTATGTCAATGCTTGAGGTACTGCAACATTGCCCATCCCAAAAGCAAGCTTTATTATTAGCCATCAGTGGGATAGACCCAAAGGATTCCAATCTTGTATCCTTTGATCATAAAGGATACGATCCTTAGTTACCAACTCAACTAGCTTTCCTCGTTCAAGTGAAAGCCCTCAACAAAACTGTTCATCGAACAATTATTGATGAGGGGGCATCTACATGTATTATGTCGATGAGTTGCTGGAAAACTTTAGGATCTCCAACCTTGTCACAATCTTCGACGACATTAAAAGCATTTGACGGACGAACATATACCCCATATGGTATTCTAAGTAACTTGAAGGTTGAACTAGGAGGGAAAACAGTAGAAATAGATGTTGAGGTAATCGATGGAAATCTCGATTACAACATCCTACTGGGAAGACCATGGATATATGCTATGGCTGCTGTTGTGTCGACCTATTTTAGGAAGATTGCATTTCCCTTTCAAGGAGGGATTACAATCGTCGATCAACAAAACTTCCTCCCCAATGGTTCTCAAGTTACGGGAAGCATTCCAATGATCCATGGAAGCCCCCATTCGCTTCAAAATATCGGAGTAGGCCTACTAAAAGATCCTATATTAATGGGAACTTTTGCCCTTCCACCTCCAATCAATTTAGCGGAAGTAGCATCGGTAGGAACCTGCAATATGATATCTTCAAAAAAGATCTCAGAAAACGATATCGACATGGATCATGCGCAGGTTTTGCCTCCAAGCCCAACAGAAATATTGTAGCAATCAATGTTCCTAGCATGGGAGGCAAACCCAAATCAACGCTCATCAAGCGTTTGGATAGATAGGTCTAAGGAATATGGCACCCCTTCAGATCCTTGGTCAAGAGTGCATATCACCGACGAAGGAATTGTTCAATCAATGGTAATTGAAGGGGCACCATGGGAATATTACCACCATCGTTCCCTTCTTCCGGATTGTGAAGAAAATACTCCTGATGACCTTTATCATCCTTCAGTTTTTTATTTTCTATCAAATACTGTAAACATAGTGGATTCAGAGCGAAACTTGTCCAACATTGAAGAGACTATCGCCATAAATATCTCGACCAAAATAGATGTTGTAGAGAATATTTATGTTGGCAAATGTTGTTCTCCTTCAGAATTGGAAATATATAACGCTCTTTTTCGCGAGTTCAGAGATGTCTTTTCTTGGTCATATAATGAAATGCCAGGCATTGACTCCAGTATCATTGAACACGAAATCAAGATGTATCCAGATGTCAAACCAGTACGACAACGGCTACGACAGGTGCACCCCAAGAAAGCCATTGCCATTAAGGCAGAAGTTGAAAAACTTCTCCATGCTGGTTTCATTTACCCGGTTCCTCTAATCGATTGGGTATCGAATATTGTACCCGTTATAAAAAAAAAGGAACAATTAGAGTGTGCGTCGACTATAGGGATGTAAATCAAGCTTGTCCAAAAGACAACTACCCTACACCCTTCATCGACCAGATAATTGATGAATGCGCCGGATGTGAAATCTTTTCATTTATGGATGGATTCTCCGGGTATAATCAAATAAATATCCGCCCACAGGACTAGTCAAAGACTGCATTTATTTGTCCGTGGGGCACATTCGCATATCGAAAATTACCCTTTGGTTTAAAGAATGCAGGGGCAACATTTCAGAGGGCAATGATTTATGCCTTCCATGAAATCATAAACATCATTCAACCGTACCTCGACGACCTTCTGACTCATTCGCGAAAGCGGACTGATCATCCGCAACATTTAAGAGCAATATTTCTACGTTACCGACACTACAAGATACGACTCAATCCACACAAATGTGTCTTTTGTGTCAGTTCTGGTCGTTTACTTGGCCTTGTAGTCTCGAAATATGGGATTCGTCTCGACCCATGTAAGGTTTGAGCAATCATAAATTTGCCTCCACCTTCGAATTTGCTTCAGATTCAGAAACTCCAAGGGAAAGCAAACTTTCTGAGGAGGTTCATTCCGAATTACGCCGAACTTGCTAAAGGTTATACACGTCTTTTGAAAAAGGAAGCACCCTTTGTCTGGGATCAGGTTGCGCAAGCTTCCTTTGATGCTTTAAAAGAATCCCTAATGAAAGCATCATTAATGTACGCTCCTGATTATCAAAAAGACTTTAACCTGTATCTGGCTGCAGCGGATACAACCATCGCAATGGTTTTAGTTCAAGAAGACAACGGAATTGAACATCCTATATATTATTTAAGTAAGAAATTAAATGATACAGAAAGCAAATATTCTTATGTTGAAAAGCTAGCGCTCGTAGCTGTTCAAGGGATACAGAGATTTAGACACTATATCCTCTTTCGAAAAACTACCATTCTGTCAGATTGCAACCCCATGACTTATATATTGTCGCGACAGTTGCTGGGGGGAAAATATTCAAAATGGATAGCAATTCTACAAGAGTTTGATCTGGAATTTGTAAAATCCAAGTCAAAGAAAGCTCTGGTTTTCGTTGAATTATTATGCGATCTCCCATCGTCGTCCAACGATGAAACATCCGAAAAAACGATCGTGGACAAAAATTTGTTTTTGATATCTTCAAGCAATTGTGGTATGGGGATATAATCATTTATCTCCAAACCCAAAAATATAGTCCAAATACCTCTCGCTCCGAACAAAAACGTATTCGATACCAAGCAAAAGACTACATGATCGTCGGTGATACACTTACCGTCGTGGTGTCGATACAGTTCTGAGAAGGTGCCTCACCCATGAGGAGGCTGAAAAAGTCCTGAATGATTTCCATTTAGGCGCGTGTGGGGGGCATCAATCCGGTTATGCTACAGCGCAAAAAAATTTACGAGCAGGATACTTCTGGCCAACAATGTTCAAAAATTGCATAACCGCAGTCAGAAGTTGCCATGCTTGTCAAATTTTCGATAGCAAAACCAGAAGACCACCCGCACCTCTGCAGCCAATAGTTGCTGTTGGGCCATACGCCAAATGGGGCATCGATTTCATGACATGTAACCCCACCTCGACCGGGGGGCATGGGTATATCATAGTTGCAGTTGACTATTTTACCAAATGGGCCGAGGCGATGCCTACATTAGATAATACTGGTGAAACAGCTGCCCTCTTCTTTTTCAATCATGTAGTCGCCAGATTCAACGTACCACAGGCTATAGTCACAGATCATGGATCACATTTTCGCAATCACATGATGGTCGAATTAGCTGCCAAATTAGGGTTGTCTCACGACAGCTCTACTCCATATTACCTGCAAGCCAACGGACAAGTTGAAGCAATCAAAAAAGTCCTGAAGCGCATGCTGCAAAGGATGATTGGAGTTCACAAAAGAAGTTGGCACCTAATCCTGTACTCAGCCTTGTGAGCTTACCGAACATCAGTAAGGAATGCAACCGGGTTTACACCTTTCCAACTAGTATATGGCCTGGAAGCAGTCTTACCAATCCAGTGTGAAATCTCATCCCTCAAACTCGCAATTGACCTTCTCCTTGGGACTTCAGAAGAGGAGGCTCGTTTCTTGGAACTAATCCAATTGGATGAAACCCGTCGTGATGCCGCTTTGGCCAACGAAGCCCATAAGAAATGAGTCAAGGCGCAGTTCGACAAGAATGTCAAACCACGTGTCTTCTCAGAAGGTGACTTGGTCTTGCTTTATGACCAAGAATCCGACAAATTGGGGGCAGGTAAATTCAAGTCTTTATGGATGGGCCCCTATGTTGTTAAGCGAGTGTTAGCAAAAGGAGCCTACGAGTTAATGGATTATGACGAGATTCCACTGGCACAACCTCGTAATGGGTTGTACCTCAAGCGTTACTATGCGTGATTCAGTATAGTAACCTATATGCTTTTGTTATATTTTTTTTCGCTAAAGTATTTGTTTTGGTCAAGTAATCCACTTTTTACATTTATTGCAGATGTCAAACCTATTGGAGTCATGTGTTGGATATGCCGACGGAGCGAGTCGTAGTTCGCGGAACCTATCTTCCGCGGCCTGGGCCATTTTTGATCCAAGCGGCGAGTTAGTAAGTTTCAGAGGGGTATGTATTGGTCGATCAACGAATAACATCGCTGAATATAGCGCGTTGATAGAACTTCTCTCTGATGCCATCACACATGGTATACGCCAACTGATTGTCAGGCTAGACTCACAACTCGTCATACTACAACTCACTGGTATCTACTCTGTCCTAAATCCAGCTATTTATCGCATGTTCCTAAGGGTTAAGATTTTGGAAAGGCAAATTGATTTTATTCAATATTAGCATATTTCCAGAACCTTAAACACATTAACTGACTCATTGGCAAATTATGTGTTAGATAGACATTTGCAACATTTATAAAAAGAAGCATACCATCAATATTTGCATTTGGATCATGTAACTTAACCAAAATAAAACTTCGAAAATCAAAAATATATATATATATATATATATATATATATATATATATATATATAATGTTTATGGTTTACACATAATGTTCTGTAACCAAGACAAAATTGGTCAAATGACCCAAAACTCAAAACACTAGGGGGCACCCTAGTCTAATGGTGCTCGTGATAGCAAGTCACAGCCTGTGCGATCATGCGTAAGAGCCGAGTCCATCGTCTTGGCACACCAGTAGTATGTCGCTGCAACCTCAAGGGCAGCTCGTCAGTCCTCACATCTGGAATACCGAGAGTGAGGCCCTCGACCTGGTCCTGTAATGCTGTGAGAGTCTCGGCCACATCGAGGTCGCGAAGGATAGACCTTCCAACAACCTCTCCCACTGGGGCGTCAGTTGGCACTCTCAGGTGTACTACTGGCCGAACGGGACCGGCATCTGCATGAACAAATGAGTTTGATTAGTCTTGATAGAATAAAGCACAAGGACATTATAAAAGAAAAATGATAAACAGGAATATGGTCAAAGAATTTACCAATGGCACCCCACTGTTCGCCAACTGGCAGTACTAAATCTGGGTCACCCCGGAAGTCCATACCAGCATATGGATACTCGAAATAAACCATCTCCTGACGATAGAACCACCCGAAGAAGGTATCAGAAAAGGAAATCTGAGACTGACTAGCATGCCTAGACATATGGTCGACCCATCTCTGCATACGTGGTTTAGTCGATGAAGGTAAATTGAGTGCAATATACTGCGGCTGCATCAGTGGTATCTTTTCCAAGGCAAAGGCGGTCAAGATAGAACCATACCCAAAATTCTTCAACCTCCCACTCTTCACCTTGGTCAATTGTTCTTTCATCACAAGAAGTACTGCGTCGCACTAGTTGAACACCTTTGGTTGGAGACATTCCAAGGCATACTGCATATAAGATCGGTTGGATACATGAAGAGCTGCACCACCAGCCATCCTACCAAAAGTGAACAGAATAGTCCTGAGGGACCTGTCAGTGACATCACAGATGATGATCTTGCCGTCTTTACTTGGCTGAGATCCCTCTCTGCAATACCGGCAAACATAATCTCTCACAGATTCACCTCCTCGGGCCGAACCTGATAAAGAGATGGGGGCACCCCGCCTCGACAAGCCGGTCAAGAAATAGATGTCCACTACAGTCAAGGGGATGGATTTGCCCCTAATCTAGAACACCTGGCTGGTAGGATCCCAAGCATCGAGCAAATACTGCAGCAAGTTGATCTGTTGTCTCATGCTAGAAATGCGGAAAAACTTCAGCAAGCCACAGTTCTGCAGTGCGTTTACTGTAACCGGATCATGTAAAGCAAGCATGTCCTCTTCTTCATGCTCACATTCTCGCCATGTAATAGTCATCTTGCTCTAAAGATCTCTGAAAACAAACAAGAGAAGAGTTAGATCCTGATTTTGGTAAGAGACAGGCAAAATTTCCATCAAAAACTGTGCATAAACTTCCTTCCTTGCGCCCATCGCACTTACAGTAGTGTTCTGGGTGCATTGCATGTCAGTTAGCCAGTAGACAGGCTAACATCCAACGCACCTTTCGATGCACAAGGGGTGTACTGAAGCTAAGGCGAGTTTTTCAAACCCCAGAGGCTCAGAAAAACCAAGAATCAAGCTCAGAATGCAAAATGGAAAGCATGAAATGAAAGAGCTCAAGTTTAGCTCCTACTTGGTCCAGACGGCACCGAGAATCATCCACAGAATCTCCCGGAATCAGCTGATGAAAATCAAGGGGGAAAAGCACCTCCAAAGCTCCAACAAACCAAAGTTTAAATGAAATGGTAAAATGAGAGGTAAAAGCACTTTTACATTACTTTTTACGTAGTTCGAGTAAAATATTAGTGTTCTAACTCATTTTTCAAACATATATTGTTCATTTCTAACTATTTTGATGAAGCAATTGAAAATGCAGTACAATCTTTGAAAGAACAAAGCTATTTATGGTAAAGTCAAGAAATGACCGTTCAATCGAGCAGTTTAGCACATAGTTCAAGCTCGTTAAAAAATAAACATAAGTCATGAGCAAATGTTTCTCCCCACGTTTAAGCTCATTAAAAAATGAACTATTTCCCGGTAAATAACCATCGTGAATGTAGTACTTCAGCCTTTAAAGCCTTGGTCGTGTTTTCATCATCACCTCCACTCTGTATTAGCCGATCATTCACCTCCATTTGATTGTTTACCCCTTTTGAGGAACAACTGTGAAGAGTGATCCCACTAGCCATCCTTATAACACTGCAGTGATTGGAAAATTCCAAACCTTATCTGGAATCAGCTGCTACCAATTTTATCACTCGTTCCTCAAAAGACGAGTCTCCTTTAAGCTCTTTTCAATTGACTCGTAAAATATGAAAAGATTGCCGAGCCATTGGCCTCTCCAGCTCATTAAAGGGACCGGAAGTGCTATCCCTCCTCTAGATTTTAATCTTTTTGGACTTGAGGGATTATTACACAAAAAGATCGAGCTCTTGTTTTGTTCGGCTCATTAAAAGCATCGAAAATTCATCCCTTCTGTATTGTTTTATACTTTTTCGGACTTAAGGGATTAGATGACGAAAAAGGAATTTTGGAGTTTCCTTTACTTCCCTTTTCAGACTCTCTAAAATTGAAAAGGACCGAGTTATCTTTGTTGTTAAACTCGTTAAAACTTAATAGCGACAAACTTGTGCATAGCAGACAAGAACGAGTTTCACTATCGCTAGGCTCGTTAAAACATAGCGATGGGTTTGCCCGAAGGGAAAATTATAGAACAAGCATATGTTATCCTCCTCAAGCTTGACAAAAATAAAGAGGTACTGGTCAGCAATGGCTGGGGAAAAATTGGGAAGAAAACTTGAAGAAACTTTGTTGGTAGCAGGTCGCTCTTGAACATGACACTTTCACTCCGCATCCAAGTCGAGTTGGGTTGTTTCATTCACCGGTCACATCACCATGGTCCCATCACACCATCCACATTTGGGGTTAATGATACCAATCCATCACGTCAGTGTCGTCGATATGTTCAAGAGAAGTCATTCAGAGAATTCACCTGTGTCTCACCCGCTACAATACATTTACACTCCATTCTTTCATGACCGCCACCCTGAACCTTATGTCATCAGATCGTTTTCACCTCCATTAAAATCATTTGCTCCGTTCTGTGTCATTGATGTGGGATTCATTAAGGCCCTCCTGTGACGGATCGCTTCTTGTCGACATCAGCTCATTATCCAAGAAGTCGATCTAGGAACACCCCGTTCAGTACTTTGAAGCTTGCATGCCTCAATGGCAAGTTTCTCACTTCCGGCGACAGGTTTACATCAATGGCCTTCGACCGAAATATTTTGCGTGGTGTTCGACGCCAAGTCCTTTATTCACACCACGTGAATTGTACTGCAGTACCTTGAGGGTCATTATCATTATCGGTGATTCCTCTCGCGCTTGTTAACAACTTACATCATTGGCTGGTAATCAGGCGATGTCTTTCCATGTTCGACTCCAGAACATCTCTCACATGGATAGACTTGTACTTCGAGTGAAGATCGAACGAGATTGAAGACCCCGGATCTAGTTTCATCCATCCAGGCTGCGATATATATTCAGGGAAATAAAGACATCAAATGTACATCATTGTGGCACAGATAATCATCCAATCAAAGGGACGATGGCTCTACCAGAATCATCAGTCTACACTCAGACGATTGTCTGTCCTATGTACATGAAAATGAATTTATAAAGTTGAGCATGGGAATGCCCGCCTCAGCTAGATCATGAAAATATTATGAAGATAATGTATTGTATTGTATCTTATTACAAGTCTCCTCCCAGCTTGAAAGAACTTCGGATCCTCATGATAAAGCATTTCACCCGACACCAAAAGATTAACGACCTCATGCTTTAGGGGGCAACTGTTATAGACATTTTTGGGCACTGCAACCCCAAGCATGAAATGTCCATAAACCAAGGGCTCCTAAGTCCCTAAAAGTGTTGTTCTAACCCCTAAAGGAACAAGGTAAACTGATTACAGCTTCTCCCAGAAGTTCTCCATGAAAAACTGCTCAAAACTGGTCAAAACAGGATCATTTCAGCTGCTCCATAGGCAAAGTGCGTTGCATCTCACCTAAGTACACTATGTGGGTGCGTTGCATTTCAAAAATCCCTTCTATGGGTTGCGATGGGCGAGAAGTGACAAATGGCAGTGTCAATCCACGAGGTGGAGAGGCATGGAATCTTCCAGAAACTTCTCCTGTGACACTTGCCTCTCTAAATTCGACCAAGGATGAGTAAGAGATCATCAATCTCCAAGTGGAAGCAAGAACTATCAGAGGGAAGAAACTAATAAAATCACAAGCTGACTCATCTCCCTTACAGATATCTATATATGGATCCCTCATCCCAGAGATCCAGAGGCTGGAATTTTGCATCTTGTAAGGAATTGCTGTTGGTTTCTTGAGACAACATCATAGTGTTGGGTGATCTAAGCTTTGTATGAGGTGAAGAAGGGTTTACTTGCTGAGAGGATGATGCTGGGTCAGAACAACTGGTTGTAACTCCCTTGGCTCTTTCTTGATTATCAATAAAAGCTATTCAAGTTTTCCTCCATACTCTTGTGTCATTTATGTTTTATGCATTTGTATGGTCAATTTACATCTGATCCTAGATTGTTTATGATTATAGATCCATGTTCTTGTATAGTGTTATGCTACTGTGATCCTATAGGTACTCTGTGAAGCTAGGCATACAAGGGAGCAAGTAGCGAAAGACTATTAAGAGAGAGAGGAATCGAACTAGGAGATAAGCGCAAGACAGAGGTTGGTCTTCTTTGTTCTTCTCTCATCTATATTTCATAAAGGAAAAACGAAAGTAGCTTTACTTTGTTTTTTTCTAAGGTAGCTACCACACCTTAGTGGGATAAGCAATTCTGTGTAGGCACTTTTCCCTGTAACACGCATATCCGCAGTACTATGGGCCTATCGGACAACATGAAAGAATTTGACTGGAAAAATACCCTTTAGGCTTGTCTATGGTGTTGAAGCAGTAATGCCCATGGAATATATTGTGCCTAGTCTGCACATAGCAGCACTTATGGGTATGATGGCTTGTGGAGCCCTGGAGGAGAGGCTCGTGCAGCTAGCTGAGCTTGAGGAAGAGAGATTTCTGGCTGGATTTCTCCAACATGTCCAAAAGCAACACGAAAAAGCATTGCATGATTGACACATTAAGCTACGCACCTTTAACGTTAATGACCTGGTTTTGTTATATGATAACAAGTTTGATAAATTTCCAGGGACATTTAGAATGCACTTGTTAGGGCCCTACGTCATTAAGGAAATGACTGCGAAGGAGCAATTTAGTTGGTCAAATTGAATGGATAACCCTTCTCAGGAAAGGTGAATGGTAGTTGCTTGAAACCATACATCGACAGTTTAGCCATGTGACTAGATGAAGGTAGCATAGTCTTAGCACTCGAGACAGCTGAGAGGAGGCGCGAGACTATAAACTACACTGCCCAGGTTGGGGAGCTGCGCGATTGGAGGATTGTGTGAAGCAAGGAAGTGTCACATGGTTTGCAACAATGCGAAGGGAGTTGTGCTACCCAGGAGAAATCGCACAGGTCGGCCAGAAAGTGACCGTTAAAGTCATTGTTCATGATTTGATGGTAGAAATGCGACCAAATGGAGTGGGCGGCCAGCATTTAAGACAAAATTTATGGGTCAGATCCTTGAAGATCTGCCGCTAATCCGACATTAATGAACCGAATTTGGGGGGAACAGTCGGATTTGAATTCAGAATGCCCTATAAATTACAAGTGGATATCCAGTGAAAAACACTTGCCATTTTGAGAATTGAGTTGTTGAGCTCTCAGGCGCATATGAATCACACGCATTACGAATTTATGATAGATAGTAAATTATTTGAGACATTACCGAAGGACACACAGGAGTTCATATAGAAAATCATGTATGCACCCACAAAATTTGAGATGGACATAGAATTAGTTGCTCCAGAGGTTGTCGAGGTATTAGCCGAAGTCCCCAAATCACCGAGGACATCGAGACCAAAGCCCACCCCAACCAAGGAGACCACGAAGGATTAAAAGGGCAAGCAACCTGTAATACTGGTGTGCGCATCGCCAAGAAGAAACCCACTGAAGCATACTGCACAGGAGAAGGGCAAAGCCATAAATTTGGAGCCGGAGGAGGAAGAAATTGAAGACATCCTGATGGATGAGGAGGATGTGGGAGTTGAAACGGAGGAGGTTGAAGCCCAAGGTGCTGACCCTATTACTCAGTTGCCTGAGTATGTCCCTCCACGCAAGGGAAAGACCAAGGTGCCGAAAGACATTGATGAGAGAAAGAACCCTTGCAAACCCATCTGTTACTGGATGAGATTGTTTTCGAAGGACCATACTTGGTGTTAGCACTCAGAATGTACCTCAAGGCTGAGAAAAGGCAATTCCGAGGTAACCACAGACCAAGCTTTAGATCTGGCATCTAGCCCTGCCAAACTAGAGAGGGATCTCTCTTTTCCACCAAAATGTGGCTACAATAAGTGAATCTTAGGCTAACTATGGAGTGCGGGGATTTGTTTGAAAGGTTCTTGGGTAAAAAAAAACAAGAGAAGGGACTATTGGACTATAGATTTGGGGCTAGTTTTTGCCGGCAAACTTGGGGAAAAGTAAGTGCAATGTACAACCAGATAAAAGATTGCAAATGTGAGAAGAATAGAGGAGAAAGCCCACTGCCCTGTAGGCATTAAACAGGGGATGGATCTACAATAGCATCTTTAGGCGAAAGAGAAACACAGGGTTACTCAACAGAGCATCTAACAGAGGATGGATTCTGCAAAAACAACCACTACATTTAACAACAAAATCATTATGAAAGGAGCATCATAGTTTGATGGATTCCTAACACTTCTCTTAGATAATGTTGTAACAAAAAATAGCAGAAAAGACAAAATATGTAAGTGAATTTACGAGAAAAACATACTGTACATTAAACACCATGATGGATCTCAGGTCTAAAGGGCAGAAACTGCTTTATTAAAATAATATTCAAGTAAACTTTACACAGTCCAAATGCCTCTTCCTGGTGCAAAAATCGAACCCCTACATCTTCAAAAATCACCCTATATATACTCTATTACATATTAATTATGATTTCCTAAACATAGGAATCAAAATAATTAAAATAGAAAAAACAAACAACTAAATATGTTTTTTATGCGGTCAAATAAAATAAATCAAACTTATAACTAAGGAATTAAATCACATCAAAACAGAACAATTGATTTGTTTCCACAAGTCGAATTGCCTGCCTAAGTTTGTTTTGGAACCATTTCTGGAAATCTGGGATGCTAATCAAATCATCCCCCACCTACGCTCTGTAGATGCCTTGGATGCCCAAAATCTTTGCCATTGTTTGTTGAATGATTTGAATACTGCCACATGTTGAAGTTTCTGCTGGGGATTATCCCTAAAAATCAGTGACTGATCCTTACTGCTGATATTATGCATTAGAAACCAATTTTCCCCTTAGTTGTTGCCTCAGAATTTAGATATGTGTTTTGACTATTAGTTTTGTTTGTCCAGGCATTCTCAATCGAAAAACCACGACATCAAGTTTCATACTATTCCCTTTCCTCTAATCAGCAATTATGTCTACCTGATCCTCGTAAGGATGATGTCACAGAGAAATGAACATCATCACCGCGAAACATGCCAGAACCACCACGACGACTAGAGGGAGAAATAACAACTGCAAGTAGTGTTTTGAAGACCAATCACGTTCGCCTCATTATAACTGTCTACTCTAATATCATATGATTCATACAAAACTCTAGGTTGTTTTCTGCTATAGTAACACAAAAGTCGACAAGTTTATCATGCTGCACATCCTGCATAAAAGAACCTTTCTTCAAAATTGCTAGCAACTATGATCTTACACTATGAAGATAATCTCGTACATAATTACTCGGTTGCTTATCAGCATAAACATTTAAATAAAGTCGTATAACACAATGAAGACAATCATAATGCCATAGATCGATGACTTTTATTTCTCTCAGAAGTTTATACAGATGCTCCATATGTGGACCAAAGCTGCTATTGAAAACTTCAAGGTCACTATGGCATAGAGGAATAGTGACTAAAGGGTACCCAATGATAATGTTCTTGTTTTGTTTATCCATCCACGTCATGAGCTGCTCCCAAATCTGAGCAATAGCATCGTACCGTAGGGCCAGAGCTTTCTCTACACCCACAGGAGGCCAATGTCCTTTTCCAACAGGATTTTCATAAGCATCCAACACCTGCGGCTTAAGTTTATGCATAACATCTCCAAGATGCAAGCAATTGTCAAGTTCAACATTACTCAACTTCACAGAGCACATCTCTCCTGGTAAAACTGTTATAGGCAGTTCAGTAAAGCAAGAATCCTTGGAACCAATAGGCAAGGTTGTTTCAAAACTAGGCCGCAACTCATCCAGTTTGCCTCCCAATGTTGGGTGTCCTTCATTGATGTAAACTTGGGGATGGCCCTACACACAGCGCCAAAGGGATACGCGTAGCTCTCCTTGAACATGACTATATGCACAATGCCCCCTTGAGGATGGCCCTACGCACAACGCCAAAGGGCTATGCGCAACGCCCCTAACCTCTTTGTATCACCCCTTCTATCATGGCTGCGCTCTTTACTACCGTGTCCATAATATATAGACATAATATATAGACATGACGAAGCATATGCATATCCAGCAAAAAAACCCATAAACACCCATTGCAAAAAGAGCATAAAGTCTTAGTCCAAGTTGCTTTATTAAGTATCTTTTTCTGAGGAAGTATGCAAATAGAATTGCAAAGACAACACCTAGTCCCCTTCTCCACATGCAGTGAGCATAATCCATCCAATAGATAAACTTGAAATCTTCAAGGTTCTTATCCTTGTTTACAGGTTCTCACTGATCTTGTTTACTCGACTTCCCACTGATATTTCGCAGATTACCTGTGAATTAATCAGTCATTGATAAGCCAGATCTTGTAAGGTGTGTTAACCCACAAAGAATTACCATACTGAATACCTAAGCTCTAGAACCAAACAGCCATGCTACTATCTTAATCCATGTTGCTTTAGCTCTTACGACAACTAAACCTGATGCTGCAAATCTTGTAGCCATAAGCTTGTTTGCTAATGACAAAGCCGCACTGGTTGACATATGCTACAATGTACAAAAATTATATCCCATATTCAATAGATTGTGGTAAAACAAATAGCGTTGGGGCCGAAACCCTTTAGAGGCACCCTATAGCTCGTTTCTGCAATTGAAACCTCGATTCAAATCCAACTTAAATGATTCAAGGGTCTCCAGAGAGTGCGACAGAGTCTTATTGTTGATAAGAAGTGGATCATAATACATTTGTTGCGACAAATATCCATCCATCTTAGTCAAAACATTTACATGGGGCAATTCAAGTTGCATCATTGCAGAAAGAGATGCCATACAACCACTGAGGCATTTGGTTATGTCTACCATAGACGAGGATCAAGCAAATACACAACACAAACATCATAATTCCAATGCCGGAGTTGGTCAACAAATGTTCGAAGTAGAGATTTATGTGACTCAGGAAATAAAAAATAAGATAGTTTTAACCCAAATAATCCTCTAATTGTTCTACAAGCCTTAAAGTCCTCTTTAGCTGGATCAAGTTTCACAATATGAACGAAACGACCAATACTCTCATAGTTTTGTTGCAAGTTGTAGCAGTACCACTGCCTGCATTATGATAAATGCGTGCTTGTCATCTCTCCACGGGAGTATCTCAGCAACTCTTTCAGCTCCAGGAAATTTGTAAGACTTGGATGTTTCACCACTGTCTTCACACATTACACCAAGCACTCCAGATCTTAAATGTTTGAAAGACTCAAGTGTCAACCTAATACCTTCCTTGAGAGATACTACAGGTGAATAATTGATATAGTTTTGGGATCTTGAACCATTGAAAGTTTTTTTATAAGAAAGCAATCTGATCGTTGAACGTGTCAACCTTGGCACTGCCATCCCATATGAAGCCAACAATCTCTGGCAATGATTTCACTAGAAAACATGCTCTCATATAGAAGCATGTAACCCATCCATTTTGATATAATGACATCTACCTTCTCATCAATTTCAATCTCCCCAAGATTCATACTTATAAATCTCCAAATAATTGCTCTCTAGAACCGTGAGACCAGAAGTTGTAAACCTTTCACTAGCAATATCACTGTCAGCAATGTACAGTGCCCTCTGCACAGATTCATGGATATCTCTTTCAATCAAAGCAGAGAAACAAGCTCACCATATGTTGAGATGAGGATTAGCAGCACAACAATAGACCTAAAATGCTATGTTCTCTCATTCTCTATCACAATCTAGCCACAAAACCAACCACTGGCATCTCCTAGCTTCCTCTAGATCATTAAATACATGAACTGCTGCACGGGGAGATCTTTGAGTCAATCATTCATTCGGTCATATCTTCTGATCCGGGAGCCGGTTTTGGGAGTGTGATATACCGTTGGAAATATTTTTCCGAGCTGCTTTTGATGAACATGCTTAGGATATGATTTGCATTGAAACTCATGTGCAAAACATCTCTAAAAAATAGACATAGTAAGAGCCCATTTTGATCCCTAGGGACAGGCTGCGAAGACTGGAACTAACACTTGGAATAGGTGCCACTACTAAAACTTGAGGACGGGACTTGACTAATCATGAGAAGTTCACACACCTGGCGACCAAGAAGCTGATGTGCTACATCATCGATACAAACACCAGAATGATCACATTGGAGCCACGGAGGTGGCTCAGAGGAGTAGACAAGGCAGGGTTGCTCAACCTGCTTTGGGTGCCACACTACAACTGCACCCCGGTTACAATATTGGTCATCAAGAAACTGCTATGCTTGGTGTATGATGGGTGTCTGTGGCTGGAGGAGCCAATACCCATCACTGGCAGGTTGATCCACAGGATCACGCAATTGCCTTACACAGGAGAGAATCCAGCCATGATATTTGGTAGAAAAGGTGGTGAGCAGGCCCTCACGGAGTCCATGAAATAAAAGTTTAAGCTGGTGAAGAAGTCACGTGGATATGCCATATCCAACATCTATGACCCTGTTGTAAAGGTAGCTATGCAAATTTTAGCAGGGAAAGTGATGAGGAAGTGTTGTGCCAATGAGGTGTCGGTGCCTGTCATCGTGCTAACAACCCAATGCGCTAAAGGAGTCCAGTTAAACCAGTCGGACTACCTTTGCGGAGAGTTCCTAGAAAACTATCGCAAAGTGCAGGAGCTCAGTGAGACGTTCCACTACGAGTGGCTCTTGCTATCAATTATGCTGATTGCATGGGAGCTACCAAAGAGCAATCAATTCCCTTCAGTCGTGCCAGACCTGCCAGAAGCAGCGAAGTACGCTTCACTGTGGGCGACCAAGGACAAGCAATGCGTCAAGGACAACAAGATCTTCTAGATCTTGATGGAGATGAACATCCGCATGGCCATCAATCGCAAACCGCGGTTGTCACCTATGGTGTACGCCAACCTGCAAGGCTATGCAGAGTTTAAACCAAACTTTCACCATGTGTCCATCAGGGCACGAAAGGACCCTGCACAAAAATGGTACGACTTGCCTTACCCAGCAATGGATGACTCCATTGATGCAGTACTTGATCAATGGACAGCAAAGTGGCACGCTACAACAGACTTGGCGGTGGGAGGAAAAAATTATGTCATGCAGAGAAATAAGGAGGAGGCCAAGCTAAAGATGAGCCAGCTAGCCGAAAAGAGAAAGAAGGAGGCCACTGACAAGGCCCAGGTGGAGCACAATGACACGCAACAAACAGGTGGGACAAAGCGAAGCTTTGACAAAGGCACAAGGTCGCCTTCACCTAAGACAGAGGAGGAGACAGACAAGCAGACTGAGTAGCACAATGCAGGCCCACAGGAAACATCTGTTGCATCAAGCGTCCAAGGGAGCAAGAGAAAGGAGGGTCCAGGAAGAAATCAAAGGCTACCAAGACATCACTAGACCCAATCACGCTAACAGAGGGTGGTTTGCACGACATCGGTGACACGGTGTGGGATGTCATTGCAGAGGCCCTCCAACAGTTTGAGAAGCAGCAGTAGATAATCTTGGGGGCTATCCAGACAGGTTTGCAAGAGCTCCAGGTCCGCACATCACAGGCTGGCACGGTGTCTACCATCCTTGCTATCGGCACCTCAGAAGCTGCCAAGCTACTATGCGCAAAGGCCTCCAACTCGATAGTGTTACCCGATGGAGCACTGACCATGTTGAACGAAGCTGACAAGCCCACTGTTAGTGCCCTAAAGGGAGTAGGGTTGAATCTAGTAGTGCTCCTTGGTGAATCACGCCACCTCTTACAGGATGGAGTGATTGCAAACAGAGGGCCCGTGAGCACCGCGCCCTCCAGGTGATTAGTGAACAGCATATCAACAATGAGAAGATAGAACTACAGGGAGACTCTGCCATCGCTGTTGTGACCGAGGAAACCAATCAGAACAAGCGCATTATGCAAGTCATCGAGGAGGAGTGCTGAATGTTCCCAGAGTTGGCCATTCTTGAGGAGGAGCCAGTTGAGGTGCGCATCCGCAAGCTAGCTATGGGGGTGCATGACACTTTTACTGAGATGGCGAGGGTTCAGTTGGAGTTGAACTTGAAAATCATGGAATTACAGTTGAAGGCCTAGCCTTCAACTCCACCAGAAATGAAGGAGTAGTGGGCGACCACTATCACAGAAGCAGTAGTGGCGGTGGACAGTGCAGTAGCAAACTGCACGCAACTTTTTGAGCAGTCGTTTGAGGTCCTGACAAGCTTGCAGGAGGACCCCAATGTACAACGACTAGAGACAGAAGCATGCAAGCTACAACAACACTATGATTAGGTCAAGGGCAAAGTGAAAACCATCGCGTTGACACAAAGAATAGCAAAGCTTCAGGAGGCCAAGCAGCTGAAAGAACAAGTGGATGCAGCACTACACAAGGAAGCAGTGATGAAGGCATGACTGAAGCCCTAGCTAGATGACACTTACATGGTAACAGGCTCTATTGAAGGAAAACTTGTGACTCTGCAAGCAACTCAGCAAAAGCTTCAGGCCAACAGTTTAGGAGCAGTGACCGAGTAGATGGTCAAAGATGCGAAGCAGGCGGCAGCTCAGTGCACTGCCGAGGTTACAGTCATACGAGTCGAGCTGGAAGGTCTTCATGCAAATATCTCCGTGCCTGCCGAGTGACTTGAGGGCGAGTCACGATATTTGTGTTGGGAGCCTGTTGGGAATAGGATCCCCTAAGGACAGTTTTGGGGCTAAAAGCCCATGTTTTGGGTCAAATTTTGTAATAAACTTGTAAAGTCTCTGCATTTTATGGTCACAGAGCGTGAAGGTGTCATGAGTCATGAAAGGTTGTCCACTCTTATTTTTGTAAAATAAAGTCAGCTGTAAAAGATCTACCCATGGTTAGCGGACCATGGGATTGTATAAAAAGAGCTAAGTAAGTAAGCTCTAAGTAATGAGAGGAGTCAGGTAGTCATAGCTCTGAAGTAAGAAGTCTAAGTTTTAGGTCATAGCATAGGTAGAGGCTCTGAAACTGAGTGCATAGAGGCCTTGGGTGGAATTTTGTAGCTAAGTGCGTGGACCCCTGCAGCTGTGTGCACAGGGCAGATAGAGTCTGTATCACTTGAAGATATCAATAAAGAGGAGTGTTCTACAAATTTTGTTTCCTTGTTCCAGTTAATGCATCTTGTCATATTGTGTATGAATTTCATTTATAATTCTTATATGATGCACGAATGTATGTAATTATGTTGGTTAAGTGAACGTAAGTAAGAACATCTGTTTACGCGATGCTAACTATGATTATTTAATAAGATAATCAAGACACTTAGACTAGTTTGGGAATCTGTATAGTATGCTGCCCTAGTAGCACGAAAGTACCTAAGTCACGAGTTAGGGTTTTGCGAAGGTCGATCGTACCTTTTCGCGGCGATACTGAAGGGTGGAATAGGGGGCTAGTCTGGCAAGCCCTAGAACTAAGTCACCTGCATGAAGGTAGGAATAGAAGGAATAAATTGACATCACAACCATCTCAGGTGCAGAAATTTGGTTCCAGCATCCCCCCATACTGCTTCGAGTGAGACTTTGGTCGCGCTCCGCGATCTGATGCCAAAAGGGCCAGTAGTGTAGGGATTTGTTTGGCAAACTAATGCTGAACCTAGGTCAAGCCCCAACAAGCCAACACCTTTGGATGGTTGTCTCATTTATTTTTCAGTACTTGATATGTATATTGGTGTAGGCTACAATGTATTTGCATCAATATTTTATGTAAATAACTTGTTAAAATAAAAATAAAAGTAGGTAATCCAAATCAGTTTGTTATAGTAGGATTTCTGGTTTATTAGATTCAGAAATTTTCACATGGTATCAGAGAGATTGTAGATCAAGGAGGAATAAAGCCATCAACGAAAGGACAATAGAAATTTTGTGTGTGAAGGTAGTTGTCCTGAGAGACAATGCAGTTTCTAGCCTAGAGAGCATAGGAGGGGTGACGCAGTCACCAAGAGAGGCTCACACAGAGCCCACGTTAGCCTGTTTGGGTGACTTTATGGGTGCAGAGGGAAACGCAGTGGTTGCTGGGGCCAACACAGAGACTGTTGAGTCTTATTTTTCAGTTGTCGTGGCTAAAGGAGTAGTACATATTTCATCAAGAGTTGCTGGTGGGGTGTTGATTATGTTGGTGCAGAACAATACCTAATTGGGCAAAAGCAAAGTAGAGGGAATCAATTCCTTAGAAGATTTCTTGCCAAGAAATATAGATTCAGTGTTGAGTAGCAGCAAAGAGAGATTAGATAGTGGTGATTCGACAGTGGTTGGCAGAAGGATTTTCGTGAAGGAAATCAAAATTCAAAGGGAGATTGTTCCTTATAGGATTTCTAGCTCCAAAGAAATCTAGATCCGAGTTTTTTCTGGGGCAGCAGTGAAAGAGGGAGAAGAGAACTTGTTCGACATTCTTTTGAGTAGAGATGGTTGTCAATGGACTGAGGGATCATGATAGGTTGGATGGGGCATCCAACTTCGTCATCTGGAAGGCCAGGATCCTATCACTTTTGGATAAAAATCACATCAAGGATTATGCCTTGAGGACGATTGTTGTTCCAATCCATGATGATCCTCTCAAGAAGTATGATGAGGCTCAGGAAAAATCCAAGTGCATGATCTTGGATGGGGTCAAGGATCATGTGACCCCACATATTGCTGAGAAGGAAACAACAAGGGAAATGTGGGAAGCCTTGACCACTTTGTATAAGGGAACTTCCGTTCAGTGGAAGATGTTACTTGAGAGTCAGTTGAGATAGTTTTAGATGCAGAAGGGAGAAAAATCGATCCCTTCCTTCTCAAGTTGCAGAGGATATGTGACCAACAAATTTTCGTAGGGTTTACACTTGATCCTGAATTCATGGTCAAGATTTCACTTAATGTAGTCACTGAAGACTGGGAAGAATTTGTCCAAAGCATCTTAGGCAGGGCTTCTATTCCTAGTTAGGAGGAGATGTGGGTAGCTCTTTGATAGGAAGAGATCAGACAGTTAACCAACGTAGGAAGCAGCAACAAAGGGGTCAGAGTCAAGAAGGAGGAAGGGGAGGATGAAGATATCACATCAGCAAGACAAAAAGGGCAGTAGAAATGGAAGAAGAAAGATATATCCAAAGTCATATGCTTTAGATGTGTAGAACTGGGTCATTTCGCCATGTAGTTCCCTCAGAAGAAGGGAAAGGAAGAGAAGTCTGACTCAAATGTTGCTCTAGCGAGAGATGACAGAGAGGAAAATGATGATGATTATGCCATGAGTTCTCATGCACCTCTAGAGAAGAGGTGGGGCAATATTGAGTTGTAGTCAGGAGGACTATAGGGGGAAGGATCCTTTAGGTTCCCAAACACTTGGATCACGTACGGATACGTGAGTCCTTAATGATAGTAGTATAATGATGGGAGTTAGTTGGTGCGAGGGATGATGGAGTAATAGTGGCAGAGATAGAGTACCAAAGTATGAAGCAGCACAGTGGAGTGTTGTAGCAATTCAAGAGGCACAGAGCAGATACAACAGCCGCACAATAGAATCATAGGGACAACACATATTAGCAACAGAGGTAGCTTTAGCATCATGATGTATCCAAACTAACCAACATGTCAAATTTTGGGTGGCTTTTTAGTTGCTTACTTCTCAACAACTGAGTTGCAATCAGCAGTTAGCAGTGGTAGTGTTATGGACAGCATGATGCAGCATATTGAGAGGGAGTTGTAGTACATATGCAATAGTGGCAGTGGCAGTGTCATCGGAAGTAGTACAACGTGTAATAACGTAGTGGATGAAGGGTAGCAAGCCGAGCATGAGAAGCACAGGGGACCGATGCCATGGATCAATGTGATACTTTTGTTGGGAAGTATTGCTAGAGTGCGTTCCTCGCTAAGAGGGAGTGTTGAATTTTGGGTAGAATCGGATGTGCTCTAGCTCCATAATTTTGTGGAGGGGATAGAACACATGAGATATCCAAGACCCATAATCATTTGGTGAAATTCCACCAGGATTGTATTTTATTAAAATAATTAATATTTTTAATGGGTTTCCTAAGTCTAAACTTAATAAAATTAAAATATTAATGGGTATTAATGAAAATATGGGTGAGAAGATTCTAAGAGATGAGGATCAAGTCTAATTTAATCTTAGCCATTGATTAGAGACTTAATCTTAGTTGTTTATTTCTCAACAGGAAAAGTATAAATGGAGGCTTGGGGTTAGTTAGAGAACACACATAGAGAGATCAATAAATCGATTTTCTGAAGCGAGAAGTTATGAGGAGGAAAAATCGATTGAGGAGATCTCTTACAATAGAGGGGCAGGGATAGTTGGGGAATAGTGACAGAGGGGCAGAGAGAATCTTGTGTAGGCAACCCAATAGCCGTAAAAGCTGACATTGAGCAAGTCTAGGCCCACACAGTCTTGACGCAGAGCCAGAAGGGCCAACACATAGGGGGTAGCTACCTTCCACGCAGATAGTGGGAACTACCGAGAATTGTCGGAACTATCAGGAAATTTGACACAGTGATTAGGAGAGATGAAACGGAGCCTCAGAGAGCTCCATGCATGCCCACACAGTTACTGCGAAGGGGCATTGTAGTTGTAACAGATCAGCGGAAATTTGTCAAGTGAAGTGAGGTAATACTCACTCAGATTTTTTGCCAGTGTATTTCTATGTCACTGGTTAGCCGAGATGGAAACCAACATTTGTATTCACAACTACTGCTTAATAATAGAAAACCCTTAGATTTGTTGCATCGATTTTCCTGCGTTGGGTTTTTCTGGGGATGTTTAGTCCAAAAATAAGTGTGTCCTTTGCGTGGTTGTCTCATTTATTTTTCAGTACTTGATCCGTATATTTGTGTAGGCTGCAGTGTATTTGCATAAATATTTTTTGTAAATAACTTGTTAAAACAAAAATACAAGTAGGTAATGCAAATCAGTTTGTTGCAGTAGGATTTCTCATTTGTTAGATTTAGAAATTTTCACAGTAGGGGTCCAGTCTAGACCTTGTCCTTGTTTTTGCGAATGCATCATTGTTATGTTGTGTAAATTCATTTTCAAAAGTGCCGTTGAGTTATGGGAAGTGAGTTGGCCTCTAGGCCTAAAAAGTGGCTCAAATCCCGAAGATGCAGGCACAACACTAGGGAGAAAAGTCTCTGGATGCATGCATACACAGCTGTGGGAGCGTCCAAAGC
The DNA here is from genome assembly GCA_031772625.1 of Pinus tabuliformis. NCBI lineage: Eukaryota > Viridiplantae > Streptophyta > Pinopsida > Pinales > Pinaceae > Pinus > Pinus tabuliformis. The sequence goes on along the minus strand of CM062820.1, from coordinate 424,591,553 downwards.
CTCTTGCACGAACGCATGCCCATATCAAGGGAGTGTCCTAGGGTTTCATGGTCTAAAAATTCAATTGGTCTCAGGGGCTAGTTACCTAAGTGGTTGGGTTAGCTCTTGGGAGTTTTGTTGCTGATGTGGAAGGTCTGTATGGTGTGTTTTTGTCGATTCCACTTCCTTAAGGTCACCTAGGAGGTTGAAACCCATAATTGCAACCTCTCATCACATGTTTACCCCGGTTGGCCAATTACTTGGATAGATGTGGGAGGATAGTGTTACAACTTATCAATATGAATCTTCTTATGAGAACTCTTTAGTTTGAGAATGATGTTGTACTAGTGGTACATTATGAATACCTCCCTAGATAAGAGGGAGTGTTGGAAATGTAACTAGTTTCGGTCTTCATAATTATTGTTGTAGTCATTTTAATATGTATCTTATGTAACAAAGAAAAGAAGAAAAGGAAAAGTTATTATTTTAAAGCATGGGTTTCATGCTCTTTATTGATGTTCTTCTATGTAAAATCATGTTCTTCATGCTTCTAAGGTTTGTTAGCTCATAGGATTTATTGGCATGAGTTAAGAGAGTCAACATCATGTTTATAAGACCTTCTAGGCAAAATATATCTTGCAAGAGAATTTATTTTGAGTCTAGAAATCCTTGGAAACCTCCAAAGTACAAGTTGGCCCTCGAAGCTTCAAGTCGACCTAAAGGAGGGAATTCGACCCCTTAAAAAGGCTAAATAAAGGAACAATTCAACCTCATTTGGGACTTACTCACTCACAAGTTAAATCTCTCTTAAAAAGGTTTTATCTAAGGCTAAAAGAGATAAGGAGGTGGAATGAAGGTCAAGAAGGAAAAAGAAGTCAAAGAAAACTTGTTTTTGGGCTATATCTCTCTCACACATGTGAAACTCTATGGTTTTTCTAGCTACAAAGGAGGTTGAAACTGTGTCTAAATTGCAGAAGAGCGAGTTGCAGTATTAAGGTGTTGGAAGAGAGAATACTATATCTTGACCTCGTTGACCTTGGGGGGGTCTATCTCGCTCAAGGAATGACTCTTGAAGAAGTTGGATTAGGGTTTCTGTAGTAGCTACAAGGTTGAAATTGCAAGACAAAATTGCGGGGCAGAAGTTGTGGTTGAAGTTGCAGCTAGAAGTTGGCTCTATTGGAAGGGTTGACTTGGTACTTGGAGGATGACTTGGTCTAGGTTTGGGTTTTTTTATCTCATTTGAAGCAGATTCTATAAGAAGAGAAGAGTTTTTGGGTTTTCTCGTTGGAGGGGTTATGCCCTGGCTTGGAGCCTAACATTTATGCTCACTTTCTTTATTATTTTTCTCTTGATATTTTTTTGATTAAGAAGATTTAATAAATAAACATGGGAAGAATAATAAAATTCACGAGAAAGCATTAAGGTGAAGGAAAATTCGAATTAATAGCTGCCACATTACAATTTCCAACATTATTGTCCTTTTACTATTATTTAAATAAATTGTATATTCACTTATTTAATCATAGAGATAAATATTTATGAGTGTGCAACAACCACACATGTAGCTAGAAAGTGAACAATGAGAGCATACACAAATTACACAACTAGTTATCCCTTTAAATCAACTTTTCATTTAAATTTTCCAAGCTTACAAGGAAACCTCCACAAGCTATCAAGCTAACAATTGTACAATATTCAAAAAATTCATATATGCACTTACTGAGATAGATATTCCCACTACAAAATTAAGAATCTACGTTCCTAAACTATTGTACAACATTGTTGACTCTACCCATATGAATGTATTGATCTATCCTTTAGTATATCTCTTAAACTTGGCTCCTCTCTTGTGCTTTGATTTTTCCCAACTAATCTCACTTTGATCTCTCGAGTCTTCTTGAAGTACAAAATTTGTGTTCAAATTTTCCCATATTGTCCTATTCGTGCCTTAAGAGAGATAACTAATCTCCTTCATCCTAGCAACTAATTTCCTAAATATAAACAACTAATCCCATTAATCTTAGCAACCACCCTATCTCAACAATGAGATGTATGGATAAGATTAGATCAAATCTAACTCACTAACATTATAGAATATCTAGAACATCTCATTTAAATTTCTAAGATTATGAAAATGTATGAAATTTGACTTTCACTTTTATTTATTTAAATGGAATTACAAAGATGATATTATTTCACAATTTTACTATGTAGTCATTAGAAGTTGTCTCAAATTACCTCTTGCATGTTCACACCTAACCCGTGAAAGAATCTTTTTCTCGAGCTGTATTTCTCAACACTCCCTCTTGAAAGGGAAGGAATTCTACATCAATCCAATTCTATCTTTGAATTCTTCAAATTTCCATTTTGCTAAGGGCTTGGTTATAATATCAAAAACTTGTTGATTTTTGGATATATACTATATATTCATTACTCATTTCTTAATCATCTCTTGTACGAATTGATATCTAATCTCTATGTGCTTGGACTAGTCATGAAACACTGGATTTTGAGAGAATTTGGTACAACTTTGATTATCACAGTAAACCATCATGGAATCCAACTCCTTATCAAATAAGCATGCAATAAATTGGTGACACCAAATGGCCTCACAATTCATTATAATTTCTAACATAAACTCAACCTCTATTGATCTAAGTTCCCCAAAATTCATCTTCCTAATGAACCAAGATATCATCACTGATCCCAAAATAAATCAACAACTTGAAGTGCTCTTAATGTGTGTTGCAATACTTACCTAATATAAGTTTTTATTAACCCTACAACCTCATCTATACCATCTCCAAGAAATCTAAGGCCATACTCCAATCATGCCCCTCAAATACTTGAGCACATGTTATCCTATTATCCAATGCACTTGCCTCAACTTCATCATGGACTGACTCAAGGTGTTGACTGAAAAACATATATGTTTTCCAACATTGAAAAAATACATCAAGGAACCTATCACCTACCTATAGAACATGGGATCCACCAACTCTAAATCTAAAAATTCCACCTTCTCCATATTGGTGATAATCGGTGTGGCCATATATTTGTTATCCTCTATCTAAAATCTCTTTAGGATCACAACTACATACTTTAACCAAGGAATATATCTCCTCGTTTTTGTTAAATCTCCAAACACAAGAAGAAATGCATCATGCCATTTTGTTTCATATTGAACTTAGATACTTGCAATGATATTCTATTCACCTATCAAAAACAAGTCATCTACATATAGCACTAAACTAAGAAAATTATTCCTAATAAGTATATAATATAAGATAGAATCTAATTCACTTTTTTGGAGGCCCATACTTAACAAATATCCATCATTCTTGGAATACCATTCTCTCAATGCTTTCTTGAGTCCACACAAGGCTTTCTTAAGCCTACAAACATGGGAATCCCTCCCATTTACCTCAAAGACATGAGGTTTATTTATGTGCACTTCTTCCTCAATGACACCATTAAGTAAAGTTGTCTTCACATCCATTTTACATATCCTCTATCCCATGACTAAAACCATAGATAATCACTCTAATGGAGGTGTATTGTAACACCCTCCTCCCACATCTACTCGAGTAACCGTCCAACTAGGGTAAACATGTGACGAGAAGTTACTATGATATGATTTGACTCCCTATGTTCCAATTAAAGAATCGACGAAAACACACCATACACACCTTCCACATTAGCAACAGAACTCCTAGGAGCCATCCCAACCACTTAGGTAACTAGCCACAGAGATCAACTGAGTTTTTAGACCATTAAACCCTCGGACGCTCCCTTGATATGAGCATGCATGCATCTAGGAGGCTCTGGATGCTCCCACATCATGGGCATGCATGCGTCTAGGGAATTTTATGCCCAGTGTTGTGGTTGCATCTCCAAGATCTGAGCCACTTTTTCAGTCCGAGAGCCCATGTCACTCCCTAGAACTTAATGATACTTTCATAACCGAAAGATAACAACATAATAAGGAAACAAATTCAAATGCTTGAACAAGGACTTGACTGGACCCCTACTAGCCATGATAGAAATTTTGTCAAACATGTCACAAACTTGTAATCTACAAGTTTAAACAATAGATATGAGCATAGGGGTCTCATACTCATCTGAGAATAGCTAAGAAGCATTGATGCCTCAACACATTAGTTGTAGTTTCATCCATTAGGCCATAGATACATTGTTCATTCATTTACAAGTAAAAACATGATGAGAGTTATACATAGCCACTGTCATAATACATATTCATAACCAGCATAATAGAAACAAAAATACCAAGGAAAAAACAGCCATATAATACACATATAAACAATTACAATACTCAGGAAATAACAAGGATAAATAACCTCATATTAATGATGCAAAGGCCGACCAGTTGTGGGACTTCCACAAACCACCCGACCATAGACATGGTTGAGCCAATCTCACTTCAGCCAGTCACCCTTGTGCCATATTCCAAGCATGAATGTGGGATCTCATAAAACACATCACTCAAAACCATGCAGGGCTTCTAGAGGCCAAACCACCTCAACCCATCAAATAGTGATTCCACTTCACAATTAGACATCACAAACCATCATCAGATTGGTCTCTACCCAAGCCTTCTAGGGCTCCAAAGCATTTGTTCCAAACAAGGCTTCTAGGATTATTAACTCAAACCACAACTTATATAGGGCTCCAAAGCATTTGTCCAACCAAGGCTCCAAGACTAGTAACACAACCCAACAAGGACTCTAGAGTGTTTGTCCAAACAAGGCTCCAGGATTAGTAACTCAACCCAAGCTATTACAGGGCTCCAGATCATTTATCCAACCAAGGCTTCAGGAACTAGTAACTCAACCCAAGCTAAAGGAAACATGAGAACCAACTAGAAATAAACAAAGAAATAAACCCACAACGCCATGTCTATTCATGAAATGGAAAGGCTAGGCAAATCCACTATCAATCCAGGAAATCCTTCATGCCAAATACACACGATCGCCAATTAATTTCAAATACACATAGTGATCTTCTTTGCTCCTTGTGAAGGCAAGTCCTCATATATATGTATTTGATACCACATCCTTGGTGACTACTTTAGTCAATACAAATACTTTTTCAATTTTCATAACAATTCTTTCTTGCCTTTCATTGCAAAGCATTCAGGTTGCTTCATGTAGATCTCTTCTTCTACCAAAGCCTTCAGGTTACTTCATATAGATTTCTTCTTCTAGATCATCGTGAAGAAATTATGTCTTCACATCCATCTGTTCTACCTCAAAATCAAAAGCAAAAGAAAAAAATAAAAGTAATATAATAAAATCTAACTTGGCAATAGGAGAAAAATATCACCAAAAGCAATTCTCAGCACTTGGGAATAACCTTTTGCTACCAACCAAGCTTTATATTTCTCCACCTTGCCTTCTTCATTCATATTTTTCTTAAACACCCATTTTCTTCCAATGTGTTTCCTTCTAGCCAACAACTCCACCAAATCCCATGACTAATTTTTTTCCAAATATGTTATTTCATTAATCATGGCCTCTTTCCAAAGTTTGTCATCCTCTGAATCCACTATCTCCCTGACAATTCTGGGATCATCTTCAGTAATAGATACAGAAAAATTTGAACATAAAGCAGATGGAATATACCTCTTTGGATGCCTTCTCTCTTGAGTTGATCTTCTCAAAAATGGAGTCTTTGGTTCTTCCTCTTATGATTCTTATTCTATTGTAGAGTCTGATTCCTCCTCCAATTCAAACTCTATCTTTTTAGGTTCCTTTAGTATGAATTTATGTTTAATAACATATTTCACCTATCTAAATACCACATCTTGGTTGTACACAACCTTCTTTATTTCTAGGTTCCAAATCTTATAACCTTTTAAACCATATTTATACCCAATAAATGTGTACCTTTCATATTTACTATCCAACTTGGTTATTTTCTCCTTTGGAATATGTACATATGCATCACAACCAAATACCCTCAGATGTGAGAGAGAAGGTTTCTTACCTATCCATACCTCATGTGGAGTCTTATCCTCCAATGTGAATGAAGGTGATCTGTTAAACAAGTAACATGCAGTCTCCACTGCCTCTACCTAGAATTCCTTTCATAACTTGACACCACTAAGCATGCTTCTTGCCTTTTCCATCAACGTCTTATTAATTCTTTTTGCAACTCCATTTTGCTGAGGTGTGTATGGAGTAGTATTTTTCCATGTTATGCCACACTTCTTACAAAATTCTTCAAATTCCTTCTTGCAGAAATCTGCAACATTATCTGTCCTCAACACCTTGATCTTCTTCTCTGTCTAATTTTCCACTAGAATCTTAAATTCTTTAAACCTATCAAAGACCTCAGATTTCTTCCTGAGGAAATCCATGTATTCCTCGAGAATTCATCTATAAATGATACATAGTACACAGATTTACCTAGATATAGAACTGAAACAATTCCAAACACATCAATATGCACAAGCTCTAATATCTCTTTCGCTCTCTTATCACCAAATGGGAAACTCACTCGATTATGCTTCCCATATACACAATGTTCACAGAAATCAAAATCCAAAGAGAAATAGACATAGCTTCTACCATACCATTACCACATGGTTTTTGAAGGCTCATCTCTCCAATATGTCCAAGTCTTTGATGCCACAACATAGTCTTCTCTACAGAGACCACTAGAGTTTTTGCTCCACTTTAAGGAACCACAAAACTATTACGCCCATCAATAATAGTGCTACCTAGAATCTTGTATAGAGTTCCAATCTGAACTCCTTGCATCAATACCAGTGCTCCCAAAACCATCTTGTATGTATCTTTATCTCAAACATTGTTTTTACACCTGCATCATCCATCTTGTTTACAAAAATTAAATTTTTGTCTAATGCAGGAATATGCAAAACACCAAGAAGCGTTCCAATCCTTCCACCTTGCAACTTTAACTTTAATTTTGTGTGTCCTATGTTTTTTACCTTCCTGTCATCCCCTAGGAAGACATCACCATCATCATATTTATCATACTTGCAGAATCACCCCCTATGGAGAGTGAAGTCAAATGATGTACTTGAGTCAATCAACAATGCCTTATGATCCACATGTGTACTTGAAGAATAAGCCAGATACACATCCCCACTTTCATCTGAGCTGGCTTTTTCCTTTGCATAAGGAGAATCATCAAATCGCTTTCCTTTCTCAGGAGTTTTAGATCTACAATCCTTTTTGTAGTGCCCTTCTTTTATGCATTTCCAACATACCTTTACAGTTTTTCTTGGATATTTAGATCTCCCACTTGAGGACTTATTTTTGTCCCTATTCTAGGACTATCCTCTTACAGACAAGGCATCTCCATTCTGGATCTCCATATTTTTCTCTCTCATCTCCTCTGACAACAAGGATGAGACTATTTCATCAAAATTCAAGGTAGTTGTATTGCTACCTGTAACAAAAACCAAACTATCCCACAATTCTGGTAGAGAAAGCAATGGACTGATGCAATTATCTTCATCTGAAATTTTAATATCAATAGATAACAACTGGATTACCATAGTATTAAAGGCATTCATATGTTTTGTAATTGAGTCTCCATCCTGTTGGCATTATGATACATATGTTGTACTTGATGGCAACCCACTCATCTCAGATAATAAATTATAGTGTAGAGAAAAGTTCACGCACTTATATGCAGAGAAAAGTTTATTTCATGTAGAGAAAAGTTCACGCACTTTTATGTAGAGAAAAGTTTATTTCATGTAGAGAAAAAGTTCACGCACTTTCATGCAAGGAAAAGCGCGTATATGTTGGAGAACTTACCTTTGGTCCATGGTAGTTAGTCCTTGGTATTTGAACCTATGAGGAAAAGCGCGTATATGTTGGAGAACTTACCTTTGGTCCATGGTAGTTAGTCCTTGGTATTTGAACCTATGAGGAAAAGCGCGTATATGTTGGAGAACTTACCTTTGGTCCATGGTAGTTAGTCCTTGGTATTTGAACCTATGGTTTTGGACCATGGTACTTCATCAAAAATGTTGATCTCACGTACTTTCATGGTTGGTTCATGGTATTAGTCCAACAGTTTTTTTGATCCTATGGTTTTGGCCCGTGGTATTGTGAAAGGCCTAAGCCTATATAAAGCAAAGGAGATCACTTGGCTAATTCACCCTTGCAATTGAATATCTTAAGATCTGAAATATTGGGTTATTGTTTTGAAAGTTTGATCTATGAAAGTGAAGTTGAAAGCGAATCTGTGAAGGGTGATCTCTCGAGCACCGCAGTGCGGAGGCGCCACAGAAGGCGCAGTGCGGAGATGCCACAGAGGTGCCACAGAAGGCGCAGTGCGGAGACGCCACAGAGGCACCACAGAAGGCGCAGTGCAGAGGCGCCACAGAAGGCGCAGTGCGGAGACGCCACAAAGGCGCCACAGAAGGCGCAGTGTGGAGGCGCCACAGAAGGCGCAGTGCGGAGACGCCACAGAAGGCGCAGTGCGGAGACGCCATAGAGGTGCCACAGAAGGCGCAGTGCAGAGGTGCCACAGAAGGCGCAGTGCGGAGGCGCCACAGAAGGCGCAGTGCAGAGACGCCACAGAAGGCGCAGTGCGGAGACGCCACAGAGGCGCACGGAGGCGCAGTGCGGAGGCGCCACAGAAGGCGCAGTGCGGAGACGCCACAGAAGGCGCAGTGTGGAGGCGCCACAGAAGGCGCAGTGCGGAGGCGCCACAGAAGGCGCAGTGCAGAGGTGCCACAAAAGGCGCAGTGCGGAGGCGCCACAGAAGGCGCAGTGCAGAGGCACCACAGAAGGCGCAGTGCGGAGGTGCCATAGAAGGCGCAGTGCAGAGGCGCCATAGAAGGCGCAGTGCGGAGACGCCACAGAAGGTGCAGTGCGGAGGCGCCACAGAAGGCGCAGTGCGGAGGCGCCACAGAAGGCGCAGTGCGGAGACGTCACAGAGGCGCCATAGAAGGCGCAGTGCGGAGGTGCCACAGAAGGCGCAGGTGCGGTGGTCGTGGTGCCACAGAAGGCGCAGGTGCGGAGGTAGTACAGATATCCGCAGATCTATACCAGTGAAGTTGCGATCCCTGCTTAAAATTTGTTTTAACTGCCTTTGATTATTCTGCAGGGTTTTGGGTGCATAACTGATGTTTAGTTACTGGTATTGAGTTCAGATAACAACATGATTAATGACTTATCTTTATGTACTAGATCTGGTTGATAACTCTCATAATATCATTGTATATGTATGGATCTGGTGATTGGATGATTCAGAAGGTTGTTTGATTATGAGCTTCAATGTTGTTGTTGGGTCCAGTATGAAAATTGGATGAAAAGTGGCCTTTCAGATTATGTGTTGTGCTTCAGTATATCCAGTCTGAAAATTGATGAAACGTGGTACCTGGAGGAGAGAAGATTGTAGGCCAGCGCCTATGTACTAGTATCTAAGCTAGTACAAAAGCTAAGGGAGATCTTTGGAGCATTGAAGCAGGTAGCAGCCTGCGTACTAGTAAATGGATCGGCTAGTACAAGAGCAAAGGGGGTTGTAGCTCCCGTACTGGTATAAGACTGCACCAGTACAAATATTGTAAAAGGATTTTCTTATTAAGAAGAAGATTGAGATGACTTGCAGCAGGTGGTTTTTCTCCCGCATTGGGTTTCCACCTTATATCATGGTGTTCATGTGTGTGCCTTATGTGTGATGATCTATTCTCTATTACGGCATCTGTTATCTGATAATATGGTTGATAATGTTCTAATGCACTCATTGAAGATCAATTAACTTAATCATAAGAAGTTGTGGAAGTAGCATATATGAATCTGATTATGGAAATGAAAAAGTTTTATTAATGTGATAATACTGATTCACCCCCCCCTCTCAGTATTATTTCCAACAATTGGTATCAGAGCAGGTCCTTTGATAGAAGCTTGATCGCTTGAAGGAGATCCGTGGAACAATGGGAAAGAAGCTTAAGAAGAAAGCACCTAAGAAAAAGAAGTCATCTCAGAAGAACTATGACAGTGGGAGAATCGATTGGGGATTAGGTATAAGAAGCTCTTCAGATTCAGAATTAGATTCAGAATCATTATCAGGTATGAATATATTATCCTCTGATGTTCCAGCTATCTTTCCTTTTGGAAGAGATGAAAGTGATAGTGAAACTACTGAATTTGCTCTTATGGGTGAACAAGAAAGATATCAAATAGAGGCAGAATTTAAAAGGCTGACAGACAAAATTAGAGATCAACAAGATCTATTGAACAAAAGGGAATGTGATTTCAAAGAAGAAGCTACCAAACTAAAGGCCCAACTAGAAGAAGGAAACAAGGTAAGAAAGCTACTCAAGGACAAGGAAGACCAATGTCAAAAATTGCAGCATGAAGTGACATCATTAAGAAAAGAAGTCAACAAAAGAAGCACAACCATCAAGAAACTCAAAGATAGATCCAGCTACTATGAAAATCTTGAAGCTACAATCCCCTCACTAAAAGGAGATCTTGAAGAATCAAAGAAGCAGAATACAGATCTACTCCAAGCTATTGCAAAACAAGAAAATGAAGTCACCAGCTTAAAATCTCAACTAGAATGTGCCTTCCGAGTTCGTCAAATGCAGCAGGATCTGAATGAAGAACAAGAAAAGGAGATTCTCAAACTAAGGGAACAAATGGAAGAAGGAAGGAAAGCTGAAGAAGATTTGAAAAAGCAATCTCTTGAAAAGGAAGAACAGCTTCAGGTTGAGGTAAATATCTTGAAAGGTAAACTAGAAGAAAAGGATAAGATTTTACGATTTCAAGATAGTTCTAAAGTCTTGGATGATATTCTTAGTAGTCAAAGGTCTCCTGCTATAAAGACTGGTCTTGGTTTCCATGAATCTGTTGAAGGTGAATCTAGTTCACAAGGTGAGGCAAGGAACTCTAAAGAGAAATCTAAAGTGATCAACGAAGAAATGAAAGATCAATCTCATCATCAACCAAGAAAAGAGATTCCTCAAAGAAAATCCTTTACTCCTCCTATGAATAATGTTGAATGTTATGTATGTCATAATCTTGGACATGTTGCAGCTAGATGTAGAAGAAGAAGGGTTCAAGACCATTATGCAGAAAGATCATCACATTCAAGGTACTTTTATGGATATTGCTTTGCTTGCAATATGTTTGGTCACAAAGCTGCTGATTGTTACAGGAGGAATATGAAACATGTAAGATGTTATGCATGTAACAAGCTTGGACATATAGCTAAGGAATGCAGGAACAAAGTGTGGGCACCATATCAAAAGGAGAAAATGTCATCATCACGCTTGAAGATATGGAGGAAAAAGGAAGTACAGTCAGAAAAAGGCGGCACTGCACAACGTACAGACATACCAGAATCAGAGGGAGCTGAAAGTACAAAACTTCAGTGTCCTGAATCTCATATGCAAACTCCATAAAGGAAAGTTGCATATATACGCGAGTTAGTTACTGCACAATCGCGTATATGATTGTTTGAAGAAAGGCAGTAGGGACAGATTCAAGAGAAGGATCAGTTTTGCTCTAGTTAATAATAATGATGTGTGTATATGATGGTTAGAAGTGTTTTGGTTCTAACTTGATATTGATGATGTCTTGATACTTCTTATTGATATGCATGATCAGACAGATGGCACAGGTTTAGAGGGAGCATATGGACTTAATGCATTATTGGCATTATGGTTAATAGTCCTTGGTGATGATACTGATATGGATAAATGATTCATCTTACTATGGTTATGAGTTGTTCACATGGTTCTTGGGTCAGATTTATGGTTGATTCTCTAATGATGCTTGCATGGGAAGCACTTAGCTTGAATTCACATCTTCTTGATGTTGAGTCACTCATATGCTGTTGTCGTCATATGCATAAAGATCATATATTACAGTTATGATTCCTTTCATTCTTGGCACAAATGGATGAGGATTGTTGGCTGGATACAGGGATGATTATTCAAAGTTGCATTGTTGGAGACATGATGATAATGAGCTCTTATCTATATGATGATAGGATTGTTTCATACATATGTTGATTAATGCAGATATTCCCAATTGATGATACTTGATTCATGTAGATCTGGATGGCTATGATGTTTCTCACATAGAATGTGAAATTCTGTTGATGCGGACATACCTTGATGATTCATGCACTAATACAAGTTGCTGGTCTAGTTGCTGTTGACAGATACTATGGAGAAGATCATAAAGTGTTGTTGCTGATGTTCATCTTATTTAGGTAATTTCATATCAAGACTCGTGATGTAATAGTGTCATCTCTTCAGGTCATGTAACGACCTATGTTGGTTTCCCCACTATGCCTGGGATGAAGATGTAATGTATTTGGTTTTCATTTTTCTGATATATCCCCACTTGGTTGGGTGATGGATGTATGTATTGAATCTTTTAGGAAGGTCATTTGTGATGTAGAACATCCTTTTTGCAGACCTTGCTTATAGTCAGGGGGAGCCTGAGCATGAACAACACTATATAGCAGAGCAGACATTTCAGCTTGTTCTCAAAAAGAGCATGATCATATTGGTGCACCATGACATATACAAAGGGGGAGCTCATTCAGAGCTTTCAATAGGTACTCAGGGGGAGCTTATAATGCATTGTTGGCATTATGGAGGACGTACAGAAGGAGATCTTGGATGCTGGTCTGATTATTACTGCAATCTATCTCTTTCATGGTCATGGATTATGGTTCTTCTTTGCAGATCTGGTTTATAGTCAGGGGGAGCATGTTCTTAGGGGGAGCATAACCCTTTGCCCTTGATGTCAAAGGGGGAGAGTGATTGGTTGTTGTTGCCATCAAGTCCAAAGGGGGAGATTGTTGGCATTATGATACATATGTTGTACTTGATGGCAACCCACTCATCTCAGATAATAAATTATAGTGTAGAGAAAAGTTCATGCACTTATATGCAGAGAAAAGTTTATTTCATGTAGAGAAAAGTTCACGCACTTTTATGCAGAGAAAATTTTATTTCATGTAGAGAAAAAGTTCACGCACTTTCATGCAAGGAAAAGCGCGTATATGTTGGAGAACTTACCTTTGGTCCATGGTAGTTAGTCCTTGGTATTTGAACCTATGAGGAAAAGCGCGTATATGTTGGAGAACTTACCTTTGGTCCATGGTAGTTAGTCCTTGGTATTTGAACCTATGAGGAAAAGCGCGTATATGTTGGAGAACTTACCTTTGGTCCATGGTAGTTAGTCCTTGGTATTTGAACCTATGGTTTTGGACCATGGTACTTCGTCAAAAGTGTTGATCTCATGTACTTTCATGGTTGGTTCATGGTATTAGTCCAACAGTTTTTTTGATCCTATGGTTTTGGCCCGTGGTATTGTGAAAGGCCTAAGCCTATATAAAGCAAAGGAGATCACTTGGCTAATTCACCCTTGCAATTGAATATCTTAAGATCTGAAATATTGGGTTATTGTTTTGAAAGTTTGATCTATGAAAGTGAAGTTGAAAGCGAATCTGTGAAGGGTGATCTCTCGAGCGCCACAGTGCGGAGGCGCCACAGAAGGCGCAGTGCAGAGACGCCACAGAAGGCGCAGTGCGGAGACGCCACAGAAGGCGCAGTGCGGAGGCGCCACAGAAGGCGCAGTGCGGAGACGCCACAGAAGGCGCAGTGCGGAGGCGCCACAGAAGGCGCAGTGCAGAGACGCCACAGAGGCGCCACAGAAGGCGCAGTGCGGAGGTGCCACAAAAGGCACAGTGCAGAGGCGCCACAGAAGGCGCAGTGCGGAGACGCGCCACAGAAGGCGCAGTGCGGAGATGCCATAGAGGCGCCACAGAAGACGCAGTGCGGAGGCGCCACAGAAGGCGCAGTGCGGAGGCGCCACAGAAGGCACAGTGCGAAGACGCCACAGAGGCGCCACAGAAGGCGCAGTGCGGAGGCGCCACAGAAGGCGCAGTGCAGAGGCGCCACAAAAGGTGCAGTGCAGAGGCACCACAGAAGGCGCAGTGCGGAGGCGCCACAGAAGGCGCAGTGCAGAGGCGCCACAGAAGGCGCAGTGCGGAGGCGCCACAGAAGGCGCAGTGCAGAGGCGCCACAGAGGCGCACAGAAGGCATAGAGGCGCCACAGAAGGCGCAGTGCGGAGGCGCCACAGAAGGCGTAGTGTGGAGGCGCCACAGAAGGCGCAGTGTGGAGGCGCCACAGAAGGCGCAGTGCGGAGACGCCACAGAGGCGCCATAGAAGGCGCAGTGCGGAGGCGCCACAGAAGGTGCAGGTGCGGTGGTCGCGGCGCCACAGAAGGCGCAGGTGCGGAGGTAATACAGATATCCGTAGATCTATACCAGTGAAGTTGCGATCCCTGCTTAAATTTTGTTTTAACTGCCTTTGATTATTCTGCAAGGTTTTTGGTGCATAACTGATGTTTGGTTACTGGTATTGAGTTCAGATAACAGCATGATTAATGACTTATCTTTATGTACTAGATCTGGTTGATAACTCTCATAATATCATTGTATATGTATGGATCTGGTGATTGGGTGATTCAGAAGGTTGTTTGATTATGAGCTTCAATATTGTTGTTGGGTCCAGTATGAAAATTGGATGAAAAGTGGCCTTTCAGATTATGTGTTGTGCTTCAGTATATCCAGTCTGAAAATTGATGAAACGTGGTATCTGGAGGAGAGAAGATTGTAGGCCAGCGCCTATGTACTAGTATCTAAGCTAGTACAAAAGCTAAGGGAGATCTTTGGAGCATTGTAGCAGGTAGCAGCCTGCGTACTAGTAAATGGATCGGCTAGTACAAGAGCAAAGGGGGTTGTAGCTCCCGTACTGGTATAAGACTGCACCAGTACAAATATTGTAAAAGGATTTTCTTATTAAGAAGAAGATTGAGATGACTTGCAGCAGGTGGTTTTTCTCCCGCATTGGGTTTCCACCTTATATCATGGTGTTCATGTGTGTGCCTTATGTGTGATGATCTATTCTCTATTACGGCATCTGTTATCTGATAATATGGTTGATAATGTTCTAATGCACTCATTGAAGATCAATTAACTTAATCATAAGAAGTTGTGGAAGTAGCATATATGAATCTGATTATGGAAACGAAAAAGTTTTATTAATGTGATAATACTAATTCACCCCCCCCCCCTCTCAGTATTATTTCCAACACATCCTTCATCCTAAGGTTATACAAAATTTTCCACAAGAATAGTTTGTTTAGCAGAGACTTAGATTGATACAAATTCCCTAAATTGTCCCACAAAGCCTTCATCGTAGCTTCCCCTGATACATTCAACCATACTGAATCTGAGAGACACAATCGTATTGTGCTTTTCGCCTTCTGATCTAACTTCGGCTATTATTTTGTCAAAATTATTGTTGGTTCCATACCTGGATCTACAAGAATCCACCTATTTTTCATTAATATCTATCCACCAACAGATTCTCCATCTTGAGCTTCCACAACTCAAAAATTTGTCCATTGAATTTTCCGATGCCTATATTTCCATTATTCTCCATCTCCTTTCACCACAAGAATCTATCCCACAAAATATCCCACTATAATAGGGTCTACCATAGGCCTGAGCAAAACAACTCAATAGCAAAGGTGTCCCCTTGACGCTGAAATAGCTCTAATACCAAATGTTAAAAAAATTATAAGAGAAAATAAAATAATTACTGCAAGAAATAATTAAACAAGAAACACATAAAACATAAACACAATCAACATAGTCTTTATCCTAGGAAAACCCCAACTCTACAACAATCCAGTGGTCTCTCACTAATCTCTATCCACCAATAGATTCTCCATCTTCAGCTTCCACAAATCAAAACTTTGTCCATTGAATTTTCTAATGTCTATCTTTCCATTTCACCACAAGAATATATCCTACAAAATATCCCACTATAATAGGGTCTATGCCTAAGCAAAACACCTCAATAGAAAAGGTGTCCCCTTGACGCTGAAATAACTATGATACCAAATGTTAAAAAAATTATTGGAGAAAATAAAATAATTACTACAAGAAATAATTAAACAAGCAACACATAAAACATAAACACAATTAACATAATGTTTATCCTAGGAAAACCCCAACTCTAGGGAAAAACCCACCCTATTGAAATTTCATTAGCCTTGGTTGAAACCCTGGCCAACCTAGCCAAGAAAGCCTTCACTTGTCACCTTCCTGGCCTCCTATTGCAATGAAGTCTTCCCAACCTTCTATAGGCTCCATTACATGCAATTTCATGGGCATAAATACCATGGTTACATTATACCATGTGTCTAAAACCACTATTGTTTAACCTGGTCAATTTTGACTCTATCCCCGAGTCAATTTTACCTAACATTGATAACCTGCATTTCCTGTTCCATCTCTGCCAACATGTTTGGTCCAATCAATACTATGTTCATTGTATCACTCCAATTGATGGGATAATTACAACTCCACCCATAAAGTACCTCAAACAGACTCATTTTCAAGGACTCTTGATACCCATATGCAAACTATACTAGTGGAAGATACTCTTCCCATTTCTATTGTTGATGCATGACATGCATTCTCAACATGTCCTCAATAATCTTATTAACCCTATCTATTTGTCCATCTATCTGTGGATGATAAGTTGTATTGAAATCTAACTTTGTCCCCAAACCTGCAAACAACTCTTTCCAAAACCTAGAAGTGAACTTGGCATCTCTCTCTGACACAACATTCTTAGGAATTCCATGCAACCTCACTATCTCCCTGATGAAAATATAAGATATTTCACTAACTAAGTTCATAGAATTAACTGTAATGAAATGAGCTACCTTGGTCAACTTTTCAACCACAACCATAATAGAATCATGTTGCTTTGATGTCCTTGGCAATCCTATAATGAATTCTATGGAAATGACCCCCCATTTCCACTATGGAATCAGAATCGACTGTAATAAACCACCTATATGTTTACACTATGCTTTTACCTATTGATAATCCAAGCATTTCGCAAGATACTCAGCCACCTCTTTCTTCAAGTTCAGCCAGTGATAGAACTTCTTAACTGATGCCAATGTCTTTTGATATCTCAAGTGACCTGAATATGGCTTGGCATGAAATTCTCCAAGATAAGCTTCTTGAGCTCATTACTATCTAGCACATAGATCTTGTCCCTAAACCTAACCAAAACATCAGTTGTGAGATGATAATCCACATCTTGATCACTGGTACCATGCTATTGTAACTTGTGCTTAAGCTATTGATACCTGTCATCTTGTTGTCCTGACTACCAAATTTGCTCCTGCAAGTCCGTTCCATATGAATTCATACCTACAATGTAATTTATTTTTACTCTTCTACTAAGAGCATCTACAACCATGTTCTCCTTTCCTTTAATGTACCTTATCTCGAAGTCAAACTCACTGAGAGTAGCTAACCACCTAGCTTGTCTGGCATTCAGATTAGGTTGGTCAAACAAGTACTTCAACCCACTGTGATAACTCATAAAAATAACCTCCTACTAAGAAGATAGTATTTCCACATCTTCAACCATGAATGATAGTTGGCAACTCAAGATCATGTGTCACATATTTCTACTCTTTCTCATTCAACTTCCTTGACACATAACATACCACTTGTCCTTCTTGCATCAAGACTCCACCAATTCCTCTCTTGCAATCATATGTACATACCAAAAACTCTTTATTTGGATCTGCAACCTTCAATATTGGAGCATTTGTAAGAAACTTCTTTAACTACTCAATAATAACTGCACACTCATCAATACATTCAAACATTTTCCCTTTTCACCATAAGGATGTAATAGGATAGGCAATCCATGACAATTTCTTGATGAACCTATTGTATTAACCTTCCAATCCCATGAATGATCTGACCTCGTCCACATTTCTGGGAGTTTCCAACTCCGTGATAGCTTTGATATTTTCTGGGTCCACTGTTATACCTTCCTTGGAAACAATATGTCCAAAGTAATGAACTTTTGTCTAGAAGAAACTGCACTTACTAAGCCTGGCATACAACTGGTGTTCTCTTAACAATCTCAACATTGTTGCTAGATGTTTTTCATGCTCTTTCCCATTCTCAGAATATACTAATATGTCATCAATTAATACTATCACAAACTTGTCTAGATAAGGACACAACACACTATTCATCAAATGCATGAAAGTAGCTAGAGAATTAGTCAAACCAAAAGAAACCACAAAAAACTCATAATGCCCATACCTGGCCCAGAAAGTAGTCGTCTAGATGTCCTCTTCTTTGATGCATACATGATGATACCCTAATCTCAAATCAATCTTTGATAACATTGATTCTCCCTTCAACTAATCAAACAAGTCATCAATCTGTGACAAAGGGTACATGTTATTGATCGTCACCTTGGTCAACTTCATATAATCAATACACAACCTAAGATTACCATCCTTCTTCTTCACAAACAATACTAGTGCACCCCAAGGCAACACACTTGGCCTAATGTATCCCTTATCAAGCATTTACTTAAGTTTCAACTTAATTCCACCAACTCTGGAGTGTTCATCCTGTACGGTTCCTTTGATGCTAGTGCTTCTCCCACCATCAACTGTTAGGTCCCTATAATACTAGTGATTTTGCCATTACTATTGTCATTGTATCCCTTATTGTTATTGTTGTTCCCCTATTGTCCCCATATTATTATTATTGTGCCCCATAAAAGCCCACTATTGTTATTTTTGTGTCCTTATATTATTATTGTTAGGTCAGCTTTGCTTATATTGTGACCCCTTAGACTCCTATATATAGAAAGGAGGTTTTGTCATTTATATCATCCAAGAATTGTTCATTTGTGTAATGTAAAGGATGTTTCCCCATCGAAGAGTCTGATTTCTAAGGCGTTGATCTATCTTTTTGTAAGCTGGTTTCATAACATTTGGTATCAGACCTTGGATTCTAGGGTTTCGCTACTCCAAACAGGTCAACGTGGAATTTTCGACATAACGTTTTTTCTACGAAGTTTTAGAAGCGAGAAAAAAACCCATTTGAGAAAAAATCTATATGAACCTCAGGTCTGAATTTCATATCTTTTCTCGCTATATATTCGGATATATGATCCATGGAAGTAAGGGTTTTTATAGGATCCCGAATTATATCTCAAACAGGTGACCTAGGGAAAATCATCATAACTTTCTTTCTGAGCATCCGATTGAACTTTCGTAAGAATTTATAGAAAGAGGATGGACTTTAGCTTTTTTTGTATCATTTTCAAATCCTAAGGTCAAAACAGTGACACGTGGTACTTCGTACAATCTCACTCTCTTAAACCAGTCTATAATCAGGTCATCATGGGAGATTTGGCATAACTCTTCATTGGAGAATCCAATCTTGATCAGACTTGCAAGGTTAGAAATATTACTTAGAGGGTTACCATAGGATACAATTTCAGACCTTGGAGATCCAAAATCACAGATATACATCAGATTCAATATCGAGCTCCTACAAAATGAAAAAAAGGTGTGTAGTTTTCTTTATAAACTTTTGCATAAGTTTGGTTTGAAAAATTAGTTTGAAGGAATTCAAAGGGAATAGTGAAGCATTATTATCAGTAATTGATGCCCCGAAGAAAGAAAATGGAAACACCTAGTAAGAAACCTGAACGTTCTAGCATAAATCATGAAGAAGATGAAGAAATGCAACATGATATATCAAAATTACGAGACCAAGTGCAAAAAATTTCACTCGCACAAAAAGTAACAAAAGCTAAGATGGATGGTTTAAAGAAAGACGTAGAAGCTAAGATGTATGGCATGGAAGCTAAGATGGATGGTTTAAACAAAGACGTAGAATCTAAGATGGATGGTTTAAAGAAAGGCGTAGAAGCTAAGATGAATGACGTGGAAGCTAAGATGGATGTCGTGGAAGCTAAGATGGATGGCATGGAATCTAAGATGGATGATTTAAAGAAAGGCGTGGAAGCTAAGATGGAAGATTTCAAAACATATTTGACAAAGTTTCTACAAGAAATTCTTACTAATGGCGAAAGGGTAGTAAAGGAAACTCATGATGAGAACAAAATAAATGTTAATCATGATTTCATAGACTCTAACATTGGATCGAAGAACCACCATGTTCCAAAGATCGATATGAGGAATTTTGATGGCAAGGATCCTGTATCATGGATACTACAGATGGAGCAATTTTTGGATCTCCATAATGTGCAAAACACACAAAAGGTACACATTTAAACTTTATATTTGGAACCAAATCAGTTTGTATAGTATTGATGGCTTTGCTCTCATAAACAAATTGTCACTTGGGCTATTTTTATGGATGAAATGATGGCACATTATGAGGATACAAAAAGCAACATGTTTTTTAGCCAATTGATAAATCTCAAACAAAAGGGTTCGATGATGGAGCACATTTAGGACTTCCAAAAATTGAATATAAGGGTAAAAGATATTCCAGAGGAGCATAGGATTGATGTGTTCATAGGGACTTTAAAGGATAACAAACAACATGAGATTCACCTTTGGGAACCTTATTCATTGGAGAAGGCATTCAGGTTGGCAAGAAAAATGGAAAGCAAAATTATGGCAACAAGGAAGCCTACCACTCACAATCATAAAGATGGAAGTGTTGTTTCCCCTAGCCATCCACAACCTACAAGGTTGACACCAAAAAAATTGGAAGAAAAAAGAGCAAAAGGGATGTTACAGTTCTGATAGAAAATACACTAAAGGTCATAAGTGTGCTGAGAAGAAATTATTTTACATAGATTGTGAAGAGGAGGAAGAAAATGAACAAGAAACGTCAAAAGAAGGGGATATACACTAGGAACAAACCCTAGAAAAATAAGAAATTAATCTAACCATATCTTGTAATGCATTGGCTAGAATTACCACTCCTCAAACTATCAATATAGAAGGGCATATCAAGAAGAAAAAGGTAATAGTGTTGATTGATTTGGGAAATACCCATAATTTTATTCATTGTAAGATAGCGAAGGAATTGAATTGCTTCCTATATCCAATACCAGAGTGTCAAGTGATGGTTGCAAGTGGAGGAACCATAAATTGCTTAGGAAAGTGCCATGATATCAAGTTATCCATGGGAGAATATGTATTGAATAGCCCAATGCTTTCCATTCCAATGGGTGGTGTTGATGTTGTACTAGGAGTCCAATGGCTACAATCCTTGGGTATTTGAGACTCCCAAAGGCCTCCCACCTATTTGTGATCATGATCATGCTATTCATTTGATTCCAGGAAGTGTTACTCCAAACATCAAGCCTTATAGATATCCCTATGCCCAAAAGAGTGAAATTGAATGTATGGTTGCAAAAATTCTAGAGGCTGGTATAATTCAACCTAGTCAAAGTTCTTTCTCTACTCCAGTAGTATTGGTTCATAAGAAGGATGGATCATGACACATGTGTCTAGATTATAGGGAGATCAACAAGCTCACTATTAAAGATCAATTTCCCATTCTGTCATTGATGAATTATTGGATGAATTCCATGGATCAATTTACTTCACCAAGTTGGATCTTCGTTTAGGATATCATCAAACCAGAATGAAGACTAAGCGCATTCCAAAAACAACATTTAGAACTCATGAGGTCATTATGAATTTTGGGTCATGCCTTTTGGCCTTACCAATGCACCTTCTACATTTCAAGGTTTCATGAATTCCATTTTCAAACCCTTCCTTAGAAAATTTGTGTTAGTATTTTTTGATGATATACTAATCTACAACAAGTCTTGGAAGGATCATGTTCAACATGTTGACAGGGTGCTCAAACTATTGGAGGAGAAACAATTATATGCAAAAATCTCCAAATGTTTATTTGGAGTACAAGAGGTGGAATATCTCGGTCATATTGTATCTCATGAAGGTCTTAAGGTAGACCCTAGAAAAATTAAAACCATTAAGGAATGGAAAATCCCCACATCCATAAAGCATCTACGAGGATTTCACAGGTTGACAGTGTATTATCACAAGTTTGTTAAAAATTATGGGAGAATAGCAGCACCTCTAAAAACATTATTGAAGAAAGATGCATTTTCATGGACTACATAAGCAATGAATGCCTTTGAACATCTTAAAGAGGCAATGTGCAAGGCACCGGTCTTAGCTACACCGAACTTCACAAAAACCTTTATTGTGGAATGTGATGCCTCAGGAAATGGAATTGGTGTTGTTTTAATGCAAGAATAAAGACCCATTTCTTTCGAAAGTCATCCAACCAAAGTAAAGTATTTACACATAGCTATTTATGAGAAGGAAATGTTGGAAATACTACATGCACATAAGAAATTGCGACCTTGCCTAATGGGAAGACACTTCAAGGTAAAAACAGATCATGAAAGTCTTAAATACTTTTTAGAACAAAGCTTATCTTAAGAAGAGTAGCAAAAATGGGTCACAAAGATGTTGGGTTATGACTTTGAAATCATCTATAAAAAATGGAAGCAAAATGTTGTGGCAGATGCACTGTCAAGAAAGGATGAGGATGTGGAAGCATTTCTTTACGCCATTTCTATTATCCAACTAGATTGGATAAACGAAGCAACGGATGAATGTAAGAATGACGAAGAAGTGTGGGAACTCATTCAAAAGTTACAACAAGATCCTAGTATATCTGATACATTTAGATGGAAAAATGATTCGTTATGGTACAAAGATCAGTTATACCTATGTAAGAATTCCCAACTCAAACAAAATATTCTTAGGGAATTGCACACCTCTCCCTTAGGAGGGCACTCAGGATTTCTAAGAACTTACCACAGGGTTAAGAAGGAATTTTTTTGGGATGGCCTTAAATCGGATATTCAAAATTTTGTGGTGGAATGTTTGGTTTGCCAACAAAATAAAGTTGAAAAAATTAAGACACCAGGTCTATTACAACCTTTATCAATTCCAAGACAACATTGGGAGAAGGTTTCAATGGATTTTATCACAGGTTTACCCAAGTCCAAAGGAAAGAATGTTATCATGGTGGTAGTTAACAGACTTACCAAGTATGCACACTTTTGTGCATTATCTCATCCATTTAAAGCGAGTACAGTCTCTACTGCATTTATGGAACAATTCAAAAGCTACATGGAAACCCAAAGATTATTGTAAGCGACAGAGATCCCATTTTCACTGGATTTTTTTGGACATAATTATTTTCTTGTCTTAGTACTCAGTTAGCTCATAGCTCATCTTATTATCCTCAATCTGATGGGAAAACTGAGATAGTAAACAAATGTTTGAAAGGATATCTTTGTTGCTTTGTATTTGATAAACGAAAACAATGGGACAAATGGTTTCCTCTGGCTGAATGGTGGTATAACACTTCCTTCCATACTGCAACAAAAATGACCCCATTTATGGCACTTTATGGATATCATCCACCATCTATCACATCATATTTAAGAGAAAATTCTAAGGTTCAAGCAGTGGAAGATCACATCGAGAATCAACAACAAGTTCTCCAACTCTTAAAGTATAACCTCACTTTAGCGCATAATAGAATGAAACAACAGGCAGATCAACATCGCAGCGAAAGAAGTTTTGATGTAGGTGATTGGGTATTCCTATGGCTACAACGATATAAACAAATGTCCCTCAAGCAAGCTAATAAGGATAATAAATTAGCACCAAAGTATTATGGTTCATACAAGGTGTTGCAAAAGATAGGTACTATGGCATACAAATTGAAGCTTCCTGCAGCTTCCTAAGTGCACCCAGTTTTCCATGTTTTATGCTTAAAGAAGGTTATAGGTGACAAGATCCTAGTTCAAACAATATTGCTAGAACTTGATGAGGAAGGAAAAATCATATTGGAACTTGAAGCAGTCAAAGAAACAAGAACTTGACAACTACGAAATTGATCTCATCAAGTGGAAGAACTTACCTGTTGAAAACTTCACATGGGAGGATGAGAATTTTATATAGAAGCATCCAGAACTACTCAAGCGTTGAGGACAACACTTTTTTGAAGGAGAGGATCATGTTATGTCCCTATAATACTAGTGATTCCCCCATTACTATTTTCATTGTATCCCTTATTGTTATTTTTGTGCCCTTATTGTCCCCATATTGTTTTATTGTGCCCCATAGAAGCCCACTATTGTTATTTTTGTGCCCTTATATTATTATTGTTAGGTCGACTTTGGTTATATTGTGACTCCTTAGACTCCTATATATAGAAAGGAGGTTTTGTCATTTGTATCATCCAAGAATTGTTCATTTGTGTAATGTAAAGGAGTTTTCCCCTAGAAGAGGTTGATTTCTAAGGCTTTGATCTATCTTTTCTATCTTTTCGTGAGTTGGTTTCGTAACATAAACTCAATAGAAAAGTCCACTTCCCTATGAGGCGGTAACTCTGAAATCTCTGCTGGAAATAAATCCTAAAACTATTTCAAGGTTGGATACCTCTTCAAGACTTTAGAATCCTCAACATACTTCCCTTTGTCATTGGAAATATGAATTGTAAACAATACAAACCCTTTCCTTCGACTGTGATTTTCCTACATAATTGTAACCATTTACATTGATGTAGGCTTATTCTTACCTTGCAATATTCTCCTCTCTCCATCATCATCCAAGCACTCAATATCCTTATCATAGCAATCTACCTTAGTCTTGTGAATGTACAACCAATCTATACCCAACAACATACTGTATAATCCCAACGGAAGCACATTTAGATGCGTTGATGTAGACATATCTTTCAACTCAAATGCACAAGATCTCACCCAATGATGAACACTTTTCTTAGTACCCGTATCCAACTACACCAACCAAGACATTGCATGTACTTATTTATTCAAGAAACACTTATCCACCATGTCAAGACTAATATAACTATAGTTAGATCTAAGTTAAATCAAAATAGAAACAACTTGATCACAAAGCTGACCTTCCATATGAATAATAGATGTTTGATGATCAGCCTGCCTATTATCCAATGTTGCAAAAATCCAAGGAATACTTTGTCCAACATCCCCAATTGTTTGTGCCTCCTGAGAATTGTAAATATGCAGTCTTCCACCCTAATGTTATGGGAAATATCTCCTTCGATCATCCTTGCCACAAGTCCAACACTGTAAAGAATTCATGTCATCACCCTTGTTCTACTCCTCGAACTGAAATCTTTGTCCTCTGTCAGTTACATTGAACTTCTTGTGTGACACTACATTCTCCTTGTCCTCTGTATCTTGAGGTTTTCCTCTCTTCTTAGCCCATTTTCCTTTATTCTTCCCATTACCTTTCTAATCATGCTTAGACTCAATCCTTTGCTTCGATTTCGCATAACAGTGCTTCAATTTTTAGATGGGTTCCTTCAGCAATCTAGGCTCATCAAACTCAATTCTATCGCTGAATGATACAACAACCCATTGATGAATATATAAATATTTTCTTTCTCCTCCTTAAGATAAGGCACATATCTTAACAACTCCATGAATCTTCTAGTATACTCCTCATCAGTCATAGATCCCATCTTCAAATCATATAACTCCTTTTCCCTGTCATCATTGTATCTTTTAGATAGATACTTCTTCCTGAAAAGTCTCTCAAACTCACTCCAAGTCAACTCATCTTCTCGAATGCCTCTGAAATTATTCACATCTTCCCACCAAATGTTTGCTTTCCCTTTAAGACTAAAAGTAATTATCCTAGATTTCATATTTTTTGAATAATTGTATAATATGAAAAACTTATTCATCCCAAGAAACCAATCTTATGCATCTTGTGACTTCTTCATTTCTCCATCAAATGTAGGAAGATTTGTTTTCTTGAACTCCTCTAGCAAGTACGACTTCTCACTCCTCCTATATGGATGGTGGCAGTGGTGACGATGTTGTCTCTCTAAAATAGAACTAGAAAAGAAACCATGGTCCTTACCCCTCCTGTCAGGTGTATCCAAGAACCTACCATCTATGACTATGTCATCCCTGTCAAACTTGTATTCTGATTGAGACCTACTGCCATATGCCCCATTGGTCCTTTCCTATTTTCCATGACTAATCCTAAGTGGTCCTTGTATCTGCAAATTTGGTAGACTCTAAAGGATGATTGCATTAACTTTCATTTTCTTTTCCTATGCTTTGGCAAGTCTTTCCTATGACTGAATGATCTTGTCATTATCCACCTTACAACTTCTGATCTTTGCTTTCAATATTCTCAATGTATCTACTATTTCAGGGGATTACTCATCGCCATGTTGTTCATCTAATCTGTAGGGAGAATCACATGAATTGTAGTCCACCATTTTTTTAGTCATCTTGATCTTCTTCCTCCTACAAACATACCATGTCAGAGAAACCAAATATAAACATAATCCACACACATCAGTGAAGTTCAGGGGAGGATATCTCTTCTGCACAATAAACTAGATTATCACAACATATGTATATATAATGAAATCAACATATCGATCATCTCAACATAAATAGCATATCGATGTTGTCATGATGATGAAAACTACAAAAATCACCATCACAATGCATGCATAACAAACACATAGACAACTAACATGCATGCATTACAAACACATTTTTCCCATCTAGTCCAAGTGTTGAACTTGGGAGCTCTAATACCACCCTGTAACCACCCCTCCCACCTTCCTCCCACATTCACCCAATTTCACCAGCCTGCCAAGGTAAACATGAGACAAAGATTTACTATGACATCAACTGACCTCCAAGCTTCAGTTATGGAAGTGGGGCAACAACTGACAACTCACAAACATTCCTCAATGCTTACAAGACACTTAAGGGCCAAAGAACCACCCCAGGTGACCAAACCTTTAGATAGGGCTTAGTTTCAAAGACCTAGACTCTTAACCATAGCCTTGACACAACCTGCATGTAGTTGAATGCCTCCAACCACACCCACAAGCCTTTCTCCATGTAGTTGTGACCTAAATTGCTCAGTTTAGTACCTTTGGTCCAAAGATCTGAGCCACAATTCCAAGCTAGCCTCCATACCCCTACCTAGAATTGCCCGAGACTTATCAGAATGATAAATAACATAAGGACAATGCTAAATATAGAAAACTTGAACAAGAACTTGACCTAAATAGGCCTAACCATGACAGTCATTTCGTTAAACATATGGTGAACATGTAAGCTACAAGTCATGAATGCATATATGATCATAGGAGTCTGAAAATTATTTGAGAATCACCAAGAACGTCTAATGCTCTATCATAATAGTTGCAATAACATTTGTTAGTCCATGCATTCATCAAAACATTTCAAGATCCATAGGTAATATACATCACATAACCAACATGTAACCAACAAATAACCAGTATAGAAACCATGGCTAATCAGCGTTAATATTGCCAACATAATCACTATAAATATACATGAATCACAATAGAAGAATAGTTCTTATTAACATATGAAAATATCAACGAAGTTAGGGACTTCCACATACCACCCTACCATAGATTGGGCTGAAAAAAATCTCTCTTTCATCCAATCACCCATGTGCCATATCCCAAGAATGAATGTGGGATCTCATGGAACAAACCAAAAGAAAACCAAATCAGGGCTTCTAGAGGCCAAACCACCTCAACCCTCAACCACAGTGATTCCACCTCCACAGTCGGACATCACTAACACTAACAATATCGGTCTCTATCTAATTTGTCTAAGCCTCTATGAACTAGTAACTCAACCCACAACCTTCCAGGTCTCCAAATCATTTGTCTAACCCAGTTCCAAGGAATAGTAACTCAACCCACCAAGGGCTCCAAAGTGTTTGTCCCAACCTAGGATCTAGGCCTAGTAACTTAAACCAAGTTGTTCCAGGGATTCTAGAGCATTTGTTCCAACCCATGACCATAATGAATTATGAGCACCAACTAGAGAACAATCAAGTGGAAAAACCCATAACACCATGGTTATCCAAGAAATGGCAAGGCAAGGTTAAAACTACTATCAATCTAGGAAAATCTCCATGCCAATGAAAACATATAACCAGAAAATCATATGCATATATCATGCATCCATAAACCAACAAGGAAATCATACATGCAACCTATTACCTACAAAGAAACCTAGTTGTAGTTGTCGATCCACCTGTTCCCTTGCACTTTCATGCTTTCCTTTTTCCTTCTTTCTCCAATCCAAGTGAAAAATAGAGTGCTCCAAGCATACTCTGAGAATTCTCTATGTGTGCAAGATTATGAGAGCGAGATTGGATAGAAGAGAGCTCCAAAATTGAACTAAAAAAATCCAAACCAATGAAAGATATGAATTGATCCTCAAAATCCTTTTATCGTTGAGGTCTGTATTTTCTTCATTTCCCTTCATTTTTTCTTCAATTTCCCTGTCATGCAAATATGTTACCCTTAATCTCCCTTTTATCCTATTTTCCTTCATTTTCATAAATAAATGTCAACTAATTCCTCTTTTCCTTTGCCAATTCCTTTTCCAATTTCCATAGTCATTTATTAAGCACCAGTGATACCCATCACCATGTTTTACCCAACATTCAGCTTGGAATTTGTGTCCCATGACCTTGGTCAACTAGGGGAGGAAGCAAGCTCTGATTTCAATTCTTATTCTGCCTTTTACTTAATTTTTATGGTCTTCCTTGGTTTAAGTCCCACCCCAGGTGTTCAAGATCCCTTTTGTATGATTATTTTTTATGCATTTGTTTATCTCTGCGATTTATTTTTGAACATTGCTTTTATGTATAGTTATCTAGATGATTCATGAAAAATATTTCCTTACAAATTATCTAAGCATTAGATGATATTATTGGTAGTGGTTACTTTTCTCAAATAGAATTCCCTTTTTTGCATTTAGTTCACTTTATTTGTTGTTATTTATTCGTTTATTTGTCTGCACAGTCCCCTATTTGAAGCCACAAGAAAACCTACGACTCTGTATCTTGTTGAATGAAGCCTACCACAACTAATGTGATGACTTGGACATGTGTTCCTTATAATTTTTTAGGCATTCCATAGAATCTCTTACTTCCCAACCTTGCCTTTAGCATGTTTTCCTACTCACTAGACTATCCCATGTAGAAAAACAAAGACTCTTGTAGAAATTTTCAATTCACGTCTGAAACTCACTCAGATTTCCACTCAACTCATGATTTACCTTATTTGATCTATTACAATGCTCTTGGAACCCTAAGAATTGAATTTAGAGGTAGAGATACTGTATAGATTCCTTTATATGAATTTTTGTAGAAATTGCTTATTTCCTACAAAATTAGGGTTTACTATTTTCAAGCTTTTATTTCAGAAGTTTGTTTGTTTTCCTTGCAACATACAATATGTGTTCTTTCATTTCACAAATAGATACAATATTCTACCTTTCTCCCAAGCATACACAATTAGATGCTTCATCTCTCCTTATCAACTAAATCTGAAATGTCAATCAATCCAAGAATGTTTCTAAAATACTTAAACTTCTTATTCAAAAGAGAGCTTGTTAGCACATCAACTACATGTTCATCTGTAGGAATATACTATAGCTGTACGACCCCATCTTGTACCAAACTCCTAATTTAGTGGTACTTATTATTGATATGCTTTCTCCTTGCATGGAATATATGGTCTTTAGACATCTTGACACTGCTTTTATTATCACAATTTATTACAGTGTGATTTAGAGGCTTTCTAAATAAACATGACAAGAGTTTTCTTAACCAAACAACTTCCTTTCCTACTTCACATGCAACAATGTATTCGACTTCAGCGCTACTTAATGCAACAGGATCTTGTTTTCTACTCATCCATGAAATCATTGTAGACCCTAAACTGAAACATCCACCAGTAGTTCTTCTTCCATCTGTCTCACTACCAACCAAATCTAAATCTGTAAAACTTGTCAACTTAACTTCCTTTCCATCATAATTCAGGTAGTGATGTATAACACCATAGAGAAATCTAAGAATATGCATAGCAACTATCTAATGGTCATGACAAGGTTCCAATTGAAATGACTAAGGATATTTACAACAAAACATATATTAGGTCTTGTATTTACCAAGGACATCAGAGAGCCCACTAACTTATGATAGCTAGTGGGATCAATGAGATTGGAGTCAGAGCTTCTCAACTTATTGAGATTAGTGATCATGGGAGTAGTCATAGGCTTGGAATCCTTCATATTGAATCTTGATTATTTATTTACCTTAACCCAGATATATTTCTTAGATTTTCTTCCAAACTTCCAAACCCAAGCAATAGTGCATAAGTCCTAGATCTTTCATTTTGAATTCAGCTACCAGAATCTTCTTGCATTCTTGTATTCTGCGCTCCACACCTGTAATAAACAAATCATTTGCGTAAATTAATATAATGGTTGGTTCATTGTTCAGTACCTTAATGTAGATATTTGGATATGCAAAAAATTTGACAAGCACAATTCCTAATAGATGCATCCATTCTTGCATACCATGCCCTAAGAGCTTGTTTTAATCATATAGAACTTTGCTAAGTATTAAAACATGTGTGGCCTTGCTATTTATTTCAAAGCCTTCCAATTGTTCAATGTAAACTTTTTCGTCAATGGTCCCATTCATAAATGCTTTTTTTACGTCCATTTGATGAATATTCCATCCCATTGTAAGAGTTAACGAAACCAACGATCTTATAGTAGTATATCTAGCAATACGTGCAAAGGTTTCTTTAGAGTCTATACCTTCCTTTTGAGAGAATCCCCTTGTGACGAATCTAGATTCATATTTATCTATACTTCCATCAATAACATATTTTATTTTAAAAATCCAATTTGAAGTGACAACTGATTTGTCACTTGGCCTGGGAACAGTTTCCCAGACTCTATTATTCATGATGGATTAGTATTCTTCTTGCATCGCCTTCTTCCATTCTTCTTGATGAGAATCTTAGTCAATTCATATTCTATCAATTTCTTGTATGTTGCATATCCTTAATATCCTTTTGGTCTTTTGATTTCTCTAAAATTTCCTTTAGTAGCTCTGTGTCCTTCGACATATTCAAGAGTAGCTTTCAACCAGTTTGGCCTCTTCCTTTGTTTCGGGTATGATCAAAGGCTGAATCAGCTCACTTGGTCCTTCATCTTCTTCATCTTGGTTTGTAGTTTTCTTATCATGGTGTTCTTATTCTTCAAATAGTGGTGTATCTTCATCATTATAATCAATTGAAATATCCTTGGATATTTTGTAGGCATGATTCTGATTGAATATAACATCCCTACTTACTTCAATTTGACTTCCTTTATTAATTTAGATTTTATATGCCTTTGAAGAAATACTCTATCCAACAACTATCCCTTTAATACTTGTAGAATCTAGTTTCTTTTGTTTGTCCTTTGGAACATGGATCAGGATGTATGCGGGACACCAAAATATTCAAAGATGGTCCACATATGGCTTCTTCCCTATGAATGATTCTTCAGATATCATATTCTCAAGGATTCTATGAGTACTACTATTTTGTATATATATTGTTGTCATAGTTGCTTCACCTCGTAGAAACTTTGGAAGATGTTGATCAAATATCATAGTTTGCATACATTCTTCAATTGTTTTTTTTTTCCTTTCTGCAACTCCATTTTGTTGGGGATTGTAGAGAACAATGAGCTCCCTCTTAAAACATGTTTCTTTACAATATACAACTAGTTCTTTTGAAGTGTATTCCCCACCACTGTCATATCTCAAGGTCTTTATCTTTCTTTCGGTTAAGGTCTCTACTTCATATCTAAACTCATTGAACTTTTCAAGTGCTTCATCCTCTGTCTTGAGAAGGTAGAGCCATGTATTTCTAGAGTGATCATAAATGAAGGTCACATAATAAAGATGGCCTCCAAGTGATTTGTTAGACATAGGCCCACACACATCAGAATGAATGAGGTCTAATATTTCTTTACACCTTTTATCACTAATTGTAAAAGGCTTCCTTGTATTCTTTCCCAAAGCAAATCCCTTACATACTCCTTCATGATCTTCCTTGATGTTAGGGATGTCATTACCATTTCACTGAGAGAGGGAATGATATTGTAGTGTATATGCCCATATCTTCTATGCCATAGTTCGATGGGATTGATTTCCATGTGAACTAGGGCTTGAGGAGACGGTGTTATAACTTTATATAGTCTTCCTTCACAAACTCCAATAACCTTAACCTTTTCAATGCTTGAATCCTTTCCCAAAACCAAGACTTTACCATCTACAAAGGAAACCCTATCTCCTTTATCTTCTAAACAAGAAATTGTTGGGTCCCTATAATACTAGTGATTACCCCATTACTATTGTAGTTATACCCCTTATTAATATTGTTGTGCCCCTATTGCCCCCATATTGTTATTACTGTGCCCCATAGAATCCCTCTATTGTTATTTTTGTGGCTTTACATTATTATTGTTAGGTCGGCTGGATTATATTGTGACTCCTTAGACTCCTATA
The DNA here is from genome assembly GCA_031772625.1 of Pinus tabuliformis. Taxonomy (NCBI): domain Eukaryota; kingdom Viridiplantae; phylum Streptophyta; class Pinopsida; order Pinales; family Pinaceae; genus Pinus; species Pinus tabuliformis. The sequence continues at coordinate 424,559,225 of CM062820.1, read as the reverse complement.
TATAGAAAGGAGGTCTTGTCATTTGTATCATCCAAGAATTGTTCATTTATGTAATGTAAAGGAGGTTGCCCCCTCGAAGAGGCTGAATTCTAAGGCGTTGATCTATCTTTTCTATATTTTCTTGAGCTGGTTTCATAACATTTGGTATCAGAGCTTTGGATTCTAGGGTTTCGCTGCTCCAAACAGGTCATCGTGGCATTTTCGCTATAACTTTTTTTCTGTGACGTTTCAGAAGTCGCAAAAAAAACCCATTTGAGAAGAAATCGCGCTGAACCTTGGGTCCAAATTTTAGAGCTTTTCGCGCGATATTTGCGGAGATATGATCTGAGGAAGTTGGTCTTTTTGCAGACTCCTGAATTACATTCAAAACAGGTGACCTGGGGAAAATCGTCATAACTTTCTCTCTGGGGATCGGATTGAAGTTTCGTAAGAAGGTACAGAAAGAGGACAGACTGTAGTTTCTTGTGGGTGTTTTTCAGATCCAAAGGTCGAAACAGTGACTCGTGGAACGTCGTACAAGTTCGCTCTACTGAACTAGCCTATAATCAAGTCACTGTGGGAGATTTCGCATAACGCTTCCTAGGAGAATCCAATTTGGGTCAGACTTGTGGCATTGGAAAGAGGACACAGAGGGCTACTACAGGTCACAAATTCAGAACTAGATAATCAGAAAGTACAGAGATACATCAGAGGCAATATCGAGCTCCTACAAAGTGAAAAAAGGTGTGTAGATTTTCTTTAATTTTTGCTTAAGCTTGGTTTGAAAATTTATTTTGAAGGAATTCAAAGGGCATATTAGAGAATTATTATCGGTAACTGATGCCCCGAGGAAAGAAAATGCAAACACCTAGTAAGGAACCTGAAAGCTCTAGCATGACTCATGAAGAAGAAGAAGAAATGTTATATGATATATCAAAATTACAAGAACAAGTGCAACAAGTGTCACTTGGACAAAAAGCAACAGAATCTAAGATGGATGGTTTAAGGAAAGATGTAGAAGCTAAGATGGATGGCTTAAAGAAGGGTGTAGAATCTAAGATGGATTGTTTAAAGAAAGGCGTAGAAGCTAAGATGGATGGCATGGAAGCTAAGGTGAATGGCATGGACGCTAAAATTGATGGCATGGATGATAAGATGGAAGAATTGAAGATAAATATGAATAAGTTGCTACAAGAAATGGTCACTAAGGGTGAAAGGGTACTAAAGGAAACTCATGATGAGAACAAAAGAAATGTTAATCATGATTCCATAGACCCTAATGTTGGATCGAAGACTCACCATATTCCAAAAATCGATATGAGGAAGTTTGATGGCAAGGATCCCGCCACATGGATATTACAGATGGAGCAATTCTTCGATCTCAATAATGTGCAAAACACACAAAAGGTACGTATGGAAAATTTATATTTGGAACCAAATCAGTTTGTATGGTATCAATGGCTTTGCTCTCGTAAACAATTTATCACTTGGGCAATTTTTACGGAAGAATTGATAGCACATTATGAGGATACAAAAAGCAACACTTTTTTTAGCCAATTGATAAGTCTCAAACAAAAGGGTTCAATAATGGAGCACATTGAGGAGTTCCAAAAATTGAACATAAGGGTAAAAGATATTCCAGAGGAGCATAGGATTGATGTGTTCATAGGGTCTTTAAAGGATAATATCCAACATGATGTTCGCCTTTGGGAACCTGATTCATTAGAGAAGGCATTCAGGTTAGCAAGAAAAATGGAAAGCAAAATTATGGCAACCAGGAAGCATACCACTCACAACTATAAAGACGGAAGTGTTGTTTCCGCTAGTCTTCCACAACCTATAAGGTTGACACCACAACAATTGGAAGAAAAAAGAGCAAAAGGGCTTTGTTACAGTTGTGATAGCAAATACACTAAAGGTCATAAGTGTGCTGAGAAGAAATTATTCTACATAGATTGTGAAGAGGAAGAAGAAAAGGAGCAAGAAAGGTCAAAAGAAGAGGATATACTCCAGGAACAAAGCCTAGATAAAGAAGAAATGAATCCGACCATATCTTGTAATGCATTGGCGGGAATTACCACTCCTCAAACCATCAAGATAGAAGGACAAATCAAGAAGAAAAAGGTAATAGTGTTGATTGATTCAGGAAGTACCCACAATTTTATTCATTGTAAGGTAGCAAAAGAATTGAATTGCTTCTTATATCCAGCACCAGAGTGTCAAGTGATGGTTGCAAATGGAGGAACAATAAATTGCTCTGGAAAGTGCCATAATATCAAGCTATCCATGGGAGAATATGTATTGACTAGCCCAATGCTTTCCATTCCAATGGGAGGTGCTGATGTTGTACTAGGAGTCCAATGGCTACAATCCTTGGGTACAATAGCTTTTAATTTTCAAGAACTTTTCATGAAATTTTCTGTGGAAGGAAAGGAAGTTGAATTAAGGGGTATTGCAGGGAAACCAGGAAAGATAATCAGCTCTAATGGTATGACAAAGCTTCTAAAAAAGGAACAAAGAGGTGTAATTGCACAATTATGTTCGCTAGATGTTTCCACATTGGAATCATCTATTTCTCCAGATCTCCAAAAAGTCTTGGACAATCATTCCAAGGTATTTGAGACTCCCAAAGGTCTCCCACCTATTCGTGATCATGATCATGCTATTCATCTGATTCCAGGAAGTGTTCCTCCAAACATCAGGCCGTACAGATATCCCTATGCCCAAAAGAGTGAAATTGAACGTATGGTTGCAGAAATGCTAGAGGCTGGTATAATTCAACCAAGTCAAAGTTCTTTCTCTGCTCCAGTAGTATTGGTGCACAAGAAGGATGGATCATGGCGCATGTGTCCGGATTATAGGGAGCTCAACAAGCTCACTATTAAAGATAAGTTTCCCATTCCTGTCATTGATGAATTACTGGATGAATTGCATGGATCAATTTACTTCACCAAGTTGGATCTTCGTTCGGGATATCATCAAATCAGAATGAAGATTGAAGACATTCCGAAAACAGCATTTAGAACTCATGAGGGTCATTATGAATTTTTGGTCATGCCTTTTGGCCTTACCAATGCACCTTCAACATTTCAAGGTTTGATGAATTCAATTTTCAAACCATTCCTTAGAAAATTTGTGTTAGTAATTTTTGATGATATACTAATCTACAGCAAGTCTTGGAAGGATCATGTTGAACATGTTGACAGGGTGCTACAACTATTGGAGGAGAAACAATTATATGCAAAAAGATCCAAATGTTTCTTTGGAGTACAAGAGGTGGAATATTTGGGTCATATTGTATCTCATGAAGGAGTTAAGGTAGACCCTAGCAAAATTAAAGCCATTAAGGAATGGAAAATTCCCACATCCATAAAGCATCTGCGAGGATTTCTCGGGTTGACAGGGTATTATCGCAAGTTTGTTAAGAATTATGGGAGAATAGCAGCACCTCTAACAACATTATTGAAGAAAGATGCATTTTCATGGACCCTAGAAGCAACAAAGGCCTTTGAACATCTTAAAGAGGCAATGTGCCAAGCACCGGTCTTAGCTACACCGGACTTCACAAAAACCTTTATTGTGGAATGTGATGCTTCAGGAAATGGAATTGGTGTTGTTTTAATGCAAGATGAAAGACCCATTGCTTTTGAAAGTCGTCCAATCAAGGGAAAGTTTTTACACAAAGCTATTTATGAGAAGGAAATGTTGGCAATACTCCATGCACTTAAGAAATGGCGACCCTACCTAATGGGAAGACACTTCAAGGTAAAAACGGATCATGATAGCCTTAAATACTTTTTAGAACAAAGATTATCCTCTGAAGAGCAACAAAAGTGGGTCACAAAGATGTTGGGTTATGACTTTGAAATCATCTACAAAAAAGGGAAGCAAAATGTGGTGGCAGATGCACTCTCAAGAAAGGATGAGGATGTGGAAGCATTGTTGTGCGCCATTTCTATTATCCAACCAGATTGGATAAATGAAGCAAGGGAGGAATGGAAGAATGACGAAGAAGTGTGGGCACTTATTCGAAAGTTACAACAAGATTCCAGTATGTCTGATACATTTAGCTGGAAAAATGATTCGTTATGGTACAAAGATCGCTTATACCTCTGTAAGAATTCCCAGCTAAAACAAAAGATTCTTATGGAATTGCACACTTCTCCCTTAGGAGGGCACTCAGGATTTTTAAAAACTTACCACAGGGTTAAGAAGGAATTTTTTTGGGATGGCCTTAAATCAGATATTCAAAAGTTTGTGGCGGAATGTTTGGTTTGCCAACAAAATAAAGTTGAAACAATTAAGACACCAGGTCTATTACAACCTTTATCCATTCCAAGCCAACGTTGGGAGGAGGTTTCAATGGATTTTATCACAGGTTTACCAAGTCTGAGGGAAAGAGTGTCATCATGGTGGTAGTTGATAGAATTACCAAGTATGCACACTTTTGTGCATTATCACATCCATTTAAAGCCAGTACAGTTTCTACTGCATTTATGGAAACAATTCAAAAGCTACATGGAAACCCAAAGATTATTGTAAGTGACAGAGATCCCATTTTCACTGGAAATTTTTGGACAGAATTATTTTCTTGTCTTGGTACTCAGTTAGCTCATAGCTCATCTTATCATCCTCAATCTGATGGGAAAACTGAGATAGTAAACAAATGTTTGGAAGGATATCTTCGTTGCTTTGTATCTGATAAACAGACACAATGGGTCAAATGGTTGCCTCTGGCTGAATGGTGGTATAACACTTCCTTCCATACAACAACAAAAATGACCCCATTTATGGCACTTTATGGGTATCAACCACCATCCATCACATCATATTTAAGAGAAAATTCTAAGGTTCAGGCAGTGGAACATCACATCGAACATCAACAACAAGTCCTCCAACTCTTAAAGGATAACCTCGTGTTGGCACATAATAGAATGAAACAACAGGCAGATCAACATCGCAGTGAAAGAAGTTTTGATGTAGGTGATTGGGTATTCCTACGGCTACAACCATATAAGCAAATGTCTCTCAAGCAAGCTAAGAAGGATAATAAATTATCACCAAAGTATTATGGTCCGTACAAGGTGTTGCAAAAGATTGGTACTATGGCATACAAATTGGAGCTTCCTGCAGCTTCTCGATTGCACCCAGTTTTCCATGTTTCATGTTTAAAGAAGGTTATAGGCGACAAGCTCCTAGTTCAAACAATATTGCCAGAACTTGACAAGGAAGGAAAAATTATATTGGAACCGGAAGCAGTCACAGAAACAAGAACTCGACAGCTACGAAATCGATCAATTTCAGAGTATCTTATCAAGTGGAAGAACTTATCTGCTGAAGATTCCACATGGGAGGATGAGAATTTTATGCAGAAGTATCCAGAACTACTCAAACGTTGAGGACAACACTTTTTTGAAGGAGAGGGGCATGTTGGGTCCCTATAATACTAGTGATTACCCCATTCTATTGTAGTTATACCCCTTATTAATATTGTTGTGCCCCTATTGCCCCCATATTGTTATTACTGTGCCCCATAGAATCCCTCTATTGTTATTTTTGTGGCTTTACATTATTATTGTTAGGTCGGCTGGATTATATTGTGACTCCTTAGACTCCTATATATAGAAAGGAGGTCTTGTCATTTGTATCATCCAAGAATTGTTCATTTATGTAATGTAAAGGAGGTTGCCCCCTCGAAGAGGCTGAATTCTAAGGGGTTGATCTATCTTTTCTATCTTTTCTTGAGCTGGTTTCATAACAGAAATTGAGAGTAAATTCTTTTTTAAACGTAGAACATAGAGTATATTGTTGAAGTGTAGATTTTCTCCATTTTCCAACTTCAAAGATGTAGATCCATGGCCCTTGACTACATAATTGTTGTTATATCCTAGATCCATTGTCTTGATGTTTCACTATCAATGATCCATGCATTTTCATCATCAAGAGTACATGTAACTGCATCCAAGAACCCTTCGCTTTTGTCTCTCTTAGATAAGTTGTAGATGATCCTTCCAATCCATCTTCCTTCAATTCTTATGATAATGAACCCCATATTCAAGTAAGTTTTCATATAGGAAGTAGCATTCTTTTTCAAGTCAACAAAGTGATCTCCAACCTTTTTCGACCTTAGCTCTATACCATGTTGAGAAATTAATGTTAGTAGGAATTAGGTTTTTTATTTCTCTTCTTGATAATTACTTTTGAATTATGTTGGCCTATTTTACTTATTTATTAAATTATGTTTCACCAAGAAATTATCAAATTATATGTGTATGAATATCCCAAGAAAAAGAGACATAATATGTAGGCGGACATCTAGGGAAAAACCCTTATGAGGGGAAAACCTAGTCAGAACTCTTCCTTCAATAGATTCAAAGACAAGATGAGATAATCCAAGACTCTTTGACCTAGACACGGACTTCCTCCAATCACCAAGTCAATCCTTCCTTCTTCTCCAAGTGATAACTTCCCAGCATCAGCTTCGACCTAAAACTTCGATCTTGCAGCAATAGAATTAGTCCTCCCTGCAACAGAACTTCGACCTACAAAAAAATTCATATTTTTTGACCCTTGAAAATGCTCAGTAACTTCGCACATGAGTGATAGATGGCCCAAAACTTTGATTTTTTCTTTCCCTATCATCTTCGTCCTTCTCTAGCAACTTCACAATTTTTCTGCCACTATTTATTGTGTATAGAACTTATTGAGAGAGTGACGCAAATGGATCGAACTACCTCTCTATATATAGCCTCTTTTGTGGGTTGAATTTTCCTAATGTATGCCGACTTCATTAGGATAGGGCCAACTTGGTTTGGAGGTGTCAAATTACTTATTGGACTAAAAAATGCTTATTTTTACATGATACAAAAGCCCAAGAAGGGTATAATAAAATTGACAATGACTCTATTGACTCAATACAAAACATAAAATCCTACAATGGAGGCTTTGTCCTAAAAAATAATTACCCAAGCATGAAATCCATGATTTAATAAGTCATTTTTATTAATAATAATAATAAAATTGACAAATAAATTACATTATACAATTATGAAGACCGAACCTAGTTGTTACGGGATAAAATACCCTAGGGTCTAGGTTGAGAACCCCAACAGATTGAAGGGCATACACCAACAAGAAGCAAGCAAAAAAGTAGTCCTAATGCTTAAACTACTAAAGTGGGATGAAGAGATAGTAGCAGTAGGTCCTACGTTTGAAGATGTTCCCGTAGGGTCCAAACCCTCTGCTTCCTCCAATGCTTCAAAACCTACAACTCATTCCAGAAAATCATATATACTAGCAGTAGTTCAAAGCATGTTCAATCTATGAATGTTAGATCATATAAGCATATAGATATAAAACATGAGATCATATATAATTAGATCATAACATGATTTAAAGCATACAGATCATCACATCAAGAACAAGACAAAGCTTATTTATTGATGTCTGCAAAGAATGTGGAAGAAGACAACTTGATTTGACCACGGATCCAAGTGACACCTTCCTCTGAATCTATCTAGCCAAAGCCTCAACAATCCTCTTTCAAATGCACACACATAGATTCCATATAAAGGATATGGACATCTCTATGAGGAAACAAATGTTTCCTATAGTTGGGAGTGCATGAGTCACAGGGATAAATCAGACTTGATCAGGGACCAATTGGATATAATATTGATATCATAGTTTTCTCTCCCTTTAGGCCTTCCCATGAGGTGTATTTATATCACCCCAAAACAATTGTTTCATTTGGGATATAGTTAGGCCATAGGCTCCTGTAGGTGGGCTTCCAATGTAACCTGTAAACCCTACCCATAAAATAGGGATTTTATATTTTTTAAATATTTCAAAATTAATATGTCGGTTGGGTATATCTGGACCCACGTGTGCACACGCGTTTTGAAGGGTAGAGTCGTGTATGGAATTTAAAATAATGTCTTTTAGTAAATGGACCAAGTCTGAAGGGAAAGGGCTACCCAAGGCTATGACTCAAGCATCAAGTATACAAGATTGATAAATGATGCTATAACAGATGCCCCCTAATATATGAGGTCAGAAGGGGTACATGATGGCCTAAATTTATTAAGTGTATAGAAAGAATCATGCATGGACTTGGGAGGAGATCACCAGATTCCAGCCTGTCGAACCAGTGGAAGAGATCAGAAAGAAAGCTCATGTCTAAGGCAAGCATACCAATGCTCAGAGATAGTAAAGCATGTCTACATATCAAGTGTAGATCGGATCCAATATGTATGCAAGTACAAAGGAAATTGAGAAATACATAGTGGATCATCTAATCATAGCCGCAAAAGTACATATCAAGGCCATGTCACAATATGACATATAAAAGAACTGATCAATAATGTTGAAAGAGATATTTTATCATTGATGTCATGTAATTTTTCCTCAAAGTACCAAGTCAAAAAGTGGAATAATGGTATTGCATGCAACTCAGGTGACAACATATAAAATGTTGTTGTGATGAACTGCAACATATAAGGTGGATGGTGTCACTGGCATCAAACTGGAGGAATTAAAAAGTGAACCAAAAAATGTTGAAGCAACCTAAGGTCTTCGCCAATCGCCACCGTAAATTTCTACATCATAGGAATAAATGAGTTGAAGTCATCGATAATGATTATGAGAATCAAGGTACCATAGTACAATCTAACGAGTGCGAATAAATGAGTTGAAGTCGAACACTTGATAGAATTTATCAATCAGGAGACATTGATGTATTCTCACTGTCAATAGTGAAGGATTCTACCACTAATGATTGCAAACCCTAAGGTACTGCCAAAGGACTCTAGACCTTATTCCCTGAGCAATGAGTTGGAGTCTATGGTAAAAGATCTGTAGGAAGAAAGGCATTAAGGCATCCCACATCAATCCAGTGCGAGTGTAACCTGCAGGCCAATATTTTGGAAGGAATTAGATGAAGAAAGATGAAGTAACCATATCAAAGCACGTTTCCAACATACACAAGATGTGGCTAGTGCATGATAGAAACCCTCTGAACCAACCAACAATGAAAGCTAACATAGAGGTGAGGAATCCACCAATAGGGTCAAATGGAAACCAAGGTACTACACGAATCTCAATATGTGATAATGTAAGCTGACGTCGAACACAAGGGAAACCACTCAGTCAAAGAACCATGATACTGATCGATGATGAGTACAAGGTCACCTATCAATGATGGAAATAGGGCCAAGGTTTGGCTCTAGGCCTTCTCTTAGAGCAATTTTTCGAAGTCGATAAGAGCATACCCGCCAACAAGAAGTCAATGGAGACCTTATTAACTAACATGAGAAAAGGACCAAATAGTTGATGTGATATTGAACATAACTCTGATAGACCAGGTATGGCCAACTAAAAATAAGTTAAGGGACACCGCAAAAAGGCTGACTTAGGTTTACTTCCCTTGAAAAAAAGCATGACTGAAATTTGACTGTATGGTAGCATATGATAACCTTGTATAAGTTTGTCATGCATGAGGCATAAACAAACTCTCCATACAATTGGAAGAGATAACCAACCGAAGGAGTACTGGCTCAATGACAAGGTTATGGGTCTCCTAAGTCAAACTAAAGCCCATCCCGATGGAGGAAAGACTTGCTTTGAGTGCTTTGTTCAAGGGTGACATAATTGACTCTTGTTGCAATCAATTATGGAAGTAATGTCCCATTCCCGCTCTTTTTTTTTCAATATATAATTTTTTTGTCTTTTTCATATTGAAAAGACTGAAAAAAAAGAATAAAAGAATGCCTATGGTACAGTGGAAAGAATGAGTGTCTAAATACATATGTGCTAGTTCTTAGGAGTGGAACATTCCTATGCTCAATGCAAGGTGACGAAACTAGTCAATGACACTCAAAGGAATGTTCTTTCCACGGGCATAAGGTGTAGAGTTGCAAAGGCTAAGTGATTGCAAGGTTGCTTTTGCAGAAAGATGGTGAAAAATTGTCTTATACACGAGTCCAAGTGAAGCCAACTTAAGGCCAAAAGGTACAAATATTCTACATGCAATGCGGTAATACAACTCAACATGTGGGAGCCTCTAAGGTATAAATCCAAAAAGATAGCGAAGAAGAAGGAGAATGAACCTTCATCGCAAAATTCATGGCAGGACTAAAGAGGAATCCCGAACCTAAGAACAAAAGTTCAGCATGGGTGCCAAGTGACAACAAGGTACTATCTAGGGCGCCCATGATAAGGTAGGATTTGCAACACAAGTTATGACACTTCTAAGCAATGAGAAGATTTTGCGTCATGTCTTGGTCGAGTAGATCCTAAGGCCAAAATGGAAAAGGAAATTGATAAATTCACAATGCAGGTGAAAAACCTAACCTATATGCTAATTTCTAGAACCAATACCTATCAGAGTGGATCAACCATAATAATGCCCAAAGGAGAAGTCTTCCAAGTTCTATAGACATAATTAGGAAAACTAGACAAGAAGTTAATGCATCCCATATATAAACTTCAGATAAAATCTTGTGTTATATAATACAAAACTTGAAAATGCATACCTTATATGTACAATATGGTATAGGGAACCATGCAGCCTTACGTCTTACGCATAATAGTTCTTCAGGACAAGCCCCGAGTGGGGCTCAGGCCAAGGACTCCTTTGGTAGTAAAAACCCATGGCTTCAAAAACTTCCTCCTATGAAGGCAACTCAAGTTCCAATAAATCATGAGAACTAGGAGGATCAAAAGAGGGAATTAAGGGGTCCCATGTCCCCATGTCATAAATCACTTGGTCAACTGTTGGGACCAAGTCCCGAGAAGGAATATAATAGTTCAAAGGATCCTTCTCAGAAGCAATTTAACATTGAGGATACAATGCCACATAGTTCACTCGTGGTCGGGTAGAGTCTACCTAAACAGTTGGAACATACCAAGGGGTATTCTGTAGTAAATTTGAATTAGGGGGGTGATTATTAGATGCAATCTGATCAATAGTGACAATATTTTCATTATGAGGAAAATACATCACTCGAAAGAGTGAAGACACCACAACATTCATAGCATAGACAAAATCACACCCAAGTAGCATATTAAAGTCTAAAGGGCGATCAACCACCATCATATCAATTAAGACAATCTTCCCACCTAAACTAATAGAGAGATAAACGCCTTAGAATTCAGCCTAATCGAGGGGGAAACCTCCTTTACATTACACAAATGAACACTTGGATGATACAAATGACAAAACCTCCTTTCTATATATAGGAGTCTAAGGGGTCATTATATAACCAAAGCCGACCTAACAATAATAATATAAAGGCACAAAAATAACAACAATGGACTTCTATGGGGCACAATAATAACAATATGGGGAAAATAGGGGCACAACAATAACAATAAGGGATGCAATGACAATAGTAATGGGGGAATCACTAGTATTATAGGGACCTAACATGCCCCTCTCCTTCAAAAAAGTGTTGTCCTCAATGCTTGAGTAGTTTTGGATGCTTCTGTATAAAATTCTCATCCTCCCATGTGGAATCTTCAACAGGTAGGTTCTTCCACTTGATGAGATACTCTGAAATTGATTGATTTCGTAGCTACCGAGTTCTTGTTTCTTTGACTGCTTCAGGTTCCAATATTATTTTTCCTTCCTCATCAAGTTTTGGCAATATTTTTGAACTGGGAGCTTGTCACCTATAACCTTCTTTAAGCATGACACATGGAAAATTGGGTGCACTCAGAAGCTGCAGGAAGCTCCAATTTGTATGCCATAGTACCTATCTTTTGCAACACCTTGTACGGACCATAATACTTTGGTGATAATTTATTATTCTTCTTAGTGTTAGAAAATTATATATTACGGAGCAATGGAACACATAAAATATTACAGAAATATAAACATAGAAAACGCATAAAACAAGAGAGACACAGATATACGTGGTTCACCCAATTTGGGATACGTCCACCCCGAACAACCAATCCTTCCTTTCTATTATCCAGCAAAATGAAGAGACACAACCTACAACAAATCCATTGTAATATCCTCTGTTTTCTCTCACAGTCTCACCTCTCTATGTCTCACTCATAGAATACACATCTATATCACAACCCCAAAATAGAATGCCCTCATACAAAGAGAGGGGTTGCCTTCTAGGGAAAAAAATCCCTAAACTAAACATAAGTTCTACCGTCAAATCATTCACCTAATGAATGGCCCAGATTGACTAGAAATTACTATACTTTTACAAGGCAATTTTACATCTATTTTTGGCTTCGGAGGCACTGCCCCCGAACCCCGCCAGGGGACCGCTGGCCCCCGGACCCCCAGATGGGGGGGATCAGCCCCCCCACACCCCCCTGCGTGGAGTGGTGTACAAACTTCCTGAGGTATACATCTAGCTGAAACAAAAGACCTCTGAACAATCATGCTCCACACACAACAATCTCCCACTTGGAGAATGATTGTAGCAACTCCACCGTTGTTTCATTTGCTGGACAATGACTCCTCTTTGGACCTGGTTGTTTCTCATCTTCATCATCATCCTTGAAGACCAATTGAAACTGAGCATGTTCTCAGTTTCTCCCTGGTTACAACTTTTGTTAGCATGTTTGTAGGATTCTGGCTAGTGTGTATCTTTTCCAGCTTTAAATCTCCATCTTCCAACATAGATCGTATGAAATGGTACTTGAGTTGCATGTGTTTAGTCCTGGAATGAAATGCTGAGTTCTTTGCAAGATGAATGGCACTTTGGCTACCACTGTATAACGTGCCCATATCATGCTCCTTACCCAATTCACCCATAAACCTTTTGTAACCAAATCATTTCTTTACTAGCCTCTGTAGCAGCAACATACTCTACTTCTGTTGTTGAAAGTGCAACAACACTTTGGATTTTTGAAACCCAACTGACAGTTGTTCCACCAACATTAAATACATATCATGTAGTGCTCCTCCTGTTATCTCTGTCACCTGCCATATCTGCATCAACATATCCCTGTAGAGAAATGTTTGAACCACCAAAGCATAATGCTTGATTTGTGGTACCTTTCAAATATCTAAGAATCCATTTCACTGCCATCCAATGTTCCTTTCCTGGATTGTTCATGTACCTGCTTACAACTCCCACTGCATGTGCAATATCAGGCCTTGTGCAAACCATTGCATACATTAAGCTTCCAACTGCTGATGCATATGGAACTTTAGACATATAATCCATGTCTTCTTGGGTCTTTGGGCACATTTCCTTACTAAGTTTGAAATGGCTAGCAAAAGGTGTACTAACTGGTTTTGCATTGTTCATATTAAATCTTTTCAAAACCTTTTGTATGTACTCATTCTGAGACAATGTTAATTTACGATTTTTCCTGTCTCTAGTGATTCTCATACCAAGGATTTGTTTTGCAGCTCCCAAATCCTTCATTGCAAATGAATTTGCCAATTTTCTTTTGAGCACATTTATTTCCTGCATGTTAGACCTTGCAACAAGCATGTCATCTACATATAATAACAATATAATATAGCTGCCATCATTTTGCTTTTTTAGATAAACACAATGATCAGAGTGACATCTAGTATAACCTTGTTCAGACATAAACTTGTCAAATTTTAGATACCACTGCCTTGGAGCCTGTTTTAGCCATACAATCTCTTCTTCAACCTGCACACTAGTTTCTCCTTCCCTTTCACCTCATATCCTTGTGGCTGCTGCATATATATCTCTTCCTCCAAATCCCCATGGAGAAAGGTTGTCTTTACATCTAACTACTCAAGATGCAAATCTTCAGCTGCTACTAGACTTAAAATAGTTCTGATTGAAGTCATTTTAACAATAGGAGAAAATATTTCATCAAAATCAATACCTTTCTTCTGTAGAAACCCCTTCACCACAAGTCTAGCTTTGTACCTCTGTTTTCCTCCATCTTCTTCCTTCAGCCTATAAACCCATTTATTCTTCAATGTAGTTTTTCCTGCAGGCAACCTTACTAAGTCCCAAGTCTGGTTATGCATTAAGGAGTCCATCTCTTCTTCCATGGCTTCCTCCCACTTCTTCCTGCTTTCAACCTGCATTGTTTCTTCATAACATTCAGGTTCACCAGAATCAGTCAACAATAAATAATATAATGAAGGAGAGTATCGTTGGGTCTACTTATCCTGGTAGATCTTCTAACACCACTTTCAGGTGCTTGGGGTGCCTGTTGCTGTTGTGGTGGTTGTTGTTGTTGTGGTTGTTGATTATTATTATTTTCAGGCACCTTTACTTTTTTAGTGATTTCGTCAAGAACTGCATATTCCTTGTTTTCTTTTTCTTGCTTCTTTTCCTGCAACTGATTCTTATACAAGACCTTTTCATTGAATATTACATCTCTGCTCCTAATGATTTTGTGATTTTCATAATCATATAAGCGATAACCAAAATCATTAACACCATATCCAATAAAGGTACATTTCTTTGACTTTGCCTCAAGCTTTGTTCTATTTTCTTTATTAATATGGACAAAGGCCTCACAACCAAAAGGCTTTAAAAAGGAGTAGTTTACCTTTTTACCTGTCCATGCTTCCTCTGGAACACCACCATCCAAGGAACTTGAAGGCTCTTTGTTTATTAGATAAACAACAGTATCTACAGCATCTGCCCAAAACTTTAAAGGCAATCCTGCATGCAATCTCATGCACCTTGCACGCTCCATGATTGTTCTGTTCATCCTTTCTGACACACCATTTTCTTGTGGTGTTCTTGGAACTGTCTTCTCTCTGCGAATTCCATGCTCTGAACAATACCTATCAAACTCTTTGCTGCAATATTCACCTCCGTTTTCTGATCTAAGACACTTCAATTTCTTTCCTGTCTCAATCTCAACCAAAGCTTTCCATTTCTTGAAAGTATCAAATACATCAGATTTATTCTTAATACAATAAATCCAAGTTTTTCTAGTTGCATCATCAATAAAGGTAACATAATAACGAGAGCCACCAAGAGATGATAACTGAGCAGGTCCCCATACATCTGTATGACAAGCTCTAATTTTTCGCTCTTCTTTTCTTTCCCAAATCTGAGAAATCTGACTCTCTTTTGTTTTCCATAAATGCAATTTTCACAGAAGTCCAAATCAACATTCTTCAAACCCAGCAACAAATTCCTTGAGTGAAGAATCTTCATCCCCTTTTCACTCATGTGTCCGAGCCTATGATGCCATAATGCTGCATCTGCTCCTTTGGAAGTTAAAGCATTAACAGAGTTAGAAATACCATTGCATAAATACAATGTACCAACCTTTTCGCCTTTTGCTATTACCAGGGCTCCTTTGGTGACCTTCCAAGCTTTATCTGTGAAAGTTATCACACAACCTTCACCGCCTAACTACCCTGTTGAAATTAGATTTTTCTTTAGATCTGGAACATGCCTTACCTCCTTTAGTAGCCATTGGTTCCCATTCTACTGTTTTACAAGAACCTTACCCATTCCAACAATTTTACAGGGTTTATCATCACCCAAACAAACTTGTCCAAAATCTCCTTGAACATAGTCATGAAAGTATTTCTTATCAAGTGTGGCATGGAATGAGGCCCCTGAATCTACCACCCAGGAATCAGTAATATTTTCGAAAGAAAGAATCAAAGCATCTTGTAACACCTCACTTGTCACATTTGCTTCATGATTGTTTTCTTGTTGTGCATCTCCTTCTTTTCCCTTCCGAGATCTACAGTCTTTCTTTAGGTGTCCTTTCTTTCCACATTTCTAGCACACTATCCCCGATCTGGACTTGGACTTGCCTTTCCTTGATTTACTGCGATATCCTGAGCTCTTTCCTCTTTCCATTTTTCTTCCCCTAGACTCTGCACTCAAAGCATTACCTGATGTCTCACCGGAGTTTTTCCGTCGCATTTCCTTGCTAAGGATAGCACTGACAACATCATCAAACTTTAAAGTACTAGATCCAGAGACAGAGTTACTAATGGCCATTACTAAACCATTCCAACTTTCTGGCAATGAGCACAAGAATAACAGAGCTCTAACTTCATCTTCAAAGTTTACCCCTACAAAACTTAACTGACTTGTAACTATATTAAAATCATTTAAATGATCTGCAACAGATCCACCTTCCGACATCTTCATATTAAATAACTGTTTCATAAGAAATACCTTGTTTGAGGCCGAGGGTTTTTCATATAGTTTCGACAACGCCTGAATCAAACCCACTGTCGTTGTTTCCTTCGAAATGTTGAAGGCGACTGACACAGCGAGGCATAACCGTATTGTTCTGAGTGCCTTTCTATCGAGAAGGTTCCATTCTTCATCTGTCATAGCCGTCGGCTTCTTTGTTTTTCCGCTCAATGGTAGGTATAGATATTTCTGATACAGATAATCTTCCATCTGCATCTTCCATAGCGAGAAGTTTTGGCCGTTAAATTTCTCGACCCTAAACTTACCATCTTCCTCCATTTCTCCCACTCGAATGAGGAACCCTTCTTTTCTGCGAGTTTATCAGCCAAATAGACCTTCGGCTCTGATACCAGTTCTAGAAAATTATATATTACGGAGCAATGGAACACATAAAATATTACAGTTATAAACACAGAAAACGCATAAAACAAGAGAGACACAGATATACGTGGTTCACCCAGTTTGGGCTACGTCCACCCCGAACAGCCAGTCCTTCCTTTCTATTATCCAGCAAAATGAAGAGACACAACCTACAACAAATCCGCTATAATATCCTCTATTTTCTCTCACAGTCTCACCTCTCTATTTATCGCTCAGAGAATACACATCTATATCACAACCTCAAAATACAATGCCTTCATACAAAGAGAGGGGTTTCCTTCTAGGGAAAAAAACCCTAAATTAAACTAAGTTCTACTGTCAGATCATTCGCCTAATGAACGACCTAAATTGACTAGAAATTACTATACTTTTACAAGGCAATTTTACATCTATTTTTGGCTTCGGAGGCACTGCCCCCGAACCCCGCCAGGGAACCGCTGGCCCCTGGACCCCCCAGCTGGGGGGGATCGGTCCCCCAGACCCCCGTACCCCCTCACGTGGAGGGGTGTACAAACTTCCTAGGGTATACATCCGGCTGAAACAAAAGACCTTTGAACAATCATGCTCCACACACAACACTTAGCTTGCTTGAGGGACATTTGTTTATATGGTTGTAGCTGTATGAATACCCAATCACCTACATCAAAACTTCTTTCACTGCGATGTTGATCTGCCTATTGTTTCATTCTATTCTACCCCAAGGTGAGGTCATCCTTTAAGAGTTGGAGAACTTTTTGTTGATACTCAATGTGATCTTCCATTGCTTGAACCTTAGAATTTTCTCTTAAATATGAGGTGATGGATGGTGGAAGATATCCATAAAGTCATTTTTGTTGCATTATGGAAGGAAGTGTTATACCACCATTCGACTAGAGGCAACCATTTGACCCATTGTGTCTATTTATCAGATACAAAGCAATGAAGATATCCTTCCAAAAATTTCTTTACTATCTCAGTTTTCCCATCAGATTGAGGATGATAAGATAATCTATCAGATAACTGAGTACCAAGACGAGAAAATAATTATGTCCAAAAATTTCCAGTGAAAATGGGATCTCTGTCGCTTACAATAATCTTTGGGTTACCATGTAGCTTTTGAATTATTTCCATAAATGCGGTTGAAACTGTACTCGCTTTAAATGGATGAGATAATGCACAAAAGTGTGCATACTTGGTAAGTCTATCAACTACCACCATGATAACACTCTTTCCTTCGGACTTGGGTAAACCTGTGATAAAATCCATTGAAACCTCCTCCCAACGCTGGCTTGGAATGGATAAAGGTTGTAATAGACCTGGGGTCTTAATTGTTTCAACTTTATTTTGTTTGTAAACCAAACATTCCACCACAAACTTTTGAATATCCGATTTAAGGCCATCCCAAAAAAATTTCTTCTTAACCCTGTGGTAAGTTTTTAGAAATCATGAGTGCCCTCCTAAGGGAGAGGTGTGCAATTCCCTAAGAATCTTTTGTTTGAGTTGGGAATTCTTACATAGGTATAACTAATCTTTGTACCATAACAAATCATTTTTCCAGCTAAATGTATCAGATGTACTGGGATCTTGTTGTATCTTTTGAATGAGTTCCCACTTTTCTTCATCACTCTTCCATTCATCCCTTGCTTTTTTTATCTAATCTGGTTGGTTAATAGAAATGGCGCAAATAAATGCTTCCACATCCTCATCCTTTCTTGAGAGTGCATCTACCACAACATTTTGCTTCCCTTTTTTGTAGATTATTTCAAAGTCATAACCCAACATCTTTGTGACCCATTTTTGCTACTCTTCTGAAGATAATATTTTTTCTAAAAAGTATTTAAGACTATCATGATCTGTTTTTACCTTGAAGTGTCTTCCCATTAGGTAGGGTTACCATTTCTTAAGTGCATGTAGCATTGCCAACATTTCCTTCTCATAAATAGATTTGTGTAAATACTTTACTTTGATTGGACAACTTTTGAAGGCAATGGGTCTTTATTCTTTCATTAAAACAACACCAATTCCATTTCTTGAGGCATCACATTCCACAATAGAGGTTTTTGTGAAGTCCGATGTAGCTAAGATCGATGCTTGGAACATTGCCTCTTTAAGATGTTTAAAGGCATTCTTTGCTTCTAAAGTCCATGAAAATGCATCTTTCTTCAATAATGTTGTTAAAGGTGCTGTTATTCTCCCATAATACTTAACAAACTTGCGATAATACCCTGTCAACCCGAGAAATCCTTGTAGATGCTTTATGGATGTGGGGATTTTTCATTCCTTAATGGTTTTAATTTTGCTAGGGTCTACCTTAACACCTTCATGAGATACAATATGACCCAGATATTCCACCTCTTGTACTCCAAAGAAACATTTGGAGATTTTTTCATATAATCATTTTTCCTGCAATAGTTTGAGCACCCTGTCAACATGTTGAACATGATCCTTCCAAGACTTGTTGTAGATTAGTATTTCATCAAAAAATACTAACACAAATTTTCTAAGGGTGGGTTTGAAAATGGAATTCATCAAACCTTGAAATGTAGAAGGTGCATTGGTAAGGCCAAAATGCATGACCAAAAATTCATAATGACCCTCACGAGTTCTAAATGTTTTTTTTGGAATGTCTTCAGTCTTCATTCTAATTTGATGATAACCTGAACGAAGATCCAACTTGGTGAAGTAAATTGATCCATGCAATTCATCAATGACAGGAATGGGAAATGTATCTTTCATAGTGAGCTTGTTGAGCTCCCTATAATCTAGACACATACGCCATGATCCATCCTTCTTATGAACCAATACTATTGAAGCAGAGAAAGAACTTTTACTAGGTTGAATTAGACCAGCCTCTAGCATTTATGCAACCATACGTTCAATTTCACTCTTTTGGGCATAGGGATATCTGTAAGGTCTAATGTTTGGAGGAACACTTCCTGGAATCAAATGAATAGCATGATCATGTTCACGAATAGGTGGTAGGCCTTTGGGAGTCTCGAGTACCTTGGAATGATTGTCCAAGACTTTTTGGAGATCTAGAGAAATAGATCATGATTTTGATGTGGGAACCTCTAATGAACATAATTGTGCAATTATGCCTCATTGTTCTTTCTTTAGAAGCTTTGTCATTCCATTAGAGTTGATTATCTTTCCTGATTTCCATGCGATACCCCTTAACTCAACTTCCTTTATTTCTGAAGAAAATTTCATGAAAAGTTATTTAAAATTAAAATCTACTGTACCCAAGGATTGTAACCATTGGGCTCCTAGTACAACATCAGTACCACCCATTGTAATGGAAAGAATTGGGCTATTCAATACATATTATCCCATGGATATCTTGATATTATAGCACTTTCCTGAGAAATTTATGGTTCCTCCACTCGCAACCATCACTTGACACTCTGGTGTTGGATATAGGAAGCAATTCAATTCCTTGGCTATCATACAATGAATAAAATTATAGGTACTGCCCGAATCAATCAACACTATTACCTTTTTCTTCTTGATATGACCTTCTATCTTGATAGTTTGAGGAGTGGTAATTCCAGCCAGTGCATTACAAGATATGGTCAGATTCATTTCTTATTTCTCTAGGGTTTGTTCCTAGTTTATATCCTCTTCTTTTGACATTTTTTGTTCATTTTCTTCCTCCTCTTCACAATCTATGTAAAATAATTTCTTCTCAGCACACTTATGACCTTTAGTGTATTTGCTATCATAACTATAACAAATCCATTTTTCTATTTTTTCTTCCAATTGTTGTGGTGTCAATCTTGTAGGTTGTGGATGGCTAGGGGCAACAACACTTCCTGTTATAGACATTTTTGTGCCTTGCATCACTGAGCATGAAATGTCAATAATCAAGGGATCCAAAGTCCCTAAACATGTTGTTCCTACCCCTAGAGGAACAAGGCCAGCAAACCACAGCAATTCACAAAAGTTCTCCACCTGAAAACACTCAAAAACAAGCCAATTCTGGATCATGTCAATTGCTCCACTGAGCATCTGCGCTGAATGTCAACTGCTCCACTATCTACCTGCGTTGAATGTCAACTGCAACAAAGGCTACCTGCGCTGAGCATAACTAGACAAGTGGCAGGCTCATTTCTCAAGTTTTCAATGCTCAGGAAGCTTCCAAAATGACACTTGCATCAGGGAATTCGACTGGTGATGAGTAAGAGGTTCCAAATCTCCAAGTGGAAGCAAGAACCTCGAAGTGGACTCAAGAAATATGAGAGGGAGAGGACACTAGTCAGTTTCATACCAGCCTCAAGCTGACTCATCCTCTCTCCAATATCCCTATATATAGATCTCTCCTACATGAGATCAGGGAGGCTGGAATTTTGTGATTGCAAAGAATTGCTGTTGGTTTGAGGTTGGATCATTGGGTGTTTATGCTTTGAAGGGAGCTGAAGAAGGAATTCCATTCTGCTGGGAAGGAGATGCTGGGTTGGAGCCCTATGGGTTGTATCTCTTCCTGAACCTTGTTTATCAATCAATAAAGCTTCTTGGTTATTTCCTATATGCTGGTGTATTTTGTATGATTTGCATTAGTATATTTGATTTACTTCTAATCCTGAATCATTTATGAATATGTATATTTGCCTTTGTGTTGTGTCTTTATCTTGTCGCAAGTAGCTGTTCTCTTGTCACAGGTAGTTGTTCTCTTGTGATCTCGTGGAAATCAAGTAGTTGTTCTCTTGAGCAAGCGAGGAGGCAAGTAGCTGTGGACACCCGAAGAGAAGAGGATCTAGATCGAGGGACAACCGGAAGACAACGGTAAGTCTACCAATCTCCCCTCTTTCACATTTCATAAAGGAAGAAACCGAAGTAGCTGTATTCGTTTGTTGCTAAGGTACTGTCACACCTTAGGTGGATAGGATCATCCTGCATAGGCATTTTTCCCCACAACAAATTGGCGACTCCAGAGCAGTTTCTTTTGGCCTTTTTCAGACTCTATAACAAAAAAAGTCCATCCGAGCATTTGTCACTTCGGGCTCGTTAAAACATCGAAGGAGACTAGAGTCATCTTTAGCTTTTTCTCGACTCTTTAAAAGTGAAAAAGCAAGTTGCGTCTAAAAGCGTCTAATAAAATTAATTCATTTCGGAAACATAATTTCCCCTTTTGTATTTTAGTTGATCGAGTAATCCGCAACCATGGAAGAAAGTCAATTGAAACCCCGTCGTTCGCGGAGGCTTGCGAGTCAACCGTCTTTGTCTCCGGAATCGAAAACAGTACGGACAAAGCGAACTCGTTTAACCGGTTCAAAATCTCCCATTAAAGTTAGAACAACTGTTCCAACAACATCTGAGATTCCGGTTACTCCAAACATTTCTGGAAACCCTGCCTCTATTGAAGAAGTTCAACAGCCACAGAGGGACAGTAACACTGATCCTAGTCTGAGAACAAGTACTTGCGTTACTGAACCAGTTCCATTTGTAACCGGTCCAGAGAATATTGTTCCTCAAACAACTGTCGCTGTCGAAACAACCCCTTCTTCGGCACCAGAAATATTTTACAGACCTGACGGTCTTCCTCTTCCACCTGGTTTGATTGCGATAGAGGAAATTGTAGAGGACCCGCAAGCAAGTACTCCAACTCATTTTGGAGTAGGGGTCACTCTTTTTCCTGCAACATCAGAAGTTAGTCCATCACCAGTGGAAGTTCCTGTAGAATCGCTAGGCGATTTATTGGATAGACTTAAAATGTCTGAGCAACCGTCGACATCTAGGACTGTGTCGAATGACACAGCAACAGCAGAACCCCCTGCTGCCACTCCGACGATGTTTGCCGGTATACCATCTGTCCCAACTAGCTCGCAACAGCTAGAAGGAGTCCACCCAGGGACTATTTCGACAGTGTGGTCTGTTCCAGTTTGTTCCTCCGGAATAATATCCGGTAATTCTTATGTTGAAACTAGACAAATTGATCCCTACGGAGGTCAATTTGGGCCATCCAGTCCCCAAGGGCAAACCATACCCTTGAGTTCCGGATTGCTACCGTATGGGGGGCAGTATGCCCTTTCATTACCCCCTCCGGGAGGGTATCCATACGGCAGTTCTCAACCGTATTCAGGTTATACTGGAGTTACGACAAGTGGTTGGGTACCTATGCTACCCCAGCAACCAAGAGTTGTGTATTCTATGCAACAGTGTGTACCTGTGTCGAACATCCCAACAACGCCAGCTATTGTAACAGTGTCGCAAGTTCAAACGATGCCTGTTGTGTGTCAACCTCAGATTTCTCAGGTTGTAATGCAACAGCCCCTTGACCCTGTGACACAACCACAATCGCCGACTGGTGGGGCGACACAGGTGCAAACGGGTACAATTACCCCACATCTTGGTCCGTCGGTTAGTATAGCGCAGCAGAACATGGCTTCACAACCATGGCTAGTGCACTACCAACAGCCACAATTCCAGCAGGTGTACCAAGGGTCTGAGCAGCAGATCTTTGCGAATAGTGGACAACCGTATATTCAAAACGGGTCAAACCAACCGCTTTACAGTGGTCAAGTCCACCAGCCGTATCAATCATACCAACATCAATTACATTATGCTGGTATGCAAAGGCCTACCGCTCAGGCAATTCCATCGTATCCTGGGTACGCCTCGCCAAACCTGAATCAACAGTTACCATTCGTGGCAACTTTAGAATTACCAGATTTACACCGATTAACGAACGATCCGATTGCTTATGCCCATTGGTGGCCAGCGATTCCTCACAAGCTTCCATCGGACATTCCTAAATTCAATGGAAATCCAGGCGAAGACCCGTCAAATCATGTGATGACTTTTCATCTGTGGTGTTCGTCGAACACCCTGAACGATGATTCGATAAGGCTTCGCCTTTTTCAGAGGACATTGACAGGTCCAGCGGCTAAATGGTATATTGAATTACCTAGAGCCTCTTTCGACAATTTCAGTTCCCTAGCCACGACTTTCTTAACCCATTTTCAGTTACCGATAAGGTATGAAACTGGAACAGAAATCTTAACCAATTTCAAGCAGACGACAGCCACGCATATATCCGATCATATACATGAGTGGCGTCGTCGTCGCAGAATGGTAAAGACCTACGTTCCCGATCAGCTATTAGCTGAATGGTTTATAAAGTCGTTACTTCCTGCTATAACGGAAGATGTGGCCAAAGGGGGAGTCGTAACAGAGGAGCAGGTTATTGCTCGTGCACAGTATCTAGACTTAGTGTATACTCAGTCTGGCACGCTCTACGACAAGATACCTGATGCCCCTAGACCGGAATTTTCAATTCCTCCTCCTCCTGGATCAAATAGTGACTCTCATGCCGGCGATGGTGTGATTGGCACTGCAAACGCAAAGTCGACAAAGGATTCGTCTAAGAAAGCCCGTAAGACTTCGAATCAAAATGCAAATCAAGAAATTCTTGCTTCGGAAATAAATGCCATATCAGCAGATAAAGGCAAAAATTCCAATCAACCAGGAAGCAAGAAGAAGCAAAACAAAGGGAAGAAGAAGAAACAGGGTGAGTCATCCCCTCAAAAAACTTCTTCAAACCCTCCTGGAAATAGGAAATTTCCTTGTCAAATATGCGATGAGGAGGATCATCGGACAACAAATTGTCCGTTAAGAGCTGAGCTAAAGAAATTCTTTAAGAGTTCTAAAACCTCAGCTGTGTTAACTGATCCATTTCCTAATCCAGGCCAAAATATGGTTGATAGTGGAAATGCTTCCCCGTCGCAAGTGCTAATGTTATCGATCTCTAAGCAACAAAATGATGCTTTGATTTCGACAAGGAACAAAGATTACGGGAATCCACCGGTGTCGAACGACAAAGGTAAAGATCAACCGAGTAGTTCGACAACAACTTCGGCAGAAGTTGTACCCCCCATCATTCCTGAATTAACAATAAAACCGCCAAAGGGGGTAGTACACAAGTCGACATTTAATCCTCGCGCCAGGGTGGCGCAACATTATAACATAGTGGAAGATTTGGCCCAATCGCCATCCGCTATGTCGACTCTTGAGGTACTACAAAATTGCCCATCCCAAAGGCAGGCGTTGTTATCAGCTATTGGTGGGGTTGATCCTAAGGATTCCAATCTTGTATCCTTTGATCACAAAGGATATGATCCTCAGTTACCAGCTCAACTAGCTTTCCTTATTCAAGTGAAAGCCCTCAACAAAACTGTTCACCGAACAATTATTGATGAGGGGGCATCTACATGTATCATGTCGATGAGTTGCTGGAAAACTCTCGGATCTCCAACCTTGTCGCGATCTTCGACGACACTAAAAGCATTCGACGGAAGGACGTACACCCCGTACGACATCCTAAATAACTTGAAGGTTGAACTAGGAGGAAAAACAGTGGAAATTGATGTTGAAGTCATCGATGGAAATCTTGACTATAACATCCTACTGGGAAGACCATGGATATATGCCATGGCAGCTGTAGTGTCGACTTATTTTAGGAAGATCGCATTCCCTTTTCAAGGAGGGATTACGGTCGTCGACCAACAGAACTTCCTCCCTAATGGTTCACAAGTTACAGGAAGCATTCCCATGATCCATGGGAGCGACCATTCAATTCAAGATATCGGAGTAGGCCTACTGAAGGATCCCACAATGATGGGAACTTTCGCGCTACCACCTCCTATCTACATAGGAAATATACCGTTTGTAGCAACCTGCAACATGATATCTTCCACGAAGGTCGCAGAAGACAAAGTCAACATGGATCATGCAATGGTTTTGCCCCCAAGCCCTATAGAAATATTGTAGCAATCAATGTTTCGGGCATGGGAGGCGAACCCAAATCAACGCTCGTCAAGCGTTTGGGTAGATAGGTCTAGAGAACATGGTACCCCATTAGACCCTTGGTCAAAAGTACATGGGACTGACGAAGGAATCTTACAATCAATGTTGATTGAGGGGGCACCATGGAATGATCACCACCACCGTTCCCTTCTTCCAGAATATGAAGAAGATACTCAACATGACCTTTACCACCCTTCAGTTTTTGAATTCCTATCAAATACTGTAAATACGGTGGATTCCAAGCGAAACTTATCCAATATTGAAGAGACTATAGCCATAAATATCTCGACTAAACCAAATGTTGTGGAGAATATTTATGTCAGCAAAGGTTGTTCCCCTTCAGAATTGGAAATATATAACGCTCTTTTTCGCGAGTTCAGAGATGTCTTTGCTTGGTCATATGATGAAATGCCAGGCATTGACTCGAGTATTGTTGAACATGAAATTAAAATGTATCCTGATGTCAAACCAGTAAGACAACGGCTTCGACAGGTACACCCCAAGAAAGCCGCTGCCATTAAGGCAGAAGTTGAGAAACTTCTCCATGCTGGTTTCATCTACCCGGTTCCTCTAACCGATTGGGTATCGAATATTGTCCCTGTTATGAAGAAACAAGGGACGATTAGAGTGTGTGTCGACTATAGGGATGTAAACCAAGCTTGTCCAAAGGACAACTACCCTACACCCTTCATCGACCAGATAATTGATGAATGTGCCGGATGTGAAATCTTTTCATTTATGGATGGATTTTCCGGGTATAATCAAATAAATATCCACCCACAGGACCAGTCAAAGACTACATTTATTTGTCCGTGGGGCACATTCGCTTATCGAAAATTACCCTTTGGTTTGAAGAACGCAGGGGCGACGTTTCAGAGGGCAATGAATTATGCCTTCCATGACATCAAGAACATAGTTCAACCATATCTCGACGACCTTCCGGCTCATTCGCGAAAGCGGACTGATCATCCGCAGCATTTAAGAGCGATATTTCTACGTTGCCGACACTACAAGATAAGACTCAATCCGCACAAATGTGTGTTTTGCGTCAGTTCTGGTCGCTTACTTGGCTTTGTAGTCTCTAAGGATGGGATTTGTCTCGACCCTTGCAAGGTTCAGGCAATCATTAATTTGCCTCCACCTTAAAATTTGCTTCAGATTCAGAAACTCCAAGGGAAAGCAAACTTTCTGAGGAGGTTCATTCCAAATTACGCAGAACTTGCTAAAGGTTACACTCGTCTTTTGAAAAAGGATGTACCTTTTGTCTGGGATCAGGTCGCGCAAGCTTCCTTTGATGCTCTGAAAGATTCTCTAGTAAGAGCATCATTAATGTATGCCCCAGACTATCAAAGAGATTTTAACCTGTATCTGGCTGTAGCGGATACGACCATTGTGATGGTTTTAGTTCAAGAAGTCGATGGAATTGAACATCCTATATATTATTTAAGTAAAAACTTAAATGATATAGAGAGTAAATATTCTTATGTTGAAAAACTAGCGCTTGTAGTTGTTCAAGCGATTCAAAGGTTTCGACATTATGTCCTCTTTCGGAAAACTACCATTTTATCAGATTGCAACCCCATGACTTATATACTGTCGCGACAGTTACTGGGGGGCAAATATTCAAAATGGATAACGATCCTTCAAGAGTTTGATCTGGAATTTGTAAAATCCAAATCAAAGAAAGCTCTAGTTTTCGCGGAATTATTGTGCGATCTCCCATCGTCGTCCAACGATGAAACATTGGAAGAGTCAATCGTGGATGAGAATTTGTTTCTGATATCTACAAGCGATGAGTGGTATGGAGATATCATAGTTTATCTCCAAACCCAAAAGTTCAGGCCTAACACCTCTCACTCTGAACAGAAACGTATACGATACCAAGCTAAAGACTACATGATCGTCGGTGATATGCTTTACCATCGTGGTATCGATACAGTTCTGAGGAGGTGCCTTACCCATGAGGAGGCCGAAAAAGCCCTGAATGAGTGTCATTCAGGCGCGTGTGGAGGTCATCAATCTGGATATGCAACAGCACAAAAAATCTTACGAGCAGGATACTTCTGGCCAACCATGTTCAAAGATTGCATAATCGCAGTCAGAAGTTGCCATGCATGTCAGATTTTTGATAGCAAAACCAGAAGACCACCCGCACCTTTACAGCCAATAGTTGCTGTTGGGCCTTTTGCCAAATGGGGCATTGATTTCATGCAATGTAACCCCACCTCGACCGGGGGGCATGGGTATATTATAGTCGCCGTTGACTATTTTACCAAATGGGCCGAGGCGATGCCTACATTGGATAACACTGGTGAAACAGCTGCCCTTTTCTTTTTCAATCATGTAGTCGCCAGGTTCGGCGTACCGCAGGCTATAGTTACAGATCATGGATCGCATTTTCGCAATCACATGATGGTTGAATTAGCTGCCAAGCTAGGGCTATCTCACGACAGCTCTACCCCGTATTATCCGCAAGCCAACGGACAGGTTGAAGCAATCAACAAAGTCCTGAAGCGTATGTTGCAAAGGATGATCGGGGTTCACAAAAGAAGGTGGCACCTAATCCTGTACTCAGCCTTGTGGGCTTACCGAACATCGGTAAAGAATGCGACTGGGTTCACACCTTTCCAACTGGTGTATGGCCTGGAGGCAGTCTTACCAATCCAGTGTGAAATTTCATCTCTTAAACTCGCAATTGACCTCCTCCCCGGAACTTCAGAAGAAGAGGCCCGTTTCTTGGAATTAATCCAATTGGATGAAACCCGTCGTGACGCCGCTTTGGCTAACGAAGCCCATAAGAAACGAGTCAAGGCGCAGTTCGACAAAAATGTCAAACCCCGTGTCTTCTCCGAAGGTGACTTGGTCTTGCTTTACGACCAAGAATCCGACAAATTGGGAGCAGGAAAATTTAATTCTTTATGGATGGGCCCCTATATTGTTAAATGAGTGTTAGCAAAAGGAGCCTACGAGTTGATGGATTATGACGAAATTTCACTGGCGCAACCCCGCAACGGGTTGTACCTCAAGCGTTACTATGCCTAAATAGTAACCTGAGTGCTTTTGTTGTATTTTGTTTTCGCTAAAGTGTTTGTTTCGGTCGAGTAATCCACCTTTTTTCATTTATTGCAGATGTCGAACTTTTCTGAGACATGTGTGGGATATGCTGACGGAGCGAGTCGTAGTTTGCGGAACCTGTCCTCCGCGGCCTGGGCCATTTTTGGATCCAAGCGGCGAGTTAGCGAGTTTCAGAGGTGTGTGTATTGGGCAATCAACGAATAATATCGCTGAGTATAGCGCGTTGATAGAACTCCTCTCTGATGCCATCGCCCATGGCATACGCCGACTAATCGTCAGGCTAGACTCACAACTCGTGATACTACAACTCAATGGTATATACTTTGTCTGCAATCCAGCTATTTATCGTATGTTTCTAAGAGTTAAGATTTTGGAAAGACAGTTTGATTTAATTCAATACCAACATATTTCCAGGAACTTAAACACATTAACCGATTCATTAGCAAACTATGTATTAGATAGACATTTGCGACATTTATAAAAAGAAATGCATCAATATTATGCAAGTGGATCATGTAAATCAACCAGAATAAACCTCGAAAATCAAAATATATATATATAAGCTGTTTATCGTTTATACATAATGTTCTGTAACCAAGACAAAAATTGGTCGCATGACCCAAAAACTCAAAAGTGCTAGGGGGCACCCTAGCCTAGTGGTGCTCATGATAGCACGTCACGGCCTGTGCAATCATGCGCAAAAGACGAGTCCATCATCTAGGCACACCAGTAGTATGTTGCTGCAACTGTAAAGGTAACTCATCGATCCGTACATCCGGAATACCGATAGTAAGGCTCTCAACTTGCTCCTGCACAGCTGTAAGGGTCTCGGCCACGTCAAGGTCACGAAGAATAACTCTCCCAGCAGGCTCCACTGCCGGGGCAGCAACTGGCGGTCTCAGACAAACTGCTGGACGAACAGGACCAACATCTGCATGCACCCAAGAGTTTGATTAAAAGTCTTGACAGAATAAAGCACAGCAACATTATGAATAAAAACAGTAAACAGTGATATGGTCAAAGATTTTACCAATAGCGCCCCACTGTTCGCCATCCGGTAACACCAAATCCGGATCACCTCGGAAATCCATACCCACATATGGATACTCGAAAAAGACCATCTCCTGGCGCTCGAACCACCTGAAGAAGGTATCAGTGAAAGTGATCTGAGGTTGACCAGCATGCCTAGACATGTGATCGACCCATCTCTGCATGCGTGGCTCGGTCGGAGAAGGCAAGTCGAGTGCAATATACTGAGGCTGCATCAGTGGGATTTTCTCCAAGGCGAAGGCAGTCAGAATAGAACCAAATCCAAAGTTCTTCAGCTTCTCGTCCTTTACCTTGGTCAATTGACTTTTCATCTGAACAAGTACTGCATCACACCAGTTGAATACTTTCGGTTGGAGACACTCCAAGGCGTGCTGCACATAAGATCTGTTGGCAACATGAAGGGATGCACTACCGGCCATCCTACCAATAGTATACAGAATGGACCTGAGAGACCTATCAGTAATCTCACGGATAACGACCTTGCCGTCTCTGCTCGACTGGGAACCTTCCCTGTAGTGCTGGCGAACATAGTCTCTCACGGAGTCATTCCCCCGGGCCGAACCTGACAAAGAAATGGGGGCACCCCGCCTTGACAACCCAGTCAAGAAGTAAATGTCTACGATGGTCAAGGGGATGGATTTTCCCCTAATCTGGAATACTTGGTTGATGGGATCCCAAGCATCAAGCATGTACTGCAGTAAAGAAATCTGTGCTCTCATGCTAGAGATACGGAAGAACTTCAGCAGGCCACAGTTCCGCAGCGCGTTCACCGTGACAGGGTCATGGAGAGCAATCATATCTTCTTCTTCATGTTCTCGTTCTCGCCATGTAAGGGACATTTTGCTCAAAGGTTCCTGCAAAACAAACAAGAGAATGAGTAAGATCCTGGATTTGATGAGAAACTGGCGAAATTTCATCAAAAACTGTGCTAAAAACTCAGTTTTCTGAGCCCAACGCAGGCAGACAGTGTCCTACCTGCGTTGAAGGTCAGGCTGCCTTAAGGCAGCTTGACATTCAACGCAGGTTTCGAATGGACAACCTGCGTTGATGACAGGGCGCCCTGGCAAAACCCCTGAGGCTCAGAAAGACTGGAAAATAGGCACAGAATGGAAAAATGAAACCATGAAAAGAAAGAGCTAGGGTTTAGCTCCTACCTGGTCCAGACGGCGCCGAGAATCGTCCACAGAATCTCCTGAAATCAGCTGGTGAAAATCAAGGGGGAAGAGGCACCTCCAAAGCTCCAACAAACCAAGTTCAAATGAAATGGTAAAATGAGAGGTAAAAACACTTTTTAATGGCTTTTTACGTAGTTCAAAGCAAAATATTAGGGTTTTTATCTCATGTCATGTATTTCTAACTAAGTTTGATGCAGCAATTGAAAATACAGTACTATCCTTGAAAAGAGAAAAGCTAGTAATGGTAAAAAATCAAAATTTGACCATATAATCGAGCAGTTTTACCGCGGAATTTATGCTCGTTAAAAAATAGAAAAGTGAGATCCGAGCAGTTTTAGCAGCATAGTTCATGCTCGTTAAAAAATAAACATAAGCTTGAGCAGTGTTTTGGCGCATTCAAGCTCGTTAAAAAATGAACCCATACCGGTAAATAACCATTGAGTATGTAACCTGATCAACCATAAAAGCCTTGGTCGTGTTTTGTGCACCGTCACCTCCACCGTTCATTTGACCGATCGTTTACCTCCATATGATTGTTTACCCATTTTGAGGAATAGCTGCGAAGAGTGATTTCACCTAGCCATCCTTGTGACACTGCCGTGATTGGAAAATTCCAACCTGTACCTGGAATCAGCTGCTAACCCTGTTCATCACTCGTTCCTCAGAAGACGAGTCTTCTTTAAGCTCTTTTCAATTGACTCATAAAATATGAAAAGATTGCCGAGTTTTGGCCTTCCAGCTCATTAAAGCGACCGGAAGTGCTATCCCTCCTCTATATTTTAATCTTTTTGGACCTGAGGGATTATTGCACAAAAAGATCGAGCGCTTGTTTTGTTCGGCTCGTTAAAAATACCGAAAACTCATCCCTTCTGTATTGTTTTATACTTTTTTGGACTTAAGGGATTAGATGACGAAAAAGGAATTTTGGAGTTAACTTTATGTACCTTTTTAGACTCTCTAAAAATGAAAAGGGCCGAGTTTTCTTTGTCGTTAGACTCGTTAAAATCACTAAATAGCGACAAACTTGTCTTTAGACGAGAACGAGTTTCACTATCGCTAGGCTCATTAAAACATAGCGATGGGCTTGCCCAAAGGGCAGGTTATAGAACAAGCATATGTTATCCTCCTCAAGCTTGACAAAAATAAAGAGGTACTGGTCAGAAATGACTGGGGAAAAATTGGGAAAAAACCAAGAAAACTTTGATGGTAGCAGGTCACTCTTGAACATGACACTTTTCCTCCGTACCACAATCGGGTTGGGTTGTTTCATTCACCGGTCACATCACCATGGTCTCGCCATACCATCCATACTTGGGGTAATGCTACCAATCCATCGCATCAGTGTCGCCATATGTTCAAGAGAAGTCGTTCAGAAAGAGTCAACCGGGTCCCATCCACTGCCATACATTATCCTTCATCCATTCATGACCACCACCCTGAATCATATGTCACAGATCGTTTTCACCTCCATTACAATCATTAGCTCCGTTCCGTGTCACTGATGTGGGATTCATCAAGGCCCTCCTTTGACGGATCGCTTCTTGTCGACTTCAGCTCATTATCCAAGAAGTTGATCTAGGCACAACCCCATCAGTACTTTGAAGCTTGCATGCCTCAATGGCAAGTTTCTCACTTCCGGCGACAGGTATACATCAATGACCTTTGACCAGAAGATTTTGCGTGGTGTTCGACGCCAAGTCCTTTATTCACACCACGTGAATTGTACTGCAGTACCTTGAGGGTCATTATCATTATCGGTGATTCCTCTCGCGCTTGTTAACGGTTTACATCATTGACCGGTAATCAAGCGATGTCTTTCCATGTTCGACTTCAGCGCAATTCTCACATGGATCGACTTGTACTTAGAGTGAAGATCGAACGAGTTTGAAGACCCCAGATCTAGTTTCATCCATCCGGGCTGCGATATATATTCAGGAAAAATAAAAACATTTGATGTGTACATCATTGCAGCAGATGATCATCCTACTCAAAGGATGATAGTTTCGCCAGAATTATCAGTCTACCATCAGACGATCGTCTGTTCTATGTACCAAAATGAATTTATAAAGCTGAGCATGGGAATGCCCGCCTCAGCTAGATCATGAAAGCAGTATGAATCATAATGTATTGTATTGTATCTTATTACAGGTCTCCTCCGAGCAAATGGATGAACTTCGGACCCTCCTGGATAAAGCATTTCACCCGATAAACGGCCTCATACTTTAGGGGGCAACTTTTATAGACATTTTTGTGCCTTGCATCACTGAGCATGAAATGTCAATAATCAAGGGATCCAAAGTCCCTAAACATGTTGTTCCTACCCCTAGAGGAACAAGGCCAGCAAACCACAGCAATTCACAAAAGTTCTCCACTTGAAAACACTCAAAAACAAGCCAATTCTGGATCATGTCAACTGCTCCACTGAGCATCAGCGCTGAATGTCAACTGCTCCACTGTCTACCTGCGTTGAATGTCAACTGCAACAAAGGCTACCTGCGCTGAGCGTAACTGGACAAGTGGCAAGCTCATTTCTCAAGGTGTCAATGCTCAGGAAGCTTCCAAAATGACACTTGCATCAGGGAATTCGACTGGTGATGAGTAAGAGGTTCCAAATCTCCAAGTGGAAGCAAGAACCTCCAAGTGGACTCAAGAACTATGAGAGGGAGAGGACACTAGTCAGTTTCATACCAGCCTCAAGCTGACTCATCCTCTCTCCAATATCCCTATATATAGATCTCTCCTACATGAGATCAGGGAGGCTGGAATTTTGTGATTGCAAAGAATTGCTGTTGGTTTGAGGTTGGATCATTGGGTGTTTATGCTTTGAAGGGAGCTGAAGAAGGAATTCCATTCTGCTGGGAAGGAGATGCTGGGTTGGAGCCCTATGGGTTGTATCTCTTCCTGAACCTTGTTTATCAATCAATAAAGCTTCTTGGTTCTTTCCTATATGCTGGTGTATTTTGTATGATTTGCATTAGTATATTTGATTTACTTCTAATCCTGAATCATTTATGAATATGTATATTTGCCTTTGTGTTGTGTCCTTCTCTTGTCGCAAGTAGCTGTTCTCTTGTCACAGGTAGCTGTTCTCTTGTGATCTCGTGGAAATCAAGTAGCTGTTCTCTTGAGCAAGCGAGGAGGCAAGTAGCTGTGGACACCCGAAGAGAAGAGGATCTAGATCGAGGGACAACCGGAAGACAACGGTAAGTCTACCAATCTCCCCTCTTTCACATTTCATAAAGGAAGAAACCGAAGTAGCTGTATTCGTTTGTTGCTAAGGTACTGTCACGCCTTAGGTGGATAGGATCGTCCTGCATAGGCATTTTTCCCCACAACACTTCCATATTTATGATTGTGAGTGTTAGGCTTCCTTGTTGCCATAATTTTTCTTTCCATTTTTCTTGCCAACCTGAATGCCTTCTCCAATGAATCAGGTTCCAAAAGGCGAATCTCATGTTGGATGTTATCCTTTAAAGTATCTATGAACACATCAACCCTATGCTCCTCTGGAATATCTTTTACCCTTATATTCAATTTTTGGAAGTCCTCAATGTGCTCCATCATTGAACCCTTTTGTTTGAGATTTATCAATTGGCTAAAAAAAGTGTTGCTTTTTGTATCCTCATAATGTGCTATCATTTCATCTGTAAAAATAGCCCAAGTGAAAATTTTCTTACGGGATCAAAGCCATCGATACCATACAAACTGATTTGGTTCCAAATATAAAGTTTCAATGTGTAACTTTTGTGTGTTTTGGACATTATGGATATCGAAAAATTTCTCCATATGTAGTATCCATGTTACGGGATCCTTGCCATCAAAATTCTTCATATCGGTCTTTCGAACATAGTGGTTCTTTGATCCAAAGTTAAAGTCTATGAAATCATGATTAACATTTATTTTGTTCTCATCATGAGTTTCCTTTGTTTTCCTTTCGCCATTAGTAATCATTTATTGTAGAAACTTTGTCAAATATGTCTTCAAGTCTTCCATCTTAGCTTCCACGCCTTTCTTTAAATCATCCATCTTAGCTTCTACGCCTTTCTTTAAACCATCCATCTTAATTTCCACACCATACATCTTAGCTTCTACATCTTTCTTTAAACCATCCATCTTAGCTTTTGTTACTTTTTGTGCGAGTGAAATTTGTTGCACTTGGTCTTGTAATTTTGATATATCATGTTGCATTTCTTCCTCTTCTTCATGAGTCATGCTAGAGATGTCAGGTTGCTTACCAGGTGTTTCCATTTTGTTTCTTTAGGGAATCAATTACTGATAATAATGTTTCACTATGCCCTTTGAATTCCTTCAAACTAATTTTGCAAATCCAACTTATACAAAAAAATTTAAAAACTACACACCTTTTCTCACTTTGTAGGAGCTCGATATTGAATCTTTTGTATCTCTGTAATTTGGGATCTACAAGGTCTGAAATTGCTTCCTGCAGTAACCCTCTAAGTACTCTTTCTAACCCCACAAGTCTAATCAAGATTAGATTCTCCAATGAAGAGTTATGTCAAATCTCCAACGATGACCCGATTATAGACTAGTTTAGTAGAGCAATCTTGTACTAGGTTCCACATGTCACTGTTTTGGCCTTAGGATCTAAAACTGATACACAGAAAACTAAAATCCGTCCTATTTTTGTAAATTCTTACAAAATTTCATTCTAATGCTCATAAAAAGAGTTATGACTCCTTTCCCTAGGTCACATGTTTGAGATATAATTCGGGATCCTGCAAAAACCCTAACATCCTTGGATCATATCTCCGAAAATATAGTGAGACAAGATCTAAAATTTAGTCTCAAAGTTCATCGATATTTTGGCTCAAATGGGTTTTTTTTTCGCTTCAAAAACATCGCAGAAAAAAATTTATAGCGAAAATTCCACGATGACCTGTTTGGAGCAGTGAAACCCTAGAATCTAAGCTTTGATACCAAATGTTATGAAACTGGCTCACAAAAAGATAGAAAAGAGAGATAAATGCCTTAGAATTCAGCCTCTTCAAGGGGGAAAACTCCTTTACATTACACAAATGAAAAATTCTTGGATGATACAAAAGACAAAACCTCCTTTCTATATATAGGAGTCTAAGGGGTCACAATATAACCAAAGCCAACCTAACAATAATAATATAAGGGCACAAAAATAACAACAGTGGGCTTTTGTGGGGCACAATAATAACAATATGGGGACAATAGGGGCACAACAATAACAATAAGGGATACAATGACAATATTAATGGGGTAATCACTAGTATTATAGGTACCTAACAGAAAACCCATAGATTCACCAGGTCTTCTATCATAGGCTAACAACTGACTATCAACTGCCAACAACTTTGGAGAACCCAAATCTTTCCAAGTCAAGGAGGATATAATACTTTTAGATGATCCTTCATCCACCATACATCGATAGATGTTTGTGGAATTAACTCTAACCCTTATTTGGAAAGGTGCAGTAAAAGGAAGATGAGGCTTGATAAGATTATCCCAATCAAATGAGACACTCCTAGAACTTGGAGGGGGTACACTCAAAGAGACCGAAATTCCCCCTAGAACAGAAGACTTTGTACTAGAAACCAGGAAGACATTGTTGTTAGGCACTTCAGCCCCCAAAATAAGAGTGGAATCATCCAGAGATTGCACTGGCTCGACCACTTCATCAACCAATGGTTGATTAGATTGTTGAGAAACCATAACATATTCAAGAGTAGAAGAACTGTTAGACTTGGACCATAACCTTTGTACCACTAAAATATAACGGCAGAAGTGTCCTCAGACACGTAATTTTATTAATCAGAAAAAAACAATTACATAATTGATTTTGCAAGAGTTTACACCCGAACAAC
Source organism: Pinus tabuliformis (assembly GCA_031772625.1). Taxonomy (NCBI): domain Eukaryota; kingdom Viridiplantae; phylum Streptophyta; class Pinopsida; order Pinales; family Pinaceae; genus Pinus; species Pinus tabuliformis. The sequence goes on along the minus strand of CM062820.1, from coordinate 424,522,793 downwards.
CAAACACTCTTGCAATGAGTTATTTATAAGCTTCATGTCCTAACTACCTCTAATTATGGATCACTTATTAAATAACAAGTGTCCATTTACATTAAATGCTATTCAAACCAACTAGCTAACTAATCTCCTAAAATAGAGCCTAAGATACGACACATTTGGAGAGTCATATCTTGTTACAACAATATACTAATTTCTAATTGTCTCCATTAAATAATTAATCATTCTAGAATAATAATTATTAATTTAATTTCTTAAATTAATAATTATTTTATTTCAATTTTATAACCTATGATAATAAATTATTTTTGGATCATCTAACATTCCCCCCTATGATCCAAAGATACATTACAACAGATACCAAGTTCATCCCTGAACTTAGTAAATTTTATTCTGCCAAGCGGTTTCGTGAAAATGTCGGAGATCTGATCTTCGGAAGGACAATAAACTGGCTTGAGGACATCTTTGGCAATGAGAGATCTGATATGATGATACTTGGTGTCCACGTGCTTTGTCTTTGAATGAAAAACTGGGTTCTTGGCAAGTTTGATGGCTGACTGGCTGTCAATGAATAATGATGTAGCTTCTGCCTGAGAAATGCCCAAGTCCTGCAAAATTCGGCGCAACCAAACAATTTCACATGATGCTTCCCATGCTGAAATGTACTCTGCTTCTGCTGAAGAAGTGGCCACTGTAGCTTGTTTCTTACAATTCCAAGATACTGTTGCTGACCCCATATTCATTAAATAACCTGATGTTGATGCTTGATCATCAATACTCCCAACAAAGTCGGCATCAGAATATCCACCAAGTACAAAATTTTTAGTCTTTGTGTAAATAAGACCAAAATCTTTTGTTCCTTCGATATATCGAAGAACTCTTTTGGCTACATTCCAGTGGTTGTCTCGTGGTTCCGGCATAAAACGTGAAAGAATAATGACTGCATAAGATAGATCAGGACGAGTATTTGTCAAATAAATCAAGCTACCAATCAACTGTCTGTAAGTTGTACTATCCACCTTTTCCCCCCTTCAAATTTTGAAAGTTTCAAGTTTTGCTCCATGGGGGTAAGAACGGGCTTGCAATCCTGCATGCCAAAACGTTGAAGAACCTCTGTTGCATACTTACTTTGAGAAATGAAAATATGATGTGGACGTTGGAAGACTTCAACTCCAAGATAGTAGTGAAGTAATCCCAAATCTGTCATCTTAAAACCTGCATGTAACTCCTTTTTTACCTGTGCAATATGATCATCATGGTTGCCAGTAATGATCAAATCATCTACATACATAACAAGAATTACCAGATATTTTCCCTGTTGTCGCGCATACAAAGTATCATCAGATTCACTTCGTTGAAAACCAACTTTCTTAAGGTAGTCATCCATCTTTGCATACCAAGCTCGGGGAGCTTGTTTTAATCCATATAAAGCCTTGATCAATTTGCAGACTTTATGTTCTTGTCCTTCAACTTCAAAATCTGGTGGTTGGGTCATATACACTTCCTCCTGTAAATCCCCGTTGAGAAAAGCACTTTTCACCTCCATTTGATGAACTTTCCATCCTTTTTGAGCGGCCAATGCAAGTGTTAATCAGATGGTGTTCCATTTAGCTATTGGAGCAAAAGTTTCTTCATAATCAATGCCTTCCTGCTGTGCAAAACCCTTTGCGACAAGTCGTGCTTTATACTTTTCAAGTTCACCCTTCTGATTATACTTAATTCTGTAAACCCATTTACATCCTATGGGTTTAATATTTGTTGGACAATCAACAAGTTTCCAAGTGTTGTTATCAATTACTGCTTGATATTCTTCAACCATAGCCTGTTGCCATTCTTTATGTTTTACTGCCTCTTTGTATGTGGAAGGTTCAGTAAAATCATTTGCTATCAAGGCAAAATTGGCTTCACTTCTATGTGCCCTTCTGGTGCCAGTTTTATTCTGTTCATCAGGCTTGACATCTTTCAAAAGTTGAACTGCCCATTTCGAAAGTTGATGCTCACTTGTTTGCGCTTCTGTAAAGTCCCCATCATTGTAAAGAGGATTAATATAAACTGATGTTCGTCGTTCAGGTGAAGAATGTGGAGAATCACTGTCAGAAGAACTGCTGCTGCTTGGAGATGCGGATGAACTGCTAGAAGACCAAGATGATGTTGTTGATGTAGATTGACTGGATGACTCATCTTCAGAGGAAGGAAAATCAAGTTCATACCAATTTGGTGAAGTTGGTTGACTTTGCATTTTTCCATTTCTTTTACTTCCTTTAGTTTCTAACTTGTAAAGAAGATTTTCAATTTCTTCAGCACTCTTACTCTCTGTTTCATCAAAAATGACATCCCTGCTCACAATGAATTTTACATTGGTCAAAAGATGATACCCTTTTTTCTCATCAGAATAGCCAATCATTGTGCATTTTAAACTTCTCGAGTCAAGCTTAGTTCTTTTTTCTTTTGGAACTAAGGCATAACACACTGACCCAAAAACTCTAAGATGTTTAACTCGAGGTTTGAAACCAAACCAAGCTTCATAAGGTGTGATTCCGTCTAAAGAAGCAGTTGGAGATCTGTTTCTTAAGTAGACAGCTGTATGGATTGCTTCTGCCCAATATGTTGGACTTAACCTTTTGAAAGTTAACATGGATCTCGCCATGCCTAACAAAGTGCGATTCATTCTTTCGACTACTCCATTTTGCTGTGGAGTGTAAACAGTAGTAAGATGTCGTTTGATGCCATTTTCACTGCAATAAGTCTTGCATTCATTTGAAGTGAATTCTCCCCCATTATATGTCCTGAGAGTACCTATCTTTTCTTTGACTTCATTTTCAACAAGTTGGCGAAAATTTTTAAACTTATCAAATGCTTCTGATTTGTTCTTCAAGAAGTAAACCCAAGTCATTCTGCTGAAATCATCAATGAATAGTAAGAAATATTTGCAACCACCAAATGAAGTTTGTAGTGGACCACAAACATCACTGTGAACTAGTTGTAGCCGCCTGTTTGCACGCCATGAACTTGTTGGAAAACTTTCTCGATTTTGTTTGCCATAAATGCAAGCTTCACATTTTGCATTTTCCCTTTTGAATGTGGGAAGTCCTTTAACCATTCCTTGTTTCTGCAATTGAGAAAGACTCTCAAAATTCAAATGTCCATATCTTACATGCCATAGTCTTATAGGTGAAATACCTGTAGTTACTGCCCCTACAAAATCAGAATGCCTTGGAATAACTGTCCCTTTCATCCGTAACAGTTTTCCATCTTCATAACCTGTCATAACTGTTTTCAAGTTCTGTTTCACTGAATTAATCTTCACTAAACCATCTTCCATAATCACCTGATGTCCTGCTTGTCGAATCGTGACTAAAGAGAGCAATTTTTTCTTGAAACTGGGTACATACCATACATTGGAAATCATTTTTTCTCCAATATCAGGGAGAAAAACGTTTACTACTCCTTTTACATAAGGAGTATGTTTTGTATCATCAGCAAGAAAAATGGAATTAAGTTGGCAATCTTGAAAATTCCAGAAAAAATCACGTCGACAAGTCATGTGCTGAGTTGCCCTGAAATCCAAGATCCAAGCATCTTCATAGTCACTTCTAAGATGGGATGAAATTTGTGATGCTGGTGAGGAAGTAAAAACATATTCTGAGTTATCTTCATCTTGATCATTTGCAAATTGTGCTGAATGCTGCTGAAACTTGGGAATTTTATTAAGTGATGTTCGACAATCTTCATCATAATGGCCACCTTTGTTACATCTTCGACACACAATTTGACTTAAGTCTCTTCCTCTTCCTGAAGATTTTCCTCTGCCTCTACTTTGACCTCTATTTTGAGATTGTCCTCTACCTTGACTATTATATCCTTGTCCTTGAAAATTGACTCTTCCTTGGTTGTTTCCTCTACCTTGAAAATTATTTCTTCCTCCTCTGTTAAAAATGTTGCCTCTGCTTTGGCTTCGACCTCGATTATGTGCTGCTTGATTCTGATTCCCTCTGCCTCTTCGTCGAGAACTATCTGCTGATGACTTACTAGTGCTGGCCTCTGTGAGAAAAACATCTTCACCAACTTTCTTCTTCTTCCCAAAAGTTTTATCATGTTGACTCAACATTTCACAAAGTTCATAAAACTTTAGTTTTTCTAATTTCCCAGTTACTTGTAGAGTCTCTAAAAAATGCATATAGGAAGAAGGAAGCCCAGCAATTACAATTGTGACCATAAAGCTATCATCAATTGCGGGAAAACCAGCATTAATAATTTCTTGCCTGATATTCTTAAGTCTTGAGAGATATTCAAGAACATCACTGCCTTCAGTTAATTTTTGTTGCAACAATTTTAATTGTAGATTGACTTTCTTTGATTCAGGCTGAGTATCAAAGAGGTATTTAAAAGTTTTCAAAGCAGTCCATGCATCTAAAGCATTTTCTACATGGACATACATTTCATCATTCACAGACGATTTAATAAGAGCTAAGGCTTTAGCATTCTTGATTTCCCATTTTGCTAGTGCAGCTGCATCTGTGGGTTTATTCGGCTTAACATCTCCATCACATATTCCCTGCCATAATTCATTGTAAATGAGTGTGCTTTCGATGAGTCGATGCCATGTTTTATAAGATTTGGTGCCTTCTAGTTTGTCGGAATCAGAAAACAAATTAATCAACTTAGACATTTTAGCGTTGAAGCGTCGCACCAAGAATCAGAACAGAAATGACAAGATAGTCAACACAACACACTACACAAAAAAAACATGATCTATAGGGGCTTGGCCTTGACCCTCGAATAGTCGTCAAAACAGGAGACAATTGACTGAGCTTTGCACTTGGCTCTAGTCAATTTCTCAAATTTTTACAAGGCAACTTTCAAAATTTGACTTTTTACAATGGTGCTTTTGCACAATATGGTAAAAAAAATTACCCCCCCTCAAAGTAAAATTACTTTGAGTTACAATCTCTCCGAAAACAAATTACAACTAAAGTCTCCTTATTACTCCAAAATTTACAATCCTTAACATTTACAAATATCCCTTATTACTCCACAAAACATAAACTCCAAAATTAAAAAAAAAATCATGAGATTTCTTCAAAATACAATATGCATTATATTAAAAAAAACTTTATGATCCAAGCTGATAGGCTTCACTCTGGATTCTTCTGGCTTTACATTGATAGGCTAACAGGCTTCACCCTAGCAAAACACATTCAATTGTTTGTAGTGCTCGAAACTTCTTCCACTTTACAATTCCAGGACCTGCATGGTGGCAATTGGTACCCAGGTGGCATGAACATTGGACATCCAACTTAGTTTATGATGGGGATATGATCGTGCTTCAGGGGCAGGAGAAAATTTTCCTTGCAAATACTAGTTCTGGTGGTTTTGATGTTAACAGGGATTACACAACACTTACATTCACACCAACCCATTGGTTGCGGCGTTATGGTAATGGACAACCAGAATGGAATGGACCGAATACTTCTGGACAGCCTCTACCTTCAACTGTTCTATCTAAACGGGAGATGCTCGACAGGTATGAGCAACATACACTGAAATGTTCATCTTGAAATGTTCCTCCAGTACCACCAATCGAGACTGCAAACCCGAGCACAAACAAGAGAGTTCACAAACAAGAGCAAATCTTGGGAAACTTCAACGCCGACACCAAGTATTACAACAACTTACAGCAAGAAGTATTACAGCAACTTAAAATCCAGAAAATTAAAAGGCTGCTTCAGCAAAACACTAGAGAGGAGACTCTACGTATGAGATTTTTCCATTTCTGTTATATTCTTGATGTAGGTCCACCGATAATCTGATGCTAACATGGTACAAGGCAGTGATTGATGTGCTTGAGGGCGATGAACCTCTTATCTTAGGGCTGAGCAGTATGGGTAAAGGTCAAGCATGGATAAATGGAGAACATATTGGACATTATTGGACTTCCTTTTTGGCGCCTATAGGAGAATGTTCAGGGTGTGATTATCGAGGAAATTATAGTTTACACAGATGTGCAACAAAATGCGGACAACCTTTCCAAACGCTGTATCATGTTCCTCGATCGTGGCTACGGCCTACTGGGAATTTCTTGGTGCTGGTCATAATGGGATCCCTCAATCCACAAAATCTAAATTTGATCGCTGACACGGGTAGTGATTTGACTTGGACGCAGTGCCTACCTTGTAAATCTTGTATTACACTGAATTACTCGCAATTATTTGCTGAGCAATTCAATGAAGTTTTCACAAACTTGTAGAGCTAGAATCTCCTCTTCACATCCACTGCAGCATTACTGGTGCTCTGATACCACAATAATGGCAGAAGTGTCCTCACACACGTAATTTTATTAATCAGAAAAAAACAATTACATAATTGATTTTGCAAGAGTTTACACCCGAACAACCAAACACTCTTGCAATGAGCTATTTATAAGCTCCATGTCCTAACTACCTCTAATTATGGATCACTTATTAAATAACAAGTGTCCATTTACATTAAATGCTATTCAAACCAACTAGCTAACTAATCTCCTAAAATAGAGCCTAAGATACGACACATTTGGAGAGTCATATCTTGTTACAACAATATACTAATTTCTAATTGTCTCCATTAAATAATTATTTTATTTCAATTTCATAACCTATGATAATAAATTATTTTTGGATCATCTAACAAAATACCAGGGCACAAATGAGTAATATGGTCTCCCTTACATATCTTACAAGGGAACTTTGGTTTAAATATTCTACGCCCGGGTTTCTGATCAACATTAATTTGGCCAACATGACTAGCAGTGGTTGGTGGAGATTCCCCAACATGACTCGCACATGTGAGTGACTCTTTCCCAAGAGAGATAGGATTTGTGCCCCCAGTCTACTCACAGAAGCAGGTGAGTCAACAAAAATATGACTCACAAAGGTAGGTGACCCATTGCTAGTATGACTTGCAGTGACTGGACTTATGCCCCCAATCCTACTCACAGAAGCAAGCGAGTCAATAGAAATATGACTCATAGAGGTAGGTGACCCATTGCTAGTATGAATTACAGTAACTAGACTTATGTCCCTAGCGTGACTTGCAGCGACTGAAAGCTCATCTCCAACATGACTTGCAAGGGTTGGTGATGATTCATGGATAAAACTTTTCTTCTTCTTCTTCTTCCTCTTTCTCTTCTTTTTAGATCTCTTATTACAGGAGGGAGGAGAAATAGGAACCTTAGATTTATCTTTTGAAGAAGATGAACAATTAACACCCATTTGATACCCTTGAAATAAAGCATTCATCTGAGAAGATTCAAGAATGTTTGGAACATTCGAAGTGGACCACAACCAAACTAGTAGTCCAACATTCAATCCAGGAATATTCAAAGTGGCCATCAAGGGGTACCAACGTTTCCAAAGAAAGGAAAAGCACAAGGATCCCCTTTTGGAAGGGTGCCTTGGTTGACCTCCACAAGAATATTGGCCATACCCAACTTGTACGTATACCCTTCCCTTACAAAATTATAAAAATGATTTTCCAAGGAAGAGGGATCCATAATCAAACCTTTTCCCTTAAGGAGGAAACTCCACAACTTTCAAAAGAAAGAAAAAAATCCTTTCAAGACTAGTGGAGTGGTTGGTCAGTCACTCAGAATCTAAGGTCCAAAAGTGACAAGAAAAATCCACCGAAAGCCAACTAAATACAAAGAGCAAAGAGCAATCCACTTTAAAGTCCCTAAAGATGAAACCAATCAAGCAACTTCCAAGTATTTCTTCTCTGGGTGATGAGGAACAGACACAAAAATATAAGAAAGTGAATTAAAGGACCTTCCAAAGATAGTTTGGGATAATTACAACCCAAACCTACCAACGAAGGTAACAGAAATAGTTACGCTGACCTCCATACATAAGCCTTTGCCAGTGCAATTACCCTAGCTTTGCAAGGCCACCCTCCAAAAGTACTAATGAGAGTGATACAACATTTGCCTCATGTACCATGGGTATTCCTCCCCGCATTCACCTGTGTTGTCCCTAGGAATGGAAACTAAGGTCACTAGTTCGTATCGGAAGCTAGGAAGAACAGTCTTTGGTCGGGATCCAACAAGTAGAAGAGGGGGTATCTCTCTTCCCTGCCTTCACTCACCCTCGGGCTTAACTCCCAAAAGAGAAGAACTTTCCCGGACAACTTAACAACACTGGATTACACTCTTTTAATCAACTTCTATGTTTAAATTCAGAGTGGACTTAGAGAGTTAACTCTCTGCACACCTATTCTAAGGCCCTAACTAACCTAGACTAGTTGATGTATATATGACAAGTCAAAAATTCTAGTTCATTTTAGTTTTAGCACTTGATTTTAATGCTTGTTCGTAAGTTAAGGTAAAATGGAAGTGCAACTTATGATGTTATTTGACGCAAGAAAAAACCAATAGAAAACATGGCTACATGCATATGCAACTCTTTTTCTTCGATGAAAGAGATTTCTACAAAAGGTTCTATGAAAAAACTAAGAAAACAAAAATTTCTTTTCTTTTTCAAAACACGCACTCACACACTCAAAATATACAAAAAGATTAAAAATGCTTATAGTGCATCTATCCTATTGCAAACTAAAAATGCTTAATGCAAGATTCCAAGGATTTCTCTTAAAGCAAGAAAATGTGTTTCTCAAATAGATCAAGAGGCCAAAACTTGACAAAAACGAGGAATAAATTCAATCAAAAATGTTTCCCCAAAATCAAGAAAATTCAACCTAATGAAAAGACTTCACACTTGGTCAAAAATGATAAGAAGACCAAAAATAAAAATAAAGGCAACAAAAAGATGTTTTTAAGTTTTTTTCTTTTTAAGGGCACAAAGAGTTCTTGAGAAAACAAAACTACTAATTTCAAAATCAAATTCGAGCATAAAGAACCTCAAATTTCACAAGCCATAGGAATCATTAACATGATAAGACTTAAAGTGAAAAGAGGCTACAAACTCAAATAAATTGATCTGAACAACAACATACAAACTCCAGGAAATAAGAAATATTCAAGAAGACAAATAAAAACTTTTCAAGATTGCAAGAAGGACTTTCTCAAAAACCAAGAAAAAACCAAATATGTCAACTTTCAAGCAAGAAAGGAAAATTAATGTAAAGGTTAGGTTATAAGTGAATTGAGACCAATTCCCTATTCCAAAAGCTCAGAACAACCAAGAACTTCAATAAGAAGCCTTGAACCCAAACACAAAAATTAAACACTTCACCAAGAAGCAAACCCTAGGTTGACTAGGTTTTTCCACAAAGAGAGATAGGAAACTGAAAATCTGCAAGAAGCAAGACTCTCCCAGACAATCAATGACTAAAAAGAAGCAATAAAAATCAAGAAAAACCCTTTACTGGACTCAGAATTTGAAAAATTCATTCAAAACCAAGCATACACAACTGTGCAGTGACATACATGCATGTATACGCGATTGTACTCAAAGAAACATGCATATACACATGTTTCTCTAGACAAAAATGTGTGTGTGAAAAACTATGTGAATTAAAAATTAGGTATACAAAAGGCATCAAAGAAAAAATAAAAATTCAAGTCTGATCCATAAGATCAGAATTTTTTCCCAGGTTGCAAACAAGTCAAAGATACTAGAAAAACAAATAAACCAAACAAGAAGGCTCGGATCAAGAGAGAAATAACCCAAAAAATCAAATACAAGATTGTGTTCCCTAGCGGAGTCGCCAATTCTGTTACGAGATAAAACACCTTAGGGTTTGGGTTGAGAACCCCAACAGATCGAAGGGCATACACCAACAAGAAGCAAGCAAACAAGCAGTCCTAATACTTAAACTAAAGTGGGATGAAGATATAGTACCCATAGGTCCTACATTTGAAGATGTTCCCGTAGGGTCCAAACCCTCTACTTCCTCCAATGCTTCAAAACCTATAACTCATTCCATAAAATCATATATACTAGCAGTAATTCAAATCATGTTCAAGATATGAATGTTAGATCATATAAGCATATAGATATAAAAAATGAGATCATACATAATTAGATCATAACATGCGTTAAATCATAATGATCATCACATCAGGAACAAGACATAGCTTCTTTATTGATGTCTACAAATAATGTGGAAGAATACATCCTGATTCAACCATGGCTCCAAGAGAAACATTCCTCCAGATCCATCCAACCCAAGCCTCAACAATCCTCTTTCAAATGCGTACACATAAATATACATCTCTATGAGGAAACAAGGGCAATTTCCTATAGCTAGGGGTAAAGGAGACATAGGGATAAATCAGACTTGATCAGGGACCAATTGGATATAATATCTTTCTCTCCCTTTAATCATTCCCATGAGGTGTATTCATATCACCCCAAAACAATTGTTACAGTTTGGATACAGTTAGGCCACAGGTTCGTGTAGGTGGGCTTCTGGTGTAACCCATAAACCCCGCCCATAAAATAGGGATTTTATATTTTTTAAATATTTCAAATTATATACGCGGTTTGGGTATATCTGGACCCGTGTGTTGAAGATATTCTTGAAGGTCAGAGTCATGTATGGAATTTAAAATAATGTTTTTTAGTAAATGGGCCAATTCTGAAGGGAAAGGGTTTCCCAAGGAAATGACTCAAAGCATCAAGTATACAAGGGTGATAAATGATGTTATAACACTAGTTACATTCTTCAACAACATCCCCATTAAGGACATATTGTGCTATGCAACACCCCCCCCCCCCCCCCCCCCACCCCATTTATTTATGTATAAATGTCTTAGGAAATTATTATATAAACAAATGGGGACCCTTTAAATTTTAAAAAATAAAACATAGGAAAATAAAACATTCTAGGGTTTTAAAATGAAAAATTTGAACTTATTTGAATAAAGAAAATCCAAATTCATTAGGCCTGAGCAACTCAAATGATCTTGCCTTAAAGAAATCCCGACTATCGCATTTCGCAAGTATTAATGAACAAACCCTCATTCTATCCTTTCGAAATTTGCCATGCAACAAAGTATAGCCCCCAAGAACCAATAATTCTTAAAACTTAAAAGGCTTAGGTATCGTTCAAGAAGCTACTTTATATCAGAACTTGCCTACATCGCAAATTTATAATGAACACAATATATATAAAAAACCGACAACCATTCTGATTGCAATATGTGACAAACCATCCAGACCTGATATAACAATTAACACAATTTATAAACATGCTGTGTCAGGATGAATCGAAAATTAGCAAAAGGCTCATCACTCCCTTCACCTTCAAACTTCTGATTGCGATAAAGCTACTTGCTAAAAAGAATGACTTTAATAAAAACATAAGAATGAATAAAAGGAAAAACTGTGCTTGTTAATCAACAATCGGACCCACTCTAATGCCACATCATTCCTCTTGATTTCACAATTGCAAAAGGCCTTTGGTTATATCCATTCAGAGCCACTATTCTAAATGGAAAAGGGACGTATTCAAGTCTCGATCGGGTGGTTTTCCCACATGCTGTTGCAATGATTTTCAAGGCTTCAACATTTTGGCTCTAGAAGGAGGGCCTTAGACTATGAATGGAAAATAGAACTCAATGTAAATTAAAAATCCATTCCAAGATTCACTCCCCCTCAGGATCACCTCCAAATTCTATATCTTCATCCAAAACTCCTATTTCTAGATCAGAAGTTAAGTAATCACCTCCTAAATCTCCTAGTATATTTTCTAAATAACCATCTTCAAATTATAATCCCGAATCACCTGAGGTCTAGACTTTAATAAAGAAAATAGGAGAAATATATATTTCAACAAAAAATCTTATGTCATTTGAAGCCTCTGAAGGAAGTGTAACTTCTATTTTACAACCTACTCGGATTTTAACTCATTCTCAAAGTGAAAATCTTGGGGTTCCTCCATTTGAGTTTCCTCTTCCCTCTTTTTGGAAAAAGATTAAGAAATCTGAGTCACAGACATCTACTAGTGAGATTTTCTCAAATTCACCTCCACAAACTCCTTCATTCCCTCCATTCATTCCTGTGAATACCCCTTTTTCTCAAAGTACTGGTGCAAGTTCATCTAGCACTAATACACAACCTACCTATTCTTGCACACAATCACCCTCAATATCAACCTCTTCCAAAACTCCAATAATGGTAGGGAGACATCAACAACAGAACCAACAACCACCACCAATCAAACCACGGGCCAATCTCAGAGTTGTGCAAAAGCCAGCACCTCTCCATGATCTACCTAAGCATCCTGAAAGATGGCTACCAAAATTGAAAGATGATGATGGATTACCTGCTGAAGAGCATCTCTACATTTATATGTTAGCCATTAATCTGAATGGAGTAGCTGAAGAAGATTGTGTAGTAAGATTATTTCCCTACACTCTTCAAGGCTCAGCAGGTTCATGGTATTTTGTATTACCACTAGGGTCTATTACTAATTGGGACATGTTTGAAGAACAATTATTAGCTAAATTCAGCGATGACCGCACAACTGCATCCCTTTTTAATGATTTTTCTAATTTAAAATCTAAGTCAGGTGAAAAGATCAATTATTTCAATTCCATATTTAATAAGTTGCTAAGCAAAATCCCAGTCACATCAAGCCTTGGTGTTGATGTTCAGATTGAGCGGTATATTTCTTCTCTTCCTTCCAATATAGTGAGTTTTGTAGATAGAGCCAATAAGGCTACTTTAGTAGAAAACATGAAGGAATCCTTGTTTGTAAAAAAGAGAATAGTTGCATTAGAAAACAAGACTACCAAGGAAGAAAGAAAGACAAAAAAGGTCATGTTTAAGGATCGATCAAAGAAGAAATCCCCTAAGGATGCCTTTGATCTTGAAGTCTTACAAAAAATTCTTAAAACCGTGTCAAATGAGATGGTAGAAATTAAGAAATGGGTAGTTGAGTCCTCTTCTAAAAAAAACTTTAGATCCTTTAAGAGAAATCAAACATCTAATCCTCAAACTCCAAATACAATATCCAACACTGATTTTGATTTAGATGAAGATGATGAAGAAACATCATTATCTGATGATGAAACTAAAGATGAAGAATTGCTTGAAGTACATGGGATGTGGGACTTTATCCTACCTACTTCTGACAATGAAGATGAGCAAGAATCTTTACCTATTAGCACTAGGAGTAAAGTCTTTGTTGATTCAACACAATCAACCCAAAAACAAAAGACTTCAACTTCTGCTACCAAGGATAAAGTGGTCAGTAAAAATTCTTCTTCTACATCTCCTCAACCAACCCCATCCTCATCCAAAACCTTGGTAGTTGTTGATACCATGGAATATAAAATAGTGGAGGACATGAAGAAATCAAGAGCAAATATCTCTCTTCATGATCTCAGTAAGCTTAAACATCAGAAAAATCTATTACTGAAAGAATTGAATGCAATTCCTGCTTCTCATCTTCCTGTTGTTGTGTTATCCAAAGCTTCTAGAGGAATTGGTAAGCCTCCCAATGATTCATCAAATAAGGTTGATTCCATCGATGCTATCTTAATTGGAGATAGATATAACTCACACACTCCCCCTTTCCTCTTGACTTATGAAATCTTCAATAAAAATCTGCACAACTTCTTAGTAGACTCAAGGGCCTCTTCAAACATAATGATAAAATCAGTCTGCAAGAAATTAAATTTTTCGCCCCAAAATTCTGCAATCCACGTTGTCCAACTTCATAGAAAAAAATTAAAAGTCTTAGGGGAAATGAATTCATTCAGCATTAGACTTTCTTCTAATCCAAAAGTTTGTCATGTAATTGACATACTAGTTGTTGATATTCCCGAATTTTATGGTCTAATTCTTAGGAGAGACTAGTCTGATAAACTTCATGGTTATTTTACAATAGATTGGCCTCACATGTAGCTCCCTTACAATGGAAAGCCAAATTAAATCGGAATTGACTGAGAAAAACGTTTGAAGCACACAGTAACTGATTTTGAATATGAAAATAAACCAGTGGCTTTTAACAATAATATCATTGGAAACTACTCTGTTGAGTCATTTTTAGGAAATTTCAATGCACAAAAGTCACTTTTTTTGGATAACTTTGTTACTTCCAAAATTGAATTTTTTTCTCAAACAGAGTCTTCCAGATGTATAAATCTTGTGGATGAACCATTAGTTAAAACTTTATTTTGGACATTATATTTTGATGGATCTAAATCCAATGATGGTGCAGGAGTCGGTTGTATATTAATTAGTCCAGAAGGAGAAAAAACAATGCTAGCATGTAGGTTGGAATTTGAATGCACAAATAATATTGTTGAATATGAGGCATTGATCCAGGTTTTGTATAAAGCAATAGGTCTTGATATCAAATATCTTCAAGTATTTGGAGATTCTGAAATTGTTATCAAACAAGTAAGAAACACTATTAATTATCTCTCTGGACATTTGAAACATTACCAATCATTGGTTCAGGACCTTACTTCACATTTTTTAGAATTCAACATCTCTCATATCCCTAGACTTCAAAAGCTGACCTTCTGGATAATATAGCATCCAAGCTTATACCATCAGAGGATTATAGTCCAGATAGGTTTTCCATAGAATTAGTTTTTCGACCATCCATTCCTGATAATGTCACCAATTGGCGAGTGTTTAATGACAACGAAGATATCCTAAGCTTTTTAACATCTGAAGGATCATATGATGATTAGATAATTGATGAAAATGAACATGATAATCAGTTGAAACAGAAATCCAATGAGAATCCCATACCTAAATCTATGGTAAAACTTGAAGATCTTTATGATCTAAAAGACATATTTAAGAAGGTTACTAATTCTAAACTCCAAAGTTCAACCTTAAGATTTGAACTAGTAAACCTTGGAACTGATATCAAACCACAAAACATCAATCTAGGACTTGGTCTCTCACCTGATGAGAGATTAGCCTTTATTCATTTGTTAAAAAAGTATAAAGGTATCTTTTCTTAGAGCTACAACGATATTAAAACATATGATACCTCCATCATACAACACATTATTCCCATGATATCCAATGACAAACTAGTACAACAGAAATTAAGGAAAATTCACCCCAATCTAGAAAGCCAAATCAAGTTTGAGCTAAATAAACTCCTTAAAGCCAAGATTATCTTTCCTGCTAGGCATTCAAAATGGGTTAGTACCTATCAGGAAGGAGAATGGTGACATTTGTATTTCCATAGATTTAAGAAATCTCAATAAAGCTTGTCAGAAGGACAATTTCCCATTACCAACCATGGAACAAATATTGCACTCAGTAGTTGGTTCTGAACTAATGTATTTTCTTGATGGTTTTTCAGGGTATAACCAAATCTTGATCCACCCATATGATAGGTTAAAGGCTACGTTCAAAACTAAATGGGGAACCTATACCTACCAGAAAATGCCTTTTGGTTTAATAAACGCAGGGGCAACCTTCCAAAGAGCTATGGATATAGATTTCAAGGGTCTAATAAAAAAAACTATTTTTATTTACTTGGATAACATAATTATTTATTCCAAGAAGAGAAGCAACCATTTACATGACTTAAAATAGATCTTTGAACACTGCAAGAAATATGAAATTTCATTAAATCCAAAGAAATATTATTTTTCTCTAAATGAAGGTAAGCTTTTAGGGTTTATTATATCCAAGAAGGGAATATGTATTGATCTTGATAGAATAAAAGAAATTTCTAAAATTCCTTTGCCCCATAATAAAAAATATATGCAGTCCTTTCTAGGTCAGATAAATTTTGTTAAGAGATTTGTCCCTGACTTTTGCCAAATTGTTTTACCATTACAAACCATGATTAAGAAAAATCTGATCTTTAAGTGGGGACATAACGAAAGAGAAGCTTTTGATTTAATCAAACAATCCATTATGAATTCTCCCTCTTTAACAACTCCAATTTTTTCTAATCATTTCATTTTGTACACTTTCGCTTCTCAAGCATCTTATGTTGTTCTAACACAAATTAATGATCAACAAATTGAAGCACCCATCTCTTTCTTTAGTTCTAATCTTCAAGGTGTTGAACTAAATTATTCAAAGGTGGATAAGCAAGATTTTTCTATTTTTAAATATGTAAAACACTTCAATCTTTTTCTCCTAAAAACACACACTAAAATAATAGTCCCATTCTCAACAGTGAGACAATTTCTTATGCAAAGGGAATTAGGGGAAAAGAGGGAAAATTGGGTAACAACCCTGCAAGAATATGATATTGACATTAAACCAACCAAAATTGTCAAAGGACAAGGTTTTTATAGATTTCTTATAGGACCTACCAGCAGATGAGGACACGAGTAGTACTGTACACATATTTGAGGTAAGCCTAAACGATTCAGAGTCCTAATATGTTGATCGCATTTTATATTTAAAAAATGGATATGCTCCCCCTAAACTTAATCACAAAAGTAAAATGGCTTTAAGATTAAAATCAAATCAATATGAGATCATTGATGATGTGTTATTCAGAAGAAATTATGATTATGTATTATTAAGATGCCTAGAAATGTCTGAAGCACAGAAGGTTTTGCAGGAACTCCACGATGGACTAGTTGGTGGACATTTTGGAGCAAACCAAATAACCCAAAAGGCCTCAGTAGGCACTTCTCCTATCAAACTAGTATATGGGAAAGAGGCCATCATCCCTTTAAACCTAGCTCTTCCCTCATTATCCCTAGTCCAATTTATCGAAGAAATACCTTGTTCTTCTTTATACCTAAGACACTCTCAAATTCTCAAATTAGAGGAAGAAAGAGAAAAGTCCAAGCTTACACGTGCTCGCCATCAGCGGTCAATCAAATATTCTTTTGATGCAAGTTCTTTTTCCATAAAATCTTTTCAAATTGGAGATCTCGTCCTTAAATGGGACAAGGCACATGAGGAAAAGGAGTGCATACTAAATTCTAGAAAATGTGGCTTCAGCCATTTCAAACTGTTGAACAAATAGACCCATCAACATTCATATTGCAAGATTTATCAGGAAAGAGAGATTATCTTCCTGTCAATGGGCTTATTTTGAAAAAAATATTTTCTTAGAAGATAATACCTTCTATTGTAACATTATCGCATTTACATTTTTAGTTCTATTAGAAAATAATGTTAAATAGCATTAATTTTTGGCTTTACAATAGAATCTCTTAAAACATTTTATGATCTTTCGCCTTGAAAGTACCAATTATCAAGGAAATGATCACAACATTGAAAATTAGATAAGTGTCATAAAATTACGAAATTTTCTTTTGCCATATAAGTTGTAAATTCTTTAAATCCTCAAACTTTATAAAATCCTTTTATTCTATTATCAGTCAAGAAACATTATCTTTAACAAAGTAAAGACTATTTATAGCTAAGCATATACAACTCTAAAATTGTCATCCAAAACTCTTAAGGAGTCAATGATTCTCCCCATCCATTAATTTTACCTTTTTTAGAGTGTAATTAAAAAATATATTAACCTTAAAATATAAGGGGTCTCATCACGAGCCATCTTACCATGATCATAGGGAAATAATATACTAATATTACCAACACTGAATATCAAACTATGGTAATGGCTTATGATTATTTTAATCTTAAGACAAGGGGTATCATCATGAGACAGCTTGTCCAGTTCAATTACAACCAGTGAATGGCATTGTCACTTTCTGGTCACCAAACCAGGACAATGGATTTTAGGTACTGTAAAGAATTATTATCAAAAGAAAAGTAAATAAATAAATAAAATACACATATACTTTTAAACTTATCTCTAAAGACTACACTCTTGAATGGATGGGATTCTGAATCATTGATGGTTAAAAGGTAACCTTGTCCAGGCTATGAGAAATGAGCATATTAAAATTCTAAGTTGTAAAAGCCCCCTACTTTAAATTTACAACCAATTAAGGACTGATATAGACAAAAAGTATTTTCATAGATAAGAGGATTTAAAAGGAATTATGATTAAGTGATTTTTTTATTCAGAGTAATGTTACTTATCTAAGTATTTCGAAAATATTCTTCCTTTCCTGAATTATTTTTACTTAGTAATGTTTTAGAAATTTCATTATTTTAAATAAGAGATAATTTCTTCTTCCAATGAATCGCCAATTGTTGTGCTATTCAACAACCCCCCCCCCCCCCCAACCCTCCCATTTATTTATGTATAAATGTCTTAGGAAATTATTATATAAATAAATGGGGACCTTATATCTATATATATATATATATATATAGGAAAATAAAACACTATAGGTTTTTAAAAGGACAAATTTAAACCTATTTGAATAAAACAAATCCAAATTCATTAGGCCTGAGCAACTCGAATGAGCATGCCTTAAAGAAATCTCGACTATCACATTTCGCAAGTCTTAATGTTAGGTCCCTATAATACTAGTGTATTCCCTTATTATTATTGTCACTGTATCCACTTATTGTTATTTTTGTGCCCATATTGTCCCCATATTGTTATTATTGTGCCCCATAGAAGCCCACTATTGTTATTGTTGTGCCCTTACATTATTATTTTTATGTCGGATCTGATTATATTATGACCCCTTAGACTCCTATGTATAGAAAGGAGGTCTTGTCATTTGTATCATCCAAGAATTGTTCATTTGTGTAATGTAAAGGAGGTTTCCCCCTCGAAGAGGCTGATTTTGAAGTTGTTGATCTATCTTTTTTCTATTTTGTGAGCTGGTTGCATAACAATTGGTATCAGAGCTTTGGATTCTAGGGTTTCGCTGCTTCAAACAGGTCATCATGGAATTTATAAATTATTTAATACACCATTTCAGAAGCTGAAATTACAACCCATTTTAAAATAAATCTTGATGAACCTATGGTATGAATTTTAGATCTTGTCTCACTATATTGTCGGAGATGTAATCCAAGGAAGTTAGGGTTTTTGCAAGATCCCCAATTATATCTCAAACAGATGACCTAGGGAAAATCATCATAACTTTCTTTATGAGAATCAGATTTAACTTTCATAAAAAGGTACAGAAAGAGGATGGACTGTAGTTTTATTTATATCGTTTTTAGTTCTGAAGGTTGAAACAGTGACACGTGGAACTTCGTACAAGTTCGATATATTGAACTAGTCTATAATCAAGTCATCATCGGAGATTTGGAATAACTCTTTCTTGGAGAATCTAATCTTGATCAGAATTGTGGGGTTGGAACGAGGACTCAAAGGGCTACCATGGGATGAAATTACAAATCCTGGAGATCCGAAATTACAAAGATACAATAGATTCAATATTGAGCTCCTACAAAACCAAAAAATGTGCGTAGTCTTTTTAAAATTTTGCATAAGTTTGGTTTGAAAATTTAGTTTGAAGGAATTCAAAGGACATAGTGAAGCATAATTATCATTAATTGGTGCCCTAAAGAAATAAAATGGAAACACCTAGTAAGAAAACTGAAAGCTCTACCATGACTCATGAAGAAGAGGAAGAAATGCAACATGATATAAAAAAATTACGAGACCAAGTGCAACAAATTTCACTCTCACAAAAAGTTAAAGAAGCTAAGATGAATGGCGTGGAAGCTAAGATGGATGGTATAGACACAAAATTTAAAGGCAACATGGAAGATTTGAAGATAGATTTGACAAAAATGCTACAAGAAATGCTTACTAATGGCGAAAGGGTAGTAAAAGAAACTTATGATGAGAAAAAAAGAAATGTTAATCGTTATTTCATAGACTCTAACATTGGATCGAAGACCCATCATGTTCCAAAGATCGATATGAGGAAGTTTGATGACGAAGATCCCGTAACATGGATACTACAAATAGAGCAATATTTTAATCTCCATAATGTGCAAAACACAAAAAAGGTACGCATTGCAACTTTATATTTGGAACCTAATCAGTTTGTATGGTATTGATGGCTTTGCTCTCATAAACAAATTGTCACTTGGGCAATTTTTACAGAAGAAATGATAACACATTATGAGGATACAAAACTAAACACTTTTTTTAGCCAAATGATAAATCTCAAACAAAAGGGTTCAATGGTGGAGCACATTGAGGACTTAAAAAAATTGAATATAAGGATAAAATATATTCCAAAGGAGCATAAGATTTATGTGTTCATAGGAACATTAAAGGATAACATCCAACATGGCCTTTGGGAACCTGATTCATTGGAGAAAGCATTTAGGTTGGCAAGAAAAATTGAAAGAAAAATTATGGAAACAAGGAAGCCTACCACTCACAACTATAAAGATGGAAGTGTTGTTGCCCCTAGCCTTCCACAACCTACAAGGTTGACACCACAACAATTGGAAGAAAAAAGAGCAAAAGGGCTTTGTTACAGTTGTGATAGAAAATACACTAAAGGTCATAAGTGTGCTAAGAAGAAATTATTTTACATAGATTGTGAAGAGGAGGAAGAAAATGAAAAAGAAACTAAAAAAGAAGAGGATATACACCAGGAAAAAACCCTAGAGAAATAAGAAATGAATCCGACCATATCTTGTAATGCATTGGCCGAAATTACCACTCCTCAAACTATCAAGATAGAAGGACATACCAAAAAGAAAAAGGTAATTGTGTTGATAGATTCGGGCAGTACCCATAATTTTATTCATTGTAAGATAGCCAAGGAATTTAATTGCTTCCTATATCCAGCACCAGAGTGTCAAGTGATGGTTACAAATGGAGGAACCATAACTTTCTCTGGAAAGTGCCATAATATAAAGTTATACATGGGAGAATATGTATTGAATATTCCAATGATTTCCATTCCAATGGGTTGTGTTGATGTTGTACTAGGAGTCCAATGGCCTCGGGTACGATAGATTTTAATTTTCAAGAACTTTTCTTGAAATATTTTGCAGAAGGAAAGGAAGTTGAATTAAGGGGTATCACAGGGAAACTGGGAAAGATAGTCAGCTCTAATGGCATGAAAAAGATTCTAAAGAAATAACAACGAGGTGTAATTTCACAACTATGTTCGCTAGAGGTTCCCACGTCAAAATCCTCTATTTCTCCAAATCTCCAAAAAGTCTTGGACAATAATTCCAAGGTATTTGAGACTCCCGAATGACTCCCACCTATTCCTAATCATGGTCATGCTATTCATTTGATTCTAGGAAGTGTTCCCCCAAACATCAGGCCTTATAGATATCCCTATGCCCAAAAGAGTGAAATTGAACGTATAGTTGCAGAAGTGCTAGACGCTAGTATAATTCAACCTAGTCAAAATTCTTTCTCTACTCCAGTAGTATTGGTGCAGAAGAAGGATGGATCATGGCACATGTATCTAGATTATAGGGAGCTAAACATGCTCACTATTAAATATTAATTTCTCATTCCTTTCATTGATGAATTATTGGATGAATTGCATGGATCAATTTACTTCACCAAGTTGGATCTTCGTTCAAGATATCATCAAATCAGAATGAAGACTAAATACATTCCAAAAACAACATTTAGAACTCATGAGGGTCATTATGAATTTTTGGTCATGCCTTTTGGCCTTACTAATGCACCTTCTACATTTCAAGGTTTGATTAATTCCATTTGCAAACCCTTCCTTAGAAAATTTTTGTTAGTATTTTTTGATGATATACTAATCTACAGCAAGTCTTGGAAGGAGCATGTTCAACATGTTGACAGAGTGCTCAAAATATTGGAGGAGAAACAATTATATGAAAAAACCTCCAAATGTTTCTTTGGAGTACAAGAGGTGGAATATCTAGGTCATATTGTATCTCATGAAGGTGTTAAGGTAGACCCTAGCAAAATTAAATCCATTAAGGAATGGAAAATCCCCACATCCATAAAGCGTCTGTGAGGATTTCTTGGGTTGACAGGGTATTATTGCAAGTTTGTTAAGAATTATGGGAGAATAGCAGCAACTCTAACAACATTATTGAATAAAGATGCATTTTCTTGGACTATAGAAGCAACGAAAGCCTTTTAACATCTTAAAGAAGCAATGTGCCAAGCACCAGTCTTAGCTATGCCAGACTTCACAAAATCCTTTATTGTGGAATGTGATGCCTCAATAAATGGAATTGGTGTCATTTTAATGCAAGAAGAAAGACCCATTTCTTTCGAAAGTTGGCCAATCAAAGGAAAATATTTACACAAAGATATTTATGAGAAGGAAATGTTGGAAATACTACATGCACTTAAGAAATGGAAAACTTTCCTAATGGGAAGACACTTCAAGGTAAAAACAGATCATGATAGTCTTAAATATTTTTTTGAACAAAGATTATCTTCAGAAGAGTAGCAAAAATGGGTCACAAAGATGTTGGGTTATGACTTTGAAATCATCTACAAAAAAGGAAGAAAAATGTTGTTGCGGATGCACTCTCAAGAAAGGATGAAGATGCGGAAGCATTTCTTTGCGACATTTCTATTATCCAACCAAACTGGATAAATGACACAAGGGATGAATGGAATAATAATGAAGAAGTGTGGGCACTCATTCAAAAGATACAACAAGATCCCAGTACATCTGATACATTTAGTTGGAAAATTGATTCGTTATGGTACAAATATTGCTGATATCGTTGTAAGAATACCCAACTCAAACAAAATATTTTCATGGAATTGCACACCTCTCCCTTAGGGGGGCACTCAAGATTTTTAAAAACTTACCACAGGGTTAAGAAGGAACTTTTTTGGGATGGCCTTAAATATGATATATAAAAGTTTGTGGCAGAATGTTTGGTTTTCCAACAAAATAAAGTTGAAACAATTACCCCAGGTCTATTACAACCTTTATCCATTCCAATTCAATGTTGGGAGGAGGTTTCAATGGATTTTATCACAGGTTTACCCAAGTACGAAGTAAAGAGTGTCATCATGGTGGTAGTTGATAGACTTACCAAGTATGCATAATTTTGTGCATTATCTCATCCCTTTAAATCCAGTACAGTTGCTACTGCATTTACGGAAACAATTTAAAATATACATGGAAACCCAACGTTATTGTAAGCGACAGAGATCCCCATTTTCATTGGAAATTTTTGGATAGAATTATTTTTTTGTCTGGGTACTCAGTTAGCTCATAGCTCATCTTATCACCCTCAATCTGATGGGAAAACTGAGATAGTGAACAAATGTTTGGAAGGATATCTTCTTTGCTTTGTATCTGATAAACAGACACAACAGATCAAATGGTTTCCTTTGGCTAAATGGTGGTATAACACTTCCTTCCATATTGTAGCAAAAAATGACCCCATTTATGGCACTTTATGGATATCATCCACCGTCCATCACATCACATTTAGGATAATATTATAATGTTCAAGCAGTGTAAGATCACATTGAGCATCAACAAAAAGTTCTCCAACTCTTAAAGGATAACCTCACTTTGGCACAAAATAGAATGAAACAACAGGCATATCAACATCGCAGTGAAAGAAGTTTTGATGTAGGTGACTGGATATTTCTACGGCTACAACCATACAAACAAATGCCCCTCAAGCAAGCTAAGAAGGATAATAAATTATCACCAAAGTATTATGGTTTGTACAAGGTGTTGCAAAAGATTGGGACTATGGCATAGAAATTGGAGCTTCCCTCAGCTTCCCAAGTGCACTCAGTTTTCCATGTTTCATGCTTAAAGAAGGTTATAGGTGACAAGCTCCCAGTTCAAAAAATATTGCCAGAACTTGATGAGGAAGGAAAAATCATATTAGAACTTGAAGCAGTCACAGAAACAAGAACTCGACAGCTATGAAATCGATCAATTTCAGAGTATCTCATCAAGTGGAAGAACTTACCCGCTAAAGATTCCACATGGGAGGATGAGAATTTTATAAAGCATCTAGAACTACTCAAACGTTGAGGAAAACACTTTTTTGAAGGAGAGGGGGATGTTAGGTCCCTATAATACTAGTGTATTCCCTTATTATTATTGTCATTGTAGACCCTTATTGTTATTGTTGTACCCATGTTGTCTCCATATTGTTATTATTGTGCCCCATAGAAGCCGACTATTGTTATTTTTGTGCCCTTACATTATTATTTTTATGTCGGCTTTGATTATATTGTGACCCCTTACACTCCTATATATAGAAAGGAGGTCTTTTTATTTGTATCATCCAAGAATTTTTCATTTATGTAACGTAAAGGAGATTTACCCCTCGAAGAGGTTGATTTTGAATTTGTTGATCTATCTTTTCTTGTATTTTGTGAGCTGGTTGCATAACACTTAATGAACAAATCCCCGTTTTATCCTTTCTAAATTATTGATGTGATAAAGTATAGCCCCCAAGAACCAAACATACTTAAAACTTAAAAGGCTTAGGTATCGTTCAAGAAGCAAATTTATATCGGAACTTTCTCACATCACAAATTTATAACGAACACGATATATATAAAAAAATTGAGGACCATTTTGATTGCGATATGCGATAAACCATTCGGACCTTATATAATAATTAACGCAATTTATAAACATGCCGCGTCTGGATGAATCACAAATTAGCAAAAGGCTCACCACTCCCTTCACCTCCGATCTTTTGATTGCAATAAAGTTACTTGCTAAAAGGAATGACTTTAATTAAAACATAAGAATGAATAAAAGGAAAAATTGTGCTTGCTAATCATCAGTTGAGCCCGCTCTTGCCACATCATTCCTCGTGATTTCACAATCGCAAAAGGCCTTTGGTTATATCCAATCTGAGCCACTATTCCAAACAGAAAATGGATGGTATTCAAGTCCCCGACCAAGTGGTTTTCCTCCATATTGTTGCAGCGATTTTCGAGGATTCAACAGGACACTAGGGTCTTTTTACTTTGCATTTCTATTGATTTACTTTTACAATAGTGGATCAAATGTTTTTCTATGTGTGTGTGTTTGCATCACATGCGCACATGGGGGGGGGGAGAGAGAGAGAGAACTTTGTACTAAAGGTCAAGTCAAGTTTTGTCTTATGAGAAACTAGAGTTGTGTGTGTAGGATATTCTGGGTCATGGATAACTCGTGGAGCTCTATCACAACTCTCATCTTCATCCTAGGGAGCTTCACATCTACAACAAAAAATTCCATTTTATTTATTCTCATTTCTCTCGTTGTATTTTAATCATTAGGATTTTTAGGTCATTAAATATATTATCAATTAATTAAACCTAATTAGTTGATTCACTCTCCTTATCTAATTTTTTGAAAAAAATTGATCAAAAACTCAATTGAAGCACCTTAATCACCTATTGCCCCATATTGATATTAAGAGAGATCCTAATATCATAATAAATCTAATGGTTTTCCTTTCTCTTTTGATTCTCTATTGTTTTACCCTAGGGTTTCTCAATTTAACCCTAAAATTAAGTGGTGAATTCAATCCTCTTTTCCAAATGTAGTAGTGTGTGTATGCTTGGGTGGTCTTCCATCACAACCCTCACATTGTTTCGTAATATGAATCCATTAATTCGCTACACATGTGACACTCGTAGCCCAAAATTCATGGTTTGAATGGTCAAGAACCAAACTAAAAGAATCCACGTGGAATGAAATGTGAGATTTATTTCATACTTAGTTAAAATCTTTTCCACAACCCTTAAACTCAATATTCTCTAATGAAAATTTGCAAGTAACTAAAGGAATATGTTCTCCAAAACATATCCAAATTTTAGCTCCAAAGTCAAGCATTTGAGGTTACACGACGGTCAAAAACTAAAGACATGTCTTCATCAAAAAATCAAAGCACATGAAATCTTTGTTTTCCTCAATTTGGGGCTTTGCCACAACCCTTAAAATCCATGTTTTCTAACTAAAATTTGTAGGTGTACATTGACATATTTCCTCTAAAATATATCCAAACTTCTTATGTTAGTGCAAATCAAAATATGTGAGTTTCATGTCAGGTATATTTCAAGGTCGGAGTACATCCCTTTATATTATCTCATGAAATTTTGAGAGTACATAGAGGAATATGTCTTATCTAGTTGTTAGGTCCCTATACTACTAGTGTAGCCCCTTATTATTATTAGTGAAACCCCCTTATTATATTATTGTGCCCATGTATTCCCCATATTGTTATTATTGTTCCCCATAGAAGCCCACTATTTTTATTGTTGTTCCCTTACATTATTATTGTTATGTCGGCTCTGATTATATTGTAACCCCTTAGACTCATATATATAGAAAGGAGGTCTTGTCATTTGTATCATCCAAGAATTGTTCATTTGTGTAATGTAAAGGAGGTTTCCCCTTCAAAGAGGCTTATTTTGAAGTCATTGATCTATCTTTTCTTCTATTTTGTGAGTTGGTTCCATAACATTTGGTATCAGAGCTTTGGATTCTAGGGTTTCGTTAATTCAAACAAGTCATTGTGGAGTTTTCGCTATAAAAAAAATTCTACGACATTTCAGAAGCTGAAATTAAAATTTGTTTTAGCCTTAATCTTGATGAACCTTGTGTCTAAATTTCAAGTCTTGGCTCACTATAGTGTTAGATATATGATCTGAGGAAGTTAGGGTTTTTGCAGGCTCCCAAATTCCATCTCCAACAGGTGATCATGGGAAAATCGTAATAACTTTCTCTCTAAGCATCAGATTCAAAGTTGGTAAAGAGTTGCATGAAGAAGATGGACTGTAGCTTTTTGGGTATTGTTTTCAAAGCCGAAGGTCGAAACTGTGACACATGGCACTTCGTACAAGTTCACTCTACTAAAAATGTATATAATCAAGCCATCTTGGGAGATTGGGCATAACCCTTTCTTAGAGAATCCAATTTTTATCAGACTTGTGGTGTTGGAAAGAGAAATCAGAGGGCTACCATAGCCAAAAAATTTAGAACTTGGAAATCTGAAATTACAGAGTTACAGTGGTTTAAATATCAGGCTCCTAAAAGAAAGAAAAAGAATGACTCGAATCAAGAAAATAGAAACACCTAGTAAGAAAAATTGGATGGATGATTTGAAGAATGCGATAGAAGCTACAATAAATAGTTTTCTATATACCATGGAAGCTAATATTGATGGTATGGAAGCAGTTTTGAAGAAAGGCATGGAAAGTTTGAAGAAAGAAATGGAAGGTTTGAAGGAAGGTGGGACAAAGATGCTACAAGAAAGGCCTCCTAATGGTGAAAAGGTAGTAGAGGAAACTCATGATGAGAACAAAATAAATGTTAATCATGATTTCATATAATCTAATGTTGGATTGAAGACCCACCATATTCCAAAGATCGATATGAGGAAGTTTGATGGTAAGGATCCCGTAACATGGATACTACAGATGGAGAAATATTTTGATCTTCATAATGTGCAAAACACATAGAAGGTACGTATTGCAACTTTATATTTAGAACAAAGTCAGTTTTCATGGTATTGATTACTTTGCTCTCGTAAGAAAATGGTTACTTGGTCCATTATTATGGAGGAAATGATAACACATTATGAGGATACAAAGAGAAACACCTTCTTTAGCCAATTAATAAATCTAAAATAAAAGGGTTCAATGGCTGAGCACATTGAGGACTTCCAAAAATTGAATAGTAGGGTAACCGATATTTTAGAGAAGTAGAGGATTGATGTCTTCGTAGGGACTTTAAAGGATAACATTCAACATGAGGTTCATCTTTGGGAACCTGATTCATTGGAGAAGGCATTCAGGTTGGCAAGAAAAATTATGGCAACAAAGAATCCTACCACTCACAAATATAAAGATAGAAGTGTTGTTGCTCGTAGCCTTCCACAACCTAAAATGTTGACATCACAGAAATTGGAAGAAAAAAGAGAAAAAGGGTTGTGTTATAGTTGTTATAGAAAATACACTAAAGGTCATAAGTGTGCTGAGAATAAATTATTTTACATAGATTGTGAAGAGGACGAAGTAAAGGATCAAGAAACATCAAAATAAGAGGATATACACCAGGAACCAACCCCAGAGAAAGAAGAAATGAATCTGACCATATCTTGTAGTGCATTGGCAAGAATTACCACTCCTCAAACTCTCAAGATAGATGGACAAATGGAGATAGTGAACAAATGTTTGGAAGGATATCTTCATTGCTTTGTATCTGATAAACAAACACAATGGGTCAAGTGGTTACCTCTGGTTGAATGGTGGTATAACGCTTCAGCAAAAATGACCCCATTTATGGCACTTTATGGATATCATACACCATCCATCACATCATCTTTAAGAGAAAATTATAAGGTTCAAGAAATGGAAGATCACATCAAGCATAAACAACAAATTCTCCAACTCTTAAAGGATAACCTCACTTTGGCACAAAATCAAATGAAACAACAAGCATATCAACATCGCAGCAAAAGAAGTTTTGATGTAGGCGACTAGGTATTTTTACGGCTACAACCATACAAACAAATGTCCCTCAAGTAAGCTAAGAAGGATAATAAATTATCACCAAAGTAATATGGTCCTTACAAAGTGTTGCAAAATATTGGTACTATACATACAAATTGGATCTTCCTGCATCTTCCCAAGTGCACTCAGTTTCCATGTTGCATTCTTAAAGAAGGTTATTGGTGACAAGCTCCCAGTTCAAACAATATTGTTGGAACTTGACGAGGAAGGTAAAATCATATTGGAACCTGAAGCAGTCATGGAAATAAGAACCCGAAAACTATGAAATCGATCAATTTCAGAGTATCTCATCAAGTGGAAGAAATTAACCGCTGAAGGTTTCACATGGGAGGATGATAATTTTATACAAAAGAATCCAAAACTACTCAAGCGTTGACGACAACACTTTTTGAAGGAGAGGGGCATGTTAGGTCCCTATACTACTAGTGCAACCCCTTATTATTATTAGTGAAACCCCCTTATTATATTATTGTGCCCATTTAGTCCCCATATTGTTATTATTATGCCCCATAGAATCCCACTATTGTTATTGTTGTGCCCATACATTATTATTGTTATGTTGGCTCGGACTAT
Source organism: Pinus tabuliformis (assembly GCA_031772625.1). NCBI lineage: Eukaryota > Viridiplantae > Streptophyta > Pinopsida > Pinales > Pinaceae > Pinus > Pinus tabuliformis. The sequence continues at coordinate 424,493,981 of CM062820.1, read as the reverse complement.
ATTGTGATCCCTTAGACTCTTATATATAGAAAGCAGATATTGTCATTTGTATCATCGAAAAATTGTTCATTTTTGTAATGTAAAGGAGGTTTCCCCCTCGAAGAAACTTATTTTGAAGTCGTTGATCTATATTTTCTTCTATTTTGTGAGTTGGTTCCATAACATTAGCATATCCAAATTTCAAATCCAAAATCAAACTATTTGAGGTGAAGGAATGGTAAAACATGAGACCCCTATCCCTGTCATCACTAAAATCCTTGCAAATTATAACAAGGAAATTACATGGATCCAAGGATGCTCCTACACCATGCTCCCCTAGTAGAAAATAAAGTGTGCATTTTTCTCTTAACATTTGATAGATCAACAATTATTTATTGTTTGATATTCCTCCTGTTAGTGTCGGTCTTGAGCCCTCCATCGGTGATCAAAAGCTCTTTGCATGTGCATAGGTAGGTGTCTCATCAGTATCAGTTTTGCATCCCGTTAGGCATGCCATAAAACTGATGGAGGAGCTAGTCCTTGTTCTCTTCTTGGCTTTGCTGGATCAGGTCATATCATTTAATGAGCTTGTGTTATACTTGTTTTATTTTTGTCTTGAAGTCCAAAGTCTTAGGTCTAGGGTTTTGGTCAAAAATCACTGCAAGGTCATGAGTCAGAGGTCTAATAGTCCCCAGCAAGCCAGAAGGAGGTATGTTAATATGTTCCATTGATTTTTTCATTAGGTACAGATCATTTGTACCTTGGATTTAAAAACCCTGTTTTTAAACCCAAGGTCATGTAATATTTGTAAAAAATAAGGAAAATTTCAAAAGTCTTCAAAATGCCGGCAATAACCCTGGTCTCCTCGCCAGAGTCCATCAGATGATCAACCTACAAAAAGAATGAAGTTAAAGCGCCTCAAAAGCTAAATTCAGGACAAAGCAACTCCAAAAGCAGTGTTAAAAGTTAATGTCAAAATAGAACATTAGAGAGTGGGTTTTGTAAATTAATTTTTTCAAATTGAACCTACAAGAGGTAAATTTCCCTCTAAACATCTTCATTATGCCTCTATGAGCTAGCAAAGAAGAGCAAGAGGGCGGAAAGAGAGAAAGAGGGTGAATTGCAGAAAAATTAAGGAGATTTCTGGTCCGCGACCACTCAGGGAAATTTCACTGTTTTGACCAGTTCGGCCAGCAAAACACTGTTTTTACTTTGGTTGACTTTTGAGGCATGTAAATGATGGATTTTTGTGTAATTTTCATGGCACTTCGACACATTTACTCTCCTTTAACACTTCTAGAAGTTTCCTTGATGTAAATAGTGAATATTAAATGCATGAATGGGTTACCTACGTTTTAGAGGCAAGTTGTTTTGACTGCCTATTATCTAGTGCTCAGTTTAGAATTAGTTCAAACTGCTCCTAGGAAGCTGAGCTCGACCCCTAGAGGTGGGGAAAGGAGTTAGATGATCTATATTATGCCTTCTCTTGCTCATTTTCATGGTTGGACTCTTGAGGGAGAAGCTCCTATTGTATATTTTACTTGTATCTCTGCAATTTGAGGAAAAGGAAGACCAGGGTTTTGCAGACATCATTGGGATTCTTGTGGACTCTTGTGTTGATGGTGTGTTCTCTTATTGTAATTGTAAGTGTGTTTATGTGTTCCATCCCTTTCTTTACTGCTGCTAATTGAACAAATGAAGTGATAAAGTTTGAATTCATGCTTGCCATGCTCAGCTTTCAAATTTGTTTAATGTTTATGTTTTCCACTGTCTAGAGAGGATTCAAAGTCATTGTTTGCCCTCTTTAGCTTCTCTTTTTTCTTCCTTGATCATCCATCTCAGCTAAAGGCATCAGCACAAACTCCTACCTTGCCCCAAAGACCCACCTGCAAAAACTGAGCTCAATCCCCACACCCTGAATTGCACTCCCTCCAATTGCCACCAAAAACCCCAAAAAACTGTAAATCAATCCTCCTTATCAGTTTACTAGCCTAATATCAGTGTTCCTAATTGGGTCAGCTCATCCTATTGAAAGATCTACCGAGTTTGACCGGAGAGAGCCTTCTCATACCCCGTAGGGCTAGCTACGAGGTGAAATGGTTTGATGTTGCCTTGAAGGTTTACCTTCCTCAGCCTAGGGTGAAATCTCAAGCGCTAACACCTCCTATATAAAATTTGAACCACTCCGATCTTCCAAACTACCTAATAACCACCATCCATGGTTTACATTCATAATACATACTTATAATTGAATGGGTAGTCTAAGGGCATTGACAAATCTAGTAGGCATCTCTTCATTCATCATCATAAGACTTGAAATGGTGACCACTCTGCAAAACTCTTTCACATATTCATTTACAAATTCCTCTGCCTGCTTCAATTTTTCTAAATTTTTAAGCATAATCAATATTGTTGATTTTTAGAGTAACATCGAACAGCTGTTATAGTCTCTAAGGTGTCAGAGAGGATAAGGAACACGAGATCTCTAAAACCTAGAAAAGATTTCGAGAGAAAGCACTTAGAAACCTCTCAATTAAGTTAATTGATCAATAATTAAAAATTTCTTAATTCTAACTTGGAAAATTTGATCAATTAATTGGTGTTAATTGAGGAAATTGATTTTTCTCAGAGAGTACTGGAAAAGTGACTTGATGGAGTCTAAAATGATCTAAGACATCAATCATGATTACATCATGGTCATTGATGCTCTAGCGAGAGATTATAAGATCAGTTCAAAGGGATTATAGAGACACATCAAGTGAGTGAGGTAGTTTGAATTAACCCAGTTCACAGTATTCAACAGGGTGCAATTTGATCCAAGGGAGAGATAGTAGTGAGAATTTTCATGGAAATTCTTAGGAGGTTTTCAAGTGATCTAGCACTAGGATATGATACCAAATTATCTTACAGAGGAGGCCATATTCTACAATACGAGTTACCTAGTTGGCTAGTACGAGTTGTTGGAAGAAGGATCGATGCAATTGCTAGTGTCGAGATCTAATCCCAGGAAGCAGACCGAATTGGTTCTAGAGGTAGAGGGAGGTAGAATGACTTACCTGGAGGAGTTTCCAAGGAAAAATGAAATTCCTAGAGGGTGCAACATGCATTTCTGGCCAGTGGTGTGAGTGTTAGGGAGGACTGAGAGTGGAAAAGGAGAGCCCAGATCGATTTTCTGAGAGGGAAAATATTTTTCCCAATATTTTTCTAATCCAAACAAATTTTTTAAGGATTTCTAGTTGAGCATCCAATGATAATTCTCTATTTTTGCTCCATAATAACAAAACCCTTATTTGTTGCAATGGTATTCCCTTGAGGGTTTTTCCACGGACCTTTTTCCAAAATTAACAATGTCTATTTTTATTGTGTGTGAATCTATTTCTTGGTTCCAATTTTATATTTTTGTGGCGTAATTTTATTGTGAATAATTGCGGTGTGAATTATTAGCTATTTGTCGCAATAATAATTATAAATGACAAATAATTTTTTTAATTTAAGAGAATAATATCCAGTTGTTGTAGTTCAAGGAATTCTTACATGTTATCACATCAAAGTTGATCAAATTAGAGCCTCTAGGCGAAAGGAAGTGAGATTATGTAGTTTCAGAGGGAGATTTGAAGCACCAGTTTCCATATTTGTGTAGGCCAAGTCAGGAGTGTCAATAACAGAGAGACAGAAAATTGATTTCTAGTTCAGGTGAAGGAAATGTTCAATTTTTTCCTCAGATCTATAGTATCAAGTAGTAGGATTATCGAAGATGGTTTCCAGGGAGTAGATTAGTTAATTCACAGAGAAGATCTAGCGCAAAAGTTTTGCAGCAAGCATTTTGCAATTGCAAATCAGCATAGAGAGGAATAAAAGCACATGAAGAATTATACTCAAGACTTCTCTAGTGTATTTTAAGTTCTCATAATTTCTAGTATGACCGTAGAGAGGTTCAACATTCAAGAAGCTACGAATTTGTCTTCCAAATTGGAAGATGAATTCGCTTAGATAGCTTGCCTCTCTAACTCAACTTCATAGGGTATCTAGTATATAGATAGTGGAGCGTCAGCTCACATAACAGGATTTAGAGGCCACTTTTCCATCTATATGGAGGAGGTGGTTGACTTCCAAATCCAGATTGGAAACAAAAGTAAATGTACTCTAGTCGAGAGAGGTACCTGTTGGGACGTGGAATTGACATCCTTTTGCACTCATTTTCCTACCTTTTCTTTACCCTTTTTGACTCTCGAGACCATACTCTATTACTAACAACCATTATTAACCTAAGCATGTCTTTATTTATATGTAAACCTTATGATCTAATTCTACTTGTAATTTAGCATGAGAACTATTGCTTTAGGTTTTTTTTATCATAAAACTGACAATTGGGTTGTTATAGAGATTGATGTTTATTTAGATATTATTACAGGATTACACTTTCTAGTTTTGCCTCGCCAAGGACAGGACAAAAACTCGTTGATCATTGTTGTTATATGAAATACCTATTTTGGACACACTAATATCGTTTTATTAATCACGAAGTCTAATCTAGAAAGCATTTGGTCAAAGTTAGTTCAACTATCAAAGGAGAAGTTTATGGACAAAATAGTTGAAATGATTAGGATTTTCTATAAATGATTATTTTAATTTGGAAAAGTTGTTATAGACTTTTACTAACCTTGGAAATTATCATCAAATAGTTACTATGTATTCTCGATTTATATCACATGATAATTGGGAGATTCTCGTGATGATCTTATCATTATAATCTGAAATTATAAAGAGGCGTGCTCTTTTCCCGTGTGAGACAGATAGACATGTAGATACATAGGGGGAAGAGAACCAACATTGTAATAATGTATGTTTTATTAATGAAAATCTCAATTATTCCTGGCACGATACCTTTCTGCTAACTAACTTGTGTGTTGTGTAGTGTACTAGCCCCTTCTAGGAAGGAAGGGCCTTCCTTCTTAGCAGGGACAACTAGTTAGGAAGTTATTGTAGTTATTTTTCCTCTCAGATATGATTCCTGTATGATTGTTGTTATTTTTACTGTTAATCTTATTCATGCTTAAATGATTGCAGAATTCTAACCTCTGTATTGTGTAACAACATAGGTCCTAGATAAGTCCCTTTGTCAGTGTGACAGTTATTTAATTCTTGTTATAGTTTGATGGTGTGTTTATTTTATGTGTTCCATTGCTCTGTAATATATAATTTTCTAACATATTTCCACACTTTGGGCTATGTCCATGGAGAAACAGCCAGTCCTTCCTTTTATATTATCCAGCAAACTGAAGAGATACAACCTACAGCAAATCCGTTGTAATTCCCTCTTCGCTCTCAATCTCCTCTCTCTTCCTCACTCATTATACAGATCTACATAGACGCAATACAATCCCCTCATATATCGCGACGGGTTGTCTTCTATGGAAAAAAACCCTAAATTAAACATAACTTCTATCCTCAAATCTCCGCCTAATGAACATCCCAAATTGACTACGAAATTACAACATTTTACAAGGAAATTTTACATCTATTCTTAGCTTCAGGGGCGCTGCCCCCAATCCCCCCACCAAGGGGGGCTCCCAAAATGTCGCAGTCGCCCCCCCCCCCCCCCCCCCAGACCCCGCCTGCAGCAAATATTTTATCGGCGGCCTTGCTGCCCCATTTCGAACTGGGGTCCAATGTGGTGATACCTTTGAATACAGAAGATAATCAAGCTCCACACCCAACAATCTCCCACTTAGAGACTAATTATAGAAACTCCACCGCTGCTTCATTTTTTGGACAATGACTCCACTTTGGACCTGGTTGTTTCTCATCTTCTTCATCATACTTGAAGACCAATTGAAACTGAGCAGATTCTCAGTTTCTCCATGGTTACAACTTTTGTTAACATATCTGCAGGATTCTGACTAGTGTGTATCTTTTCTAGCTTCAACTGTCCATCTTCCAACGTTGACCGTATGAAATGGTACTTGAGTTGTATATGCTTAGTCTTGGAGTGAAATGTAGAGTTCTTTGCAAGATGTATGGCACTCTGGTTGTCATTGTATAACCTGCCCAACTCCTGCTTCTTACCTAATTCATCCAGAAACATTTGTAACCAAATCATTTCTTTACTAGCCTCTGTAGCAGCAACATACTCTGCTTCTGTTCTTGAGAGTGCAACAACACTTTGCAGTTTTGAGACCCAACTGATAGCTGTTCCACCTACAATAAACACATACCCTATTGTGCTCCTCCTGTTATCTCTATCACCTGCCATATCTACATCAACATATCCCTGTAGAGCAATGTTTGAAACACCAAAGCATAATGCTTGATTTATGGTACCTCTCAAATACCTAAGAATCCACTTCACCGCCATCCAATGTTCTTTTCCTGGATTGTTCATGTACCTGCTTACAACTCTCACTGTATGTGCAATATCAGGCCTTGTGCGGACCACTACATACATTAGGCTTCCAACTGCTAATGCATATTGAACTTTAGACATATGAACCATTTTTTCCTGAGCCTTGGGATAGTCCTCCTTACTTAAATGATAATGGCTAGCCAAATGTATACTAATTGGTTTTTCATTCTACATATTAAACCTTTTCAACACCTTTCCTATGTACTCACTTTGAGACAATGTTAATTTGCGATTCTTCTTGTCTCTAGTTATTCTCATACCAAGGATTTGTTTTGCAACACCCAAATCCTTCATTTCAAATGAGTTTGCCAATTTTATTTTGAGCACATTTGTTTCCTGCATGTTAGAACCTGCAAAAAGCATGTCATCTACATACAATAACAATATAATATAGCTGCCATCATTTTTCCTTTGAGATAAACACAATGATCAGAGTGACATCTAGTATAACCTTGTTCAGACATAAACCTGTCAAATTTTAGATACCACTGACTTGGAGCCTGTTTTAAGCCATACAAGCTCTTCTTCAACCTGCACACTAGTTTCTCCTTCCCTTTTACCTCATATCCCTGTGGTTGTTCTATATATATCTCTCCCTCCAAATCCCCATGGAGAAAAGTTGTCTTTACATCTAGCTGCTCAAGATGCAAACCTTTAGCTGCTACTAGACTTAAAATAGTTATGATTGAAGTCATTTTAACAACAAGAGAAAATATTTCATTAAATTCTATACCCTTTTTCTGTGCAAAACCTTTCACCACAAGTCTAGCTTTATACCTTTTTCTACCTCCATCTTCTTCCTTCAACTTGTAAACCCATTTATTCTGCAATGTTGTTTTACCTGTAGGAAACCTGACTAAGTCCCAAGTCTGGTTATGTGCTAAGGAGTCAATCTCTTCTTTCATGGCTTGCTACCACTTCTTCCTGGTTTCTACCTGCACTGCTTCTTCATAGCATTCTGGTTCACCAGGATCAATCAACAATACATAATATAATGAAGGAGAGTATCGTTCAGGGGGTCTACTTATCTTGGTAGATATTCTAACACCACTTTCAGGGTTTGAGGTGCTTGTTGCTGTTGTGGTTGTTGTTCTGGCTGTTGATCATTATGATTTTTAGGCACCATCACTTTTTCTGTGATCTCATCAAGCACTGTGTATTCTTTGTTTTCTTTTTCCTGTTTATTTTCTTACAGCTGATCCTTATACAAAACCTTTTCAGTGAATATGACATCTCTGCTCCTAATGATTTTGTGTTTTTCATAATCATAAAAGTGATAGACAAAATCATTAACACCATATCCAATAAAGGTACATTTCTTTGATTTTTCCTTAAGCTTTGTTCTATTTTCTTTATTAATGTGGACAAAGGCTTCACAACCAAAAGTATTTAAAAAAGAGTAGTTTACCTTTTTACCTGTCCATGCCTCCTCTGAAATACCACCATCCAAGGAACTTGAAGGCCCTCTGTTTATTAGATAAACAGCAGTATCTACAGCATCTACCCAAAATTGTAAAGGCAATCCTGCATGCAATCTCATGCACCTTGCATGCTCCATGATTGTCCTGTTCATCCTTTCTGACACACCATTTCCTTGTGGTGTTCCTGGAGCTGTCTTCTCTCTACAAATTCCATTCTCTGAACAATACCTATCAAACTCTTTGCTGCAATATTCACCTCAATTGTCTGATCTGAGACACTTCAACCTTTTTCCTGTCTTATTTTCAGCCAAAGCTTTCCATTTCTTGAAAGTATCAAATACATCATATTTATTTCGAATACAATAAATCCAGGTTTTTCTGGTTGCATCATCAATAAAAGTAGCATAATAACGAGAGCCACCAAGAGATGATACCTGAGCAGGTCCCATACATCTGTATGCAAAAGCTCTAATTTTTTAATCTTATTTTCTTTCCCAACTCTGAGGAATCTAACTCTCTTCTGTTTTGCATAAACACAATTCTCACAGAATTTTAAATCAACATGCTTCAAACCTCGCAACAAATTTCTTGAGTGAAGAATCTGGATCCCCTTCTCATCATGTGCCCGAGCCTATGATGCCACAATGTCATATCTTCTCTTGTAGAGGTTAAAGCATTAATAGAATTAGAAATATCATCGCATAAATACAATGTACCAACCTTTCCTCCTTTCGCTATTACCAGGGATCCTTTAACGAACTTCCAAGTTGTATTTGTGAAGGTAGTTAGGCAAACTTCACCTCCCAACTACCCTGTTGAAATCAAATTTTTCTTAAGATCTGGAACATGCCTTACCTCCTTCAATAGCCATTGATTTCCATTCTGTTGTTTTATGAAAACTGTACCCATTCTAATGATTTTACAGGGTTTATCATCACCCAATCGAACATGTCCAACATCTCCTTGAACATAATCATGAAAATGTTTCCTCTTAGGTGTGGCATGGAATGAGGCCCCTGAATCTACCACCCAGGCATCAATAATATTTTCTAATGAAAGAATCAAAGCATCTTGCAACACATCACCTGTTACATTTGCTTCATGATTATTTTCTTGCTACGCGTCTCCTTCTTTTCCTTTTTGAGACTTGCAGTCTTTCTTCAGGTGTCCTTTCTTCCCGCATTTCCAGCACACTATCTCCAATCTGGACTTGGATCTGCCTTTTCTTGACTTACTGTGATATCCTGGGCTCTTTCCTCTTTCCATTTTTCTTCCCCTAGTCTCTGCAGTCAAAGCATTACCTGATGTCTCACCGGAGCTTTTCCGTCACATTTCCTCGCTAAGGATTGCACCGACAACATCATCAAAATTTAAAGTACTAGATCCAGAGACAAATTTACTAACGGCCATAACTAAACCATTCCAGCTTTCTGGCAATGAGCACACAAATAAAAGATCCCTAACTTCATCATCAAAAGTTACCCCTACAGAACTTAACTGACTGATAACTGTATTAAATTCATTTAAATGATCAGCAACAGATTCACCTTTTGACATCTTCATATTAAATAAACGCTTCATAAGAAATACCTTATTTGAGGCCTATTGTGACCATCAACAACCCCCCTTTTATTAGTGTTAGCAATAACATTAATAAATGGGGACCCTTCCACAAAATCAAAACTTAGCACTTAATATTGATTTTTGTTTAAAATAAAACAAGATATCAAAGTGAAACTTGCTAAAACGTGTAAATTTATCTTTTCCATACCTAAGCATTATATGACCGTAAAACACAAGAAAAGTTTTAAAAGTGGAAAGCCTTAAATAATAGGTAAACCCTTCACAAAACCCGTTTTTCACACAATAGTATCACATCGCAAAAAGGTCATGGCAGGCATCTCTTATATAAAGAACTCCTTGAAAACGTGATCTGCAAGAATGTGAGATCTAAGGCCTTACCACCTCATCGCATATCACAGATTTCAAATTCCGCAGCGCCACTTAATGTAAAACGCCCAAATATTGTGAAATGCGATAAGCTTCTCACAAATCGCATATCACAGCTGCCCGATGAAACAATGGTTGTTAATGAATAATAGGTTTTGCGATATCGCAATCTGCAATACTGTGAAGCAAATCACAAAATCACTTTATCGCAAATCTAAGGGCTTAGAGTTCAATGACAATACTTTCTGTCGTTCAATGCAAAAGTTATGAGCATTAAATTTTAGCTTAACGGTTCATTGATGGTTATTTATTAAAAACGATTTGGATCAAGGTAAAAGGACTATCTCACGGAAGGTGATATCTTTGATATGATTTAAAGAATTAAAAGATTTCCTGTCACCTTATTTTTGTTCATTATTCACTATCCTAATCATAAATTTGTTCTATGCTTGCAATTTTCAGGAGCAGTAAGCAGAGCAGCACAGAGAGCGTAATGGGAAAGAAAGGCAAGGCTCCTGCATCTGAAAAGTCAGAAATGACTCTGTTATTCACAAACACCACTTGTACTAGAGAAGCAAGGATATCTACCTGGGAAGCCATGTATAAATTGTTAGAAGAGGAAAACCCGAGGATTATGAAAGTTACAGTTACAGCAGATGGACGCGGCTCTTCCGAAGCATCCCTAACTGAGCTTGCATGTTTGTTTCTACACCGTATTATGGTGAGGCTGAAGATACTCCCCTACACTGATATGGTTAAATGGGTCATAGATCATGCAGATATATCTGATAGAGAGTTCAAGACAGCCAGTCAACTAGTCCTGGGGTCATTTACCCAAAGCAATTTGAGACACATGTATCACTTTCCAGAACCTCAGGCTTCCTACAACAAGCAATTTGTAGAAAAATTCGCCAAAGAGAATGAAGATTTGGTGGACTGCACAAAAAGTTGGTCTACCAAGGAGGAACCACTAAAGAAGGACAAAAACGGTATGTACACCACTGGCTCTCTCTGTTCTCCTTATTGTTTTACTGCTGCAATGTTATGTAGACTATTTGGGAAGCCAGATATCAACAAGTTTTCATCAGAATGGTTGCCTTTATTGGATGCGGCCACCAATGCCACCATAATGGATTGGGCCTAGATTTTATCAGATAATTTAGCCTCTGCTATTTTAGGATATCGAACTAAAAGAATTTTTTCTCAGAGGGTTTACCCTCCATTCTTTTTAAGTGCCTACGTCATGGATGCCATTTGTTTTGTCTCTGATTTTCCTATCATGGGGTGGAGATGGACAGTACAAAACCCTCTTCCTATTCAGGTTTATCACAAAGAACTATGGGAATCCAATTTCATCCCACATTTCTACAAGATTTGTCATGGAGTGATGCTCCCTATTCATAGAATTCTCTATAACAAAGACGCCCCAAGATTCTCCCCAGAAGCTGAAGTTGACATTCTCCCTGTGGGAAGGTGGTTCGGGGAGGAATTATTCACATACATCAAGGTATTTGGTAGCATTGCTTCCCCCCACATGCTTCCTTTGTATGTCTCTGACAAACTAATGGCCAGAGAAATAGCTTACCAAACCTGTGGTGTTGGGGGAATGAGAAAAGTACTCAAGGATTCTAAGAAGGCCATTTGGCCTCAATTCCCTGTAGTCTGTAGGGCTTTTGCATTATTTGATTTAGGTCATGCTTTTAAAGAGGTTGATAATATGCTATGTTTACAGCTACCAAAGTTCCTGGGGAGGTAGTACCATCCCTTTGATGTTGTAAAGAAGTTTACTACAGCGATCAAAAATAAAAGTGTTTGCCAATGAAGAAGTTTCCTTTGACGATGTCTTTCTGCAGAAGCACACTTTCAGAGAGGTCTTACTTATGGCACAAATTCAGTTTGATCAAGAAAAACTTCAAAATTTTAACAATTACAGAGAATAGATGTTAAAAAAGGTCCCATTGGACAAATTGCATATTGAACCGATCAGGAAACCCACTCCTAGTATTAGCATAAGTGGAAGTTTAGAAGAAGAGAAGTCTAAATCCAATTCCGAAAAAGAATTGGCTGAAAAGTCTGATGATCAGTCCAAAAGCAAAAATAGAAGTGAAGGGTCAGTTAAAGATACAGCTCAATCTACAAAGAAGCCTGATCAGCAGGTTTTGTCCCCAGAACAAACTGAAACTCCCACTTCCCTTCCAAAGCCAACAAAGCCACTTGTAGTGGATCTAGAAAAGGAATGGGAGAATTTTAATGAGTTAATCAACATTGAGGAACAAAGCACAGAGCCACTGACAAACCTAGGAGAGACAACCACAGAAATGGTGGTGGAAGGGGCTACCAATACTCAAGAGACAGAGCATATTCTTGTTGCTCCGTCATCCGAAATTGTACTGAAAATAGAGGAGATTCCTCCTCTGGATGTATTTTATAGCCCGCAACATAAGGCTGTCATCAGGAGGCAAAGGAAGAAAATAAAAATAGATGTCGTGCTCTCTCCAGAGGCTGAACCTCTGGATGTTTTGTGGAAAGACCCAACTACAGACCCATCAGAAAACCTAACTAGGCTCTCTCAGATCGCAGGGGCATATGCTTCTGCAACAATTGATAAAGCAACTGAAGTTCAAATGCTATTAAAATAAAAGGAGGATAGGATTCTATTTTTGGAATAGCAACTACAGCAAGCCAGCATCAGTCAAGAAGCAGAGATACAATTGGCAAAACTCCAACAGGACTTCCAGCAAATGCAATTGGATTATCAAAGCAGTCTGGCCAATAAAGAAGAACAGTTACAGACCATGATAGGACTGCATAAGGATGATCCTAAGATTGAAGAATTTATCATAGAAGCACTCACTCTTAATGCCCAACTCTTGCAACAGGAAGAAACACTCTACCAAAAGATCTCGCAATGGAATTCCCATTGCAAAAAGAGCGATAACATTACAAATCAAGTCGTAGATTTACGACTTGATTATGATTCAATTTTTAAGAAGGTTTCTGACTTTTTGAGCTAGCAGAGATTAGATGAAGGAAAAAGAGCGGAATTTCCTAGAATCGATGAATCTCATAAAGAAATGTTATTTGCAAAATGGGATTCCCAGCTTAAAGAAGTAGAGCAGGCGATGGAGGAAGCAGTGACAACAGCAAACAACGTCATTGAGTGCATCAATGAAAATCTGCACAAGGAAAATTTGATATCAGAGACCACTCCAGGATTCCTCCCAAAGGCACAACAGCTTCAAACAAAGTGGAAACAAACAACAGAGGAAAAAGCTGAGTCAATTAAATAGGTAAACAGGTTAAACTGGGACACATACTGGCAGTACCTGGTAAAGCCACATAGCCAATGGATGACCCTAAAATGTCTCATAACCTCCGCCGAGAAGATAGTGCCAGCACTCGCCAATTCCGTATTTGCAGGTCAATTAAAAGCTGAGGTCGGCCAACCGATGCTCTTGAAGCCAATGCTGGATATTTGCAACTTAAAAGAACAGATGCATAATTTATCATAGATATAGTTTAGTTTTATTTTTAGTTCATTTTTGCTTAAAATGAGGCAGGTTGTTTAAACCTCCTCATCTATTTTTGTAATGTTTATTTTTAGATTTCGCATAGTAGTATTTTAACCCCTCTCATTGCATTGGAGAGGGGTCTAGAGTTTTATCAAAAAAAATTCTTCAAAACGTGCAGTTTGCCCCCCACTGAGGAGGTTTTGATAAAATGAATGGAACGAGATTTATTTTTATATGAGTTTGATGTCTGCTACTGAAATGCACTTTTGTACTCTTAGTGGATGTTGAGTTATTTGAAGATAAATCTATATCGTTGAAGCTCATGAGTAGAACCTATTACCAATGGTATTTTTATCTCCTAATACTTTTTACTTATGTGCCAAGTGATAAATTATTTTCAATTATTGATATATGAAAGTCTGAATGTTCAATTGTCATTATTGCACTTCTGTACGGTGATAACTATTATTTTTATGCTGAGCATATGAATAACTCTTATGCGATATGTTTCTCATAATTGTTTCGGCTAATTTCTTATACGAAACAATCATTTTTAATGGATTCCTTTCTCGTAGTGATTGAATGATTTTTATTACCAATTGCTATTGGAAATTACTTTAGATCGCATAAGCGAAACGTTACTCCCAAGATAGTTTAAAGTTAGATGTTTTCTTTCATTAGAATAAATTGCACATGTTAGTTAAAGAATAGATTAGATTTAGAATAAGCATTCACCCCATAAACCTTAAAAAAGAAAAACTTCATCCCGTTAGTATACCATCATAAACAAATTGGGAAACTAGTCCCATCACCCCCAGTCGAAGCCACTATTCCAAATGGAAAAGGAGCTGCTTTCAAGGTCCGGACCGGGTGGTTATCCCCCTTGTTGTAGACCTGATTTTTGGGCCTTCAACATATTTGGCACTAGAAGGAGGGCCTGAACTATGAATGGTGAGTGAATTCAAATCCATAACCCATTTTGAGAGTAAATCTCCCTCAACATCTCCCCCGACTTCTCCCTCGCATTCTGAATCTCCAATTTGTAAGCGAGAAGTTGAGAAAACAACAACCACTGCTGAAAACCTGAACATCTCAAATAAATCCACTCTTGAACCTCCTGAAGTTCTGTCTTTAATTCATAAAATTCAAGTATTTTGAATATCACCATAGAAATCTAAGTTATCTCAAGGCAGTGTGACTTCGCAATACATTCCTTCCCATCCTCTTACCAGATTACAGAGTGAAAAGCTTGGTATTGAACCAACAGAATTCCCTCTGCCTAAAAGAAAAAGAGCAAGGAAGACACTTGAAGAGTCTGATAGTGAGACTCTTTCATCATCATCATCCATTTCATCTAATCCATTGCAAAGTCAACCATCCACTCCCCAACTCCATATTGTTGTTCAACAAGGTACTAGAACTTCAACATCGTCTTCCCAACCACTTGTAACTTCATCTGCGCTTTCCTCTGTTAGTAGCTCATTAATGGCACAGAGACCATGGAAAAATCCAGGGGTAGTCACAATGTCTGCGCCCTTGAGTCAATTGTCGGCTCATCCTGAAAAATCGTTGCCAAAGTTTAACCCAGATACAGGCATACTGGCAGAAGAACATATAAACAACTTTATGTTGTCGATAAACTTAAATGGAATTACTGAAGAATACGTTGTTGTTAGGCTTTTCCCATATACCTTACAAGGAGTGGCTGGGTCCTGGTATTTTTCATTACCATCAGGATCCATTACTAGTTGGAATATTTTCCAAGAGCAGTTCTTGACTAAATTCAGTGATGATAGGTCTACAGCGACATTAATCAATGATCTCTCAAATCTTAAAACTGAATCAAGAGAACCTATCAAAGATTTCAACTCGCGATTTAATAAGCTCTTAAATAAGATTCCTACCACATCTAAACCTAGTGAAGAGGTTCGAAGTGAATGGTATATATCTGCCTTACCTTCGAATATAGCAATCTTTGTAGATAGGGCTGCCAAGCCAACATTGGCTGAAAATATGAAAGAAGTGATAGCGGTGGAAAAACGTATCCTAGCTTTAGAAAAGAAAACGTTGTAGATGAAAGAAAGTCTAAAAAGGTCGCTTTTAGAGATGACCCTAAGAAAAAACAATCAAAGGACCCATTCGACTTGGAAGGGTTACAGAAAGTTTTAAAAACCATGTCCAACGAAATGGTTGATATTAAGAAACAAGTGGCAGAGACCTCTTCCAAGAAACCTTTTAAACCTTTCAGGAGGAATCCTTCAACCGATCTGAAGCCTCCCAACGCTATAACAAACGCAGAATCGGAAGGGGAAGAAGAGGAAGTTTCGAATGAGGAACATACTGATGATGATGAGGTTGTAGAACTACAAGGAATGTGGGACTTCATTCTTCCAGATGAAGAAGATCAAGATGCATTACCAGTGACTACCAAAAGTAGAAATCAACTTGATCCTCCACAATCCAGTTCTAAACAGAAAAACCCAATTGCGGGTAAGATATCATCACCAAAGGCAACTCACACAAACATAGTCCAATCTGACTCAACAACTCCGTCTAAAACAATTATCATTTCTGATTAAATGGAGTATAATATTGTTGAAGACATGAAGAAGACTAGGGCCAACATTACTTTTCATGAGCTAAGTAAATTAAAGCATCAATAGAAACTACTTTTGAAAGAGTTGCATGCAGTACCTATTGCACCTCTACCTGTCACTATAATCTCATAAGCTACTCATGAAATGGGAAGACCTCCGACTAGTATGTCAAATAAAATCGATCCAAATGACATTGCTTTAATTGGAAGAATGTCAAAATCCCATACTCCTCCATTCCTCCTTACCTTTTAAGTTTTCAATAAAAATTTGCATAACTGTTTGGTAGACTCTGGTGCTTCATCTAATATTTTTCCTACGACAGTTTGCACAAAGTTAAATGTCTAGACTCAAAAGTCTGTAGTACGCATAGTACAGTTCGATTGGTCTCAAGTCGAAGTTATCGGTGAGCTCAATCAAGTGACCATAAGGCTTTCATCAAATCCAAAGGTATGTCAAGTCATTGATATACTTGTTGCATATATTCCTAAGTTTTATGGATTAATTCTTAGCAGGGATTGTTCAGAGAAGCTTCACGGTTACTTTGCAACTGACTGGTCACATATGTGGCTCCCTTACAACGGTAAACCAAATCAGATAAAGGTTGAGCGAGAAAGACACCAAAAGTACATAGTAACGGAGTTAGAAGGAGAAAAAGAACCTATACCATACAACAATAATATAATTTGAAACTATTTTGTTGATTCGTTCTTAGGGAATTTCAATGCTCATACTTCACCTTTTTTAGAAAATTCAGTTTTATCTCAGATAGAAAATTTTTCTCAAACGGATACTTCTAGATGCATTAATTTTGTAGATAGTCTTGTAAATAAATCTTTGTTTTGGAAATTATTTTTCGATGGTTCTAAGTCTAATGATGGAGCAGGAACAGGTTGTATATTAATTAGTCTAGAAGGAGAGAAAACCATGCTAACCTGTAGACTCAAGTTCAATTGCACAAATAATACTGCGGAATATGAAGCTCTAGTTCAAGGGTTATACAAGGCAATCGGGCTTGATATCAAATATCTACAAGTCTTTAGGGATTCTGAGATTGTTATCAAGCAGGTAAGAAATACTATACATTGTCTATCAGGTCACTTGAAGCATTATCAATCATTAGTACAAGACCTGACTTCACACTTTATAGCATTCAATATTTCATCTATTCCCAGACTCCAAAATGCTAGTGCTGACCTCCTGGCTAATGTAGCTTCCAAGCTCATTCCCTTAGAAGACTATAGTCCAGACAGATTCTCAATCGAATTAATCTTTAGACCCTCCATCCCGGATAATGTTACCAACTAGAGAGTTTTTAACGATGATCCTGATATTGTAAGTTTTCTAACTTCAGAAGGCTCTTACAATAATCAGATAATTGATGAAGACCAACATGACAAGCAGTTAGAACAAGGAAGCACCAATAACGCTATACCCAAATCTGTAGTCAAGTTGGAAGACCTATATGATTTAAAGGACAGATTCAAAAGGTCCACCAATTCAAAACTTCAGAGTTCAACTCTGAGATATGAATTAGTGAATCTAGGAACTGACATAAAACCGCAGAATATCAACTTAGGTCTTGGTCTAACTCCCAAGGAAAAATTAGCCTTCATTTGACTTTTGAAACAGTATAAAAATGTCTTTGCCTGGAATTACGATGACCTCAAAAATTACGACACTTCAATCATACAGCATACAATTCCGATGATCACTGACGAAAACGAGTCTAGTAGAAGATGAGGAAAATCCATCCTAATTTAGAAAACTAGATTAAGTCTGAGCTGAACAAATTACTGAAAGCCAAAATTATTTTTCCTGTTCGACATTCTAGATGGGTTTCCAACCTTGTACTAGTCAGAAATAAAAACGGAGATATTCGGATTGTATTGACTTTCGAAATCTTAATAAAGCCTGCCAAAAGGACAATTTTCCACTACCTCCTATGGAACAGATATTACAATTAGTTGCAGGATCTGAACTGATGTCCTTCTTAGATGGATTTTTGGGATATAACCAAATTTTTGTCAATCCGGATGATCAATTGAAGACGACATTTAGATCGAAATGGGGCACGTATGCATATCAAAAGATGCCATTTGGGTTGATTAATGTTGGTGCCACATTTCAAAGTGCCATGGATATTGCATTTAAAGGATTAGCGAATAAGTCAGTGGTGATTTACTTAGATGACATAACAGTGTATTCTAAAAAGCGTAGTAATCACCTTAGAGATTTAAAGCAGATATTTCAGCGATGTCAAAAGTATGGGATCTCACTTAATCCAAAAAAGTCCTTTTTTGCATTAAGTGTGTTAGTGTCAGTCTTTCCAGCCTTCCTCCAGTGATCAAATATGCTCTTTCAAAGTGATTTTAAAGTGTCAAGGTCAAATTTTGTCATTTCAAAGAGTTTTCAAGCAAAATTTGGTCACTAGGCATTAGGTCTAGGGTTTGCCCAAATGTCAGTCCATGTCATCATTCAGCTGAGCCTATCATCATTCAGAGGGTTGTCATTATCATGTCAGTGTCTAATGATTCATTTCACACCTTTTTCATGCTTCAGTTGCACCTAGGCAAGGTCATTTCCCTCTCCTAGGGTTTTGAAGGCAATTTCACTTGGATGGTCAAATCACCGGCAAAACTTGTTTCCTGATGTTCATACACCTTTCCCTATCCTTAAAGTACCTTATCAAACACTTCCCATCCCTTAGATCTGCCAAATTCCTCATTTTTGCACAAACCCTAGTTTCTAGCTACAACCTGGCAATTTTCTAGGTTTGACCTGTGTCTTGCCCTTTTCGACCCCTTCCCCTCACTCAATCTCTGAGATTCCACTTTCACCTGCTTCCTAACATCCCTCCCCACTCCCAAAAATTTCCCCAAGAATTTAGAAGCCCTCTATCCCCTTCATTTCGCTCCATTTCGACAAAATCCCTTGTTTCACACATTGGGACAAGTTTCACTCAAAAGCTGTTTCTGAGCAATCAAAGATGAATTTTGAAAAACTGAGAGAGGTTTTTGTCCACAACATGCCAAGGAAGAAAAACCTCTTTCACTTTTTACACAGGTGTCATGGTTTGAGAGAAATGTCAAAAATACCGGCGAGAACGAAGGTGCTCCAAGGACGGTTGGCCAAAGCACAAAAACGAAGGAAAACGCCCGATCCACTCCAAATTTTGGCCAAAGCCTCTTTGACTGAGCATGGTACTTGATTGGGGACTCCCAGCCCAAATTTCAAGAAATTTGGAGAAAATTTTGTCATTTGTGAATTTTTTGTGCCAATTACAGGTTTTTCCCAAGAACTGGTCTCACCCGGGTGAGACCAGTTTGAAGGGCTGCTCGGAATTTTGCAAACTTGGCATTTTTGGAAAGGGCATTCAAAAATAAAAATTACCAATACTTGGGAGAAGCCTGATTTTGAGTTTTGAGCCTCCAAAAGCTCAAAATACATCAAAAAAATGACTTTCTGCCCACTTTTTGAGTTGCAGAAAGTGACCTTGGGAGAAATGGTTTTTGAGGGGCCAAATCAACACCAAATTCAGAAATTCCACTTGGGATGGAAAGTAGACAGGCCAAGCTTTCCAATGAGCCATCTTGCACCTGATTTGGACCAGTGGAACCCACTCAAAAACAGCTGTGAAGGGGCGCGACCAGAACTTCCAGGGGCGCGACCAGAACTTCCAGATTTGCCAGAATTGCCATTTTCGGTCAAAAAACACTGTTTTGACTATGGTTGACCATTTTTACTTGTAGATGATGGATGAATGTAATATTTTCATGGCACTTTGATAGATTTTATCTTTCTTTACCCTTCTAGAAGCTTCCATGATGTAAAAAGTGAAAAATTAATGCATGGATGAGTTAGCTAAGTAATAGAGGCAAGTTGTTGGGCTGCCTATTTTCTAGTTCTTAGTTTAGAATTAGTTCAAACTGCTCCTAGGAAGCTGAGCTCGACCCCTAGAGGTGGGGAAAGGAGTTAGATGGTCTAGGAGGTCTATATTATGCTCTCTCCTTCTCATTTTCATGGTTGGACTCTTGTGGGAGAAAGCATTATTGTGTATTGTACATCTACTTCTGCAATTTAAGGAAAGGAAGGCCAGGGTTTTGCAGACTTCATTGTGGATTCTTGTGGATCATTGTGTTGATGGTGTGTCTTCTAATTGTTACTGTAAGTTTGTTTATGTGTTTCACATCTCTCTTATGCTTCTAAATTGGACAGATGAAGTGGTAAAGTTTGAACTCATGTTTTGACATGCTCAGCTTTTTAGTTTGTTCAATTTTAATGTTTTCTACTGTCTAGAGAGGATTCGAATTGTGTGTTTGCCCTCTTTAGCTTCTCCTCTATCATCTCTGATCATCCATCTCAGATTAAGACATCAGCACTCATTCCTACCTTGCCCCTTAGATCCCCCTGTGAAAACTGTGCTCAATCCCCGCACTTTGAATTGCACTTCCACCAATTGCCACCAAAACCCCCACAAATCATCAAATCAAACCCCTTATCAATTTACTAGCCTAAAATCTTTATTCTTAATTGGTCAGCCTAATCCTATTGAAAGATCTATCAAATCTGACCCGAGAGAGCCTTCTCATACCTCGTAGGGCTAGCTACGAGGTGAAATGGTTTGATGTAGCCTTGAGAGTTTGTCTATCTCAGCCTAGGTGAATTCCAAGCGCTAACATATTGGCGACCATACTGGGGAGAACATATTAATCGTTTGCTCATTGTTGTGTGTGTTTCGTAAGTCTTAGACGGAGCCTGAAGTTACGCCAGAAGCCTTCGAAAACGCTCTTGTTTTACATCAGCGTTAGTAGATAAACGCTGCTTCAGTCTATCTCCGTGGGATTTGTGAACATAGCACTTCATTGACTCTTTACCCCAGTACATGTATCAAGTTCAGATCTGATTGTTGATAGTGAACAGCGATCAGACACTTGAAAGGCTGAAATCATTCACTGGCGACTCCTTCACTGAAAACTCCAGAGATCGATGTTTCATGGTGACTTCACTGCAGATAGATCAGTGGCTTTGAGATTTTCATGATGGACCTAATTGCAAGAAGATATGCTCCCTTGAGCCGAGATCACATTCCAGGTTTTCCGAATAAAATTCCAAAGGTAGATTGGTCAAGGAATTTGCCTATATTTAATGATGATGGTAAGAAGGATACTGCTTTACATTTGATTAGATTCCATATGCATATTCGCAAATTCAAGATCGATTTTCCTGAGGATTGCTTGATGAAGATATTCTTGGCCACTCTGGAAGGTAAAGCTCAATCATGGTATGAAAGTTTGCCGCCTGCTTGTATTTACTGTTTGAAGGATTTTCATGTCTTGTTCATTGAAAGATATCAAGCATCTTATCCATCATTAAATTTAGTTCAAGACTGTTGCAAGCATGCACATAATTTTATTGAAAGCCTTGAAAAGTTTTATGAAGATGACAATTTCATGGATGAAGAGATCATGGAAGCCTTGTATGAGAATCCATTTCAGCAACATGAAGAGAACCTAGAGGATTCCCATAGAGACGATCATGAAAATTTGCAGCAGGACCAAGATCTTAGTATGGTGGAAAATGAAAAAATTTCGCCTCTTGACAATCAACAGAAATTGCATGAAATGGATCAGCAGTATGAGGAAAATCTGTATACTCCTTCACTTGAAATCAATGAAGACAATCACTGTTTGAGCAGAAGAAAACAAAAGGCATTATCTCCTTTGTCCGAAGAGGAGATAGATCAGCTCTTGAAAGGTCTTGCTCCGGCTCAAGTTAATGCAGATTTGCAGTGCACACATGGTCAAGAAGATAATGGTGGACCTTCTTCCTCTTCTGAAAAGGATGACAGTCTTGCAAGTAGCTTTATAGATCAGCAGGTTGAAATTTGTTATATGGCTGAAGATGGTGAAAGAGAAGAGCTCATTTCAGATCTGCCCACAGAAGAAGACAACATGCAAAGCCTGCATGAGGAGGTAATTCAATCAGTTCATGAAAAGCAAGATGAGATCTTCATTCAAGTAAGTGAAACAGTTCCTTTGGATGAATTTATGATAGATGGTAGAACTGTCATTTTTGCACCTCAAGAATCAGCTGAAGTTTCTTTCCTTATGATTGAAGAATGTAATGAGAATCCGGCTGTCATATCATATGAAGATCACCTACCATATTGTCTGACTACCGAAGATCATAGCATACAGGATTACCTTTCAGATTCTTCATATGTTTCATGTGCTGAAATGTTTTTCCAAGAAGAGATCTGCTCATCTATTTGTTCAGAGATTTTTGAAGCCCATGAGCATACTTTTACTGAAGCACATGATGAAGGTAGATCAGAATTTGAAACAAAAGACACCTTGTTCTTTCAGCAGGAGGTGGCAGTGGCAAATCTTCATGATTTTCACGATCCTCTAGTAAGTTTGTTGCAACCAGCAGTGATAGTGTTTATTGCAGTGTTCAGTGATGAAGGAGATCATGGTCAGCTATGTTTTTGGATGCCCGGTTACCAGTATCTATTGTTGATCATGCGATCTGATTGGGAGAATCAATCAAGAAGGCATCTGCTTGATTGGTTGCATTGGCATTTTGATATAGTTTGATGTATATAGTCTTGTAAGAAACACCGGTGGTTGTCATCATGATTTCAAATCTTGATGGACTGCTGCCCTTCAAAAAGCTTTGTAAAGTTCTGTTTTAAGTCGGTCATGAGTCATTTGTGTTTGGTCTGTTGAGTCAGTTTTTTCAAGTTATTTCAGTTTTCCGTCGAGTTGGTCTGAGTCATAGTCCTTTGATGGTTTTCCGATTATAGTCAAAGTCAAATAAAGTCTTTTTGAGTTGGTTATTTTTTCTATTAGTTGACTCCATTGCCCAACGAATAAAGCACTGGTCTGCTCTCCCAAGAGGTCTGAGGTTCTTGGCACCTCCAAGGAGCTGCCATCCCCATTGGAGCCAATGTTAGTGTCAGTCTTTCCAGCCTTCCTCCAGTGATCAAATATGCTCTTTCAAAGTGATTTTAAAGTGTCAAGGTCAAATTTTGTCATTTCAAAGAGTTTTCAAGCAAAATTTGGTCACTAGGCATTAGGTCTAGGGTTTGCCCAAATGTCAGTCCATGTCATCATTCAGCTAAGCCTATCATCATTCAGAGGGTTGTCATTATCATGTCAGTGTCTAATGAGTCATTTCACACCTTTTTCATGCTTCAGTTGCACCTAGGCAAGGTCATTTCCCTCTCCTAGGGTTTTGAAGGCAATTTCACTTGGATGGTCAAATCACCGGCAAAACTTGTTTCCTGATGTTCATACACCTTTCCCTATCCTTAAAGTACCTTATCAAACACTTCCCATCCCTTAGATCCGCCAAATTCCTCATTTTTGCACAAACCCTAGTTTCTAGCTACAACCTGGCAATTTTCTAGGTTTGACCTGTGTCTTGCCCTTTTCGACCCCTTCCCCTCACTCAATCTCTGAGATTCCACTTTCCCCTGCTTCCTAACATCCCTCCCCACTCCCAAAAATTTCCCCAAGAATTTAGAAGCCCTCTATCCCCTTCATTTCGCTCCATTTCGACAAAATCCCTTGTTTCACACATTGGGACAAGTTTCACTCAAAAGCTGTTTCTGAGCAATCAAAGATGAATTTTGAAAAACTGAGAGAGGTTTTTGTCCACAACATGCCAAGGAAGAAAAACCTCTTTCACTTTTTACACAGGTGTCATGGTTTGAGAGAAATGTCAAAAATACCGGCGAGAACGAAGGTGCTCCAAGGACGGTTGGCCAAAGCACAAAAACGAAGGAAAACGCCCGATCCACTCCAAATTTTGGCCAAAGCCTCTTTGACTGAGCATGGTACTTGATTGGGGACTCCCAGCCCAAATTTCAAGAAATTTGGAGAAAATTTTGTCATTTGTGAATTTTTTGTGCCAATTACAGGTTTTTCCCAAGAACTGGTCTCACCCCGGGTGAGACCAGTTTGAAGGGCTGCTCGGAATTTTGCAAACTTGGCATTTTTGGAAAGGGCATTCAAAAATAAAAATTACCAATACTTGGGAGAAGCCTGATTTTGAGTTTTGAGCCTCCAAAAGCTCAAAATACATCAAAAAAATGACTTTCTGCCCACTTTTTGAGTTGCAGAAAGTGACCTTGGGAGAAATGGTTTTTGAGGGGCCAAATCAACACCAAATTCAGAAATTCCACTTGGGATAGAAAGTAGACAGGCCAAGCTTTCCAATGAGCCATCTTGCACCTGATTTGGAGCAGTGGAACCCACTCAAAAACAGCTGTGAAGGGGCGCGACCATAACTTCCAGATTTGCCAGAATTGCCATTTTCGGTCAAAAAACACTGTTTTGACTATGGTTGACCATTTTTACTTGTAGATGATGGATGAATGTAATATTTTCATGGCACTTTGATAGATTTTATCTTTCTTTACCCTTCTAGAAGCTTCCATGATGTAAAAAGTGAAAAATTAATGCATGGATGAGTTAGCTAAGTAATAGAGGCAAGTTGTTGGGCTGCCTATTTTCTAGTTCTTAGTTTAGAATTAGTTCAAACTGCTCCTAGGAAGCTGAGCTCGACCCCTAGAGGTGGGGAAAGGAGTTAGATGGTCTAGGAGGTCTATATTATGCTCTCTCCTTCTCATTTTCATGGTTGGACTCTTGTGGGAGAAAGCATTATTGTGTATTGTACATCTACTTCTGCAATTTAAGGAAAGGAAGGCCAGGGTTTTGCAGACTTCATTGTGGATTCTTGTGGATCATTGTGTTGATGGTGTGTCTTCTAATTGTTACTGTAAGTTTGTTTATGTGTTTCACATCTCTCTTATGCTTCTAAATTGGACAGATGAAGTGGTAAAGTTTGAACTCATGTTTTGACATGCTCAGCTTTTTAGTTTGTTCAATTTTAATGTTTTCTACTGTCTAGAGAGGATTCGAATTGTGTGTTTGCCCTCTTTAGCTTCTCCTCTATCATCTCTGATCATCCATCTCAGATTAAGACATCAGCACTCATTCCTACCTTGCCCCTTAGATCCCCCTGTGAAAACTGTGCTCAATCCCCGCACTTTGAATTGCACTTCCACCAATTGCCACCAAAACCCCCACAAATCATCAAATCAAACCCCTTATCAATTTACTAGCCTAAAATCTTTATTCTTAATTGGTCAGCCTAATCCTATTGAAAGATCTATCAAATCTGACCCGAGAGAGCCTTCTCATACCTCATAGGGCTAGCTACGAGGTGAAATGGTTTGATGTAGCCTTGAGAGTTTGTCTATCTCAGCCTAGGTGAATTCCAAGCGCTAACAAAGTGAAGGAAAGCTTCTCGGATTCATAGTGTCTAAATCTGGAATCCATATTTATCTAGATAGGATTAAAGAGATTTCTGAGATATCCTTACCCCATAACAAAAAAGCAATGCAATCCTTCCTTGGTCAAATCAATTTCGTTAAAATATTTGTCCCTGACTTCTCAAGAATTGTGTCACCTCTCCAAGCAATGATTAAGAAAAACTCTCTCTTCAAATGGGGTCAGGCAGAACATGAAGCGTTCAGCCTGATAAAACAAGCAATTATAAATGCCCCATCTCTAGCGACTCCAAACTTTTCTGATCCCTTCATTTTGTATACACTTTCCTCTGAGAAATCATATGCTGCAATACTCACACAAGCCAATCAAGATAAAGCAGAAGCCCCAATTGCCTTCTTCAGTTCAAACTTGCAAGGAGCTGAATTAAATTACTCTGACATTGAGAAACAGGCTTATGTTGTATTCAAAGTGATCAAACACTTTAGACCCTTTCTTCTCAAGACTCATACAAAAATAATAGTACCATTTCCAGCAGTAAGAAATCTTTTGGTACAGAAAGACGTGGGTGAAAAGAGAGCAAATTGGGTCATATCCCTGCAAGAATATGACGCTGAAATCAAACCAACGAATATTGTAAAAGGTCAAGGTTTTTGCAGGATGTTGGCTGGAGCATCGCACATATCAGAAATACAATCTCCAGACACTGAGGTACAAATGTATGAGGTAAGCCTAAACGATATTGGATCAAGATATGTTGATATCGTGTTTTACTTGAAAAATGGATATGCCCCTTCACATTTGAATCATACAAAGAAAATAGCCCTGAGATTAAAAGCTAAGCAATATCAAATTGTAAATGATGTACTCTTTAGGATGAATTATGATTTTGTTCTTCCTATATGCCTTGAGAAATCTGAAGTTGAAAAAGTATCGCAAGAACTTCATGATGGACCAGCAGGTGGACATTATGTAGGAGATGCGACATCATACAAAATCTTGCGCGCAGGCCACTACTGGCCAACATTATTTAAGGATGCACATAGCTATGTAAGAAGATGTTAGATTTTTCAAACTGTTGCTGGAAGACAGAGGAAACCATCATTTCCATTATAGCCGGTCAACATCGATCAACCATTTGAACAATGGGGATTAGATATAATAGGTGAGATAGTTCCTCACTCTTCTAAACAGCATAAGTACATCCTTACAGCTACCGATTACTTTGCCAAATGGGTAGAGGCAGTTCCACTCAAGTCAGCCAACTCGGAGAGTATCATCGATTTTATAGATCAATTCATAATTACCAATTTTGGCTTACCTTCGACTTTAATGTTTGATAATGCATCATATTTTTCTGGTAATGCTATGACTGAATTTGCACTCAAAAGAGGTTTTAAACTTATGTATTCTGCCAATTATTATCCTCAAGGAAATGGGTTGGCTGAATCAACAAACAAAAGCCTTATCAGAATCATTAAACGGACTATTGATCAAAATCATAGAAATTGGCATGTCTTTGATGTACGCTCTTTGGGAAGATCGAATAACTCAGACAACTTCTATTGGCACTTCTCCTTTTAATTTAGTTTATGGGAAAGAAGTGGTCCTCCCAACACATCTAGCTATTCCTTCTTTAGCCTTAGTTCAGTTCATCGAAGAAACTCTTTCCTCATCCTTGCAACTAAGACAATTGCAGATTCTTAAGCTAGACGAGGAACAAGAAAAGGCCAGAATTACCCATGCGCATCATCAACAATTAGTAAAGGCTTCTTTTGATTCAAACTTGGTATCTAGGAAATATTTTTAGCTTGGAGACTTAGTATTGAAATGGGATAAATCCCATGAAGAGAAAGGCAAGCATACTAAATTCCAACAGATGTGGCTTGGACCATTCCAAATTGTTGAGTCATAGGTCCATCGACTTTCATGTTACAAGACTTAGCAGGAAAAAGAGAGTCTTTACCTGTTAATGGGCAGATCCTTAAAAAATACCTTCCATAAAAGATGACCTCTTCTATTTTTGTAAATTGTTATTTTTAGTTTGTTTTCCTTTTTGATAATAAAACGGGTTGAAAATTTTTACCTTTGGTTTCCATGAAAAGAGTAGTGTCTCTTGTCAATTTTGTTTTTTCGCTTGAAATTTATTACCAATTGCTATTGGAAATTACTTTAGATTGCATAAGCGAAACATTACCTCCAGGATAGTTTAAAGTTAGATGTTTTCTTTCATTAGAATAAATTGCACTTGTTAGTTAAAGAATAGACTAAATTTAGAATAAGCATTCACCCCATAAACCTTAAAAAACAAAAACATCATCCCATTAGTATACCATCATAAACAAATTGGGAAACTAGTCCCATCACCCCCAGTCGGAGCCACTATTCCAAATGGAAAAGGTGTTGCTTTCAAGGTCCAGACCGGGTGGTTATCCCCCTTGTTGTAGACCCGATTTTTGGGCCTTCAACAAGGCCGAGGGTTTTTCATATAGTTTGGCCAATGTCGACATTAAACCCTCTGTTGTCATTTCCTTTGAAATATTAAACGCTACCGATGCCGCTAGGCACAGCCGTATTGTTCCAAGTGCTTTTCTATCAAGAATATCCCATTCTGTATCTGTCATACTCGTCGGCTTCTTTGTCTTTCCGCTCAATGGTTGGTACAGATCTCTCTAGTACAAATAATCTTCCATCTACATCTTCCACGGCTGGTAGTTTTGGCAGTTAAATTTTTCGACCCTAAACCTACCATCTTCCACCATTGCTCCCACTCGAACTATGAACCCTTCTCTCCTGCGAGTTTGTCAGCGAAATAGACCTTCGGCTTTGATACCAGTTGTTAGAAAATTATATATTACAGAGCAATGGAACACATAAAATATTTTAGAAATATAAACACAGAAAACGCATAAAACAAGAGAGACACAAATATACATGGTTCACCCAGTTTAGACTACGTCCACAGAGAAACAGCCAGTCCTTCCTTTTATATTATCCAACAAACTGAAGAGATACAACCTATAGCAGATCCACTGTAATTCCCTCTTCGCTCTCAATCTCCTCTCTCTTCCTCACTCAAAATACAGATCTACATAGACGCAATACAATTCCCTCATATATAGCGAGGGGTTGCCTTCTAGGGCAAAAAACCCTAAATTAAACATAACTTCTACCGTCAGATCTCCGCCTAATGAATGACCCAGATTGACTACGAAATTACAACATTTTACAAGGCAATTTTACATCTATTCTTAGCTTCAGGGGCGCTGCCCCCGATCCCCCTGCCAGAGGGGGGGGGGGGGTGGGGTGCTCCCAAAAGGTCGCAGCCACCGCCCCCCCCCCCCCCCCCCCCCCCCCTCGACCCCCCTACAGTGAATATTTTAAGGGCGGCGTTGCTACCCCATTTCGAACTGGGGTCCAATGCGGCGATACCTTTGAATAGAGAGGATAATCAGGCTCCACACCCAACACAATATTTATTTGGATGAATGGTTTCCAAGAGTGTTATTTCCCTTCGAATAAGAGTGAATGTGTGACATAGAGGTTTTGTTTGGTCTTGTGTGTTTATTTTCTGAAGGTGTGAGAAAATTTTGAGAGTGTAACATCCAGAGTGATTGGATTTTTGAGAGTGTTATTACAACAATTGATTTTGAGATTCATTAACACTAGTCATCATTTGTCCTCGCATATACTTTGTGTGATAGCCTTGCAATAAAAAAACCTACCCAGATTGACAATTAATGTGAGAGTTGGAACCATTGCTCTGAATTTAAAAGACAATTGTTTTGTCCAACGGTACCATCGAGATTCAGAGGGACTCAAGGGAAAGCACCAATGTTACATATGTGTTGCATGTGCCCGACTTAGGTATGAACCTAATTTCAGTGTGAGAACTTTAGGACAAGGGATATGATGTATATTACATAGGGAAGAAGGTGAAAAAAATTGGAGTTATTAGTAACAAGTTGTATAAGTTACACCTCGACTCTCCAAAGGCACTCATTAGCAGCAGCAGTGGGAGTGGTAGTAGTAGCATTGGGAGAGACCCGAACGAATTGTGGCATAAGAGAATGGGTAATCTAGAAAATGGAGCACTTAGGATGCTCAATGAAACACTGACAAGTGTTCCAAAATTAAGCACAAAACACGATGATGTTTGCAGAGAGTGTACTTGGGAAATATGCTAAGGCAGCATTCCCAAGAACTGATAGTATATCATATGGTGTGTTGCAACTTATACATGTATGTATTTGCAGTCTAATGTCCACTAGATCTCTCAGAGGGTATGATTATTTTGTTACCTTCATAGAGGACTACTCCAGGATGACCTGGATCTAGTTTTTGAAGACTAAGGATGAGGTCTTCAGTCATTTCCAAGAGTTTAAGGCTCTAGTGGAAAATGTGAAGAGGAAGAAGATCAAGGTGCTTTGCACAAATAACGAAGGAGAGTACACAGACAGTGACTTCACGGGTTTTTGTGCGACAGAGTGCATCAGGAGGGAGTGGACAGCTCCATACAATCCACAACAAAATGGAGTAGCGAAACATAAAAATAGGTTTATAGTTGGGGTAGAAAAAGGTATGTTATATGACCAGGACATGCCTAAGTTTCTATGGAATGAGGCATGTAGCACAACGGTGTATATATAAAACAAGGTTCCTCACAAGGTTTTGGGGAAAATAACACCAAAGGATTTTTTCATAGGGAAGAAGCCAGAGGTTAGTCACTTTAGAATATTTGGCAATGTAGATTACTATCATGTACCAGATGAGTAATGCTCTAAGTTGGATCATACAGCAGAGAAGGGGTTCTTTGTGGGGTATAGTGAATCCTCAAAAGCATACATGATCTACATTCCTAGTAATAAGAAGATTATCATGAGACCATACGTGAATTTCATGAAGGACAAAGCCTTCAGGAGATCTCGTGATATGTCGACAGGTGACAAAATTGATCCAACAAAAGCTCCATTAATCCAGTAGTAGAGACAGTCGCAAGGACATTCATAAGGCTCTAATACAGTGACCAGTACAAGCACCAGTTCAGATGCAGAGAATCCAGCAAATTCGTAGCAGATGAAGCAACATTGGTAGGATGAGGAGTTGGTCAAACCACCCACCACTATCGATCGAACCAGCAGAGAAGCTCATCAGATGTTGAGGGATGTGGAGGAGTTTATGGGGACTCCTAGGACAGGCAACAGAGAACGCATAAATCTAGACAGGTACCAAGCATTGGTGGCATAGGTTGTTCAACCTTCTAGCTATTAGGAGGTTTCACAACATCAAGTGTGGCAAGATTCCATGGTGGAGGAGTATAGCTCCATCATGACGAACGATGTATGGGAGGTAGTGTCAATACCTATGGATAGGTCAATTTTGGGCTCCCAGTGGATGTATAAGATCAAGTGCACTACATATGGAAGTGTGGAGAAGTTCAAGGCTAGATTCGTGGCAAAGCGGTATGCGAAGAAAGAAGGCTTCGATTATGAG
The DNA here is from genome assembly GCA_031772625.1 of Pinus tabuliformis. NCBI lineage: Eukaryota > Viridiplantae > Streptophyta > Pinopsida > Pinales > Pinaceae > Pinus > Pinus tabuliformis. The sequence goes on along the minus strand of CM062820.1, from coordinate 424,463,330 downwards.
GAGATCTTCGCCCCAGATTCTAGATATACTTCCCTCCCATCAGTGATATCTCTAACATAGATGGGATGGTAGATTGACCAAATGGATTTCAAGACAACCTTCTTGACTAGGGTTATAAAGGAAGAGGTAAACATTGAACAACATGAGGGGTTCGAGATACATGAGGGGCACACATGTTTGCAAACTGAAGAGAGAACTATATGGGCTCAAACAAGCCCTCAAGGCATGGTATGGTTGGATTTACAGCTACTTGTAGTGGATGGGATTTGTTAAGAGTGATGCATATCTCAAACTTTACTATCTAATGGTAGAGGGTGAGCCACTCATCCTAGGTTGTTATGTGGATGACCTCTTCCTGAAAATTTCACCATGGCTCATAGAGGGACGCAAGAGGAACTTGGCAAAAAAGTTTGGCATGAAGGATCTAAGACTGATGCATTACTTCCTAGGCCTAGAGGTATGGCAGAGGGAGGGGAGCTCTTCCTTCAAGGGTGATCTGTTTTTGTATGATTAGTTTTGTTGTGCTAATAAAAATTACAGATTTATAAACATGTGCTTGCTTCTTTCATTTTGTGCTGAAGTTTCCTTAATTGTTGGTGCTTACAAACAGGTAAATTTCATTAAGTTAAACAAGATATTCATGAGAAAAATAGCTTCAAAAATGAATAATGAATATCAAACCTGTACAGTACAACAAACAATCAAAGAAACATAGTAACATAGTGTTTTGATGAAGGAGTTCACCCCTCTTGGGCTACATCTCCTTGGTCCAGCTTCCATGGCTTGGACCTCTGTATGAGCTCAATGTGGCAAAAATGTTGTTTACAAAGCTCTATGGATCTTGATACCTGCACCAATGTGTTCAGAAGGTCCAAATTAGCTAAGAAAAATTCTTTATGATCTCAATTTGGTCGAAAATTGAGTAAGTTATGGCTCAAACAATGTTTCTTAGAAAACCTCTGCTAAATCTGAAGAGACTCTAGTTAAGTCCACCAAGTTTGGTGACGGTTCTAGATTTGGTGGCTCCGCCATAAATTCCGCCAACTTAATAAATGGATTAATTAACTTCTAATCTCAATTATGGCACTAATCATGATTAATGGTGGCACTGGCCCTTGGACGTGTGGTGGCTAGCTCCCACCACCCCGCCGTCGGTGTTTTGCATTGAAATATTTCTACGCGCGCCCTCCTTTCAATGTATTGGTTGTGGCTTTTTGGTAAGGCATGAGAATAGGAGGGGGAGGTCACGGGTTCAAACCCGCCCTACCCCCATCACCTTTTATGCCAAACACCGAAACTTTAATGTGATACATGCCATTTGAAGTATAACGTGTGCCATTTGAAATATTTAATATGCCATTACTGGACTAGTATTATGTTCCATTCGAGATTTAACGCATATGCCAAACACTGAAACTTTAATGTGATACATGCCATTTGACGTATAACGTGTGCCATTTGAAATATTTTATATTACTGGACTTTGAGTTAATGATTAATATTTAATTATAATTAAAATAATATATATATATATATATATATATATATATAATTTAAAAATTATATAATATATCATAAAAATTATATATAATAATATTTAATTAAATATGAATAATAAAAAATCAAATTCCACCTTAGAGGCCAATTAGGCAATTTCCCTTGCACACAACCACATTGGCGAATCCAGACGTGACACTTGTCACAATCCCATTGGGTGAAAACTGAAGAAGATTCCCCTTGTTGACTGGAATACTGACTGGACTGCCATGTCATCATTCTATCCCATTCTGCAATTTTTTTAGTTGTTTAGGAAAATGAACAATAGGCCTTTTCTCCTTTATCCAGACTTCGTTTTCAGTGAAACTGTTAATTTTAGGTATGTTCTATGCCTAGAGAAATTTATTTCAATTTTAAAAGTTATCTCAATATCTTTTACAGATGAGAAATCACATCAGCATTAAAGTAAACTACAGATAGAACATAAACATAAATCGCAGAAGACAAGCCAAGACAAGAGGACACAAGATGTGGCGCTAGCCAGAGACAAAACCAATGTGGGGAAACCCTTGATCATTTATTCTTATATGTCCTTCAATAGTTCGGTAGAGAGACTGAGAGATAGTATGTCTACAACAGAATTCAACACTTTGACTTATCTATATAAGAGCATAGATCATCTCTAGGAAGATGATACATGAGACTGTTTGAAGACATGCTGTTTCAACTGATTCTCCAAGGTGACTCCTTCACCTATCATTGTGCTGCATTTCATCATCATGTTGCACCTCATCGAGCTGCACCATGTTGCACCCATCATCACTATGTTGCATCTGATCACACTTCATTAATCATGACTATACCCATCACTGTATTGCATTATGTGCCATTGTTGCACCATGTTTCCATACTGACCTATGTGTAGGCTGCACCTTGCTTGCTTGTTGTCGCTAGCATGCTTGTTGTCCTTAGCATGCTTCCTATTGCATGCTAGTTGTCCCTTGCATGCTAGTTGTAACATTGCATGCTTGGTGTATTTGCTGCTAAGTACCATACAACTATCCCCATGTTAGCTAGTTGTCCCTTGCATGTTGCTCTCCTTTAAAGACATATGCTCCGGTTGTTCCGGCAGTTCCCAATAGTTCTGGCAATTCTGGTTGTTCTCGACAGTTCTGCCAGGTCCCGATAGTTCTGGCAGTTTTGGTTGTTACCAACAGTTATGCCAGTTCCCAGTAGTTTCGCCAGTTCCTGACAATTGCGGTAGTTCCCGACAGTTCGAGCAGTTCCGATAGTTCTGGTTGTTCCAGGAAGTTCTAGCTTCTGCGCTCTACATCAGCTTTCTCGGCTGTTCCGGTAATTCCCGGCAATTCCAGCTTCTGCCCTCTACATCATCTTTCTCGACTGTTCTGACTTCTGCCCTCTGCGTCAGCTTTTTCAGTTGTTATGGCTATTCTCGGTAGTTCCAACTTCTGCCCTCTGCGTCAGCTTTCCCAGTTGTTCCGACAATTCCCAGAAGTTCCATCTTGTGCCCTCTGCATCAACTTTCCTAGGTATTCCGACAGTTCCCAGTAGTTCCGACTATTCTCTGCAGTTCCAACTTTTGCCCTCTGCGTCAGCTTTCCCGACTGTTCTGGCAGTTCCGGCTTCTGCCCTCTAGATTAGAGCAGCATTATCCCTTAGGATCTCTCCTCCTACTAAAACCCAAAGACAAGTAGAAAGGAAGAGATCACAAATGTGTTGAAATTACTTGAAGGCCACCTCTATTTATACTAAAACATTGAGCACAAGTGGGGTTTATTTGGTTGTTGGCCGACCTTGACGAATTGTCCCATAACACAAATAAATTCATATCTCCATGAATACTTATCAGAAACTGATGATCTTTAGATCAATCCTACACCTCTCGATGAGAGGGATCCAAGAAAAATATCAGCTTCCATTAATAAGATGACCCACATGGAGTTTGACCCTAGTTTCCAATTTTAACACTCCCTCTCAACTAGGGAGAACTCCATCTGTTGATCCATATGTCTGACTGTACTATCTCTGCCATCAGTGCCCTGCACTGCTCTGGTTTGCTAAGCTCTGCTTAGCTCTGCTCTGCTGAACCATGAAGAAGAAGAATTGATCGAGAATGTCTCATACCATTCTCTACTAACTCGAAGTCAGTTTCATCTAAAGAGAGTATGTCACATCACTCTTACCGGCCCGAAGTTAGTTTTATTGATCCCATATCAATATCACAAGAGAGTGTCTCAAACCACTCATACTAATCCCAAATCAATGGAGGTCATCCTAGCATTGGAGTACGGTAGATACGTCGATGCGTCCATCGATAGTACTACTATGGTCCCTAACCCCATTTCCCTGCTCATTGATCAGATGAGAGGTACTTCTCATGAGTCCCAGACTACATGGGTAGGATGCCTCGACAGGAGAACTAATCATCCTATCCACAGGAGAATGAATCATCCTGCCCCAGTCTCCATGGGAGAACTAATCATCTTGGCCCACAGGAGAACTAATCATCATGTTTCACAGTTGCCACGGGAGAACTAATCATCCTGTTTCACAGTTGCCATGGGAGAACTGATCATATCGTCCCACAGGAGAACTAATCATCCCATTCCACAGTTCCCACCGGAGAACTAATCATCCCGGCCCACAGGAGAACTAATCATCCTGTTCCACAGTCTCCATGGGGTATCACAGGGGAAGGTTGAACTTGTCATCCTGTACATAGCGCACCACCAGAGGAGGGTGAGTCGCCCTGTGGTCGTATGTTGCTCCAGTAAGTACCCCAAACCCCCCAGAGCTCCCAGAGCTCAATGCATGCAACATGCAAGACCCTTATAAGAAGGTCTCTCAACGACTACAAGTCATTCTGGAAAGTCACATATTTGACCTTTTCCCAGGGCTTTGACAAAATGTTTGTGACCTGTACATCAATCTCAATGTGATGGAGCCTCCTCGCTCATCGACTTATCATATCCCAGATAAGGCAGTATCTGATCTCTATCTGCTAAAGCAATCATCGAATACAATATTCCTCAGTAATCGAATCCCCCCTCTATTTGTCACAGAGAATCACAGTGGTATTCATCATGTGTACAAACAACTCACTTAATAGCTTCTGCAAACCATACAGCTTCACACAAGATCATACTCGTAGCTATGTATTCAGTCTCGGTGGTGCTTATAGCAACCAATTTCTGCTTCCTACTCATCCATGATATAGAAGCAAATCCAAAGAGAACCAGCACTGAGAAGTGCTCTAGTAATCCTCCACACTGCCTGCCGAGTCAGCATTCGAATAATCATGCAGTTTCATATTTCCAGCAGTATATCTCAATCCATGAGATATTGTGCCCCGAAGATATCTCAAAAGATTCTTGGCACCAATCCAGTGAGGCTCAATCAAATATGAGCTCACCATGCTAACTGCAAAACATATGTCTGGACGGAAGTTCACCAAGAACATCAACACAAATGAGTTTATGAATCTCAAAGGCATTTCCCAAATCTGGTCTGACATCACTACCATATAACTTCTGAAAGTTAAGATCCTCGAGGTAGTCACAAGCTTGCAGTTTATCATTCCACATCCGGAATCCAACTCCCTCTTACTTCTGCAAATGAGAGGGTTTGCACTTGTCATAAATAGTTCGTCCTCATAAGGTACTGGTATGAGAGGTCTATCATCCACAACCTTCGAGTAATGGTTTGGATCGGTTCCTAGTGAATCTCAGCTTCATCAGACAGCTATCAATCCTCTCATACTACGCCCAGGGTGTTTTGCTTCAAGCCATAGAGGGCTTTCTTTCACCTGGATAGATGAGATTCCCGATCATGAATCTCAAACTCCTCGGGTTGTTCCAAACCTGTGGACCTGCTGCATGAGGAGAATGGTCCCCTTATAATATTTTCCTGTGGTACATCTCAAACATGTACCTTCATGCTCTTCTTGAATCCAGGCATCCCTATCACAATCTGACTCACATCGAGTAGGGCCCCATAGGTAGACCTTCAGTGTTATAGATGCGATATGTCAATTGACATGATCCCCAATGGACCATCCTGCAACTTGATACAAATTGCCAACCCTGAAACCTTTGACTTCCATTTCTGAGATGGACACCAAGTTCTTCTTGCGATTAGGTACATAAAACAAATTCTTGTAAATGAATAGAGTTACCCTCATTCAATTGAGGGGTAACATTCCCTATACCCTTTCCAATATAGGTGGCATCGACCCAAGTATAATCCCACGGTTGTTTCCATCTCTACCAAATTCGAGAGAGCACCCTTCTATCCAATGAGGTGCCTTGAAGCACTACGATCAATAAGCCAAATTCCCAAAGAATCTGAAGGAGAGGGCCAATACAAGATAACGCTTCTTTATCTTATTAGAAACAACATTTGATTCTTCATACATGGGGTTCCTTGCTTTCTCTGAAGAGTTGGTTGTTTCCTTGATGACCTACATTACCTGTCATTTCTCTAATCATTGAAGATGTCCCTGAAATGATTGTTATCATCATCAAGTGATGTGTCCCTACCTCAGACACTCCTTCGCATAATGGCCGAACTTATTACAACCAAGGCATTTGCCTTTCCTTCCACCCTTAGATCCAGACTTCACATTGAAGTGATCTTTAGGTAGGCCATCAGAAACTTTTGCTGTGCCATTCTGATAATATTTTCTGCTTCGACTTCACCCTTGGTGAATTGGAAGAGGGATAAGGAATCCATTGATCCTTTTTTCTTTTCCCAACTTTCTTCAGTGATTGCTCTTTCATTCTTGCTTAGGCATTGCCTTCACCTTAGCTCTGATATCATGTTAATTTTAGGTATGTTCTATGCTTAGAGCAATTTATTTCAATTTTCACAGTTAGCTCAATATCTTTTCCAGCGTAGCAATCACATCAACATTAAAGTAAACTGCAGATAGAACATAAACATAAATCACAGAAGACAAGCCAAGACAAGAGGACACAAGATGTGGCGCTAGCTAGGGACAAAACCCAATGTGGGGAACCCTTGATCAATTCTTCTTATATGTTCTTCAATAGTTTGGCAGAGAGAGAGAGAGAGAGAGAGAGATAGTACGTTTACAACATAAGTCAACACTTTGACTTATCTAGACAAGAGCATAGATCATCTCTAAGAAGATGATACATGAGATCAGTTGAAGACATGCTGCTTCAACTGATTCTCCAAGGTGATTCCTTCACCTATCCTTGTGTTGCATTTCATCATCATGCTGCACCTCATCGCACTGCACCATGTTGCACCCATCATCCTTATGTTTCATCTCATCACGCTTCATTAATCATGACTATACCCATCATTGTATTGCATTATGTGCCATTGCTACACCATATTGCCACACTGACCTATGTGTAGGATACACCTTGCTTGCTTATTGTCCCTAGCTTGCTTGTTGTCCCTAGCATGCTTTTTGTCCTTAGCATGCTTCCTGTTGCATGCTAATTGTCCCTTGCATGCTAGCTGTAACATTGCATGCTTCGTGTATTTGCTACTAAGTACCATACAACTGTCCCAATGTTAGTTAGTTGTCCCTTGCATGATGCTCTCCTTTGAAGACAGATGCTCCGGTTGTTCCGGCAGTTCCCGACAGTTCTGGCAGTTCTGGTTGTTCCCAGCAATTCTGCCAGTTCTCGGTAGTTCCGCTAGTTCTGCCAATTCTGCCAGTTCCCGCCAGTTCCGGTTGCTCCCAGCAGTTCCGACTTCTGCACTCTACGTCATCTTTTTCGGTTGTTCTGTCAATTCTGGCAGTTCTGGCTTCTTCCCTCTGCATCAACTTTCCCGGCTTTTCTGACTTTTGCCCTCTGCGTCAACTTTCTCGGTTGTTCCGACAGTTCCCGACAATTCCGGCTATTCCCAGAAGTTTCCGCTTCTACCCTCTGCATCAGCTTTTCTAGCTGTTCCAGCAGTTCCCGGTAGTTTCGGCTTCTGCCCTCTACGTCAACTTTCCTAGCTATTCTGACAGTTCCCGGCAGTTCTGACTATTCCCGGTAGTTCTAGCTTATGCCCTCTGCGTCAGCTTTCCCGGCTGTTCCGACAGTTCCGGCTTTTGCCCTCTAGATTAGGCCATTGTTATCCCTTAGGATCTCTCCTCCTACTGAAACCCAAAGACAAGTAGAGAGGAAGAGATCCCAAGTGTGTTGAAATGACTTGAAGGCCACCTCTATTTATACTAAAAAGTTGAGCACAAGTGGGCTTTATTTGGTTGCTAGCTGACCTTGATAAATTGTCCCATAACACAAATAAATTCATATCTCCATGAATAATTATTGGAATTGGATGGTCTTTAGATCAATCCTACACCTCTTGATGAGATGGATCCAAGAAAAATATCAGCTTCCATTAATAAGATGACCCACATGGGGTTTGGCCCTAGTTTCCAATTTTAACATAAACGAATTTTGTTGTGATCGTCTTGATGAAGCGGACGTAGCCACAGTTTTTGAGCCAATCTAAGAACTTTGAATTTTGAGCTAAATACTGAGCACCTGATCATTCCTCCCCACTAGAAGCCTTTTTTACCCCAAAAGATACTATCATCTAACAAGTAGATGAGGGTAAAGCCCCCTCACCTTTCCAAGCTCGATCTAATTGGCTTTTGATGAGTTTGTTTCCTTGAGATCCTCTTAAAGGAAATCAACATTCGCTTACTTTGAGGACCCCATTCTATACCTGTACTTGTCTTTGCCCTTTTCAAGCTGATCTTGCACTGTTTGTTGCACCATCTTCAGTCGTTCATATAAACTCATGGTTTTTCCATGTCGCCATCAAAATCAACATCCTTCTTACCAAGATGACAGAACAAAATATAACGCAAATGGATGAAAAAATTTCACTACTTGGTTTTCTTGACTCGAGCCCGATTGTACATCTTGAAAGTATGAAATTTTCCAAACATAACTTTCATGTAAAGTATAATGACGCTTGAATACAACAATTACATAACCAATATGCCTGAAAGGCATAACAATGAACTTGTTTCTTATACCTCTTTTGTACCTTCAAACCAAGTGAAATTTTTGACAAATATCCATCCAAAGAAAGTGCATGGATCACTGCAACTTAATATTTGCACCATGAAAATCTTATAAATAAAATAATATGGTGAAGTTGCTTTCATAAACTTGAAACTCAAATGAACCTTTCAAGTTTTAAAGAGCATAAAAAATAATTGAACTGATCTTTTGGTTTGAAGCAACACATGCCTCTTGTTGTTTGCCTCCCCACTGGAAGAATTTTCACACACATGAAAATGCATGCCAAGGAGCTTTGAAAGAAGAAATGTCAACAAAAATTCTTCTCCAACGTTGGGTTGCTCCCAACAAACCTCTTACCAAAATGATGATCTTTGGCGTTGACCAATCAACAATGGCATCCAACTTGGAGAGGCTTGCCTTCAACTTACCTCCTCCAATATCATAGCCCAAATGCATCAAATAAGTGAAACCCAACTTGTACTTTGATATCTTCAAAACATCAAACAACGTTCCTTCATATATGACATGTGCATAACAAAACTTTCTAAACATGTTTATGTCACCCAAGTGGACAGTTTCTTCAAGAAAGGACTCTTTTTTTCCATAATTCAAATACATGTATGTAGTAGAAGTGCTACAAAGAACATACAACATTAAAATCCATACAAATCATTCTTGTTGGTGTTATGTATATTCTTGCACTGACCTCTTTTTACAACCTTGATTTGACAAAAAATACTCCTTTTGTCCTCTTTCCTGAAATACTTACCATTCTTCTTTGGCATCATAACCATTGGTGCACAACATGGCATAAGGGATGCTTGAATGATCCCATTGTTTAACAAACTTTTGCATTGCATTGGTGTCTCTACACTTTGCAATTTTGTCAACTCTTGCATGCTAACATCACAAAAATAAACCTCTTGTTGCAAAGATATTTCATGTGAATTTCTTTCTCCTTGAAGGACGACTCTTTCACAACCTAAAATACTTCATCACTCTGATGAACTGAACCAACCAAATCAAAATTGAAACTTGCATTACATGCAAAAACATTTTCATAAACAATATCATCATTTGAGTTGAACATGAGAAGTACTAAACTTTTACTTGAATTCATTGGTCTTTTTGCCTCCCCTGCATTAGCCAAAGAAATGTTCAGCTTTTTGCAATGGGATCTCACTATGTACTCTACACCATCTTTGAACAAGTGATACTTGTTTTCATGGTGGTAAAAGGTTGTTTTCCAATCATACAAATATGGACTACCCAACACCACACCTGAAATATCAAGCGATACCACATCTAACTCTACTTCGTCAACAAAATTTGCAGTGATTGCAAACTTAAGCAAACATTTTCTTGTAACCTCTAAACTTTTGTCTTTTGTTATCCATCCCAAAGGGTATGGTTTATGGTGAGGTACAGTTTCAAGATTCAATCTTTTGACTAAGTCTTTAGAGATTATTTTCGCTTGCGACCCACTATCGAAGAGTGTGTCAATCTTGGTGTGTTTAGAGATGACCCTAACATGAAATAACTCAATTCGTCTCTTTTCATCTGGAGTAGTAATAGTGTTAAATTTTTGTGAACTAGTGCTTGCAATATCTTGTTTTCCTTTGATTCCCATGACAATGATTTTGTTTTCATCACCTGATTCAGAACCTAAATTTTCTTTAGTGATAGCAGTGGCTTTTTGTTTCCCTTTATTGTTGAACTTATTTGGTCTCATTTCTGGATGCAATTTCCAATACTGGACTTCATCATGCCCCTCTTTGGAACAATGTTTGCATGTGATTTTCTCCCCTTCTTTCTTCACACTTGCATTCTTCTTTCCGTTCCATTTTCCTCCTTTCTCTTTCTCCTTACCCTTAGGTGTATTTTTATTACTATCCTCTTCATAAGTGTTCTTTCCTCTAGATTCAAGATGTGTGGCTTGAACACATACTTCATCTAAATTGTTTGTATTGAACATAAGAATAGTATGTTTCAGATAGGAATGTAAACCCCCAATATATTTCAGCAGTGTATCTTGAGAATTCAAATTCACTCCTAATAACAAAGCCCTTTTTCCAAACTCCTATGTATAATCTTGGATTGTTTGGCCTTTAAGCTTCCTAAAATTCTGCCAACTGAAGGATAAAATTGTCTATTAATTGCAGAAACAAATTCAACCCAACTGATGGATATCTTACCATGGATTCGCATTTCCTCTTGAGTCTTTGCTTCCCACCAAACTAGTGCAGCTCCTTCTAGCCTCAGTGAAGCCAACTAAATCTTTATGTCGTCTTCTTGAAGGTTTTGAATTCTGCAGTATAACTCCAACTGTCGAATCCAATTGTCTAACTTTTCTGCATTCACTTCTCCATTGTACATGGTAAGTTCAAATTTTATGTCCAATTTCAGTAATGGAGTTTTTCCTTTTGAGGTTTTGGAATGAGTATGGGCAGTGGTGGTAGTGGAAGATGATGTTGTGTGAGATGGTGAAGATCACGAAGAAGATGATGAGGATGGTGGATATGGAGGTGGCTTTCCACCATTCCCTTTCGAATCCTTCTTCTCATATTTTTTGTCCTCTGAGCTTCCTTCTCCATGTGGAGGTTTAGAACTCTCTCCAACCATTTTGGTGTTTCTCTCTTCATATAGGACTTTAACCATCTCAATCAATGTATAGAAATATTTCTTGAATTTTTCCTCTTCTGAAGAGGGACCTTCAAGCTCTCTTTCCCCAAACATAATGGTTATGGATTCAGGGTCAGAAATGTGTATTGATTGTACCTCTTCAATCTCAATTGAAGGCAAAACTTGAGGAGTTTCAAGTGCAGCTAGAATTGGAACTTTGGGTGGTGGAGATTGTGGCCTTGTGGCTCTCCTTCTTTTGGGCATTACCTCAGGAATTGCAACCAATAGCTTCCCTTCTCCTCTCTGCAAATTTAACCTTGTAAGAATCACAATTTTGCAACCATTAAAACCCTAATTGCACAAACTCAAGCAATCAAGCAATTGAATCTTGAGCTCTGATACCAACTTGATCTATTTTTGTATGATTAATTTTTTTGTGCTAATAACATTTACAGATTTATAAACATGTGTTTTCTTCTTGCTTTTTGTGTTGAATTTTCCTTAGTTGTTGGTGCTTAGAAACAGGTAAATTTCCTTAAGTTAAACAAGACATTCATGAGAAAAATAGCTTCAAAAGTGAATAATGAACATCAAACATGTATAGTGCAATAAACCATCAAAGAGACACATTAACACAGTGTTTTGATGAAGGAGTTCACCCCTCCTGGGCTACATCTCTTCAATCCAGCTTCCACGGCTTGGGCCTCTGTATTAGCTCAATGTGGCAAAATGACTGTTTACAAAGATCTATGGCTCTTGATACATGTACGAATGTGTTTCGAAGGTCCATATTAGCTAAGAACACTTCTTTCTAATGTCAATTTGGTCGAAAATTGAGTAAGTTATGGCTCAAACAGTTTTTCCTAGAAAACCTCCGCTAAATCTGGAGAGACTCCAGTTAAGTCCACTAAGTTTGGTGGCGGTTTCGGATTTGGTGGCTCTGCCATTAATTCCACCAACTTAATAAACGGATTAATTAACTTTTAATCTCAATTATGGTGCTAATCGTGATTAATGGTGGCGTTGGCCCTTGGACGTGTGGTTGAAGGTCATATGGGGTGGGGGTTGGCCCGCAGGGCTGGCTCCCACCACCCCACCATCGGTCATAAAAGACACATTGAAATATTTGTGTGCATGCCCTCCTTTCAATGTATTATTCGTGGCTCATTAGTAAGGCCTGAGAATGGGAGGGGGAGGTCATAGGTTCAAACCTGCCCTCCCCCATCACCTTTTCTGAATACATAGTATTATACACCATTCGAGATTTAATGCATATGCCAAACACCAAAACTTTAATGTAATACATACCATTTGAAATATTTAATATGCCATTACCAGACTTTGGGTTAATGAATAATATTTAATTAATAATTAATAATTAATATATATATATATATATATATATATATATATATTAATTATATTATAATATTTAATTTAAAAATTATATATATAATAATATTTAATTAAATAATAAATAAAAAGCCCCAAGGGTTAGCTCAGTTGGTCAAAAACCGTGCGCTTCGCCATCGAGAGGTCACAGGGTCGATTCTACCCGAAGCCCTTGGGTTAGGTCTTGCTAGTAGGTCGAGGGGCAATTAGCCCAGATTTTTCCGTGGACGTAGCGACCACTAATTGACCAGGGTGTTCGTGAACCACACTAAAAAATAAATAAATAAATATAATTCCACTTTAGAGGCCAATTAGGCAATTTCCCTTGCACACAACCACATTGGTGAATCCGGAGGTGACACTTGTCACAACCCTATTGGTCAAAAACTGAAGAAGATTCCCCTTGTTGACTATACTGCCATGTCATCATTTTGTCCCATTCTACAATTATTTTTAGCTATTTAAGAAAACTAACAGGAGGCCTTTTCTCCTTCATCCGGACTCTGTTTTCGGTAACAAATTGCATTGTGATCGTCTTGATGAGATGGACGTACCCATACAGTTTTTGATCCAATATGAGACATTTGAATTTTGAGCTAAATACGAAGCACCTGATCAAAGGGAGATATACTACAAAGATCCTGAAGAGGCTCAAGATGCAAGATTGTAGGCCTATGTCCATGTCTATGATTACTAACTAGAGGAAGATAGATGCATCAGAGGATGAAGACATGGACTTGACCTTGTATTATAGACTCTTCGATTCGCTCATGCATTTGGTCAACACCACGCCAGACATCTCCTTCATGGTCAACACTCTCAATCAGCTTATCGTGGGACCTAAGTGAGTGTATTTGACAATAGCGAGGCATATATTGAGGTACTTGTGTGGCATAGTTGAGTATGGGTTGAGGTATACTCGAGGTGATGGTTTTAGATTACGTGGTTATACAAATGCAGATTGGGAAGGCAGTTTAGTGGATCATAAAAGAACATTAGGGTGTTGTTTCACCATTGGATTAGGGGTTGTGTCTTGTTGAAGAATGTAACTAGGTTTGGTCTTCATAAAATGTATTTGAGTCACAATGAAATGTATTTATCAAAATAATGAAAAAAATTATTATTATTATTATTATTATTATGACTTATGACTTATTAAAGCATGGGTTTCATGCTTGGGTCATCATATTTTAGGTAAAAGTCCCCATTGATGACTTCTAGGATTTATTCAGAGTCATTGTCCATTAAAAGAGACCCTTCTTGGGATTTTGAATCATGTAAAAAGAATTAATATTGAGTCAAATAGGCTATTTGTCCCCTCCACACCAATTCGGCCTCAAGGAGATCAAGTTGGCCTCAATCTAGGTAATTCGACCTCACTATAGGCCTATATATATAAGCAGTTCGAATTCATTTGGAGCACAATATCTCACACACATAAGTTTGATATCCAGAAGAAAGAGTTGGAAAAGTGCGAAGTAGGAAAAGAAATCTAAAAGAAGTGTCAGGTTGGAGAATAAGGGAGAAAAATGCAAGATCGAAATTTTGGGTTATCTATCTCTCTCTCATGTGCATTCCTCTAGGAGATCGAAATCTCTTTTGATAATTTGAAGTTATTGCTACTGTTGTTGCTAGTATTTGGGTCAAATTTGCTGCTACAAGTTGTTGCTAGGTCAAAATTTCTACTAAAGTGTTATCATCTATAAGAAGGAAGAAAGGCTTGACTTGGTGTGGAGGAAGTCTATGTCTAGGTAAAGAGTCTTGGATTATCTCAGGAATATATTAAGGAAGAGTTGTTGATTGGGTTTTCCCCTAAATAGGATTTTTTCCTTGACTGTTTGTCTATATCTAGTGTCTATGATCTTTGTGCTATTGTTTTGGTAATTGCTTGATGAACTAAAATATAAAAGAATAATATAAAGATAAGAAAGTCACAAGTAATTATCTATATAAAGAAAATATTTTTTCCTTTATGTTTTTGTAACATGGTTTCAGAGCTAAAGTGAAAAAGGAAAAATGTAGTTTAAGGATCTACTGAAAGGAGTCTAAGAAACATCAAAAAGGATTGAGCAAGGGATCATATAAGGAGATCTTATAAGGAAATAAGTTTACTACCTTCAAGGACAATGCCTAACACAATAAATGGAGAGAAAAAATTATAATAAGCATCAAATTGCAGGTCATCGATGAAAATAATTGATCTCATTCTTGAAAAGAACAAGATCTTGGATTTTGTTAGAGGAAAAGTGAAGAAACTTGCCAAAGGATCTAGTGATGCAGATAAAGTGAAGTTTAGAGAGTTAGAAATATTGGCTATGACACTAATGGTAGAAGTTATAAAGGACAACCGTGTCCCATACATTTCCAACATAGATCATGCTCAAGAAATGTATGAAGCCTTATCAAAATTGTTCACTATCAAGAACAGCAGTCAAGTAGCAAGTCTTAAGAATGAACTAAGGACCACAAAAATGACAAAAGATGACACTATGGATTCCTTCTTTGTAAGGATAGCTAGGATTAGAGATGTTCTTCAAGCCATATGTGAGATTGTACAGGAAAAATAACTAGTGATTATTGAATTATTATGATTGTCACGTACTTGAAGTGGTTTTGCTTCAGGAATCAACAGCCAGAAACAAACTCCTTCATTTGAAAAATTGTGGAATGCATTCATCCAAGAAGAGATGAGAATCTCATTAGTAACCAACAATGAAGAAGAGAAAGTTTTAAATTCCTACTCCTCTCATCACAAGAAAGGAAACTTCAAGAAGTCAAAAGGGCCAAGAAGGAAGGTAGATAGGTCCAAAATAGAATGCTACCAATGTCATAAAATGGGTCAATATAAAAGTGATTGTTCTGAAAATGTGAGTAATAAGAAAAGGAACATGGGTTAAGCTAATGTTGATGAAGAAGGGTCTCCAAAGAAGAATAAAGTCGAAGAATTAGATATAAGGGACTTACACTACAAAGTCCTTTGCTCTAAGCTTTAGTTGTTTTTTATTTCTAGTATTTGTAGATTTAACATATTTTGGAAAAACATTTTTGAATTATGTTATAAGGTTATAGGTATCCCTCAAGCTTGGAGGGAGCCCTCAAGAACTTCCAAAGATAAGTATCTTACTCCATGTATTACCTTTTTAGTTTTCCTTACTTAACTAAGTTTGTTTGCATTAAAGACTAATTACATTTCTATTCATATCTTCCTTGTTTAGGAAAGGCTTGTTGAATACTCAAGGATTTTGGAAGAAATCCTCATAAGACAAAGAATTGGAATTACAAGGTTTGTTAAGAAACAAAAGATATGCCTTACACTACAAGTTTTTCTCTCTCCATGATAAAAGTATAGTCATTTCTACATTACTAACATTATTGTGTCTAGCTATCTTGAATCATAAATATTCTTGATTGGGTGATTCATCATTAGATAAATCTACCCTCCTTATATCTTTGATTATTCTTGTGGAACCCTGGAAAAAGGTTCTTTTTAAAACCCTAACTTAAGGGTATGTCTATGATGACGTGTGAAACCCTAGCTAATTAGGGTTATTGTAGAAGTCTAAAGAAAATATTTGATGCTTTGATGATGTCATGTTTGGGGTTTTGGTATGGTTATAGAAACCCTAACTTGTTAGGGTTGAATGATGATGTTTGAAATCCCAAATCTTTGTTGATAAATTAGGGTTTGTTGTTGAAACCCTAGATATTTAAGGTATGGTAGGATTTATGAGCAAGACCCTTGTTTTAGATAATGTATTAGAAATGAAACCCAAGGCATATGGTTGTTCATCTAATCAAATATGTTAGATGTTTGAATGTGTTTTTGTAATTGAGTTTGACTAACATATGTTGTTATGATATGATTGTGCATGATAATGGAATCATATATATATGTCTATGCTTATGCTTGTGCATGATAATGGAATCGTAGATATATCTGTATATGAGTATCAAACTTCGACTAGGGATTAGTGTTGAGCTCCAAAACTGCCCTTCCCTTAACAAATTTTCTCATCCTTCCTTCTTGGTATTTCCATGAAAAATGCATCCTTATCATCAAAAACCATTATAAATTGCCTCAAGGAGTATATTTTAGTGATTTACATGTTATACTTTTATGTTTGCTATTTGAATAAGTTTTTTCTTTTAGCTACGAAACATAGCCACATTCTGCAGCTAATTGGTTGTTCCACAACTACTTCCACGCTTTTGTAGGTTCCAGGTGTCAAGAGGGGAAAATGACTACATGGGCAGCTTGAAAAAATTAGGGCATGGATCGTGTCCTATTCACTTGGCCCAGATCGACAAGGAAGACTCCAGTCAAAGGGAAGTCAAACATAGAAACCTAAGGCAAACAAGACTTTGTTTTGTACACGTTTCTCAGTGATGGGATCCGAAGTAGTTTCCTAAGGCCACGGACTTCATCTGCCACTTGTGCAAACTGAATCCAACAACCATTACCTTAGATTTATGTCTCCAACAACTAAGGAAGAGGATTCGGTGTACCTATCTGCCTACGTGTTTTGTTGTAGCTTATTTTTCTCCTTAAAACAATTGTATAATTTCTCTATAAATACCTGTGTGAAGAACGCAGAACCAGTTCGATTTTTCTCATGTGTTAAACTTAGATTACCGCTTTGTAATTTGGAGAACTCATTCTCTGTTTTTAATATAAAGACCGTGTGTTTCATGGATACCTGAAAGCATTGTTGGAGTGTTGATTAAGTGCATATAACCTGAGCAGTGCAGAGGGCCCCTGCGCTGGTTAAGGTTACATTTTATTTTGTTTTGTCTTTTATAATTGAGCTATAGATTCACTATTTTTTTTTCATGATGTTTATAACCATTTTCTAACTTTGAACATAATTCAGTTTTTGTCATTTTCTTACTAATGCAGAATAGTTTTATTTCAGCACAGAATAGTTAATTTGTTTCACTACTTTCTAGTTTCTTATCAGTAGCTTGAAGTTGAGTTCAGTAGTGTAGAGTAATTCATTTCATTTGTTGTTCATTAGTCTTTAGATTTTGAATTAAACTGATCAATGCCATTTTATTATTAGTTTAGTAACTCATGTTGTAGGTGAATGTTTCTAAAAGCCCTTCTAGTTGATGGTTCATCTTAAACTAAGTGGTGGAATATTTCACTTATGTAATGAGTCTTTTTCTGCATTTTTGTATTTGTTTTCTCTTAGAACAATGAAGTATGGAATCCCTCAAAATCTTATCACAAGGAGGTTGTTCTCCCAAAATTGTGTAGTAGAGTGACAAAGAACTTCATTTAGTTTTTATAGTAGACTAGTTGCAATTTCATTTTCAGTCTTAGTTTTTCATTTAGTTTTGTTGCAATTTCATTTTTAGTTTTTCATTAAGTTTTGATTCTGCAATAGACTAAACAATAGTTGTAATCTCATTTTCAGTATTTCATTTTAGTTTTGTTTTCATCATAGATAGATGCAATTTCACTTTTAATATTTCATTAAGTTGATTAGACAGTAGTTGCAACTTCACTCTTAAGTTCCTTTAGTTCAATGATGTTTTGGAAACAATCATAAGAGTAGAAATAGGAACTCTATTTTCCTTTTCTTGACTAAAATTTACTTCCAAATCTGACTTTAAGCACTCTTAGTCCTCATTTCATTTCTTTAGTAGAAGTAGACTTAAGGCTTTTGTTAAAAACATTGTACATCATTATGGATTAAAGGATTAAAAACCCCAAAACAACTTAAAACTCAAAAACGCTGAAGTAAGAAGGGCCATCTAGCACATATAGTGCACTACACTTTATCAGTTTACGATACCCGGATTGATAATTTATGTAGAGAAATTTAGGACACTAAATTGACCAAAAATTTTGGCGTTGCTACCGAGGAAGTGTAACTAGGTAGCCTTATCTGTTACATTCATAAAAACAACAAAACTAAACAATGACATGCATAGAGAAAGAGACTCTAGGGGTAGATTTATATCTAGGGGAAGAAGTTAAATTCCCACAACTCGACCTACTCCACCAGGAGTTAGAAAGGACACACCTCCATCCCAGATTCATATTCCTAGCCATAGGATTTCTAGAATTCAAGGGGCAAAAACTCAATCAGAAGATTCTCCCACATCATCTACCAAAACAGTCCTAGGAGCGAAGACGTTTCTCACCTCCACAGGAGAGCCTATTGTAGTTGAAGAACTAGGAATACCTGGTGAGGAAGAAAAAGTAGAAACTCCTTCTCATAGTCCATTAATAGAAGAACTAGAGTAAGATGGAATAACCTTGCTAGTTGAGCCCTATACTAACTCTGAAGAAACTATAATGGCAGAAGAAGAACAAGATGGAGAATTCTCACTGTTTGGAGGAAGGGGTAGAGGGAGAGGTAGAGGAAACAATGGAGGAGGTAGAGGTAATAATGGAGGAGGCAAAGGAAATAGGGAAGTAGATAACTCATTTGGATTCCCTATAGTGGATGAGGAAACACATACCACAATGAAAAACATCTCACCATCTGTCCTCCCAAACTTTTACGGGTTAAGGAGTGAGGATCCTGAAACATTTTTGTTTGAGTTTGAAGTCTTGTGCAGAACATATGACCATCTAGAAGACTCTCAAAAACTCAAATTGTTCCCTTCAACACTAAAAGGGGCTGCTTTGAAATGGTTTATGGGGTTAGGAACTCAATCCATTAGAACTTGGAATGACATGAAACAGGGATTTTTGGATAGATACTTGGATTATTGTATGCCTACCAATCATAAAGATGAGGTGTTCAAAATGATGCAAAAAGAGGATGAAAACTTAGAGGATTTTCTTGAGAGATTCAACTATAATTTGAAAAGAGCAAAGATGAACAATTTAGATGAAGAAACTCTGAAAGCTCTTTTGTTAAAAGCCATTAGAGATGAGTGGATAGATATCCTTAACATGATGGGGAAGGGAGATATCTCTCAACTTCCATTGAGTGACATAGCATAACTATGTATTCATCTCTCAATAGGGAAATCTAAAACAGGAAAAGGGCCGAGAGATCCTTCTCTTGTTATAGCAAACAAATCTGCAACCGGATCTATAAGTAGGGCAGAAATTGGCAATATGCTTGATGAGTTCAAAAATGACATTTTAGGGAGCCTTAGTGAGCAACTAGACATCCTTAAAATTCAAAACAAGCAGAAAACAGAGGTTGATGCTTTAGCCATCTTTTGTCCAAAATGCAAAAAGAAACATGCTCTAAGGGAATGCCCTTTAGATGCAAAACTTGTATGATTTGTTCAAAAATTCATGAGACCAAGGGTTGTCCCTCAATCACAGGTGTTAAGGCTGTCTTTCAAGAGGAAACAATCCCAAATTCTGCATAACCTCTTTGTTTTGTTGCAAGAAGACCTTGGCATAGGCCACAAAATCAAGGATTTAACAATCCAATGTATCTTCAGCCCCCACCAAACTAGAATTCTTGGCAGCAACCTTGGCCTCAACCTCAATCTCAGTATCAATCTCAACCATGGGTGCAAGGGATACAAAATCCTTATGGAATATTTGCTCAATATTATCAATATCCTCCATCTTATCAGAGTTATCTTCCCCCACAAAATCAGCAGCAAAATCAGCAACCACAACTTCAAAATGAGAACCCTCAACTTTCATTACCATTTCCACAACAACCTCCCCAACAAAGTCAAAATCCTCAACTCTTACTTCCATTTCAACAAAAACCAAATCAGCTACCTACCCAACCATTGCCAAACCCCAATAATAAAAACCCTCAAAATGCTTACATGGTAGAAGGACAACAATTTCCAACTTACATGGTTACTCCTCTAGATCTTAATGGTGTTCAACTTAGATCTAGAAGGATATTAGAAAAGGAAAAACATTCTATATTCATTCAAGAACAAGATATCTCTGAGGAAGACTCTCTAAAAGTCAATAAAAGTTTTGAGGGAACATCCCTCCAAAACCAAAACATTGAAAAAGAAAAATAAAAGAATCAATAAACACAGCTCCTGTCATTGAGCAACCAATATCTACTTCTACACCTCCTTTTCCTGAGAGATTACAAATTGATAGAGGGGTAGAGAAACAGATCTTGTTGCCCAATTATGACTTTCTAGATGAATTGAAGAATGTCTGTATCAAAATTCCTTTGTTACAAGCCATTAGAGAAATTCCTATTCTATCTAAAACAATAAAGGAGTTGAGCATTAAAAGACCAGGAAGAAAACCAAGAGAAACAAAAAGAATTCACCTCGTAGAAAAGATAGCAAACATCATGATGGGAAAGATTTCCATGCAGAAATATGTGGATCCAGGAAGTCCAATTGTCAAGACACATATAAATGGAATTGAAATTCCAAACACATTGATTGACTTAGGGGCAGCAATAAACATTATGAGTAGACAAACTATGGAGCAGCTTAAACTTCCTAATCTTCTTTACACACCTACCTTGCTACAACTTGCAGATAGATCAGTAATCAAACCAGATGGTGTGCTAGAAGACATTTCAGTATCCTTAGATTCTTGGGAATATCCTGTTGATTTCATGATTTTAACTCCCAAGAATAATCTAGGAGGACACCCACTCATATTAGGAAGACCTTGGTTGGCCACAGCTGATGCTTTTATTAGTTGTAGATCTGGTGACATGTATATTTCTGATGGTAATTCAACAAAGAAATTTACTTTGTATCCTCCAGCAAAAGAAATCACAGAAATAGATGACAAGGAATGGATTGATGAAGAAGATGATATTCAACCTCTCTTTACTATGTCAGAAATTAGTGAAGATAGTCAAATTTTGAACACATTGGAAAATTTTGAAACATCTTCAGAATATGATCATGCACAATTCCAAGAAAAATCTAATGTTGAATACTTGTCATCTAGGCAGATGTCTCTTTATTCTATGGAAGAGTTTGGTAGCTCTACAATTGAAATTTTTCCAGGTAGAACATTGAACATAAACAAAAACTTGGAGAAACTACAACAACAAGAGCTAACCAAAACATTACAAAAACATTCTGTTGCATTTGCATGGGAATACATCGACATGAAAGGTATTGATCCTAAGACTTGTATCCATCATATATATATTGAGGAAAATAGTAGACCGATCAGACAACCTCAGAGAAGAATGAATCCAAATCTTAGGGAAATTGTGAAAGAAGAACTCGAAAAATTACTCAATGTAAACTTCCTTTACCCAATTTCAGATAGCCAATGGGTTTCTCATTTGGTAATTGTGCCTAAAAAGAATGGTAAATGGAGGGTGTGCATTGATTACCGAGAACTAAATAAAGAAACCTTGAAAGATCACTTTCCTTTACCCTTTATAGATCAGGTATTAGATACATTAGCAGGTAAGAAGTATTCATAGAAAATTTTAGGGGCGAATGTTCGCCCTTTGGCGAAATTAAGGGGTTTTAAATTTTTAGTGGGCGACTATTTTGTATTATAGTGCATTTTTACAAATCACCTCAAATAGCCCACCTTATTTTAAGGGAGAGGGTAAAAAAAGGTAAATTTAGCCCTTGAAATTAGGAGTTACAACCTTCCATTCACCCATTTTCAAGAATAGGTTTTATTTGAGTGAATCCTATGGGCCAAAGGCCCAAATACCATATTTATAAAAGAGGTATGGTAAATTAATAAAAATATAAATAAATGAGGTATGGTAAATAAATAAAACATTTTTTATATTTACTCCATAAGTCACTTTATATACATGCAAGGGTGTAAACAAATAAAAATATAAGTAAAGGTGGAGGTATGGTAAATAAATAAAAATATAAATAAACTAGACGCATGGTAAATAAATAAACCTCTTTTTATATTTAGTCCATAACCCTCATTCTATTTATGAAGGCTCAAGAAAGAGGTTTTATTTAAGTGAATCCTATGGGCCAAATACCATATTTGTAAAAGAGGTATGGTAAATTAATAAAAATATAAATAAACGAGAGGTATGGTAAACAAATAAAACATTTTTTTATATTTACTCCATAAGTCACCTTATATTTAAGAACACTCAAAAAATGCGTTATATTTAGGTGAAACCTATGGGCAAAATACTATGGGACAAATACCATGGACTAGATTGTTATTAATACCATGCAAAAAACATTATTAACCCTAATATTAGCATTAATGAAAATAAAAGTGGCACATGTTATTGACCCATGGTATTCACCAAAATGGCACATGGTATTGACCCATGGTATTCACCTGGAATGTAGCCTATTTAAATGGGGGAATTAAACCAGCATAGATCCATCTTTACTCTGGATCTACTAACCCCCGAGAGGTATCAAATATCGTGATATGAAAACTAGCATAGAGTGAAAAATATTTGAGCCAATCAAGAGTAAAAATGGATGTTGTAATTTAATGTATGTTAAACATTTTAGCTTGGTTAAAATAAAAAATAAAATAAAAATCAACTATTAATTTTTATAAATTACTAATAGTAATTTTTAAGCTCCAGGTTTATGATAACCCATGGTATTGACCCATGGTATTCATGTGAGCATAGACTATTTAAAGGTGAAATTCTATCATCTTAGATCCATCTTAATTCTGGGTCTACCAAGTGCTCAAAGGGATAAATAGATTTCATCCCTCTAAGAGTGGTAGATGTGGAGTTAAGATGGATATAGGTTGGTTTTTATGATAATGAAGACATTAAATAGACTTAGGAAATTATATTGTAAAAACATCTTAAGGTGAATGGTTAAAGCATAGACAATGGACAAGTATATTTGTATACTTTGTTTTAAACTGAAACAAATCCAAGGCTAAAAGGAATGGATTGATTGAACTAGTCATCCTTCTATAACTTTCCAACATATGTTGGAGTAAACAAATTGTAATTTGGGTAATTTTTCTAATTGCAAACAGGAACATACTTGTGTATTGGCAAGGTGGTTACGAGGTCCCCAGAAGTGATGAATTTGAATTTTTCTTGGTTTTATATATAGTATTAGATTTTTTCTCATGCTTTCTGTGAATGGCACGGGTGAATTTTACCCTACACCCACTAGGTTATCAATATGTAATTTCAGTAATTTTGATTTCAAAAGATATTTTAAAGAAATGCAATGATTTCATTTGTGTATTCAATAAACACGAGATTTTATAATTGAGTAAAATATTCGCCATGCCTGGTGAGAGATTCGCCAAAAAATTATATATACATATCATATTATTGATAAAATAGCCTTCCATTTTTCCTATATACCATGGAGATTCGCCCATTTATTATACATGTAAATTTAGGGGGGGTTCTTAAAATTTTCCCTGGAAGTATTTCTCATTCTTGGATAGTTTTAGTGTTTATAATCAAATTCGGGTAGCACCTGAGGATCAGGATAAAACCACATTTACTTGTCCATGGGGAACTTTTGCCTACTGATTACTTTCTTTTGGGTTATGTAATGCACCCGCAACATTCCAAAGAGCAGTACTAGGAATTTTTTCTGATCTAATACATGATTGTGTAGAAGCATATATGGATGAATTTACAGTCTATGGTAACACATTTAAAGAAGCTTTGGAGAATTTGGAAAAAGTTCTTAAAAGATGTAAAGAAACAAACCTTTCACTAAGCCAAGAAAAACGCTTTATGATGTTTACAGAAGGTATTGTTTTAGGACATCACAATTCAGGAGAGGGAATTAAAGTTGAAGTCATCTCTAAGTTGTGAATTCCAAGTTTCCAAAGGGATGTTAGAAGTTTTCTAAGATTTACAAGATACTATAGAAGATTTATAGAAAACTTCACTAAAATAACATCTCCACTCTTCAAATTGCTTACAAAAGATTGTGAATTCAAGTGGAATCCTGATTGCCAACTAGCATTTGAAACCTTGAAAGAAAAAATATCTGAAGCACCTATTTTAAGATAACCAAATTGGAAAATTCCTTTCCATATTTCTACAGATGCTTCAGATATAGCTTTGGGAGTTGTATTGGGACAAAAAGATTTGATTCCTTATTCCATTTACTATACAAGTAAGAATTTGACTCCCACTGAGTTGAATTATACTGTAACTGAAAAAGAATTCTTAGTTGTTGTTCATGCAATTAACAAGTTCAGACATTATATAACAGGCTATGAAACCTTTGTTCATACAGATCACTCTGCAATTAGATATTTGATGAATAAACCTATTACTAATGGCAGAGTTACAAGATGGCTTTTACTTTTGCAAGAATTCAACATTACTGTGCTAGATAGACCTGGAAAACAAAACACAGTTGCTGATTTCTTGTCCAGGATTCAGAATATCAAAGAAGACTCTCCAGTTGAAGATAAGTTTCCTAATGAATATCTCTTTGCAGTAACTACTCAAACTCCTTGGTTTGCAGATGTTGCTAATTATTTGGTTACAGGGAAGTTACCTTCACATTTATTTCCTAGAGAGAAAAGAAATATTATTCAAGAAAGTGCAAGATATTCATGGATCACTAACGAATTGTATAAAACAGGGTCAGATCTTATGATCAGAAGGTGTGTCAGGGAAGATGAAATGCCTGATATTCTCAAAGCATGTCATGATGATCCATGTGGTGGACACTTTGCTAACAAGAGGACAGCCTATAAAATCCTTTCTTTAGGATATTATTTTCCATCCATCTTCAAATATGCCAAAGAATATGTCAGAAGGTGTGACAGTTGCAAAGGGTAGGGAAACTTGCTCCCTCAAATTAAATTCCATTACAACCTCATATACTTATCAAACCCTTTGAAAAATGGGCTTTAGACTTTATTGGACCTATTAATCCTCCATCCAAGCAGAAAAAGTATATATTGGTATGCATTGATTATGTCACCAAATGGGTAGAAACCAAAGCATTACTTTTTGCTAACGAAAAATCTGTAGTTAGTTTTCTTTTTGAGGATATCTTTACTCGCTTTGGTGTTCCAAGAGAAATTGTGACAGATAAGGGATCTCAAAACACATCCAACATGATGGAGAGGCTTATGGAGGAGTACAATATCAAGCATAGGAAATCCACTCCCTATCATCCACAAGTAAATTGTCAAGTGGAGTCTACAAATAAAGTGATTGAAGGAATCCTCACCAAGATTGTGCATCTACATAGAAGAGATTGGGCAAAAAGGCTTCTTGAATCCTTATGGGCCTATAGAACTACATGGAGGAACACAACTGGACATACACCCTATGAACTTGTTTATGGGAAGCAAGTCCTGTTTCCTATAGAGTTCCAAGTCAAAACTTTCAAGATGGCAGTTCAATTGGGGATGGATTTATCAGAAGCTCAAAGACATAGACTGGAACAATTAAATGAATTTGAAGAAATCAGACAAGAAATTTTTCAAAGGACTAGTCTAGTCCAACAAAAGAGGGCTAAATGGCATGAAAAATATATCAAGGACAAGAAGTTTCAAGCGGGAGATTAGGCACTATTATTTGACTCAAAGTTTAAAGATTTTCAAGGGAAGTTTCAAACTCATTGGCTTGGGCCATATGAGATTGAAAAAGTTTTCAGTAATGGAGCAGTAAGGATCAGAACAATAGATGAAAGTCAAACTCCTCTCCTTGTGAATGGTCATAGATTGAAAATTTATCAAAAACCAATCTCAAAGGAGGAGTTCATCAAGATCTTTCAGAACAATTCTGAAATGAAGTTGGTGAAGAAGAATCCTTCTTCTCCACCAACTTAGTCTTTGTTTTTCCTATCTAAAAAAAATGTATAAGGTTGAAAACCAATCACTGATTGGCATGCTTATACAGAAAATACAGGGTGAAAATCAGAAGACTCTGACACCCTATATTTTCCATTTCTTTTCTGAAAAAAATGGTGACTCATTATGCATTCTGCAAAATTCATTGTCTTATCTCATTTCACTATGTTTTACTTTTGCAAGTTTCACTTCACTCCATTACCATATTCCACCAATAAATTTTTCTTCTCCAGCATTTCTTCCATCTCCATTTTTCATTTATTATCTTGTTATATTTTCACTCATACAGCCATTTCCATTCCATTCATTCATAAGCCATATTTTATTCTCTGTTTTACATTCTGCAGTTGTTTTACATTCTGCAGTTGTTTCCACGTTCTGCGGCTATTCTGGTTCTGTAGCTAATCCTATTCTGCAGCCAATTTGATTCTACAGCAACAGTTTGATTATCACTCAAGCATAAAGAGGCCAATTCATAATAAAATCTTACATGCAGGTAATTGAAGAGAAAACAACTTTGAAGACCAATCATATCTAAAGCACCTATGGAAGCAAACATCAAGATATTAGCAAGCAGAAGGTAAGGTTCCAAAGGTAAAAACAAAAACTTATTTCAAAAAGCAATACAAAAACATAAGTTTGTATAACTTGTATGATCACATGTCTCCTTGATTTATCATTATGTGATTTGACTGCCACGATGACTCTGCCACACCTTCCGTCTTCAATGCCAAACAGTCTAATGATGCCTTCATAACTAATCTTTGTTTTAAACTCCATGACTCGTACTTAACCAGACTTCTACAGCCACACCTGTTAATGGTTAGATTAACGACATGACCTATCTGTATATGACTCTTCAAAACCCTGATTATTCATTTATTACACTAAGTTTTTCTCTCGTACTTCTGCAGCCTTTTTGTGCATACAGTCACTCTGTTTTCATATACCTTGTGCATACAGTCATTCCATTTTCCACACAGTTTACGTATATAGCTACTCTGTTTCCATATATACAGTCATTTTATTCTATATTCACAGTCAACCTACTTCCATATATTCTGTCATCCCGTCTCCATATCCATAGTTATTTTGTTTCTATATACTAGTTGCTCCATTTTTGTATACACAGTCCTCTTTACGCAATCACTCCATTTCTCAGACAATGAAGGGAATTTTGAAGAGTAGCCGAGAACAGAGGTGATGGGGCTCATTGTTAGAACTGAACCCATAGGGTGAAGTACATGGAGGGTTATCCGCAACTAAAAGGAATGTTACAGAAGGCTGGTTGGTTGAGTTTTATTGAAAAATTCAATGGTTACCATAAGGAAATCACCAAATGCTTTGTCAGGAAATTTGATGGAATGGACGTGGAAATAGGTGACATCAAGTTTGCAGTTACCGAGTCCTTTATAGCTGAAGCAACAGAACTCCCAAGGCTAGGAGAGAGGTGGTTTAAGAACAAAGAGTTTCATGATGAATCCTGGAAGGTCATTCTTAAAAATCCAGGTATGGACACTTCAGTTTTTAGAAAAGGGATTCCAATCTCTGCACTTAAAAACAAATGGAGTAGCATGTTGTTAATTTTGCAAAAGTTTATTACATGCGAAGGGAGGTTTGGTTATATGTATGTATATCATATACTGCTGATAATGAATTTTCTAGAAGATGGAACCCTCAATCTACCCTTTTTCCTGTTGAATAGTCTGAGAAGAATGGCAACTAATGTTCAAAGAAAGTTGAGTCAATATAAAACACTCTATATCACCATGGACTAGTAAAGATTTTAGTTGAATTTCATTTGAGAAGTGTAGGGGACACATGGGAGGACTTTTTGGTAAGGAACTTCTTCCAAGATGCTCCAAAATTGCCCGAGGGAAGTCTTGTAAAAAGAAGTAGGAGAAGGAAGACCAGTCTCACCATTCAAAACACCCCTGAAACTTCAACACAAAAAAGTGATGAAGAAGAACCAATCTCTAAGACATTAATAGAGATTAGAAAGTAGACAAAGCAGAGGAGAAAAATGAAAGAAAAGGTTGAAGAAATCCACAAGGATATTCCTGAACCTTCATCACCTAAGGAGGATGAATAGTTGCTTTCTAAGAGACTAATCAAAATCAGAGAACAGATCAAGAAAGATAAAGAGAAAGGAAAGAGGAAACAAGTTACAGAGGAAGAGATCATAGGCTCCCAAAACTTGAGGAGGAGTTCTAGACTCAGGGGAAAAGTGAAGAAAATGAAATCAAAAGAGACTCAGTTTATAGATTTAGAGGGAGAAACTCCAACTCAGTCCCCTGACAATATTCCATATGAGCAAAGCCCACAGAACTCTCCTCCACAAAACTTTGAGAGTAACCCAAGAAGAGCCTCTCCTGGTATTGATCCAATCCAACAGCAAATTTATGACTACATAGAGTCATTGGAGAAAAAGAGTACATCAGTAGACCCAGGGACTTCAGCTAATCCCGAGCAACCTGCCACCTCACAAGAAACTTTAACTAGCTCCCTTAAACAGGAGATCTATGAGCTAGAAGTTCTAAATAGGCACATCCAAAGAGAAAATGAAGCCTTAAAAGAACAGAACAAGTTGGATAAGATTATCCATGATAACACTATGCTTCACTTGGGTTTATGGCACAAGAAGAACAAAAAACTAAAAAGGAAGAATAAGAAGCTAAACAGGGCACTTATTAACCTCAAGTACAGATTTCTCATGAGGAAGCCAAGGATGGCAGTTGGTGCAAAGAAAAGCAAGAAGAGGTTGGATGTTTTGGCTGAAGTCTCAGAACAAATGCAGTAGGAGGAGGAAGTTCACAATTTTGATTGCATGGGGACATGCAATAGTCTTGCAGTGGGGGTATGTTGAGCTCCAAAACTGCCCTTCCCTTAGCAACTTTTCTCATCCTTCCTTCTTTGTTTTTCCATGAAAAATGCATCCTTATCATCAAAAACCATTATACATTGCCTCAAGGAGTATATTTTAGTGATTTACATGTTATACTTTTATGTTTGTTGTTTGAATAAGTTTTTATCTTTTTTGTTTTGTCTTTTATAATTGAGCTATAGATTCACTGCGTTTTTTTCATGATGTTTATAACCATTTTCTAACTTTGTTCATAAGACAGTTTTTGTCATTTTCTTACTAATGCAGAATAGTTTTATTTCAGCACAAAATAGTTCTTTTGTTTCACTACTTTCTAGTTTCTTATCAGTAGCTTGAAGTTTAGTTCAGTAGTGTAGAGTAATTCATTTCATTTGTTGTTCATTAGTCTTTAGATTTTGAATTAAACTGATCAATGCCATTTTATTATTAGTTTAGTAATTCATGTTGTAGGTGAATGTTTCTAAAAGCCCTTCTAGTTGATGGTTCATCTTAAACTAAGTGGTGGAATATTTCACTTATGTAATGAGTCTTTTTCTGCATTTTTGTATTTATTTTCTCTTAGAACAATGAAGTATGGAATCCCTCAAAATGTTATCACAAGGAGGTTGTTCTCCCAAAATTGTGTAGCAGAGTGACAAAGCACTTCATTTAGTTTTTATAGTAGACTAGTTGCAATTTCATTTTCAGTCTTAGTTTTTCATTTAGTTTTGTTGCAATTTCATTTTCAGTTTTTCATTAAGTTTTGATTCTGCAATAGACTAAACAGTAGTTGTAATCTCATTTTCAGTATTTCATTTTAGTTTTGTTTTCATCATAGATAGTTGCAATTTCAATTTTAATATTTCATTAAGCTGATTAGGCAGTAGTTGCAACTTCACTCTTAAGTTCCTTTAGTTCATGTTTTGGAAACAATCATAAGAGTAGAAATAGGAACTTTGTTTTCCTTTTCTTGACTAAACTTTACTTCCAAATCTGACTTTAAACACTCTTAGTCCTCATTTCATTTCTTTAGCAGAAGTAGATTTAAGGCTTTTGTTAAATACATTGTACATCATTAGGGATTAAAGGATTAAAAACCCCAAAACAACTTAAAACTCAAAAACACTGAAGTAAGAAGGGCCATCTAGCACATATAGTGCACTACATTTCATCAGTTTACAATACCCAGATTGATAATTTATGTAGAGAAATTTAAGACACTAAATTGACCAAACAATTAGTTCCAAACCATGGCATGTAGTTGAAGTATAAAAGTATGTGTTTCTTGTTTGTGAACCTAACACGGTTTAGGTATTTGATGTCTAATGCTTCCTTTATTATATGATTTTGATATAGTTAACTTCATGCTTCTATATGTATGTATTTGGTTGTACTTGCTATCTAAGTTGTGCAGGTACATAATATTCAAGATAATGAAATGTTCGTAAGTAAATTTAATTTGATAAGCATGATGAAGGAATTTATATGAATGATGATGATCAAGAAGGATGGAAGCCATGAAAGGCTCTTTGATGTCATAGAAAATAAGTTGATCTCCTTAAGTTAAGAGGGAGCCTGAATAAAGAAAGGAGTATATCTCCCAAGTTGAGAGGGAGGACATACTATAGTCATGATGGATACCTTGAAGAAATTGGAGAATGCATATTAAGGTGTTATTGAAAAAAGAAAAGTTGGATTTGGTTGCTATATGTGAAGTAGGAAAGGAAGTTGAATGATAGAGGAAAAAATTGTCAATATTTGTTTGGAAAGCCTCGAAGTGCTACTATGATGAATTGTAAGGCAGCGTCAAGATGTCAAGAGACCCCGAAGGTTTGTGTTTACTCATGAATATTTAAAAGAATGTTAATAATTGGGGTTGTGATTGTTCAAGTAAATCTCTCGAATTTTTTGAAAAAACACGCTTGAGATTAAAGAGATGTTATGTGTTGAGGCTTTGTGTGTGAGACACATTGCCTGGGAGGACATCAGGCTGACACTATGTGTTGATGTATATATCCTGATGTAGGGAGGGTGGCATTGGTCATAGAGCTCTGGCCTCGAATATGCACATGGATCCTTAGGTTGATGGTTAGCAAGTAAGCATGATGGAACCTAGAAAGGCTTAAAGCTTTAGTCCATCTTAGTCCTACCCGGATAGATTTCCCTGGTCAAGAATCTAGTCTGTGGCACCGTGAGTGCCTAAATTGTTGGAGGAACTTGGATAGATTGCCCTGGTCAGGAATCTAGTCCATGGCATTGTGATGCCTAAATTCTTCATAGTTCATATGTTTTGAGATCTTCCTTGTACTTTTTATTATGAATACCTCCCTAGTCAAGAGGGAGTGTTGAAGAATGTAATTAGGTTCGGTCTTCATAAAATGTAATTGAGTCACAATGAAATGTATATGTCAAAAAAATGAAAAAGATATTATTATTATTATGACTTATTAAAGCATGGGTTTCATGCTTGGGTCATAATGTTTAGTTCAAAGTCCCCATTGAAGAATTCAAGGATTTATTCTGAGTCATTAAAGTCATTGTCCATTAAAAGAGACTCTTCTTGGGCTTTTGAATCATGTAAAAAGAATTAACATTGAGTCAAATAGGCTATTTTTCCCCTCCACGCCAAGTCGGCCTCAATATAGGTAATTCGACCTCATTAGAAGCCTATATATACAAGCAGTTCAAATTCATTCGAAGCACACTCTCTCACACACACAAGTTCGATATCCAAAAGAAAGAGCTGGAAAAGTGCGAAGTAGGAAAAGGAATCTAAAGAAGTGTGAGGTTGGAGAAGATGGGAGAAGAAGGCAAGATCAAAATTTTGGGTTATCTATCTCTCTCTCGTGTGGATTCCTCTAGGAGATCGAAGTCTCTTTTGATAAGTCAAAGGTTTTGTTGTTGTTGCTGCCAGTTGCTAGATCAAAGTTGTTGCTAGGTCGAAATTGCTACAAAAGGGTTATCATCTACAGGAAGGAATAAAGGGATGACTTGGTGTGGAGGAAGTTTTTGTCTAGGTCAAGAGTTTTGGATTATCTCAGGAAGTTATTAAGGAAGAGTTGTTGACTGGATTTTCCCCTAGATATTGGTTTTTCCCTAGTTGTCCGCCTATATATGGTGTTTGTGATATTTCTGCTATTGTTTTGGTAATCACTTGATGAACTAAAAGATAAAAGAAGAATATAAAGATAAGAAAGTCACAAGTAATTATCTATATAAAGAAAATATTTCTTCTTTTCTGATTTTTTAACATGTCTTAGTGTAGCAGGAACCAAAAGTTTGTGGCACTAAGCTCAACAAAGACAGAGTACAAAGAAGCTAGCATGGCCACATGCGAAGCTATTTGGATTCTGAAGCTACTAGTGAGTTTGTTTGGTCAAAAGCATGGAGGCGACCAATATCCACTGCAATAATTGGAATTTCATCAAGCTCTCAGAGAATCTAGTGTTTCATAGTAGGTTGAAACATATAGACATACGATACCACTTCATCAGAGATTATGTGCAGCATGGAACAGTTTGGCTATAGTATGTTCTCATAAACATGTGACTGATATACTCATGAAGGCTCCAAGGATAGTTGAGTTCATCTATTTCAAAGAAAAAATGGGTATAGTGGAGAACAACTTCCTCACTAAGAGGGAGTGTTGATTTTTGTAGTAGAATTAGACAAGTGTTCTAGTCTCTAAGGTGTTAGAGAGGCTAAAGAACACAAGATATCCAAAACCCAGAAAGGGTTTCAAGAGAAAACACTTTGAAACCTCTAAAATAAATTAATTGATTAATAATTTAAAAAGTGCCTAAGTCTAACTTAGGAAAATTGATTAATTAATATGTATCAATTTAGGAAATCAGTTTTACTCTAGAGACTTCTGGAAAAATGACATAACAAAGTCTAAGATGATTTGAGCCATCGGTCATGATTAGATCTTGGTCGTTGATGCTCCAACTAGAGGTTATAAGAGTAGTTCAAAGGCATTGGAGAAGATACATCAAGTGAGTTGTGATATCCCTCAGCTTAATGATGTCATTGTAATTAAATGTGCATAGTTTTATTTTTTATTTAGTATGCTACATTAAAAGACATATGGACATTTAATTATCAGTAATTTTGCTGATAATAATTGTTTGTAAAGTTGTAATTATGTTTTTATTAAAAAAAAAAAAAAACTGAGAAATTAATGGTTGAGTACCGATGGTTGAAAGAGGAAGAAAAACTATTATCCATTAGCAAGTCTTAGGCAACTAATCTAGGTGATTAGATTTAATTTAGAAATTTAATATTGGTTAATTAAATGTTTCCTATAAGGCGGGGAGATGTCCTCAGAAGTGGGAAACAAAAGCTCATTAATGAGCAGTTAACTACCTGCCACTTGTTGGTGAGGTTGAGGCAATTAATATCCCTCCAAAGAGTGGTAAATGGATAATATCTATGAGAATTCTCTTGTTTTTGTCTCAAATATTCTGAGAGTAGAATTGGAGAGACTGGAGAGAAGCAAGGAGGAATAGGTAGAAAGAATAATTACGGGCCTAAATTACTTAGGGGCGATAGCAGTTATTGTGTCAAGGTTGGGAGGGGCCATATACTTGGCTCTTAATTTCCCAGGAAATTGTTCAAGTCGATGCATCTAACTCTAGTCTTTTCTTGTTGGCAATTAAGTGAAAAATTGTTGTATTCTATTTCTGAATTGGTTTACTATTCTATTGGGCAAATAGAATGAAGATTGGAAAATAGAATTGTTATGTTTTTAAGATTAGCATTGACTTTTATTATGTTTCACTTTTTATGACAAAATTATCTAAAAAAAAATCATATGATAGTAAAATAGTATTTATTATGGAGACACTATTCAAATTAGTAAAAGATTACAAAGAATTTTAATAATGGAGTATGCTAAAGTTATAAGTCCTATGTTAGTCAAGTAGATAGCAGAGAAGAAAACATAGTGAACACTTTATTACAATGAGGATACTCTATTACAACGAGGATAGTTGTAGAGAATTAGAGAATACATTTATTTATTTCTAAATGCGCTAAACATACAGGTATTACCTAAGTCAAGAGAATGGTAAATTTTTTATAAAAATTCAAATCATTCCATTCATAAAAATCTCTTTATGTTTTTGATTGTTGTAAAGGCTGCAACACCCTCCAAAATTTTGGCCGACACTTAAATTTCGAAGCCTATTGTGTATCCTGTGATCAATTGTTCCTTAGTCACTTACTGGTAAGTTGATGATCTTAAGCTCCTCTCTTCGATCTTAAGAGTCATTCATGCTTTTATCTTTATATAGTATGTGTCATATTTGGGCATAGGGATTATCGCTTGTCATGCAAAGGGAAGTTTGTTTTGCTTCAAGGGGAAATCTTTATGAGAATGGATTTTCCTCACCACACAGAAATGTTTCGCACTCATCTCGCGCGCCCTTGCACAAGTGTCACCTTTATCCTCTCAAAGTCTATCATCGAAGCCGCACTTGTCGTAAGCTACCGCAAAGGTTGTTGCATTAAGCAAAGTATGTTTTTATATGTTTTGGATGGTCTATGTTCTATCACTAAGTGTTCAAGTGTGTGATCATAGTCAAGTTTTATCATTGTTCACATAAGTTCCATCGATCCCACACTTAACCAAACTCCGGAGTTTCCCTAGCAACCTAACCTCATCCAGCTTTCCCGAAATAAGCACTTCGCATCTGCAACCCTCAAAATTTTCCCTTGTCTACTGGAATTGTGCAATGCAAAGAAATATCAGCCTCTCTTGGCATCCAAAACTGTGCAATGGCTTCCTCCAATGTCCTTCACTCAGCCGAAACCCATTGTCTCCTGAAAATGCATAGTTTTGTCCCTTAGGAATCTTAGTTGCCCATCCTGAAATTGTGCAGATGTGTCCTCCTAAGGCCTCATCCCACATCAATCACTGCATCGTGAAATTGCGTAGATGTGTCCTCCCATGGACTCATCTTGTAGCAGTCATTTCCCACTGAAACTGTGCAGATGTGTCTCTCAGTGGTCACGAAGAAGTTTGACATGCTAGATGAATCTCAAGGAACTGAGCAAAAAGATAAGTAGACCAAGGAACCTAGGGTATGATACAAGATCGGGACCGCATGAAGACTCTATCTGACGCATAACCCTTTGGAGGGTAGTTACGAAACACATATTTTGAAATTCACCTCATAGTGTAGCATGAAGGACTTCTTATCATTGTCATATCATTATGTCTTCAATGACATGCATGGTTGCAAGCACTAACATTCATTCCATGTGTTTCCTCTAAGTGTCTTGCTCCCTTTCGCTTGTTCGATCAATTGTTGTCTTTTGACATGTTTGGTTGTTATGGCATGTTTGCGGACCTTTCTGGTGACCTTGAAGGTTGGTCTTTGTGTATACGATTTTTCATAGACATGTAAACACCTATCGCACTCATACACAAACTTTTAAGCATTTTCGCATAAGTGTTGTCACAGTCGTTCCAAGGTCTATGTCAAGTGTCACACTTGTCATTTTTAGATCTAGACAGTCTCACAAAGGGTAATTCTTTGCCTTGTTGATCCGATTGTCTATGTTGTCATGTCGTCAAAGTATCCTAAGTGTGTGATCACAATGCCAAGTCCCTCAAAAGTTCACTTGCCTCCTACACTTAGCCATTTTCCTGAAAATACTTTTGACCTAACAACTCCACTTCACTAGACCTTGACTGAGCTGCACTGGACAGTCTCAACGCTCAGTGATGTTGCTCTGTTTCCTGGAAATTAGCAGTGCGCAGAAACTAACCTGCAAGACAGTTTCACTGCGCAATCCCATAGTTGAGCAGCATGCCTTCCTTGCGCAGAAGCTACCTCAAGCCTGACCTGAACTGTGCATTTCTTAGGATCAGTCATCAAGCCTCCTCCCTGACTATTGGAACCCCGCAATGCACAAAGACCTGAGCCTACTTTGCCTCCCAGAACTACGCGGAGGTGTCCCCCCAGTGTCCTCCCTCAGTCGGGACTCACTACTCCCGGAAACTACTCAGTGCTCTCCTATTTGGTCCCTCTGTTGCCCAGTCCTGTCTTCCCTCAGAAAATTGTGTAGACCTACCTCCCAAGGTCTCACCTTGCAGCTACCACTGATGATATCAACTGTGCAATCCTGCCTCCCAGTGGCCTCTGCGTAATTTTTTCCAGTATTGAAGATTGTGCTCAGGAGTTCCTCAGCCAATCTTGAGTTGTGCTATGCGCAATCTGTGACCAGTCTCCCTCCCTGTCACCCGAAACTGCACAATGTGCAGTGACTGGGCCTTCTTTCCTAGCCTCTAACATGTCCCGAGCTCATTTAATGGATAACAGCGCATCATATTAGTCTAGGGATTTTTTGGATTTGATGTCGTCCCGTCATGAGTGAATTGCAAGAACAAGTACATTTTTAGACCATGGAAAGACAATGAAGAAGGATAAGGAGGAGCGAACATGCTAGAAGACTCACATACAATTGGTCCAACAAAGAAGCTTATCATGAACAAGCAAAGGGAACACATGCATGCAACCACCTCTCAATCATTGAAGACCCTGCATCATCAAGCTATGTGGAAGAGAAGAGAGAGTGCATCCAAGAACACATCTATCACTCAACAGCAATAGTGGCTTGACATTGCCACCTCTATAAACTATTCCATCTCAGCAGTTTCATGTCAAGTCGTTTCATGAGTTGTCAAATGTCACATCACTATTATGATCCATGTCTATTGTAAATCAAATGTAATGTAAAGTGGAAGTCCAATGGAAACACATGAATATGAAGAGTCATGTTAGTTGAAAATTCATAGGAAGTTGAATAGTCATGAGGGTAGTTGAGGAGTCACAAGGGTCAAGGATCAACCTTGGTTATATATACCCCCTCATTGTATGAGAAAATGACTTTTCACCTTGGCTCCTCCCATGAAGCATAAAGAGTTTTCAGTCAGTTCTTTGAGGAGCGAGGAGTGGCTCCAATGTCCCACTATTGGGGCTAGTGATGTATGATGTACATGTGTCTTGGAACTTTTGCTTAATACAGAAGCATGTTTAGGCCAACACGTTTTCATGCATGTCTTGTGGATGTTTGTAAGACTATTCTTTCGGCATTTGTAATTCATGTTTGTTTCACATGTACTAAGATAGTTGAACTATTTCGGTTGTTTTAGTACTTACCTTGTTGGGAATGTGTTGTATTGGTTATCATTGTTGTCTCATCCTTGTGGACTACTCTGCAGGATACTAGACATACCTTCCTCGCTTACTGGTTATAACGACCGTCACATCTGTTGTGGACTACTCTACTGGATGGTGGACGAGACTTCCCTTGTACTTTGGTTTTAACGACTACCGCATCTAATGTGGACTATTTCGTTGGATGCTGGAAAGACATTCCTGATTCGTGTGTCTCTTCTAGAGTGGTACTATTACCTCTCACTTAGAGGCTCACTTTTCTCCCCCCTTTTGCAGTAAGAGAACCTTGACACAGTTACATTACGCATTCACCAGGCACACATACCTTTCTGTTTGAAGATACCAGCGTAACACTCTCATGTGTTGACAACTCAAGCCAAGGTAGATCTTTAAGTATATGGAAACTGGACCTTTATACCGAATGGGACTCCTACACCAAATGGTGTGAGGTCTAGCTAGGACTTCATATCGGGGAGATCCCCTTGGTTCTGATTTCTAGCGTCGTCAATAGTGAGTAACTACCTGTAACTATGATCAGGATGATGATAATAAAACTAATATAATTTTGAAAGTAGTGAGTATTCTAAAGAACATAGAAAAGAGGCGGTGTTACAAATAGTGAATGCAAACACCATTAGTAAATAGTAACTAGTAGCCTCTGGTATTGGGCTCTACGTATAAATTCGAGAATCATAAAAAACACATAGTGGACAAAGTTTATATATATATATATATATATATATATATATATGAGAGAGAGAGAGAGAGAGAGAGAGAGAGAGAGAGAGAGAGAAGATTTCTTGTCGTGAGACTCATTCAAAAGAAATAATAAAATTTATTTCTTATATTATATCTATATCGAAAAATTTGTCCAAAGAAAACCATGAGGTAAAAGAACATATTAATGAGTTAAACTAAACAAATGTTATTTACTTTGAGAACAAAATACTCTATCCAAATAGTGACAAAAGGAGGTATTTATTACATAGACATGACAACAAAGCCAATACTGCATATGTTATCAGCATCTACTATATGTAATTTTTCAAACATAAATGAAAGATTACGATTTTTCTGGTGAAAAAAAAAAAATACCCTATCCAAAAAATATATAGTTTGAGTATAAAAAGATGTCTTGTCATATGAAGAAGAGTTTCTTAGTCCTGGTCATCAAATCTTCTAGACAGGTATTAAAATAAAACTCAGAACAAAAATGAAACTAACAGGAAGCTCATTGTTATAGTCTTTGTCTCTATGAATAAACAACCCTTTTTCCAAGAAGGAACTAGAGGGTTCAAAAAGTTTTTCCAACTTGAAGGTAACACGAATTCGACTATTAAAAATTAAAAACTTAGGAAATTTTTCCAATTTTCCAATAATGTCGCGAGGTAGCATGCACTAGAATAGGCCAAAATAGTGAATACCTAACACAGATAGAATAGAACGATGTTTTATCATTGTTTGGTAAAAACTCGTAAATTAAAAAAAAAATACAAACTAGAGGCTTTTCCGAGAATGGATACAATAAAATACCTTGGATACTCATCATGATAATTCCCAAAAATATCCTCTACATAAGAAAGAGCGTTCAAATAGAGAGAACATATAAACCATACAATTTAAACAAAATAATAACTAAAAAGGAAAATGAACAAAAGCCAAGGGAGGTCAAGGTATCTGATTATGGCACATGGCCAATAAGAAAAGGAATTTCTACAATTATTTGAATATAAAAGCAAAGTAACTTTATATAGAAAACTCAGTGTTAGAATCTTGTAATGTTATTGATGAAGTGTGGCATAAAAATAATAAACAAATTACATGTTTATTCAAGCAAGAAACCATAGGGTCTTAGATGGGGTGAAACCCTTCCCTGTAACCCTAGTAGGGAAAAATAAAAGGAATTCACAAACAAACAATTATCGCAAATAAAGGAAAGTACTCACACCACAAAGGCACAAGGAAATATTCACCCGGTCAAAGCGTATTGGCAGAGTCAATTTCAATTCCTTTCAAAGCACTGTGTTGGACACAGCATAACCCTACATCAAAATTTAAGGGAAAAACATTGCACAACAAAAATATATATATATATATATATATATTAGACTTTTACTTGTATTAATTCAACGGTAATTTCAAGACTGGAGAATACAACTATAGTTAGAAATAATTTTACCCTCACCTCTGGCGAAATTGTTGACACATTTCAAGTGAAACCCTCGAGGGCTCAACAAAGTACAAAGTCAATGGCCTTTGTATAACAGATGGAGGTATTATATCATAGGGGAGAAAATAAAATCCATCTATTGGTATTGTGCTAATGAAAATGGCATAGATATGTTGAAAACAAGGTTGAAAACTCTAGTCGTATAGTGGCATAACCAAAGAGAGTAAATGAGAAATGAATCGGTGAAACGAGAAATTAAGCAAGGTAATTAACTCAACAGTGAGCCCTAATTCCTCTACAATCATGGATCTGGCAATAAACAATCTGAGTCATTGATTAAGTCATCCTAGTACAGTACAAGTGGCAATAGGATGAAATTCCTACTCAAACATGGAACATCTAGAAGCGATATGATAATATATCAAATTTAATCGTATTATACCACATTTGAAAGGGAACGATATGAGCCAATATCATATATTATGTCCATTCAACATAAATCAACAAAGTCGAGAAGCTTCCATAAGGAAAATACATTGTAAACAATATTAAACCCTTAAAGGATTATAAATAATTGAAAGGTCATCGAATCATGGAAAAAATCATGACTAGGCACTTTGTGACAATGTTATATACATAGCTAATAATGTGAAAATGGACTAAGTTCATAAGATGAACTTCATAATAAACTGAGAAATAATATTTCACATAGAACATCCAAACTAAGAAATAATATTCCACTTAGAATAAGAAATAATATTCCACGTAGAACATTCAAACGATAAAATCGACACATAAATGTTTTAGCCCTACGGGGTAGGCGAGTTGGTAATCACAATGCTGTGAAGTTCGTTAGAAAGGCGGGCTCCGTACTGAAGGTCGCGAGTTCAAATCCCCCGCACTAACCCGAGAAATAATATTCCACATAGAACATCCAAACTAAGAAATAATATTCCACGTAGAACATCTAAACGATAAAATCAACACATAAATGTTTTAGCCCCACGGGGTAGGCGAGTTGGTAATCACAATGCGGTGAAGTTCCTTAGAAAGGCGGGCTCCATACTGAAGGTCGCGAGTTCAAATCCTCCGGACTAACCCGGAGCTGTGGAGAGGGGTGGGCGCATGCTCTCAGTGGTTATAGAGGTAGCGGTCAGAATCGACCCCGTGTAACGCAAGTCGCGAGGTGGCCCCTGTTGCCAATTCCATTGTATCAAAAAAAAAGATAATGTGTAAGTTTAAATATGGTAATGTTTGTTATCACTAAAAAATGATCACCTAGCCATTTCTAACTAGGTGGATCGAAATATACCATGTAAATTTAATTTTACTATAGTAAAATCACTTTCACTATGGAAAATAATTTAATAAACCACTTTTATTAAATTATTTTCTGATTTAAATAAAAAACCCCATGAGAATAATTAGATAAATCATTATTTATTTAATTTTTTCTAGGAATAATTATTATAATTTATCTAATTTTTTCTAGGAATAATTATTATAATAATTATTCCTATAAAAAATTAAATAAATAATGATTTATCTAATTATTCTCATGGGGTTTTTTATTTAAATCAGAAAATAATTTAATAAAAGTGGTTTATTAAATTATTTTCCATAGTGAAAGTGATTTTACTATGGTAAAATTAAATCTACATGGTGTATTTCAATCCACCTAGTTAAAATGGCTAGGTGACCATTTTTTAGTGATAACAATGTTGTAAATATAAGAAGTAAGCCTTATGGCTTAATAGATATGGCTATATATATATATATATATATATATATATATATATATATATATATATATATATGATTGAGTTGAGAACCCTCGTCATAATAAACCTTTGGGAGTAAACTTTTATGAAGGGCCATGGATGTATAGTTGGTATATAAAAATTAAGAAGTCCTTTGGGTACGAACTCTAGAATTGGTTCTCAATACAAATCAATACAAATCTTTAAGATAATGTGTAAGTTTAAATATGGTAATGTTGTAAAGATAAGATGTAAGCCTTATGGCTTTATATATATATATATATATAGAGAGAGAGAGAGAGAGGGAGAGAGAGAGAACCCTTCTCATAATAAACCTTTGGGAATAAAATTTTATTAAGGGAAATGGATGTATAGTTGGTATTTAAATTAAGAAGTCCTTTGGGTAGGAACTCTGAAATTGGTTCTCAATACAAATCTTCAAGTGTTGGTATAAGAAATGATAATACTTTGACATATGTAATAACTATAAACATTTAACAATGAGTCATGGAATACCACATATTTAAAGGTATTATTATTAGGACTAGTCATGGATCCACAGATTGATAACTTTTATAAATAGAGACTTGGTGGATAGTTGATATTATGTCTTCAAAAAAAAAAAAATGGAATGTTGAAGGGTCTTTACATGAGCAAGGCAGTACGAACTATCCAGTTCACAGTGTTTAACAAGGTGCAGTTCAAACCAAGGGAGAGATCGTATCAAGGGTTTGCAGCAGTGAGAATTTCTAGAAAAATTATCAGGAGGTTTTCTAGTGATCCAATGTTAGGACAAGAAGTTGAATTATTAGGTAAAGGTGGTTGTATTCTACAGTGCGAGTTGCCTAGTATTCCAATACAAGTTGCTGAAAGAAGGACCGATTCAGTGGTTAGTGCCTCGATCTAGTCCCAAGAGGCAGAGGGAGGCAGGAAGACTTGTCTGGAGGAGTTATATACATAACTAATAATGTGAAAATGAACTAAAGTCCAACGTTTTGTTAAAAGACATAAGAGAACTTCATAATAAACTAAGAAATAATATTCCACATAGAACATCCAAAGGTTAGAATCAACACATAAATGATCAAAGGTTTGATTGTTAGAAAAAAGGAAAACATACCACATTTAAGATAATGTGTAAGTTTAAATATGATAATGTTTCTTATCACTAAAAAATGATCACCTAGCCATTTCTAACTAGGTGGATCGAAATACACCATGTAGATTTGATTTTACCATAATAAAATCACTTTCACTGTGGAAAATAATTTAATAAACCACTTTTATTAAATTGTTTTTTGATTTAAATAAAAAGACCCCATGAGAATAATTAGATAAATCATTATTTATTTAATTTTCTCTACGAATAATTATTATAAGAATTATTCCTAAAGAAAATTAAATAAATAATGATTTATCTAATTATTCTCATGGGGTCTTTTTATTTAAATAAGAAAACAATTTAATAAAAGTGGTTTATTAAATTATTTTCCACAGTGAAAGTGATTTTACTATGGTAAAATTAAACCTACATGGTGTATTTCGATCCACCTAGTTAGAAATGGCTAGGTGATCATTTTTTAGTGATAACAATGTTGTAAATATAAGAAATAAAGCTTATGGCTTAATATATATATATATATATATAAGATTGAGTTGAGAACCCTGGTCATAATAAACCTTTGGGAGTAAAATTTTATGAAGGGCAATGAATGTATAGTTGGTATATAAATTAAAAAGTTCTTTGGGTACGAACTCTAGAATTGGTTCTCAATACAAATCTTTAAGATAATGTGTAAGTTTAAATATGGTAATGTTGTAAAGATAAGAAGTAAGCCTTATGGCTTTGTATATATAGATATATCTATATATATATATATATATATATATATATATATATATATATATATTGAGTTGAGAACCCTTCTCATAATAAACCTTTGGGAGTAAAATTTTATGAAGGGAAATGGATGTATAGTTGGTATTTAAATTAAGAAGTCCTTTGGGTAGGAACTCTGGAATTGGTTCTCAAATCTTCAAGTGTTGGTATAAGAAATGATAAGACTTGACTTGTGTAATAACTATAAACATTTAACAATGAGTCATAGAATACCACATATTTAAAGGTATTATTAGGACTAGTCATGGATCCACAGATTGATAACTATTATAAATAAAAACTTGGTGGATAGTTGATATTATGTCTTCAAAAAAAAAAAAAAAAATGGAATGTTAAAGGGTCTTTACATGAGCAAGCCGGTACGAACTATCCAGTTCACAGTGTTTAACAAGGTGCAATTCAATCCAAGGGAGAGATAATAGCAAGGGTTTGCAGCAGTGAGAATTTCCAGAAAAATTATCAAGAGTTGTTATAGTGATCCAATGCTAGGACAAGAGGTTGAATTATCAGGTAAAGGTGGTTGTATTCTACAGTGCGAATTGCGTAGTATTCCAATACGAGTTGCCAAA
The DNA here is from genome assembly GCA_031772625.1 of Pinus tabuliformis. NCBI lineage: Eukaryota > Viridiplantae > Streptophyta > Pinopsida > Pinales > Pinaceae > Pinus > Pinus tabuliformis. The sequence goes on along the minus strand of CM062820.1, from coordinate 424,419,656 downwards.
AGAAGGATCGATTCAGTGGTTCGTGCCTGGATCTAGTCTCGAGAGGTAGAGGGAGGTAGGAATACTTGTCTAGAGGAGCTTTTGGGGCATAGTGAAATTCCAGAGGTTGCAGTGTGCATTTCTAGCCAATGGTGCGAGTGTCAGGGAGGAGTGTGAGTGGCCAAGGAGAGACAAAATCGATTTGATCAAAGGGAAAAGAATTTTTCTAGTCAAGACAAATTGTCGGAGGCTTGCAAGTTGGGCATCTAGTTGTAATTCTCTATTTTTTCTGCATAATAATCAGACCCTTAAATATTGCAATGGTTTTCCTTTTGGGGTTTTTCTAGGGAATTTTGTCCAAAAATAATGGAGTCTACTTTTATTTTGTGTGCATCTATTTCTCAGTTCCAATTTTATATTTCCGCAACGTAATTTTATTGTGAGGAATTGCATTCATTATTTTGCGTAATAATAATTGTAGAAGAAAAGTAAACTATTAAAGCCAGGAGAATAACATCTAGTTACTGCAATTCAAGGAATTCTCACAAAAATAAATCAAAGATTGAAAACTTGTATCTCAATTTAATAACCATCTTGTCCTTTCCTCTTTGTCTATCAAATTATAAATTTTCCCATGTATATGCACACCCTATTAGCTTTGTGTTTGCAATCTTTACATGTCGAAATGTTGTTGCACATCTTCAATATAATCCAACAACATGTCTAGATTGAAACTCTCAAAATACATAGGCATATCATTTTATTATTTTTCTTTACATCATTTCCTCTTTCCATGGGTTTCTTATTGAAACAAAAGGTTCCTCTTCACCATCACTCTCTTCATCCACATTTCTAGCATTTTCCTCTATTAGGCCAAAACTCTATAGCATTCAATCGCTTCAACATGTTGAAATATGTAACTAGGTTCGGTCTTCATAATGACAAATGTAATCATGATTTTTTATATTTGATGTAATGAGAAAAATAAATTTAATATTGTTAATCTTGAGGTATGGGTTTCATGCTCAAGGAAATTTATTTTATAGGTCAAGCTCCCATTGTGAGCTTCTAGGGCTTATCATTGAGTCTACAAGTCAAGAAAGTCATTGTCACATATTGAAGACCCATTTGGGCATGTTACATATTGTAAAGAAAATTTGAGTCAAAATACCCTCTACGACCTCGACATGATGCAATATTCAAGTTGGTCTATTCAAATGATCAAAACAGTCTACACTAATGGACAAGTTGGCCTAATAAGAGCAATTCGGCCCAATAAGAAGCCTATATAAAGGAGACCTCGACCTCACTTAAAGAACAAACTTCGCACACTCAAGTTCGATCACAAGGAAGAAAAGAAGTGCGAAGAAGAAGAGAATGAAGGAGGAAGATAAAGTCGAGATTTTTGGATTGTTTATGGGCTAATACTCTCCATAAGTGTGAAGAAACTATGGCTCCTATTGCCGCAGAAGAAGTCAAGTTGTAGAAGTGAAGTTAGGTCATCAAGCAGAGCTATATGGAAGTTGAATTCTCTAGGAGAGAGAATCCACCCAAGCGAAGAATACACTAACATTTCTCACACTTGCAACGGTTAGAGTTTCTGCTGCAGAATTTGTTAGGAAGGTCGAAGTTGTAGAAGGATCTATTGGGTAGGACGAAGTTGCAAAAGAATATGTTGGGCAGGTCGAAGTTGCAAAGGAATCTGTTCGGGTGGTTGAAATTGCAGAAGAAGTTGTTGGAAGTCAAATTTGCAGAAGTTGTTGAAAGAAAGGTTTGACTTGGTCTTGGAGGGTCTTGGTGAAGGGTTAAAGGTCTTGGAATTTGTCAATTGAAGGTCTATAAGAAGAGAAATAATTATGGTGGGTTTTCCTCTCAAGTTGAAGAGGTTTTCACCCTAGTTGATCACCTATATCTTGTGTTCTATTGTCTCATTGTTCTTTATGTTTTGGTAGTTGTTTGATGATAGAGAACACTAATTATAATCAAAGAAAGAAGAAGTATAACAATAAAAGTAAAAATACATCACAAGCAATTATCAAGAAGAAGAAAAATATCCTATACTTGTTGCCCCTAAATTTCTCAACATGGTTTCAGAGCTAAGGTGGCAAGTCAAGAAAGGGAAGCTTAAAGAAGGACACTAAAGGTTCGAAGCACTAGAAGATCATCAAGAGAATAAACCATCAAGGACCACTCATCTCAAAACCACTACAAGAACTAGGATTGCATTATCATCCTGAAGGAAGTTACTAAAGAAGACCTCAAAACCCTTGTTCATTAAATGAAGAATTCTACACTTGAAGTATTCTTGGGAACCTCGCACAATCATCACCTTGAGAACAAGGAGACCTCAAAGACCCTACTCAAAGCAAGAAGAACTACAAATTGGAGCATCTTGAAGCCCTCTACATCAAAGAAAAATCAAGGAGAAGGCATTGAAACAAGGTTATCTCCCTCTCTTTGATGTATCACTTTCGAAGAAAGATATCTTCTATTATCATCTTCATCATCAAAATCAAGAAGGCAACAAGTTGAAGATATTGTCATCAAGGAGTATCTTCATAAGTAAGTATCTTTATGTCCACATCTAAACCTATCAAAATGTCTTTTTGCACGGAAAGAAACTAGTTGGTTGGGGAATCAGACTTTCTTGCATGGAAGAAGAGGACAAATTTTATCCTCGTAGATTATGAAGTCATGAATCATGTTAAGGGCTTAATCACTAAACCTCCAAAGGAAGAAGCTCACGCTCTTGCAAAGTACATGAAAGGGGAAGTAAGGTCTCAAAGGATTCTCATAGAATCCATTAAAGATCCCTTCATACCCTATGTATCAAAATTAGAAACATCAAAAGAAATATATGACAAACTTGTAGAATTATTCTCTGTAAGTACTGCAGGAGAAGTGATCTCATTAAGACAAGAACTCTACAAGATGAACATATCAAAAGATGAAGGAATAGCCTCATACTTTATGAGGGTGTCAAAAATTAGAGACCAACTACAAGAGTTGGGAAAAGTAATGTCTGATAAAGAAATGACAACTATAGTTCTCAATGTACTACCAGAGGAATGGGCAACTTTACATCAAGCATCTATGGAAAGAAAGAGGCTACCTCGTTCAATGAACTACGGTCATTATGTAAAATTGAAGAAACCAGGATAAAGGCAAAAAGTGATGTAGGATCAGACGAGCAAACACAATCATTTGTTGCTATGGCGAAAAGGAAAGCTTGGAAAATTTGGTCCTTGGAAAAGGAAGAAGAATATGGCGAAGGTTAAATGCTACAATTGTCAAGAATACGGGCACTACAAGAGAAACTGAACCAAGCTCAAGAAGGACAACAACAAAAGAGGAAGGGAGGAAGCCCATATCACTGAAGAAGTGGAAGAAGCTGAAAAGAAGAAATCAAAGGAGTAAATGATCTCTACTATGATTGAGATATTCCTCAAGATTCTTTTTAATTCTTGTAAAATTTAATGGTAGTAAGCAATAGGAGCATGATAGGATGCATCATTTTAAGAGATGGAATCATAGCATATGATGGAAGCAAGAGATATGAAATCAAAAGAAGCTTGAAAGATAGTTGAAGTAGAAAATTGTGGTAGCCATATTTAGAAGGAAGTAGCTCTTGGTAACCTCATTAGAAGCATAAGTAGTACTTATGGGTAGAAGAAAGTCATCGAGTGTAGATCTCATCATACATCATTGGAAAGACGCATTTGCAGGATGAGGATAATCAAGATCCTCCATTGGAATCTTCATTAGTAGGTTCATCCCTTAGAAGAAGCAAGTGGCTCGAGAATTCCACCTTGGATGGGATTTAGTATTTGGAAAAATGATGATATGATGACAAAGGAATGCAGCATGTCGAGATGATTGAAGTATGTTTAATCAAGAGAAAGAAGATGTTTAAGTTTTCTAGATGATCAAAACAAGAAAAAGGTATGTATGCATATGTTTAATAAATTAGGTGATGTCATCATATAGTTGAAGATAGCATGGATGGATACTCTATCTCATGAGTATGATCAAAGGAAAGGGTTCTCTTCTAGAAATGCATAAACGCATGGTTCACATATTGACTAGATCAAATCAACATAATATGTCCTCATGTATGAGGTGGTTGACAAAAATGAAGGAACTATGATTAGAAGTTCTTGGGAAGCAATATGTGAATAAAGAAAAGAAGAGATCATGAAAGATGCAACTATGGTCACCTAGAAAAGGAAATAAACATCCCATAACCGTAACTAGAAGGATTGGCCATGATATCTCCATGAGAAAGATATGAGAGCTTTGCTAAAGTCTAAAAAGATAGAAGACCCTTGAAATTGAATATCTTAGAGATGTGTCAATATGTGTGCAAGATGTTAATATTACAGCAAGCAAATGTCATGATGAAAGGCCATCACAAAAGGTAATTTTGATTTGATGTTCATTTTGATTTTTGAACAATATTTGGATGGGCTAACACAGGACTACCGAAAGAGAATTGTGGATGTCATCTACAAATAAGTACTCATGTGGAAGGATGGAAGATCTTGAAAGATACATGATGTGGAAAAGGTAGTTGTGTGGAGGAAAGCCATATATGGACTAGCAGATCACTTTCCGATGAAAGGAAGGATAACATGACTAACATGGTTCATGAAGGAAAGAGATGGATGGTTGATGCCCTACAAGATGAAAAAGATGAAATTCATGACATTGAATGAATGAGCTTTACAAGCAGCTAAAGGTCGCATGATCTCCACCAAAGAAGAGATAGTTGCTACTGGAAATAGGTCCCTAGTTAAGAGGTCACTTGACAATGCACTTCATTTAGTTTTTATAGTAGACTAGTTGCAATTTCATTTTCAGTCTTAGTTTTTCATTTAGTTTTGTTGCAATTTCATTTTCAGTTTTTCATTAAGTTTTGATTTTGCAATAAACTAAACAATAGTTGTAATCTCATTTTCAGTATTTCATTTTAGTTATGCTTTCATCATATATCGCTGCAATTTCACTTTTAATATTTCATTAAGCTCATTAGACAGTAGTTGCAACTTCACTCTTAAGTTCCTTTAGTTCATGTTTTGGAAACAATCATAAGAGTAAAAATAGGAACTTTGTTTTCCTTTTCTTGACTAAACTTTACTTCCAAATCTAACTTTAAGCACTCTTAGTCCTCATTCATTTCTTTGGCAGAAGTAGATTTAAGGCTTTTGTTAAATACATTGTACATCATTAGGGATTAAAGGATTAAAAACCCCAAAACAACTTAAAACTCAAAAACACTGAAGTAAGAAGGGCCATCTAGCACATATAGTGCACTACATTTCATCATTTTACAATACCCAGATTGATAATTTATGTAGAGCAATTTAAGACACTAAATTGACCAAACAATTAGTTCCAAACCATGGCATGTAGTTGAAGTATAAAAGTATGTGTTTCTTGTTTGTGAACCTAACTAAGTTTAGGTATTTGATGTCTAATGCTTCCTTTATTATATGATTTTGATATAGTTAACTTCATGCTTCTATATGTATGTATTTGGTTGTACTTGCTATCTAAGTTGTGCAGGTACATAATATTCAAGATAATGAAAATGTTCGTAAGTAAATTTAATTTGATAAGCATGATGAAGGAATTTATATGAATGATGATGATCAAGAAGGATGGAAGCCATGAAAGGCTCTTTGATGTCATAGAAAATAAGTTGATCTCCTTAAGTTAAGAGGGAGCATGAATAAAGAAAGGAGTATATCTCCCAAGTTGAGAGGGAGGGCATACTATAGTCATGATGGATAATGCTGGTATCATCCCAAGACCAATTTTTCCTCCTCAAAAACATATCATTTGTCCATTCCTTTTCATCATATATCCCTTAGAATCCTTGAAAATTGATTATTAATAGTCTTATAGTTATTAAATTGCATAGAAATTGATTTAGGGATTTTATGTTGAAGAATTAGAAGTTTTTGATGAAATGGTTACAGGAAGTTCCAACATCCTGTAATAAGCTTATCGTTTGACATGTGGCGCAACAGTTGGGCTAGAATGAAAGGCATGGATGAAAAGCAGAATGTCCAAGCATGGACAAACACCTATCTCCCAGCCAAATCGATCCTCCTATATGCGCGGTCAACTCAGGTCAAAGCATGGCACACTGGCAGACAAAAGCAGCAACAGCAGCTCGTTCTATTTTTATTTAGTTTTTGTTCTTTTTCTGAAAACACTTAGGATAGAAACATTTTGAAAAAGCTTGATGTAATAAAAGCGGCAACAGCCGAATGTACATTCATTGTCGAAATGACATGGCTGTGGATATACATATGTAAATACAGTCTGGTTAATGGTTAATGTTTAATCGTTGAATTGTTCCAGAACAGAGTTTTTAAGTTTAATACTAAGACCTATTCACAGTTACGACTTGTGTGTCTCGTGCATTGATTTGGTAGCCGGTCGATTATAAGCCAGTGTACCCCTGGAACGCGGACGAGCCCTGCGTTCAATCGGTATACTGTCCATTTATTTCATTTGCATTTCGGTTATCGTATGGTTGCACAGTGGTATTGATTCAATTTCGATTTCAATAGGTTTTGCATGGTTTGCATAACAGTTACAATTACTTGGGTTTCGATTTCCATAGCTTTTGATTTCCATTGAATGTATATGGTTTGCGCTTATGGTTGGTTTGCGTTTATGGTTATGCTGAACAGTCATCACTGAGATCTGGAAGTGCGTCCTATAAGGGATTCGATCCCTGTGTGTCTTTTAAAAGCACCATCATAAACTCTGTTTTTGTTTCACAATTCATTTATGATCTCTATATAGTTTGATATAGTGTAAATATCATTGAATGCTGTGTGTTTACTGAACAAGGGTTTTATGGGTAATATCTTTGTAAGTAGATTAAGATCGTTGTTACAGTCATACACAGTGCTTAGGTTCAGTGTTTAATTTGGTAAATACATCTAATGACAAGCATTGTAATCAGGTATATTAGTAGGATAATCTGAGTGTTTGAATGATAGGTGACATATCCCAGCCTTCCGTAAAGAAGCCTTGTGACCTACATCATAATCACTTAGCCAACAATCCTTTATGTCTATATACTTTAGACGCATGCCTCTAAGCTTACGCACCCTAGTCGATATTAAATATAGTCTAGCCTAGTACCCTAGCTAGAACACTACATTTTGGCGCCGTTGCCGGGGAGGCGTACTTAAAGGATTCAAACAAAAAGAAAAAAAAAATCAATACACAAAAATAAACAAAAACATAGTTAGAAATCATGTTCATTTATGCCTAGACTTAGAGACAATCAAGGGAGATTTGTAAAAACCCCCCACCATCTAAAAACTAACCCATCATCATCAGGAGCAGACTCTCTAGGGAATACAACATCAACTGAGAAGGATATCCAAACATTGGAAGAAAGATTTTATTCAGGACAGAAACTTACTCTTGCTGAAAGGGAAACTCTATTTGCACATAAATCACAGCAGAAGCCCTTTCCTAGATCTTCCACACAAGGAAAAAGTAGTACAGTTACCGAACAATCTTGTTTTCTCCTTTTTCCAATTAGAATGGCTGAGGAAGGATCTGGATCAGACCCCACCAAGAGGAGGAGGAGTCAACTTTTAAATTCCCTATACAAGAACCACAGGAGGATGAGGAGATCAAAATGAAAAATATACCCCCATCCGTGCTACCCAATTTCTATGGTATGGCTTCAGAGGATCCGGACTCGTTCTTGTTCGAGTTTGACATTGTATGTCGAACTTATGGCTATACAGATGATGCTCATAGACTTAGATTGTTCCCAGCCACATTAAAGGCATCAGCCTTAAAATGGTTTATGGGGCTAGGTGAGCATGCTATAGTTGATTGGGATGGTATGAGGAGAATATTTCTAAGGAAATATCAGCCTTATTACAGATCCAAAGACTCTAAAGATGATATCTTTAGAATGAGTCAGCAGGAGGATGAAACCTTAGAAGAATATTTAGAACGGTTTGTCTACAACTTGCAGAAATCTAAACACCGAACAATGCCTCCTGATCTAGTCCGCACAATATTCTTGAAAGGTATCCGGGAAGAATACATGGATGATCTCAACTTAATGGGCAAAGGTGACATTTCTGCCTTACCCTTTGAAGAAATAGCTGAACTGTGTGAAAAATATTCAAGGAGTAAAGCTAAAATGGGAAAGAGAACCTTGTCATCAAGGGTCACAAAAACTACCTCTGCAAGTGTCACCCAGGCTGAAATTGGTAATCTTTTAGAAGAATTTAAAACAGATTTGTTGAGCACTCTAGCGAACCAAATTGATACCTTAAAAGCCAAAAAGAAACAGGAAGAAGAAGATAATATCATGGCTATTTTCTGCCCCAAATGCCGCAAGAAACACGCATTAAAAGACTGCCCTCTAGAAAATATCCAAGTTTGTGCTTTCTGTACTGAGCATCATGATATGTTTAACTGTCCTAAAGTTAAAATTTTGCAGAACTGTAATATGGCAGCCAGTACAGAGATGGAAAACGTGTATTACATGGGCGCAAAGCGACCATGGCAGCCAAGGCAAGCACCCCAAGGTATGTTTCCTAATCAAAATCTGCAATTTCCTATGAATGATCAGATGTATGCACAAAACTCATGGAATGTACCCATGCCATGGCAGCATCAAAACCAACCACAAAATCAATGGAGACCGTCTCAACAGTATTCCCAATCCTATCATCCATATCCTCAATCATACCCACCTTACTCACAGCCATATCAACAGTACCAACAGCCATATCCATCACATTCTCAAACATATCAGCAGCACCCTCAGCAAGTTGTTTATCAGCCCCAACCTCCTCAACAAGCACTGCCTACTCCTCCACCAATAAATGCACCACAACTGCAATTTCCAGCTAACACACAACCTCCCAGACCCACTCAAATTCCTGCTCAAACAGTCCCAAATCCGAATAATAGAGCAGAGAGGCCAGCCTATAACATAGAGGAAGGAACCTCCTATTCCACACTGCCTTTGCAAAACATTAACTTGAGGTCTGGTAGGGTGCTCCACAAGGATTCTCCAATAACAGATCAGCAAGAAGAAAACTCAGAAAAAGACAATGAAATGACAAATAAAACAAAACCAAGCAGTGATACCAAAGATAAACAGATGCAATCACTGCATCCACCTTTTCCAGACCGATTGGTCCAAGTAAAACCACCACTGCCTCCACCACAATTTGATGTCCTGGATGAACTTAAAAATGTCTACATAAAAATCCCACTGCTGCAAGCTATAAAGGACATTCCTATCTATACCAAAGCCATCAAAGACATGTGTCTCAAGAAGCCTGCTAGGAAAAGGATTGATCCTCAGACCATTCATGTTTTAGGAAATTTAGCAGGCCTTATGACCAATACCATCTCCATGGAGAAGTATGTTGATCTTGGCATTCCCAAAGTGACCACCATCATTAACAACATACGGATTCCAAACACTTTGATAGATCTTGGAGCCGCAATCAATGTCATGACCCTTGAAACCATGAGAACACTCCAGCTCATGAATTTGCAACATACCACAATTGTTCTTGAATTAGCTGATAGGTCCAAAGTCATTCCTGAAGGGATTTTGGAAGACATCATTGTCTCACTGGACTCTTGGGAGTATCCAGTGGATTTCCTAGTCCTTCAACCCAAATCCAATTTAGGAGGACACCCTATCATCCTAGGTAGACCATGGTTAGCGACTGTTGATGCATTCATCGGATGCCGATCAGGCAACATGATCATTTCCAGAGGGACCGAAAGAAAACAACTCACCCTCTATCCATCGGCACAATCACCAGCAGTAACACATAACTTGTGGCTTGATGATAAATTTAATGATAAAGAAGAAGTACAATCTGTTTTTAGCATTGACCAGATCTATGATTTCCACGAAGACAATAATGATTTGGTAGAATTATTTCTTTCTCAACCTGATGTGTCTGAAAATTTGAGAAATGAACAATATAATGCTGCAGATGTACTTTTGGCTCAAAACTTTCAAGAAACATGCACTATCCACTCTTTGCAATCTACATTTCATGACATCTTTCCAGTGCAATCCATCACCAATACACAGAGTCAGGTCATAGAGATCAGTCCAGGGAAAACTTTGAACATAGGCAACCACCTAGACTCATCTCAGCAAGAGAAATTGATTAGACTCTTGAAGAAGTACCAAAAAGCCTTTGCTTGGGATTACACTGACATGCATGGGATTCACCCCGACATATGCACTCACCATATCTACACAGATAGCACCATTAAACCAGTGAGGCAACCCCAGAGAAGAATGAACCCCATGCTCCAAGATATTGTCAAAGAGGAGTTGCAAAAACTTTTGAGAGTTAATTTTATATATCCTATTTCTGACAGTCAGTGGGTATCCCCATTGGTGATAGTGCCCAAGAAGAATGGTAAGTGGCGCATTTGTGTTGATTACAGGCAGCTGAACAAAGCAACGCTCAAAGACTACTTCCCACTGCCATTCATTGACCAAGTGTTAGACACCCTAGCTGGTAAATCATCATTTTCTTTTCTTGATGGTTTCAGTGGTTACAACCAGATCAGGATTGCCTCTGAAGACCAGGAAAAAACCACATTCACCTGTCCTTGGGGCACCTATGCCTACAATGTTTTGCCATTTGGACTTTGTAACGCTCCAGCTACATTTCAGCGAGCTGTGTTAGCTATTTTCGCCGATTTAATTCATGATTGTGTTGAAGTGTATATGGATGATTTTTCAGTATATGGCAATTCATTTGAACATGCATTAGAAAATCTTGAGAGAGTTTTGAAAAGATGTATTGAAGCTAACCTGTCCCTCAGCAACGAAAAGTGCTTTATGATGTTAAATGAAGGGATAGTGTTGGGCCATTACAATTTTTTTCAAGGCATCCAGGTTGACCCAACCAAGATCCAAATTATTGCTGATTTGCCTATTCCACAGAATCAGAGAGAGGTAAGAAGTTTTCTTGGGTATGCAAGCTATTACCGCAGATTCATTGAACATTTTAGCAAGATAGCTTTACCTTTGTTTAAACTTCTAACCAAAGATGTACTTTTCAACTGGACTGAGAACTGTCAACATGCATTCGAACAACTTAAAAAGAAACTATCTACCGCACCAGTCTTGAGAGGGCCTAATTGGAGTTTACCATTTCATATTTTTACCGATGCATCTGACACTGCAGTAGGTGCATCATTAGGCCAAAAAGAGGAATCTTGTACTTATGCCATTTATTTCATTAGTAAAAATCTAACACCTGCAGAGTTAAACTATACAGTTACAGAAAAGGAAACACTTGCCATCATTTATGATGTGAATAAATTCCGACATTACATAACTGGTTATGAAGTCTTTGTACATACTGATCATTCTGCCATTCGACATCTAATGAATAAGCCAATAACTAGTGGCAAAGTTACCAGATGGTTACTATTGTTACAGGAATTTAACATCACAGTGTTAGATAGACCAGGCAAAGAAAACCAGGTGGCAGATTTTCTCTCTAGACTGCAAAATCCAGGTGAGGTTGTTCCAGTTGAAGATTCTTTTCCGGATGAAAACTTATTTGCAATTTCCATAGTAACTCCTTGGTATGCTGATTTGGAAAATTATTTGTCTACAGGAAGGACACCTCCACACTTCACTGCAAAGGAAAGGAAAAGACTAATCAAACAAAGTGTTAGATATTCATGGCTTAATGGCGATTTATTTTACACTGGTTTTGATATGATCATTAGGAGATGTGTAAGAAATGATGAGGTAATTGACATTTTAAAATCTTGCCATGATGAACCGTGTGGTGGGCATTTTGCAGCGAAGCGGACAGCCTTCAAAGTTCTTACTCTTGGATACTACTGGCCATCCATTTTCAAGGATGCCAAGAAGTATGTAAAGAGTTGTGACAGCTGCCAAAGAATGGGCAGACCAACAGCTACCGATGAGATGCCCCTTCAGCCCCAAGTTCACTTAGAGCCATTTGATAAGTGGGCTCTGGACTTCATAGGACCCATTAACCCAACCTCCAATGGTAAGAAGTACATCTTAGTATGTACTGATTACGTCACAAAGTGGGCTGAAGCAAAAGCACTGGTTAGAGTAACCGAACACACAGTAGTCAATTTCCTTTTTGAGGAGATTTTTGTGAGGTACGGAGTACCAAGGGAAATTGTAACTTATCAAGGTACTCAATTCACCTCAAAGCTCATGAAGGACATCACAGACAAGTACCAAATAAAGCATAGGAAAAGTACCCCTTACCATCCACAGGCCAATGGGCAGGTGGAATCAACAAACAAAACTTTGGAGGGGATCATTACCAAAACTGTTGCAATGAACTGGAAAAATTGGGAAGAAAAGCTCAAAGATGCACTCTGGGCTTACAGGATTACTTGGAAAGATACTACAAGATTTACACCATACCAATTGGTGTACGGTAAGGAGGTCATGCTTCCTATTGAATTCCAAATACACACTTTTAAACTGGCTGCAGATTTACAAATTGATTTGGACAAAGCACAAAAAGAAAGAATCCAGCAGTTGAACCAACTGGATGAGATGAGGCAGCAAGCAGAACAAACCACCATCCTCATGCAAAAACACAGGAAGCAATGGCATGATTCACACATTAAGAAGAATCATTTCAAGGAAGGTGACTGGGCTTTACTTTTTGATTCAAAATTCAAGGATCATAAAGCCAAGTTCACCACCCATTGGATGGGCCCCTATGAAATTATTCAGGCTTATGACAATGGTTCAGTCAAGTTCAAAACTATTGATGGAGAAGGTCATTTCTTCACAGTCAATGGTCATCGCCTGAAACTGTACACCAAGCCCATCAGCAAGCAAGATTTTCTCCATACACTATCTCAGCAAAGAGAGGTTGAGATACTGCAACCCTCAGCTGTAGTATCACTGCCTTAGTTTCATTTCCTTTCAATTTCAAAGTCAAAAAGAAAAAATAATAAAAAAAAAAATTATAAAACAAAAACTAAAAAAAAAAATAATAAAATCATGGGTTAGATGTGAAAACCAGCATCTGGCACAATCTAACCCCGAATTCCTACTTGAAAACCAATTCGTTGGCGGGTATGAATTCTCTTTCTTTTGTTCACTATTTGATTTCTCAGCTGAATCATGACTTGAGGACAAGTCAAACTTTTAGTCAGGGAGAGAGGCATCAGCATTTTGTTACTTTTATCTCTCCCTTGTAAATTCTTCAAGATTTCTTATTCTATATTTTCACTGTAAATTTCCAACAGCAGCTTGTTCCAGCATTCCAGACTTCAATAAGTAAGCTGTTCTGTCATTGTTTTATCTCAGAGGGACCTGGTTATAAACATTTTGAAGGGGGACCTGTTCTGTTCAGACATTTATGCTACCAACACCAACAGTAATGGGACCTGTTTAAGACATTCAGAAGGGACCTGTTAAAGAAATTGACACCGAGGGCTACTTCAACAGAATTTCATCAAGTTTCTACAAGGATTTGGGCACCAACACTCCATCAAATGCCCAAGCTCAGTGAACCTGTAACAGTATAAGGAGCTGCATGAACATTTTCAAAAATTTTCTAAGGGACCTGTTACATTCAAATCTTCTCAAAGGGACCTGTTACATCTTCAATTTTTCTCAAAACACCTGTGCACTTAATCTTCCTCAGAGGACCTGTTACAACAAGAAAAAGAGCAGTCAAAAAAAAAAGGGATTAGCAACTCAGCATGTCAATACAATAGCGACCAACAAAAGAGTAATGTGTTTCTGTTCTTAAACATTTAATTTCCTAGATTGATTTTTAATGTAACTTTAATGACTGTGAACTGTTATGATTAATTTCAAGGACACCTACATCAATCTCCTATCATCCCTTATCCCACCGATTCTCATCATTCCCATACATCAACTTATTCATATCTCTAAAACCCATTATCAACACATCAATCTTGTCATACATCCTACAGCCATACCAACATCCTCTATACGACCGAATACCAACTGAAAAAGGGCACGTGGTGAGTTGTGTTTTTAAATACAAAGGGAGAGACAGATGTAAAGCGGCCTATCTATTTCACTCCAAACATCCAAATCATAACTTCACCACCCAACGTACCCAATGATCCAAGGGGCTCCCCGAAATCATACCTAGCATTATAGACACACTACCAGCGCTCTTGTAGTGACATCCATGTAAGCGTACAGCACTCCTCTCTTTTTTAAATGAATGGATACGTTGTGAAGTGAGTACAGGGTTATCTCACCATCATTTCCACCTTCGATTCCCATAACTTTCAAAGTGGAATCAGAAGCAAGGAGCGCCGAAGGGAGTATTACCATTTGGGTCGATTTACATAGTGAAGATTGCAAGCAGTGAGCGCCGAAAGAGGGAAGTATCACCACTCTATTTTGACTACCATCACAGTCATATCGACCGGCCGAGCATCATATTGAAGACTAAGGAAGCGATACACCAGGTAACCAACTCAAAATTTCTTTGTTAAAATTGTAAGAGTATAGAGAGAGAAGGGTTAGAGGCACGACCCTCTGCCACCACCATGACTAATAGGGTCGAGCCGAGTGTGTTCGACAGTTCACAATACCATGAGGATTGCATTGAAATTCTCAGAGAAATACAGTGGTTACCATTTCTAGAAAAATTTCATGGAAGTAATGAGGAAGTTACTAAGCAATTTGCTTTCACCTTCAATGGAGAAAAAGCCCTGATAGGTAACTTCTCCTTCAGGGTTTCAGAGGACACTATAGCTCAGGCAATAGGGATTAGTCCGGAAGGGGAGAAGTATTTTAAAACCAAGCAATTTAAAGAGAAATCATGGACACAGTTCATGTCTAGATCTAGAGTCTCCTCAGTAAACTGGAAGAAGGGTGTTCCAAGAAGTTGGTTGATGCATCCTTGGGATGAGATGGTTTACATCCTTCAAAAATTCATAACCTGTGAAGGTCGGTACAGTATTGTTTATTTATACCACATCAAACTACTCCTCCACTTGAAGAAACAATGTGTCATCAGTATACCATATTTTCTGCTACAAAGCTTAACCAAGATGTCCAAGACTATCCAGAAGCAGAAGGGGAATGAAGACAAGAGCCTGTATCATTTTGGCTTAATTAAAATCCTCATTGAACATGAATTGCAAAGAAGAGGGAAACCATGGAAAGAATTCCTAGCTGTCAATCAAATCAGAGATGAGGAAGAAAAAGAAGAAGTGCAAGAGGACTCAGGGTTTATGAAGGACATTGATGAAGAAATTCCAGTATCCAAAGCCAGCAAAGCACCTTTACCTGTGGGCAGCATAAGGACCAGGAACATGAAAAAAGAAGTTGCTAAGAGGGCCGAGAAAGATAAAATTTTTACCACTTACTCACGAAGAACAAGGAGGACACCAAGAGCCCAGTTACAAGAAGACCAGTTTGAATCTAATGCACCTGCACAAATGGATGTTGAGAGTGGTGACCATTCATTACCAGCACCAAAAGTTGATATGGAGGTAGAGAGCAATAACAAACAGGAAAAATGTTCACCACCTCCCATTAAAAGACAGAAGAAATTAGAAAAACAAATTGAAGAATTGAAGGAAGAGCTCATGGAGGCTAACATGTTGGAAAAAGTTATTAAGAGAGAAAATGAAATGCTCCGGGCGCAAAGCAAAGAAACTCAGAAGAAGAATGAAAAGTTAAAGGAAAGAATCAGTGAATTGGAGGCTGAGCAAACTGAGATTTCTAACTGGGCCACTAAGTGGTACAATCAGAAGAAGATCCTCAAAGAAAAATACAAAAAGTTAAAGCAGGAGCTCAAGGGACAGAAAGATAACCAGGTGAAAAAGAATGTGGACACCTTGCTCAAGGCAGCAGAGATCCATGCAGGGACAGAGTTCAAGGGAAGCACTTCGGGGATAGCATGAGGACATGCTAAATCCTTAAGTCAGGGAGAGATGTTGGTATCATCCCAAGACCCCTTTTTCCTCCTCAAAAACATATCATTTGTCCATTCCTTTTCATCATATATCCCTTAGAATCCTTGAAAATTGATTATTAATAGTCTTATAGTTATTAAATTGCATAGAAATTGATTTAGGGATTTTATGTTGAAGAATTAGAAGTTTTTGATGAAATGGTTACAGGAAGTTCCAACATCCTGTAATAAGCTTATCGTTTGACATGTGGCGCAACAGTTGGGCTAGAACGAAAGGCATGGATGAAAAGCAGAATGTCCAAGCATGGACAAACACCTATCTCCCAGCCAAATCGATCCTCCTATATGCGCGGTCAACTCAGGTCAAAGCATGGCACACTGGCAGACAAAAGCAGCAACAGCAGCTCGTTCTATTTTTATTTAGTTTTTGTTCTTTTTCTGAAAACACTTAGGATAGAAACATTTTGAAAAAGCTTGATGTAATAAAAGCGGCAACAGCCGAATGTACATTCATTGTCGAAATGACATGGCTGTGGATATACATATGTAAATACAGTCCGGTTAATGGTTAATGTTTAATCGTTGAATCATTCCAGAACAGAGTTTTTAAGTTTAATACTAAGACCTATTCACAGTTACGACTTGTGTGTCTCGTGCATTGATTTGGTAGCCGGTCGATTATAAGCCAGTGTACCCCTGGAACACGGACGGGCCCTACGTTCAATCGGTATACTGTCCATTTATTTCATTTGCATTTCGGTTATCGTATGGTTGCACAGTGGTATTGATTCAATTTCGATTTCAATAGGTTTTGTATGGTTTGCATAACAGTTACAATTACTTGGGTTTCGATTTCCATAGCTTTTGATTTCCATTGAATGTATATGGTTTGCGCTTATGGTTGGTTTGCGTTTATGGTTATGCTGAACAGTCATCACTGAGATCTGGAAGTGCGTCCTGTAAGGGATTCGATCCCTGTGTGTCTTTTAAAAGCACCATCATAAACTCTGTTTTTGTTTCACAATTCATTTATGATCTCTATATAGTTTGATATAGTGTAAATATCATTGAATGCTGTGTGTTTACTGAACAAGGGTTTTCTGGGTAATATCTTTGTAAGGAGATTAAGATCGTTGTTACAGTCATACACAGTGCTTAAGTTCAGTGTTTAATTTGGTAAATACATCTAATGACAAGCATTGTAATCAGGTATATTAGTAGGATAATCTGAGTGTTTGAATGATAGGTGACATATCCCAGCCTTCCGTAAAGAAGCCTTGTGACCTACATTATAATCACTTAGCCAACAATCCTTTATGTCTATATACTTTAGACGCATGCCTCTAAGCTTACGCACCCTGGTCGATATTAAATATAGTCTAGCTTAGTACCCTAGCTAGAACACTACAGATACCTTGAAGAAATTGGAGAATGCATATTAAGGTGTTGTTGAAAGAAGAAAAGTTGGATTTAGTTGCTATATGTGAAGTAGGAAAGGAAGTTGAATGATCGAGGAAAAATTTGTCAATATTTGTTTGGAAAGCCTCGAAGTCCTACTATGATGAATTGTAAGGCAGCGTCAAGATGTCAAGAGACCTTGAAGGTTTGTGTTTACTCATGAATATTTAAAAGAATGTTAATAATTGGGGTTGTGATTGTTCAAGTAAATCTCTCGAATTTTTTGAAAAAACACGCTTGAGATTAAAGAGATGTTATGTGTTGAGGCTTTGTGTGTGAGACATATTGCCTGGGAGGACATCAGGCTGACACTATGTGTTGATGTATATATCCTGATGTAGGGAGGGCGGCATTAGTCATAGAGCTCTGGCCTCGAATATGCACATGGATCCTTAGGTTGATGGTTAGCAAGTAAGCATGATGGAACCTAAAAAGGCTTAAAGCTTTAGTCCATCTTAGTCCTACCCGAATAGATTTCCCTGGTCAAGAATCTAGTCTGTGGCATCATGAGTGCCTAAATTGTTGGAGGAACTTGGATAGATTGCCCTGGTTAGGAATCTAGTCCATGGCATTGTGATGCCTAAATTCTTCATAATTCATATGTTTTGAGATCTTCCTTGTACTTTTTATTTTGAACAGCTCCCTAGTCAAGAGGGAGTGTTGAACAATGTAATTAGGTCCCGTCTTCATAAAATGTAATTGAGTCATAATGAAATGTATTTGTCAAAAAAATGAAAAAGATATTATTATTATTATGACTTATTAAAGCATGGGTTTCATGCTTGGGTCATAATGTTTAGTTCAAAGTCCC
Source organism: Pinus tabuliformis (assembly GCA_031772625.1). NCBI lineage: Eukaryota > Viridiplantae > Streptophyta > Pinopsida > Pinales > Pinaceae > Pinus > Pinus tabuliformis. Next base: position 424,401,434 of record CM062820.1, on the reverse strand, counting down.
CATTGAAGAATTCAAGGATTTATTCTGAGTCATTAGAGTCATTTTCCATTAAAAGAGACCCTTCTTGGGCTTTTGAATCATGTAAAAAGAATTAATATTGAGTCAAATAAGCTATTTGTCCCCTCCACACCAAGTCGGCCTCAATATAGGTAATTCGACCTCATTAGAAGCCTGTATATACAAGCAGTTCAAATTCATTCGAAGCACACTCTCTCACACACACAAGTTCGATATCCAAAAGAAAGAGCTGGGAAAGTGAGAAGTAGGAAAAGGAAGTTAAAAGAAGTGTGAGGTTGGAGAAGATGGGAGAAGAAGGCAAGATCAAAATTTTGGGTTATCTATCTCTCTCTCGTGTGGATTCCTCTAGGAGATCGAAGTCTCTTTTGATAAGTCAAAGGTTTTGTTGTTGTTGTTGCCAGTTGCTAGATCAAAGTTGTTACTAGGTCGAAATTGCTACAAAAGGGTTATCATCTACAGGAAGGAATAAAGGGATGACTTGGTGTGGAGGAAGTTTTTGTCTAGGTCAAGAGTCTTGGATTATCTCAGGAAGTCATTAAGGAAGAGTTGTTGACTGGATTTTCCCCTAGATATTGGTTTTTCCCTAGTTGTCCGCCTATATATGGTGTTTGTGATATTTCTGCTATTGTTTTGGTAATTACTTGATGAACTAAAAGATAAAAGAAGAATATAAAGATAAGAAAGTCACAAGTAATTATCTATATAAAGAAAATATTTTTTCCTTTCTGATTTTTTAACATGTCTTAGTGTAGTAGGAACCAAAAGTTTGTGGCATTGAGCTCGGAAAAGACAGAGTACAGAGAAGCTAGCATGGCCACATGCGAAGCTATTTGGATTCTGAAGCTACTAGTGAGTTTGTTTGGTCAAAGCATGGAGGCGACCAATATCTACTGCAATAATTGGAGTTTCATCAAGCTCTCAGAGAATCTAGTGTTTCATGGTAGGTTGAAACATATAGACACACGATACCACTTCATCAGAGATTATGTGCAGCGTGGAACAGTTTGGCTACAGTATTTTCCCATAAACATGTGACTGATTTACTCATGAAGGCTCCAAGGATAGTTGAGTTCATCTATTTCAAAGAAAAAATGGGTATAGTGGAGAACACCTTCCTCACTAAGAGGGAGTGTTGATTTTTGTAGTAGAATTAGACAAGTGTTCTAGTCTCTAAGGTGTCAGAGAGGCTAAAGAACACAAGATATCCAAAACCGAGAAAGGGTTTCAAGAGAAAACACTTTGAAACCTCTAAAATAAATAAATTGATTAATAATTTAAAAAGTGCCTAAGTCTAACTTAGGAAAATTGATTAATTAATATGTATCAATTTAGGAAATCAGTTTTACTCTAGAGACTTCTGGAAAAATGACATTTGAGCCATCGGTCATGATTAGATCTTGGTCGTTGATGCTCCAACTAGAGGTTATAAGAGCAGTTCAAAGGCATTGGAGAAGATACATCAAGTGAGCTGTGATATCCCTCGGCTTAATGATGTCATTGTAATTAAATGTGCATAATTTTATTTTTTATTTAGGATGCTACATTAAAAGACATATGGACATTTAATTAACAGTAATTTTGTTGATAATAATTGTTTGTAAAGATGTAATTATGTTTTTATTTAAAAACAAAAAAAAACAAAAACAAAAACAAAAACAAAACTGAGAAATTAATGGTTGAGTACCGATGGTTGAAAGAGGAAGAAAAATTATTATCCATTAGCAAGTCTTAGGCAGCTAATCTAGGTGATTAGATTTAATTCAAAAATTATAATATTGGTTAATTAAATGTTTCCTATAAGGCGGGGAGATGTCCTCATAAGTGGGAAACAAAAGCTCATTAATGAGCAGTTAACTACCTGCCACTTGTTGATGAGGTTGAGGCAATTAATAGCCCCCCAAAGAGTGGTAAATGGATAATATCTATGAGAATTCTCTTATTTTTGTCTCAAATATTCTGAGAGTAGAATTGGAGAGACTGGAGAGAAGCAAAGAGGAATAGGCAAAGAGAATAATTACGGGCCTAAATTACTTAGGGACGATAGCAGTTATTGTGTCAAGGTTGGGAGGAGCCATATACTTGGCTCTTAATTTCCCAGGAAATTGTTCAAGTCGATGCATCTAACTCTAGTCTTTTCTTGTTGGCAATTAAGTGAAAAATTGTTGTATTCTATTTCTGAATTGGTTTACTATTCTATTCGGCAAATAGAATGAAGATTGGAAAATAGAATTGTTATGTTTTTAAGATTAGAATTGACTTTTATTATGTTTCACTTTTTATGACAAAAGTATCTAAAAAAAAAAATCATATGATAGTAAAAATAGTATTTATTATGGAGACACTATTCAAATTAGTAAAAGATTACAAAGAATTTTAATAATGGAGTATGCTAAAGTTATAAGTCCTATGTTAGTCAAGTAGATAGCAGAGAAGAAAACATAGTGAACGCTTTATTACAATGAGGATACTCTATTACAATGAGGATAGTTGTAGAGAATTAGAGAATACATTTATTTATTTCTAAATGCGCTAAACATACAGGTATTACCTAAGTCAAGAGAATGGTAAATTTTATATAAAAATTCAAATCATTCCATTCATAAAAATCTCTTTATGTTTGTGATTGTTGTAAAGGCTACAACAACCTCCAAAATTTTGGCCGACACTTAAATTTCGGAGCCTACTGTGTATCCTGTGATCAATTGTTCCTTAGTCACTTACTGGTAAGTTGATGATCTTAAGCTCCTCTCTTCGATCTTAAGAGTCATTCACGCTTTTATCCTTATATAGTATGTGTCATATTTGGGCATGTGGATTATCGCTTGTCATGCAAAGGGAAGTTTCTTTTGCTTCAAGGGGAAATCTTTATGAGAATGGATTGTCCTCACCACACAGAAATGTTTCGCACTCATCTCACGCACTCTTGCACAAGTGTCACCTTTATCCTCTCAAAGTCTATCATCGAAGCCGCACTTGTCGTAAGCTACCGCAAAGGTTGTTGCATTAAGCAAAGTATGTTTTTATATGTTTTGGATGGTCTATGTTCTATCACTAAGTGTTCAAGTGTGTGATCATAGTCAAGTTTTATCATTGTTCACATAAGTTCAATCGATCCCACACTTAAACAAACTCTGGAGTTTCCCTAGCAACCTAACCTCATCCAGCTTTCCCGAAATAAGCACTTCACGTCTGCAACCCTCAAAATTTTCCCTTGTCTACTGGAATTGTACAATGCAAAGAAATATCAGCCTCTCTTGGCATCCAAAACTATGCAATGGCTTCCTCCAATGTCCTTCACTCAGCTGGAACCCATTGTCTCCTGAAAATGCATGGTTTTGTCCCTTAGGAATCTTAGTTGCCCATCCTGCAATTGCGCAGATGTGTCCTCCTAGGGCCTCATCCCACATCAGTCACTGCATCATGAAATTGCGTAGATGTGTCGTCCCATGGACTCATCTTGTAGCAGTCATTTCCCACTGAAACTGCGCAGATGTGTCTCTCATTGGTCACGAAGAAGAATGACATGCTAGATGAATCTCAAGGAACTGAGCAAAAAGATAAGTAGACCAAGGAACCTAGGGTATGATACAAGATCGGGACCGCATGAAGACTCCATCTGATGCATAACCCTTTGGAGCGTAGTTATGGAAAACAAAACACATATTTTGAAATTCACCTCATAGTGTAGCATGAAGGACTTCTTATCATTGTCATATCATTATGTCTTCAATGACATGCATGGTTGCAAGCACTAACATTCATTCCATGTGTTTCCTCCAAGTGTTTTGCTCCCTTTCGCTTGTTCGATCAATTGTTGTCTTTTGACGTGTTTGGTTGTTATGGCATGTTTGCGGACCTTTCTGGTGACCTTGAAGGTTGGTCTTTGTGTATACGATTTTTTATAGACATGTAAACACCTATTGCACTCATACACAAACTTTTAAGCATTTTCGCATAAGTGTTGTCACAGTCATTCCAAGGTCTATGTCAAGTGTCACGCTTGTCATTTTTAGATCTAGACAGTCTCACAAAGGGTAATTCTTTGTCTTGTTGATCCAATTGTCTATGTTGTCATGTCGTCAAAGTATCCTAAGTGTGTGATCACAATGCCAAGTCCCTCACAAGTTCACTTGCCTCCTACACTTAGCCATTTTCCTGAAAATACTTTTGACCTAACAACTCCACTTCACCAGACCCTGACTGGGCTGCACTGGACAGTCTCAGCGCTCAGTGATGTTGCTCTGTTTCGTGGAAATTGGCAGTGCGCAGAAACTAACCTGCAAGACAGTTGCACTGCGCAATCCCATAGTTGAGCAGCATGCCTTCCTTGCGCAGAAGCTATCTCAAGCCTGACCTGAACTGTGCATTTCTCAGGATCAGTCATCAAGCCTCCTCCCTCACTATTGGAACCCCGCAATGCACAAAGACCTGAGCCTACTTTGCCTCCCAGAACTACGCGGAGGTGTCCCCCCAGTGTCCCCCCTCAGTCGGGACTCACTACTCCCAGAAACTACTCAGTACTCTCCTATTTGGTCCCTCTGTTGCCCAGTCCTATCTTCCCTCAAAAAATTGTGTAGACCTACCTCCTAAGGTCTCACCTTGCAACTACCACTTATGATCTCAACTGTGCAATCCTGCCTCCCAGTGGCCTCTGCGCAATTTTTTCCAGTAGTGAAGATTGTGCTCAGGATTTCCTCAGCCAATCTTGAGTTGCACTATGCGCAATATCTGTGACCAGTCTCCCTCCCTATCACCTGAAACTGCACAATGTGAAGTGACTGGGCCTTCTTTCCTAGCCTGTAACATGTCCCGAGCTCATTTAATGGATAACAGTGCATCATCTTAGTCTAGGGATTTTTTGGATTTGATGTCGTCCCGTCATGAGTGAATTGCAAGAACAAGTACATTGTTAGACCATGGAAAGACAATGAAGAAGGATAAGGAGGAGCGAACATGCTTGAAGACTCACATACAGTTGGTCCAACAAATAAGATTATCATGAACAAGCAAAGGGAACACATGCATGCAACCACCTCTCAATCATTGAAGACCCTACATCGTCAAGCTATGTGGAAGAGAAGAGAGAGTGCATCCAAGAACACATCTATCACTCAACAACAATAGTGGCTTGACATTGCCACGTCTATAAACTAGTCCAAGTGTCACCTTTATCCTCTCAAAGTCTATCATCGAAGCCGCACTTGTCCTAGGTCACTTGACAAAGCACTTCATTTAGTTTTTATAGTAGACTAGTTGCAATTTCATTTTCAGTCTTAGTTTTTCATTTAGTTTTGTTGCAATTTCATTTTCAGTTTTTCATTAAGTTTTGATTCTGCAATAGACTAAACAATAGTTGTAATCTCATTTTCAGTATTTCATTTTAGTTTTGTTTTCATCATAGATAGCTGCAATTTCACTTTTAATATTTCATTAAGCTAATTAGACAGTAGTTGCAACTTCACTCTTAAGTTCCTTTAGTTCATGTTTTGGAAACAATCATAAGAGCAGAAATAGGAACTTTGTTTTCCTTTTCTTGACTAAACTTTACTTCCAAATCTCACTTTAAGCACTCTTAGTCCTCATTTCATTTCTTTAGCAGAAGTAGATTTAAGGTTTTTGTTAAATACATTGTACATCATTAGGGATTAAAGGATTAAAAACCCCAAAACAACTTAAAACTCAAAAACACTGAAGTAAGAAGGGCCATCTAGCACATATAGTGCACTACATTTCATCATTTTACAATACCTAGATTGATAATTTATGTAGAGCAATTTAAGACACTAAATTGACCAAACAATTAGTTCCAAACCATGGCATGTAGTTGAAGTATAAAAGTATGTGTTTCTTGTTTGTGAACCTAACTAAGTTTAGGTATTTGATGTCTAATGCTTCCTTTATTATATGATTTTGATATAGTTAACTTCATGCTTCTATATGTATGTATTTGGTTGTACTTGCTATCTAAGTTGTGCAGGTACATAATATTCAAGATAATGAAAATGTTCGTAAGTAAATTTAATTTGATAAGCATGATGAAGGAATTTATATGAATGATGATGATCAAGAAGGATGGAAGCCATGAAAGGCTCTTTGATGTCATAGAAAATAAGTTGATCTCCTTAAGTTAAGAGGGAGCCTGGATAAAGAAAGGAGTATATCTCCCAAGTTGAGAGGGAGGGCATACTATAGTCATGATGGATACCTTGAAGAAATTGGAGAATGCATATTAAGGTGTTGTTGAAAGAAGAAAAGTTGGATTTGGTTGCTATATGTGAAGTAGGAAAGGAAGTTGAATGATCGAGGAAAAATTTGTCAATATTTGTTTGGAAAGCCTCGAAGTCCTACAATGATGAATTGTAAGGCAGCGTCAAGATCTCAAGAGACCCCGAAGGTTTGTGTTTACTCATGAATATTTAAAAGAATGTTAATAATTGGGGTTGTGATTGTTCAAGTAAATCTCTCGAATTTTTTGAAAAAACACGCTTGAGATTAAAGAGATGTTATGTGTTGAGGCTTTGTGTGTGAGACACATTGCCTGGGAGGACATCAGGTTGACACTATGTGTTGATGTATATATCCTGATGTAGGGAGGGTGGCATTCGTCATAGAGCTCTGGCCTCGAATATGCACATGGATCCTTAGGTTGATGGTTAGCAAGTAAGCATGATGGAACCTAAAAAGGCTTAAAGCTTTAGTCCATCTTAGTCCTACCCGAATAGATTTCCTTGGTCAAGAATCTAGCCTGTGGCATCATGAGTGCCTAAATTGTTGGAGGAAATTGGATAGATTGCCCTGGTTAGGAATCTAGTCCATGGCATTGTGATGCCTAAATTCTTCATGATTCATATGTTTTGAGATCTTCCTTGTACTTTTTATTATGAATACCTCCCTAGTCAAGAGGGAGTGTTGAAGAATGTAATTAGACTTTTACTCGTAAAAATTCAACGGTAATTTAAACTCCTGCTATCTATATATATATATATATATATATATATATATATATATATATATATATATATATATATATATATAAGACTTTTACTCGTATATATTCAACGTTAATTTCAGACTGGAGAATACAACTACAGTTAGAAATAATTTTACCCTCACCTCTGGCGAAATTTTTGACACATTTCAAGTGAAACCCTTAAGGGCTCGACAAAGTACAAAGTCAACGGCCTTTGTATAATAGATGGAGGTATTATATCATAGGGGAGAAAATAAAATCCATCTATTCGTATTGTGCTAATGAAAATGGCATAGATATGTTCAAAACAAGGTTGAAAACTCTAGTCGTATAGTGGCATAACCAAAGAGAGTAAATGAGAAATGAATTGGTGAAACGAGAAATTAAGCAAGGTAATTAACTCAATAGTGAGCCCTAATTCCTTTACAATCATGGATCTGGAAATAAACAATCTGAGTCATTGATTAAGTCATCCTAGTACAGTACATGTGGCAATAGGATGAAATTCCTACTCAAACATGGAACAATCCAGAAGTGATATGGTAATATATCAAATTTAATCGTATTATAACACATTTGAAAGGGAACGATATGAGCCAATATCATATATTATGTCCATTCAACATAAATCAACAAATTCGAGAAGCTTCTATAACAAAAATACGTTGTAAACAATATTAAACCCTTAAAGGATTGTAAATAATTGAAAGGTCATCGTATCATGGAAAAAATCATGACTAGGCACTTGTGACAATGTTATATACATAGCTAATAATGTGAAAATGGACTAAAGTCCAACATTTCGTAAAAGACATAAGAGAACTTCATAATAAACTAAGAAATAATATTCCACATAGAACATCCAAACGATAGAATCGGAAAGGTCATCGTATCATGTAAAAAATCATGACTAGGCACTTGTGACAATTTTATATACATAGCTAATAATGTGAAAATGGACTAAAGTCCAACATTTCGTAAAAGACATAAGAGAACTTCATAATAAACTAAGAAATAATATTCCACATAGAACATCCAAACGATAGAATCGACACATAAATGATTTGATTGTCAGAAAAAGGAAAACATACCACATTTAAGATAGTGTGTAAGTTTTAGCCCCACGGGGGTAGGCGAGTTGGTAATCACAATGCGGTGAAGTTAACTTCATAATAAACTAAGAAATAATATTCCACATAGAACATCCAAACGATAGAATCGACAAATAAATTATCAAAGGTTTGACTGTTAGAAAAAGGAAAACATACCACATTTAAGATAATGTGTAAGTTTTAGCCCAACGGGGGTAGGTGAGTTGGTAATCACAATGCGGTGAAGTTCGTTAGAAAGGCGGGCTTCGTACTGAAGGTTGCGAGTTCAAATCCCTCGAACTAACTCAGAGCTGTGGAGAGAGGTGGGCGCATGCTCTCAGTGGTTATAGAGGTAGCGGTCAGAATCGACCCCGTGTAACGAGAGTCGCGAGGCTGCCCCTGTTGCCAATTCCATTGTATCAAAAAAAAAAAAAAAAGATAATGTGTAAGTTTAAATATGGTAATGTTTGTTATCACTAAAAAATGATCACCTGGCCATTTCTAACTAGGTGGATCAAAATACACCATGTAAATTTAATTTTACCATAGTAAAATCACTTTATAATAATTATTCCTAGAGAAAATTAAATAAATAATGATTTATCTAATTATTCTCATGGAGTTTTTTATTTAAATCTGAAAATAATTTAATAAAAGTGGTTTATTAAATTATTTTCCATAGTGAAAGTGATTTTACTATGGTAAAATTAAATCTACATAGTGTATTTCGATCCACCTAGTTAAAATGGCTAGGTGACCATTTTTTAGTGATAACAATGTTGTAAATATAAGAAGTAAGCCTTATGGCTTAATAGATATGGCTATATATATATATATATATATATATATGATTGAGTTGAGAACCCTTTTCATAATAAACCTTTGGGAGTAAGCTTTTATGAAGGGCAATGGATGTATAGTTGGTATATAAATTAAGAAGTCCTTTGGGTACGAACTCTAGAATTAGTTCTCAATACAAATCAATACAAATCTTTAAGATAATGTGTAAGTTTAAATATGGTAATGTTGTAAAGATAAGAAGTAAGCCTTATGGCTTTATATATATATATATTTATATATATATATATATAGAGAGAGAGAGAGAACCTTTCTCATAATAAACCTTTGGGAATAAAATTTTATTAAGGGAAATGGATGTATAGTTGGTATTTAAATTAAGAAGTCCTTTGGGTAGGAACTCTGGAATTGGTTCTCAATACAAATCTTCAAGTGCTGGTATAAGAAATGATAATACTTTGACATATGTAATAACTATAAACATTTAACAATGAGTCATGGAATACCACATATTTAAAGGTATTATTATTAGGACTAGTCATGGATCCACAGATTGATAACTATTATAAATAGAGACTTGGTGGATAATTGATATTATGTCTTCAAAAAAAAAATGGAATGTTGAAGGGTCTTTACATGAGCAAGGCAGTACGAACTATCCAGTTCACAGTGTTTAACAAGGTGCAGTTCAAACCAAGGGAGAGATCGTAGCAAGGGTTTGCAGCAGTGAGAATTTCTAGAAAAATTATCAGGAGGTTTTCTAGTGATCCAATGTTAGGACAAGAGGTTGACTTATTAGGTAAAGGTGGTTGTATTCTACAGTGCGAGTTGCCTAGTATTCCAATACAAGTTGCCGAAAGAAGGACCGATTCAGTGGTTAGTGCCTCGATCTGTCCCGAGAGGCAGGGGGAGGCATGAAGACTTGTCTGGAGGAGTTATATACATAACTAATAATGTGAAAATGGACTAAAGTCCAACGTTTCGTTAAAAGACATAAGAGAACTTCATAGTAAACTAAGAAATAATATTCCACATAGAACATCCAAAGGTTAGAATCAACACATAAATGATCAAAGGTTTGATTGTTAGAAAAAAGGAAAACATACCACCTTTAAGATAATGTGTAAGTTTAAATATGATAATGTTTCTTATCACTAAAAAATGATCACCCAGCCATTTCTAACTAGGTGGATCGAAATACACCATGTAGATTTAATTTTACCATAGTAAAATCACTTTCACTGTGGAAAATAATTTAATAAACCACTTTTATTAAATTGTTTTCTGATTTAAATAAAAAAAATGCCATGAGAATAATTAGATAAATCATTATTTATTTAATTTTCTCTAGGAATAATTATTATAAGAAATAAGCCTTATGGCTCAATCTTTTATATATATATATATATATATATATATATATAAGATTGAGTTGAGAACCCTGGTCATAATAAACGTTTGGGAGTAAAATTTTATGAAGGGCAATGAACGTATAGTTGGTATATAAATTAAAAAGTCCTCTAGGTACGAACTCTAGAATTGGTTCTCAATACAAATCTTTAAGATAATGTGTAAGTTTAAATATGGTAATGTTGTAAAGATAAGAAGTAAGCCTTATGGCTTTATATATACATATATATATATATTGAGTTGAGAACCCTTCTCATAATAAACCTTTGGGAGTAAAATTTTATGAAGGGAAATGGATGTATAGTTGGTATTTAAATTAAAAAGTCCTTTAGGTAGGAACTCTGGAATTGGTTCTCAATACAAATCTTCAAGTGTTGGTATAAGAAATGATAAGACTTGACTTGTGTAATAACTATAAACATTTAACAGTGAGTCATGGAATACCACATATTTAAAGGTATTATTAGGACTAGTCATGGATCCACATATTGATAACTATTATAAATAAAAACTTGGTGGATAGTTGATATTATGTCTTCAAAAAAAAAAAATGGAATGTTGTCTTTACATGAGCAAGGCGGTACGAACTATCCAGTTCACAGTGTTTAACAAGGTGCAATTCAATCCAAGGGAGAGATAATAGCAAGGGTTTGCAGCAGTGAGAATTTCCAGAAAAAAATTATCAAGAGTTGTTCTAGTGATCCAATGCTAGGACAAGAGGCTGAATTATCAGGTAAAGGTGGTTGTATTCTACAGTGCGAGTTGCCTGGTATTCCAATACAAGTTGCCGAAAGAAGGATCGATTCAGTGGTTCGTGCCTGGATCTAGTCTCGAGAGGTAGAGGGAGGCAGGAAGACTTGTCTAGAGGAGCTTTCGGGGCATAGTGAAATTCCCAGAGGTTGCAGTGTCCATTTCTAGCCAATGGTGCGAGTGTCAAGGAGGAGTGTGAGTGGCCAAGGAGAGACCAAATCGATTTTCTCAGAGGGAAAAGAATTTTTCTAGTATTTTTCTAGTCGAGACAAATTGTCAGAGGCTTGCAAGTTGGGCATCCAATTGTAATTCTCTATTTTTTCTACATAATAATAAGACCCTTAAATATTGCAATGGTTTTCCTTTTGGGGTTTTTCTTTTTGGGGTTTTTCTAGGGAATTTTGTCCAAAAATAATGGAGTCTACTTTTATTTTGTGTGCATCTATTTCTCAGTTCCAATTTTATATTTCCGCAGCGTAATTTTATTGTGAAGAATTGCATTCATTATTTTGCGTAATAACAATGTAGAAGAAAAGTAAACTATTAAAGCCAGGAGAATAATATCTAGTTACTAAAATTCAAGGAATTCTAACAAAAATAAATCAAAGATTGAAAACTTGTATCTCAATTTAATAACCATCTTGTCCTTTCCTCTTTGTCTATCAAATTGTAAATTTTCCCAACATGTATATGCACACCCTATTAGCTTTGTGTTTGCAATCTTTACATGTTGAAATGTTGTTGCATATCTTCAATATAATCCAACAACACGTCTAGATTGAAACTCTCAAAATACATAGGCATATAATTTTATTATTTTTCATTCCATCATTTCCTCTTTCCATGGGTTTCTTATTGAAACAAAAGGTTCCTCTTCACCATCACTCTCTTCATCCACATTTCTAGCATTCTCCTCTATTAGGCCAAAACTCTATAGCATTCAATCGCTTCAACATGTTGAAATATGTAACCAGGTTCGATCTTCATAATGACAAATGTAATCATGATTTTATATATTTGACATAATGAGAAAAATAAATTTAATATTGTTAATCTTGAGGTATGTGTTTCATGCTCAAGGAAATTTATTTTATAGTTCAAGCTCCCATTGTGAGCTTCTAGGGCTTGTCATTGAGTCTACAAGTCAAGAAAGTCATTGTCACATATTGAAGACCCATTTGGGCACGTTACATATTGTAAAGAAAATTTGAGTGAAAAGACCCTCCAAGACCTCGACATGATGCAATATTCAAGTTGGCCTATTCAAATGATCAAATCAGCCTACACTCATGGACAAGTCAGCCTAATAAGAGTAATTCGAACCAATGAGAAGCCTATATAAAGGAGACCTCGACCTCACTTGGAGAACACACTTCACACACTCAAGTTCGATCACAAGGAAGAAAAGGAGTGCGAAGAAGAAGAGTACGAAGGAGGAAGAGAAAGTCGAGTTTTTGGGATTGTTTATAGGCTAATACTCTCCACACGTGCGAAGAAACTAGGGCTCCTATTGTAGCAGAAGAAGTCGAGTTGCAGAAGTGAAGTTAGGTCATCAAGCAGAGCTATTTGGAATTTGAATTCTCTAGGAGAGAGAATCCACCCAAGTGAAGAAGAAAGGAGCAAGAATACACTAACATTTCTCACACTTGCAACGGTTAGAGTTTCTCCTACAGAATTTGTTAGGAAGGTCGAAGTTGCAGAAGAATCTATTGGGTAGTATGAAGTTGCAGAAAAATATGTTGGGCAAGTCGAAGTTGCAAAGGAATCTGTTCGGGTGGTTGAAATTGCAGAAGAAGTTGTTGAAAGAAAGGTTTGACTTGGTCTTGGTGGGTCTTGGTGAAGGGTTAAAGGTCTTGGAATTTGTCAATTAAAGGCTATAAGAAGAGAAATAATTATGGTGGGTTTTCATCTCAAGTTGAAGAGGTTTTCACCCTAGTTGATCACCTACATCTTTTGTTCTATTGTCTCATTGTTCTTTATGTTTTGGTAGTTGTTTGATGATAGAGAACACTAATTATAATCAAAGAAAGAAGTATAACAATAAAAGTAAAAATACATCACAAGCAATTATCAAGAAGAAGAAAAATATCCTACACTTGTTGCCCCTAAATTTCTCAACATGGTTTCAGAACTAAGGTGGCAAGTCAAGAAAGGGAAGCTTAAAGAAGGACACTCAAGGGTCGAAGCACTAGAAGATCATCAAGAGAATAAACCATCAAGGACCACTCATCTCAAAACCACTACAAGAACTAGGATTGCATCATCATCCTGAAGGAAGTTACTAAAGAAGACCTCAAAACCCTAGTTCATTAAATGAAGAATTCTACACTTGAAGTATTCTTGGGAACCTCGCACAATCAACACCTTGAGAACAAGGAGACCTCAAAGACCCTACTCTAAGCAAGAAGAACTACAAATTGGAGCATCTTGAAGCCCTCTACATCAAAGAAAAATCAAGGAGAAGGCATTGAAACAAGGTTATCTCCCTCTCTTTGAAGTATCACTTTTGAAGAAAGATATCTTCTATTATCATCTTCATCATCAAAATCAAGAAGGCAACAAGTTGAAGATATTGTCATCAAGGAGTATCTTCACAAGTAAGTATCTTTATGTCCACATCTAAACCTATCAAAATGTCTTTTTGCACAGAAAGAAACTATTTGGTTAGGGAATCAGACTTTCTTGCATGGAAGAAGAGGACAAATTTGATCCTCGTAGAATATGAAGTCATGAATCATGTTAAGGTCTTAATCACTAAACCTCCAAAGGAAGAAGCTCACGCTCTTGCAAAGTACATGAAAGGGGAAGTAAGGTCTCAAATGATTCTCATAGAATCCATTAAAGATCCCTTCATACCCTATGTATCAAAATTAGAAACATCAAAAGAAATATATGACAAACTTGTAGAATTATTCTCTGTAAGCACTGCAGGAGAAGTGATCTCATTAAGACAAGAACTCTACAAGATGAACATATCAAAAGAAGAAGGAATAGCCTCATACTTTATGAGGGTGTCAAAAATTAGAGACCAACTACAAGAGTTGGGAAAAGTAATGTCTGATAAAGAAATGACAACTATAGTTCTCAATGTACCACCAGAGGAATGGGGCAACTTTACATCAAGCATCTATGGAAAGAAAGAGGCTACCCCATTCAATGAACTATGGTCACTATGTAAAATTGAAGAAACCAGGATAAAGGCAAAAAGTGATGTAGGATCAGACGAGCAAACACAATCATTTGTTGCTATGGCGAAAAGGAAAGCTTGGAAAATTTGGTCCTTGGAAAAGAAAGAAGAATATGGCGAAGGTTAAATGCTACAATTATCAAGAATATGGGCACTACAAGAGAAATTGAACCAAGCTCAAGAAGGACAACAACAAAAGAGGAAGGGAGGAAGCCCATATCACTGAAGAAGTGGAAGAAGCTGAAAAGAAGAAATCGAAGGAGCAAATGATCTCTACTATGATTGAGATATTCCTCAAGATTCTTTTTAATTCTTGTAAAATTTAATGGTAGTAAGCAATAGGAGCATGATAGGATGCATCATTTTAAGAGATGGCATCATAGCATATGATGGAAGCAAGAGATATGAAATCAAAAGAAGCTTGAAAGATAGTTGAAGTAGAAAATTGTGGCAGCCATATTTAGAAGGAAGTAGCTCTTGGTAACCTCATTAGAAGCATAAGTAGTACTTATGGGTAGAAGAAAGTCATAGAGTTTAGATCTCATCATATATCATTGGAAAGATGCATTTGCAGGATGAGGATAATCAAGATCCTCCATTGGAATCTTCATTAGTAGGTTCATCCCTTAGAAGAAGCAAGTGGCTCGAGAATTCCACCTTTGATGGGATTCAGTATTTGGAAGAATGATGATATGATGACAAAGGAATGCAGCATGTCAAGATGATTGAAGTACGTTTAATCAAGAGAAATAAGATGTTTAAGTTTTCTAGACGATCAAAACAAGAAAAAGGTATGTATGCATATGTTTAATAAATTAGGTGATGTCATCATATAGTTGAAGATAGCATGGATGGATACTCTATCTCATGAGTATGATCAAAGGAAAGGGTTCTCTTCTAGAAATGCATAAACGCATGGTTCACATATTGACTAGATCAAATCAACATAATATATCCTCATGTATGAGGTGGTTGACAAAAATGAAGGAACTATGATTAGAAGTTCTTGGGAAGCAATATGCGAATAAAGAAAAGAAGAGATCGTGAAAGATGCAACTATGGTCACCTAGAAAGGCAATAAACATCCCATAACCGTAACTAGAAGGATTGGCCATGATATCTCCATGAGAAAGATATGAGAACTTTGCTAAAGTCTAAAAAGATAGAAGACCCTTGAAATTGAATATCTTGGAGATGTGTCAATATGTGTGCAGGATGTTAATACTACAACAAGCAAATGTCATGATGAAAGGCCATCACAAAAGGTAATTTTGTTTTGATGTTCATTTTGATTTTTGAACAATATCTGGATGGGCTAACACAGGACTACCGAAAGAGAATTGTGGATGTCATTTACAAATAAGTACTCATGTGGAAGGATGGAAGATCTTGAAAGATACATGATGTGGAAAAGGTAGTTGTGTGGAGGAAAGCCATATATGGACTAGCAGATCACTTTCCGATGAAAGGAAGGATAACATGACTAACATGGTTCATGAAGGAAAGAGATGGATGGTCGATGCCCTACAAGATGAAAAAGATGAAATTCATGACATTGAATGAACGAGCTTTACAAGCAGCTAAAGGTCCCATGATCTCCACCAAAGAAGAGATAGTTGCTACTGGAAATAGGTCCCTAGTTAAGAGGGAGCCTGGAAGCAAGTTTCTGGTAAAGAAAAAACTTGGAAAGCAAATCCGTAACTAAGGGGGAGTGTGGACAAGTCCGTGGTTGAGAGGGAACTTGGGTACATTCCTTTTATAGGAATGGGTACATTCCTTCATAGGAATGGGTATATCCTCCCTAGTTGAGAGGGAGAGATATGCACATCATTCTTGTCTTCACTTGGGAAGAAAGAATGGAGGATTGGGTAAGCATATGGCATCCAATACTCTTTGAGGATATGGTAGGGCATCCAAGATAAGAGTAATCAGAGAGGACCGATATTCTTTGAGGACAGGAAATCCAAGATAAGAATTGTCTGGGAAGGACATACCATGTGAACACCTAGGTGGGTTATGTTCCTTCAGAGACAATGATGAAGGTGTCTATAGATCATTTGTCTCACCAACATTTTGCTCTAATCTTGTGGAGAGATAGAGTTGTTAGTCAAGGCCTTGCTATGTGACAATGTTGGATGATATGATGTTAAACAAATGGGTTACCAATCTGACTCTTGTTATGAAAATTCTTCAGATTGAGAATGTCCAAGTACTTTGTATGGATTATGAATACCTCTCGAGTTAAGGAGTGTTGAAATATGTAACTAGGTTCTGTCTTCATAATAACATATGAAATCTTGATTTTATGTATTCGATGTAATGAGAAAAATAAATTTATTATTGTTATTCTTGAGGTATGGGTTTCATGCTCAAGGAAATTTATTTTATACGTCAAGCTCCCATTGTGAGCTTCTAGGGCTTGCCGTTGAGTCTACAAATCAAGAAAGTCATTGTCATGTATTGAAGACCCATTTGGGCATTTACATATTGTAAAAGAAAATTTATTTAAGTCAAAAGACCCTCCAAGAATTCGTCATGATGCAACATTCAAGTCAGCATATTCACATGATCAAGTCAGCCTACACTCATGGACAAGTCTGCCTAATAAGAGCAATTCGACCCAATGAGAAACATGTATAAAGGAGACCTTGACCTCACTTGAAGAACACACTTCACACACTCAAGTTCGATCACAAGAAAAAAAAAGGAGTGTGAAGAAGAAGAGGACAAAGGAGGAAGAGAAAGTCAAGTTTTTGGGATTGTTTCTGGGCTAATACTCTCCACACATGCGAAGAAAATTAGGGCTCCTATTGCAGCAGAAGAAATTGAATTGTAGAAGTAAAGATAGGTCATCAAGCAAAGATATTTGGAAGTTGAATTCTCTAGGAGAGAGAATCCACCCAAGCGAAGAAGAAAGGAGCAAGAATACACCAACATTTCTCACACGTGCAAGGGTTAGGGTTTTTGCAGAAGAATTTGTTGGGCAGGTCAAAGTTGTAGAAGAATCTGTTAGGTAGGTCGAAGTTGCAAAAGAATCTGTTGGGGAAGTCGAAGTTGCAGAAGAATCTGTTGGGGAGGTCGAAGTTGCAAAAGAATCCGCTGGGGACGTCGAAGTTGCAAAAGAATCTACTGGAAGTCAGAGTTGCAGAAGTTGTTGAAAGCATGGTTTGACTTGGTCTTGGAGGGCCCTAATCAATAGTCAAAAGTCTTTGAATTTTTCAACTGAAGGTTTATAAGAAGAGAAAGAATTCTGGTGGGTTTTCCTCTCAAGTTGGAAAGGTTTTGGCGTCGATTGATCGCCACATTTTGTCTTATTGTGTCATTGTTCTTTATGTTCTGGTAGTTGTTTGATGATAGAGAACACTAATTATAATAGAAGCAAGAATAAGTAAATCAAGAAAAGTAAAAACACATCACAAGCAGTTATCAAGAAGAAGAGAAATCTCCTACACTTGCTGCCACTAGATTTCTCAACACAACATCTCTGCAACATCCCTATCAGCACTACAAGGCCAACCACTATCTCCTCCAATACAATGGATTCCCTTATATGCAACACTACTTCCTTTCAACCTTCCCTCCATAAAATCTCATTTTGCAATCTCCTCTACATGGCCACTCAACCTCTACCCAATATCATTATGTTTGACAATGTTGCTCTCTTATACATCTACTTGATCGTCACCACTGGAAATGTGCCTCTTTCTAATAATTGTACCCAACATCATTGTTACTAGAGTTATCTATACTTTCCCTCCACTCATCCAAATGGTCTTTTGACTCTCATAGTAAATGATGTTTCAACCACTATAATTCATAATGCAAGCTTAAGCTTTAATACACTATCATATGTGAATATCAGACTTGCAAATCAAAGTGCATGTAGCTAAAAACAATAAATAATCTAAAATTCAAATCAACACCACATAAATTCACATAACATTTCTATTATATTTCTTAAGGATTTTAAATTCTCTTGAACTTATTATAACATTTTGGCAAGGCCAACACTGCACTCCTACAATTCTCCATGATCAAGAGTGTCTCCTACTTCATGTGAGCTATCACATTATTGGGTTGGGTATGTATTATATTATTTGCACAATATCATGTGTTGTACGAAAGCACTAGGATTTCAGACCCCCTTGCAAAGACTTCAAAGGAAAATAAAAGAAAAAAAGAGCTATTTTTCATTGTTTTCAGCCCATGGTTTTCCAATTTGAGTTGTAATCTAACCCAAATTAATTGGCTAGGGTTTTTTATGCCACTTAATCCCATATATTGTATTGTAAATGATGAAATTGAAATAATGAAAGTTAAACGTGCAACTTTAAGCATTTGTTGGTTTTCCTAATTAAGTTTTTCCAAGGTAAATTGTCTTAGTATTGTTTGTGAAGTGATTATTTTCTTTTTTGTTTTATAAAGAATTTGTGTGCATTGTTTATTGTAGAAGTTTAGAACATATAGATATTTGGAGAGTAAAATCCTGAAATACGTGAAATTTAAGAATATTTACACGTAGTCTTCAAAAATCCATGTTTGTTTCATTCCAAATCCTTTTGTCTCTTGTGATAACAAAAAATATTGATTAATTTTGCTTCTGCAACTAAGAATCACCTCTTCAAATGCTAAATGCAAATTGAAAATGCACAGTTTTAATAATCAAAGCCCAATTGCAAAAATGAACATGTGAAATGAAATGTGAAAATGTTGCCACACATGGTCCAAGGTTTCTCAACAATCTTTAGACTAAATATTCTTCGATGATAACTTGTGGTTAAGTAGAGGAATATCTCATTTACAACATATTGAAAAATCAAAGCCAAAGTAATTGATTTGAAAATTTTGATGTTGCAAAAGATTAAAAAGCTAGGCTATTGTCCCTATTGAACCAAAACTCCAGAAAATTCCTCAAAATTTTGTTGAGGCTTGGAGATAACCTCTTCAACTCATTTTTTTTTCTGATGAAAATGTGTGGGAATGTGTGTCCTCCATCACATATCTAAATGTCAGAGCCAAATCCTAGGATTTGAAGTTGGCAAATGGATAAATGCTAGACGCGTATCTTTGCTAAAATCATGCTACGTGAATTTCCCAGCACATTCAATTCAAGGCTCAAGCACAATATTTAAGTTCAATATTTTCTAATCAAAATTTATAGCTAGGTACAAAAACATGTGCTCTGTAATATTTCCAAATTTCAAATTCAAACTCAAAAACTTGAGATTGTGGACTTGTAAAATATTAAATTCCAATTAATGCTACAATTTAAAAAGCATTTATTAAATCAAAGAAATTTCACCATAACCAAAATTTAAAACAACTTTCTTTTTTCAACCAATAATACTCTTGCGTCACATACAAACCATTGTGTGTATATATATAGTAATTGAAATTAAAAACCATAATAAAGCTTCGCAATCATTTGTAGACCATAACCATTTGTTTCAAGTTGACTTCTTATTGAATGTACTCATAAATAAGGTCATTAAATTGCTTTGCTTTGACCATTAGATGAACTCTCACATAGCAATATGAATTATTATTAAGAAAGTTATATATTTATAATTTCCTAAAAAAGTTACATATTAAAATTTCCTTATCATAGAAATATGGCCTTGATTAAAATATTATTTTTCAATAATACATTCACTTATTCTCATACAATGTAAAGCATATTATATATATATATATATATGATAGTCTCAACTTGCCACACTCTGCCCTACAATGAAAAGGAAACCAATAAAAAGTGATGTATCATAAACAACACTAAAGTAGAAAGTGAAAAAGGATAAACCACTACTTACAGTATGGTCAAGTGACGGGAGCAGAGAATAGGAAAATAGTCTTAATCCCGATTTCAGTTCAGCTAATAAGGCCATGTTACATGGTTTTAATTAATTTTAATGAAGTTAATGCTAGAGTTGGAAAATATATAGAATGGAAATAGTAACCAGTATGTAGCCATATTTATGTCGAAGATAAGTCCAAGTGGACAGTACGGATAACGTGTAACATAGAACATATTGTGATTATAATGGGAAAATCGAGTTACATAAGCTTCCATATTATCATGTTTGCAAAAAACAAAAGGCTTAAGAAAGATAATCTAAACATTTGCACATTATTCTCATCTCCACGAAAAACCATTACAATGCAGCAACAACTGTGGACGGTCTATCAATCCTTTTGTCTTAACCATATCAACTCAGCCTGAACACACCAAATTTACCATGGAAATTAAAGACAACGGCCATCTAACTTTCACATACGTTCTCGTCTCGAAAAATCTTGCTGGTTCCATCTCACACCTAAGTTACACAAAATGACACACATAGGTATCTGCATGCTAACTCTCATTTTCAATTTATAATCAGCATGCTAAACTATGCAGGAATTCCAAAACAACTGTGCAAGTTTGTGCACTTCACTTTGTCGCTGGAATTTCCTTTTAGGTATTAAATCGTAATTCTAGAACAGGCTTTTTTTGTTGCTTTTTTTGTTTCATATCAAATGAACTGTTAAAATATGCGAACATGGCAAGAAAAATTGTTCTTTGCAGCCAGATTTATAAAAGAAATTTGGTTACAGATTTCACTCTGCCTTGTGCCATCTCATTATCTCTCCCTATCTTCTCCCGTCATATAAAAGCTGGAAAGTTTTGGTGAAAAATAATAACAAATTTATGTGAGAAAAGAGGTATCCACAGCATACATAAAAACTGGTATCAGAGATAACTCTGACATCCTGATACTTGTCTCTTGCCTCCTATATTTCAAAGATAATAAATTTATCTGTAGCGAACTTTTTTTTCTTTTGGTCTTGTACTCGAAAATAAGTTACCACAAGTTCGAGCATGTTCCCGGTCCCTTTCTTCTTCCATTCCCATTTTGAGATTACATTAGCACATTACTAATTAATTTTATTTGCATAACATACACTGGAAATGGGTAGTTTCACACTTTCTAGATTCTAAACTCCGAATCCTCTAGCCCCAATTCTTGATCCATTTCTGGTACCTGAACATTGAAAACAAACTCATATGTCAATTTTGCTTTTCTTTTTCTTTATTTTGGGCTTCTTTCCGTCCTCTCTCTGCTTCTTGCCATCTTTTTTAGATGATTTCCTCTTCAATCCGGTGGAGAGTTCACTAATTTCCACTTGAACCACATGATCTGTCTCACTCTCAAATTTGTCTGGGTTTAAGTCAGTTGCATCTGCATGGAACAGAAAGTGGTCATCTATTAATCAATTAGTCTATATGCATCACTATATAGTATACATCATACGAACTGAATGCATAGGCATAATATGCTCCAATACGGCCATTCACATCAATATCAATGCCATCAATTATCATTTTTGTCTTCAGCAAACACTAACAATTACTTTAAAGATTGTTTCTGGTTTTAACCCTTAATCGAGCCTTCTATACATCAGTCAGTTGGAGACTGCTTCATACTTTTATATCGATGTATGTATAAACAGCAGAAGACACAGTATTGGGTATCCTGAATTTACGTTTAGTGTTTCAAATTGATTGAACATCAAGGGTCATTCAAATTTCAAATAGTAAGTAAGCAAAATAAGTTAAATTTTCACTATTTTAATGGTGTATTTCGGTCTTCAATCAGCATTAACAGTATGCAGTATTCAGCCCCTTCCCAGTCATACTCCTGAGATTCCTCAGTAATGATATACTTATAAACCAATATTAAATTATCAATATGATATTGTATACCAGTGTTCCACGGGGAGACATGCCCTAGGGTGGGAAACACACACCCCACATTTCCCCTGCTCCAGGGATGGGGGGCACCTGCAGAAACATTCCCCCATGTCCCCCTTTCGGGGAAACTTGGGGAAACACATGGGGAATCATTTTCCCAGTTTGGGGAACATGTTTCCCGAAAAGGGGAACGACTGAGAGGCCCCGCCCCCCTCTTACAGAAGGGAGGGGGCCTGTGTGCTCCCCCACAAATTTTTTGTCTAACAACCCATGAAGATAGGAAAAAAATTTAAAACAAAATTAAGGGATAGAGGTTGAGGAGTCTGCGGCCTTGGTAATTTTACCATTAATTGTTTCAGGATGTTTGAGAGTGGTTCCAACCTCATCAGACTTCATATGGAAAATAGAAATTTCATATCCCATCTCGAATTTAGCAGATTTAACTGAATTTTTAGCTGAGTCAGCAGGTGAGTAACTCTGGCTCAGCCAAGTTAGACTCTATATAAGGCAGAACAAGGAAATCAACAAAATAAACAAATAAATTGAAAAACAAACAAATTAGTTGACTTACATCCACAAAAGCCACATTATCTCACTTATCACTCATATCTTTCATTTAGAGAAATTGGACTGTTTTGAGTAAACGCTTCCTGCTATTGGAGGTGATTTCAGAGGGGAATCCATTTGTGTCGTCTACCTGTCGAGGGAACCATTTGCTTGCATATTTCTGTGCCAATCAGATAAGAGTTAAACATATGCAAAGGCAGCTCACTGCTTGCACTTAGGACGTGTATTTATTTTCTGTTGTATAAGAAAAAACACTCTGGCTCCACAGCTGAGGCAGAGGGACCTTGCATGAAAAGATTGCACATATGTGCCAATAGCGAAAGTCACATGCAACCACTGTAGAGAATTAATTTATGGGTTGATACACAAGCTTGGATGCCACTTATGGTATGTTTGAAGAAATTTAAAGCCTGCCCAAAGGTGCTAGAGGATCTGAAAATCAAAATCACAGCAGCCATTGGTAACATTAAGGAAGAGAAAAACAAGATGTGAAGACTTATGGAAGACAAATGGATGTGAAAATTCTGGCTACACAAAAGGTGCTATTAACCCAGTTAATTATTTCCTATTACTTGTTCATGGCGAATTAATTCTTTTGTTAAAAGTAATGAAGAATAACATGAACTGCACCATTCACAATATAAAAATTGCAGTAGAAAACGCGAGAAACCAATCACACAATGAACACAAATATTTTTTGACAAATTTCCATAGGAAAACCCCAATGTGAGGAAAACCAGTTTTCAAATTCTGAGGGTTTATATTAATATCTTCAGCAAAAGCTACTATTGAGAAATTACAACTGATTGCCTAACACTAGCTAAGCTATGGTAATATTTTATCTTCACTTATGCTAGTCAAATCAACTTGAAGATGTTAGAAAATTATATATTACGGAGCAATGGAACACATAAAATATTGCAGAAATATAAACACAGAAAACGCACAAAACAAGAGAAACACAGATATACGTGGTTCACCTAGTTTGGGCTACGTCCACCCCTAACAGCCAGTCCTTCCTTTCTATTATCCAGCAAAATGAAGAGACACAACCTACAGCAAATCCGCTGTAATATCCTCTGTTTTCTCTCACAGTCTCACCTCTCTGTTTCTCGCTCACAGAATACACATCTATCACACAGCCTCAAATACAATACCCTCATACAAAGAGAGGGGTTGCCTTCTAGGGCAAAAAACCCTAAACTAAACATAAGTTCTACCGTCAGATCATCCGCCTAATGAACGGCCCAGATTGACTAGAAATTACTATACTTTTATAAGGCAATTTTACAGCTGTTTTTAGCTTCGGGGGCGCTGCCCCCGAAACCCCCCCCAAGGGGGGGCTCCCAAAGGTCGCAGCCGCCCCCCCCTGGACCCCCTTGCAGCGAATATTTTACGGGCGGCCCATTTCAAACTGGGGTTCTACGTGGCGATACCTTTGAATATAGAAGATAATCAGGCTCCACACCCAACAATCTCCCACTTGGAGATTGATTGTACCAACTCCACCGCTGCTCCATTTGCTGGACAATGACTCCTCTTTGGACCTGGCTGTTTCTCATCTTCATCGTCATCCTTGAAGACCAACTGAAACTAAGCATATTCTCAGTTTCTCCCTGGTTACAACTTTTGTTAGCATATCTGCAGGATTCTGGCTAGTGTGTATCTTTTCTAGCTTCAACTCTCCATCTTCCAACACTGATCATATGAAATGGTACTTGAGCTGTATGTGTTTAGTCCTAAAACGAAATGCTGAGTTCTTTGCAAGATGAATGGCACTTTGGCTATCACTGTATAACGTGCCCATATCATGCTCCTTACACAATTCACCCATAAACCTTTGTAACCAAATCATTTCTTTACTAGCCTCTGTAGCAGCAACATACTCTGCTTCTGTTGTTGAAAGTGCAACAACACTTTGGATTTTTGAAACCCAACTGACAGTTGTTCCTCCAATAGTAAATACATATCCTGTAGTGCTCCTCCTGTTATCTCTGTCACCTGCCATATTTGCATCAACATATCCTTGTAGGGAGATGTTTGAACCACCAAAGCATAATGCTTGATTTGTGGTACCTTTCAAATATCTGAGAATCCATTTCACTGCCATCCAATGTTCCTTTCCTGGATTGTTCATGTACCTGCTTACAACTCCCACTGCATGTGCAATATCAGGCCTTGTGCAGACCATTGCATACATTAAGCTTCCAACTGCTGATGCATATGGAACTTTAGACTTATAATCCATGTCTTCTTGGGTCTTTGGGCACATTTCCTTGCTAAGTTTGAAATGGCTAGCAAAAGGTGTACTAACTGGTTTTGCATTGTGCATGTTAAATCTTTTCAACACCTTTTGTATGTACTCATTCTGAGACAGTGTTAATTTACGATTTTTCATGTCTCTAGTTATTCTCATACCAAGGATTTGTTTTGCAGCTCCCAAATCCTTCATTGCAAATGAATTTGCCAATTTTCTTTTGAGCACATTTATTTCCTGCATGTTAGATCCTGCAACAAGCATGTCATCTACATACAATAACAATATAATATAGCTGCCATCATTTTGCTTTATCAAATAAACACAATGATCAGAGTGACATCTAGTATAACCTTGTTCAGACATAAACTTGTCAAATTTTAGATACCACTGCCTTGGAGCCTGTTTTAAGCCATACAAGCTCTTCTTCAACTTGCACACTAGTTTCTCCTTCCCTTTCACCTCATATCCTTGTGGCTGCTGCATATATATCTCTTCCTCCAAATCCCCATGGAGAAAGGTTGTCTTGACATCTAACTGCTCAAGATGCAAATCTTCAGCTGCTACAAGACTTAAAATAGTTCTGATTGAAGTCATTTTAACAACAGGAGAAAATATTTCATCAAAATCAATACCTTTCTTCTGTGCAAATCCCTTCACCACAAGTCTAGCTTTATACCTCTGTTTTCCTCCATCTTCTTCCTTCAGCCTGTAAACCCATTTATTCTTCAATGTAGTTTTTCCTACAGGCAACTTGACTAAATCCCAAGTCTGGTTATGCATTAAGGAGTCCATCTCTTCTTCCATGGCTACCTCCCACTTCTTCCTGCTTTCAACCTGCATTGCTTCTTCATAACATTCGGGTTCACCGGAATCAGTCAACAATAAATAATATAATGAAGGAGAGTATCGTTCAGGGGGTCTACTTATCCTGGTAGATCTTCTAACACCACTTTCAAGTGTTTGGGGTGCCTGTTGTTGTTGTGATGGTTGTTGTTGTTGTGGTTGTTGATTATTATTATTTTCAAGCACCTTTACTTTTTCAATGATTTCCAGCACACTATCCCCGATCTGGACTTGGATTTGCCTTTCCTTGATTTACTGCGATATCCTGAGCTCTTTCCTCTTTCCATTTTTCTTCCTCTAGACTCTGCACTCAAAGCATTTCCCGATGTCTCACCGGAGCTTTTCCGTCGCATTTCCTCGCTAAGGATAGCACCGACAACATCATCAAACTTTAAAGTACTAGATCCAGAAACGGAGTTACTAATGCCCATTACCAAACCATTCCAACTTTCTGGTAATGAGCACAAGAATAACAAAGCTCTAACTTCATCATCAAATTTTACCCCTACAGAACTTAACTGACTTGTAATTGTATTAAAATCATTTAAATGGTTTGCAACAGATCCACCTTCCGACATATTCATATTAAATAACCGTTTCATAAGAAATACCTTGTTTGAGGCCGAGGGTTTTTCATATAGTTTCGACAACATCTGCATCAAACCCTCTGTCGTGGTTTCCTTCGAAATGTTCAAGGCGACTGACGCAGCAAGGCACAACCGTATTGTTCCGAGTGCCTTTCTATCGAGAAGGTTCCATTCTTCGTCTTTCATACCCGTCGGTATCTTTGTTTTTCCGCCCAATGGTAGGTATAGATCTTTCTGATACAGATAATCTTCCATTTGCATCTTCCACAGCGAGAAGTTTTGGCCGTTAAATTTCTCGACCCTAAACTTACCATCTTCCGCCATTGCTCCCACTCGAACCAGGAACCCTTCTTTCCTGCGAGTTTATCAGCCAAAAAGACCTTCGGCTCTGATACCAGTTGTTAGAAAATTATATATTACGGAGCAATGGAACACATAAAATATTGCAGAAATATAAACACAGAAAACGCACAAAACAAGAGAGACACAGATATACATGGTTCACCCAGTTGGGCTACATCCACCCCTAACAGCCAGTCCTTCCTTTCTATTATCCAGCAAAATGAAGAGACACAACCTACAGCAAATCCGCTGTAATATCCTCTGTTTTCTCTCACAGTCTCACCTCTCTGTTTCTCGCTCACAGAATACACATCTATCACACAGCCTCAAATACAATACCCTCATACAAAGAGAGGGGTTGCCTTCTAGGGCAAAAAACCCTAAACTAAACATAAGTTCTACAGTCAGATCATCCGCCTAATGAACGGCCCAGATTGACTAGAAATTACTATACTTTTACAAGGCAATTTACAACTGTTTTTAGCTTCGGGGCGCTGCCCCTGAAACCCCCCGCCAGGGGGGGGCTCCCAAAGGTCGCAGCCGCCCCCCTGGACCCCCCTGCAGCGAATATTTTACGGGCAACGTTGCCGCCCCCATTTCAAACTGGGGTCCTACGTGGCGATACCTTTGAATATAGAAGATAATCAGGCTCCACACCCAACAGAAGAAACCCCACAGCTTCTTCTTCTGCAATTCGCAATACCTCTAGCAACTCACACTGGCAACCTAGAAACTCGCACTAATCTTCCAGCAATTCACACTCTCTCTTGGCAAATTCGACCTGCCTCCTGAAAAACTCAATTTGCCCTCTTGGCAATTCGCACCTCCTTTGGCAAACTCGCACTGGCCTCTGGAAGACTTGCACTGCCTCCCGGAAATAATCTCAACCTCTACTCCTGTGAATTTACTAAGCAACTCGACAACTCAGCCTCCTCCTGAAGCTCACGACCCTACTAAAAAAAACTCAATCTCCTGTAGAAAATAACTAATAGCAAAAACCTCTAGAAAATCTTCTCCCAATCACTATTGTTGAAACCCTCCTAGTGTCTCACTGAAAATCACCCACTCGATGTGTCTCCAATGTTGCCCATCGATTCCCTTTATAATCTCTCATTCACAAATGAATGGCCACGATTAGAAGTTCACTTGATCTAATCGATGGCTAAGATCATCTTAGAAACTTTCTATAAGCTTCTAGAGGTAAATTGATCTTATCCCAACTAATGTCAATTAATTATCCACTTTCCCTAAGTTTAGACTTAGGAAATATTTAAAAATCACTAATTGACATAATTAAGATATTTTCCTTATAGTTAAAACATATGAAAAATTGCATGGGCTTGGAGATAATTAAATCCTTTGTGTTTCTAGCCTTAATGACACCTCTCAAGACTAGAACACCTGTCTGAGCTACAATATTTAACATCCTCTTAGCAAGGAAAGTGTTCTCCACAACACCCAACTTATCCCTGAAGAAAACAAACTTCGTTTTACACAAGGCCTTTGTCAAAATGTCTGCAACCTGTTGATCTATAGGAACATATTGTAGTCGAACTAATCCACATTGTACACAGTCTCTAATGAAATGGTATATGATGTTGATATCTTTCAACCGATCATGAAATACAATGGATATGAGGCAACTTTGATTATGGAAATACTTTGATTATCACAATGGATAATGGTCGGCTCCATCCTTTGACCAAACAATGCCACTAGCAGCTTCTGAAGCCATATGCCTCACATGTAGACATGCTTGTTGCCTTGTACCCTGCTTACGCAGAGCTTAATGCAACCAACCTTGCTTCCTATTGTACCAAGAGACAACCCCTGATCCAATGTTGAAGCAACACCTTGAGGTGCTTTTCCTGTCCATTACATTACCTGCCCAGGCTTCATTGTTTTCCAATGTGCCCTCTTTGGCTCCACCAGTCTTCTATGAGCCCTCACTCTTCACAAAGCCCATCTGCTGCAAGTAACTGTCAATCCGACCATACCATGCTCTGGGAGCTTGCTTTAGTCCATATAGCACTCTCTTCAACCTACATACACGGGTTTCCCTCCCATGCATCTCAAAACCCTCTAGTTATTTGATGTACACCTCCTCTTTGTAACTTTGTTCAAGAATGCCATCTTGACATCCATCTGATGGATCTGCCATCCCCCCTGTGTTGCAAGTGAGATCATGGCCCTAATGGAAGTATACCTGGCCATATGAGCAAATGTCTCATAATTTATTCCCTCTTTCTAAGAGAATCCTTGGCCATGAACCTGGCTTTGAACTTTTCTATGTTGCCATCTATAGCGAGCTTGATCTTATAGATCTAGCAGGAAACAACCATTGCCCTATCCAACAGTCTAGGAACCACCTCCCAAACATCATTTAGCATGATAGAGTTGTACTCTACTAAAGCATCACGCCACACCTAACGTTGTGCAGCCTCTTCATAGTTGGAAGGCTTACTGTCAATAAGCTCACTCATCAACTCCTTATACACTAAATATCTCTCTGGTGGTCTCCTATCCCTGATGCTTAATTTAAGAGCTCCCATAAACGCTTGTGCATCTCATAGCATCTGACGCACCTCACAATTCCTTCTCTCACTTGTGGTGGGTGGAGCTTCAAGCTCCTCATCCAATCACACAATGAACAAGTATTTTTGAAAAAATCTCCTTGGAAAACCAATTTTCAGATCTGAGGGTTTATATTAATATCTTCAACCAAAACTACTATTGAGAATTTACAATTGCTTGCCTAACACTAGCTAAGCTCTGACAATATTTTATCTTTACTTCTGATAATCAAATCAACCTGAAGAAACCCCACAACTTCCTCTTCTGCAACTCTCACTGCCTCTAGCCACTTGCACTGGCAACCTAGCAACTCGCACTGGTCTCCTAGCAATTCACACTCTCCTGGCAATTTTGCATTGCCCCTTGGAAACTCAATCTGCCTCCTGGAAAACTTGATTTGCCCTCCTGGCAATTCACACCTCCTCTAGCAAACTCGCACTAGCCACTGGAAGACTTACACTGTCTCCCAGAAATAATCTCAGTCTCTACCCCTGCAAACTTACTGAGCAACTCAGCCTCCTACAAAAAATAACTGATAGCAAAAATCTCCGGAAAATCTTCTCCCAATCACTGCTGCTGAAACCCTCCTGGTGTCTCACTGAAAATCACCCTTTTTAATCTCTCATTCATAAATGAATGGCCACCATTAGAAGTTCCCTTGATCCAATCAATGACTAAGATCATCTTAGAAACTTTCTACAAGCTTCTAGAGGTAAATCAATCTTATCCCAACTAATGTCAATTAATTATCCACTTTCCCTAAGTTTAGACTTACGAAAATATTTAAAAAATCACTAATTGACATAATTAAGATATTTTCCTTAGTTGAAACTTAGGAAAAATTACATGGGCTTGGAGATAATTAAATCCTTTGTGTTTCTAGCCTTAATGACACCTCTCAAGACTAGAATACCTGTCTGAGCTACAATATTTAACAAAGGAGAACTTAAGAGATCAACGGAAATACTAGCAGAAATTCAAGTGTTAAAGTTTCCTATAATCACCCATGCATAATTGGAGACCATCTCAAAGAAATGTTGCCTCAAAGACAAATGGATTGGAACATATCCGAAACCCACCCACCACAAGTACAACAAACTTGGATATATTTTTCTCTGCATACCACACCTTGTTCTCAACCCAATATTAACAAGCAATCGAAAAAATGCAAGAACAGTTGTTCACCAATATACTGGGAGATTACAGTATGATGCAGATAAAGCATATCATGCTTCCCATCCCCTTCATCCAATGATGAATTCTATAGCAGCACATGAGTCAGGGTTTAAAGCCCCTAGTTACAATGATTGAAAAACAGATGAAGAGAAAGTTGCTTGCTGAATAAACTAGAAGATTATGGTGAATAAAATAAATCATGTAATGCTGCCAACTTCCCTATTAGTTGGCCTGCTTGAGAAGGTCTTTTCGTTTCTCACAGAGAGAACCCATGATGATTAAGCCAAGGAAACTTTAGTCTCTATAGGTGTTATCCTTAAAGAACACTCATCCAACTTCAAGGTGAGACTAGATATTACCTTGCCATAGGTCTTTCCAAAAATATTATGTTGCTCCTTCAGATCGACAAGTCCTTGTTGCCTCTTTCCATAAATACTTTGTTGATCCTTCAAATCGATAAGTCCTTGTTGCCAAAACAAATAAAAAAAGACAAAATAGATTGAAAGACTTTGTTGCTTCCTCAGATAGATACTCCTTCTTGTCACACCAAGAAAAGGTGACTAGGTAGGGTGGGATCGCCTCCACCGAAATTAGTCCAAGAGAGGAAATGGGGTCTTAAACCCTCTAAGCCTCAGGCTCAACAAAACAGAAATAAATGATCCAATCCAAATTGATGCCTCTAAGAATCCAACCCCCTTGTATTTATATATTTCCTTGAGGGGATTTCTCTCCTTAATCCAATGGTTTGAGTGAGATTCACATCAAACCCCAACTTTGGGCCTTTTTTCCCCAGTTGCCCCAAACTTGTCCAACCATTGGATATTTTGGGGTTTTCCCCCTTATCATGGACTATAGCCTACGGGGATCATTAGGCTACTTAGTCCCTTGGGCCAATTAATGCCTCGAGTGTGAAATTTTTATTATTGCTGCAATTTCTGATTATTATTCCCCTACCTTTTAAGATTATTTGTCAAATGCAAATTATTTGTGGAAAATACTGAATAAAACACAACTGCAACTTACAAATTTAAATACAAGAATTGAGAAAAAAGAATATGCACACACACAAATATGGGGCACCAATATTTTTGAACAAATGTCCCTGAAAAAACCCCGAAGGGAAAACCAGTTCAGCAGATGAGGGTTTTATTATTAATTCTTCAGCAAAAATATTACAACTGCTTGCCTGACACTGGCAAAGCTCTAGCAAAATTATTTCTTCACTTTTCCTAGACTTCGAGACCTCATGGAAGTTATTCAACACACCAAAATCAATTTGGCCTCCCTCTGAAGTTGATTTTGGCTCACATGTGCGGCCTGGCTAAGAGACTCAACCCTTCTAGCAACTTGCACTGGCTGGGTAAATAATCATGGCCTCCTCTGGAAAATATTTGTCTCCTCTAGCAAATCGATCCTCCAGTGTAAATCAATCTCTCCTGTGCAAATATTTTTCTTCGGAATTTATCCTCATTGAGCAACTCGCGCTACTGAAAAATTGGCCTATCAACACAGAAAAATCGATCTCCTAAGTTCCTTGTAAATCTTTGTGATGAATCTCTCCAGTAGTCTCTGTTGAAACGCTTGCTACTAATGTCCTTGCGCTGCCTTTGCGCCATTTTTCTCATTCCAAATCTTTTTCTACATTCTCCAAATACCCATTCATTTCCTCTTATAATCGCTCATTGACGAATGAACATCCATGATCTAATCACAATCAATGGCTAAGATCATCTTGACTCCATCAAGTGACTTTTCCAAAAGTCTCTATAGGAAAATCGATTTACCCCAATTAATACTGATTAATTAAGGTTATTTCCCTAAGTTAGACATACGGAAATTTAATTACTGCGTAATTAAATCTAATTAAGGCCTTTTCTCGCAAAACCAATTTTGGGAATTGGAGAAAATGTGATCCCTAGCCTCATAGACACCATCTGAGACTAGAACATATGTTCGAGCTACACCAACTAACACTCTCTCTTAGCGAGGAAGGTGTTCTACATAACACCCAACTTGTCTCTGAAGAAGATGAACCTCACTTCCCAAAAGCCTTCGTCAATGTAGGTATATATTGTAGTTGGACTATCTTGCACTGCACGTAATCCATGATGAAGTAGTATCTGATGTCTATATGCTTGGACCTGTCGTGAAACACTGGATTCTCTAACAGTCTAATGCAACTTTGATTGTTGCAGTATATAAATGTAGTCTCCATCCTCTGACCAAACAAGGCTACCAACAGCGTCCAAAGCCAAATGGCCTTGCATGTAGCCATGCTTGTTGTTATGTACTTTGCCTCGGCTGAACTCAATGCCATGGACTTCTACTTCCTGTTGTACCAAGAGACAACTCCTAATCCCATGTTGAAGCAACACCATGAAGTGCTCTTTTGATCTATTGTGTTCCCTGTGCAATCTGCATCAATATAGCCCACCAACTAGACACCATCACCTTGAGCAAATCTAATCCCATACTCCATTGTGCCACGCAAATACCTCAGCACATGTTTTGCAGCTATCCAATGCGCTCTCTTCAGCGCCACCATGAACTAACTTAGAGAGTTAACAACATATGATATGTTTGGCTTGGTGTTGACCAGAGCCATGAGAGAGCCTATCAACTACTTGTACAAGGTGGGGTCCACGTCCTTCTCCTTGGACACATCTATCTTCCTCCAGTTAGTGATCATGGGTGTAGACATGGCTCTGCAAACCTCCATATTGAATCTCCTCAGGATCTCGATAGAGTATCTCCCTTAACCAAGGAAGATCTCACCATTTGTCTGCCATACCTCCATGCCTAGAAAATAGTGCATTAACCCCAAGTATTTCATCTTGAACTCTACTGCAAGGTCCCACTTGCACTCTTCAATGAGCCCCAGTGAACTTGTCAAGAACAAGTCGTCCACATATAGGACAAGAATGAGTACATCTCCCCCAACCACCAAGTAGTAGAGATTGTCGTCTGCCTCACTCTTCACAAAGCCCATGCAAGCATTTGTCGATGTGTTCATACAACGCCTTGGGAGTCTGCTTAAGCCCATACAAATCTCTCTTCAACCTACGCACGTGGGTCTCTCTACTGTGTGCTACAAAGCCCTTTGATTGTTCTATGTACACCTCCTCCTCCAATTCACCATTCAAGAATGTTGTCTTGACATCCATTTGATGGATCTATCATCCCATATGTGTTGCTAATGAGATCAGGACTTGTATGGATGTGTACCTGGCCACAGGAGAAAATGTCTCCTCATAATCTATCCCCTCCTTCTTAGAGAACCCCTTGGCCAAGAATCTTGCTTTGTACTTCTCAATGTTGCCATATGAAACCGTGCTTGATCTTATATATCCTGCCACATCTGTTGTTGTGCGGCCTCTTGATAGTTGGAAGGCTCATTATCCACTAATTAACTTACCAATGCCATGTAACCAGTGTACCCCTCTGGCTATCTCCACTCTTCTGCCCATCCTAAGAGCTCCCACAAACCTCCTAAGCATCCTTAAGTGTAACTTGAACCTCACAGTTCCTCCTACAAACAGTGTGGAGTTAGGAATGTCCACCTACATTTCCTTTTGATGCATCTCGTTGATCTGTTGCATCAATACTCCATCTCTGTGAAGCCTTAGGAGCATTCGCACCTAAACCTGAGCTCGTACCGGTCACTGTACTCATGCTCTACTACTATCCACGATTTCGCTGATCAACTCTG